>OY754333.1:48921724-49521724 GCA_963573305.1 Pyrrhosoma nymphula | reverse complement strand
GGCAGATCTCAGATCTCCAGATAGATACCCCGAAAACACTCTCTTTATGAGGAAGGGAGACACTTTCGTGAAGGTCTCGCCTTCCTTCGTACATTTCACTATCAAGTAACGCTTTGAAGCGCAGAAAACACATTCTCCCCCGCCCGTGTCTGGGCGGGATCTTTTTGGGGGTGGAAGATTAGTTTCCGCCATTCCCAATTTTTCTTCGTCCCCCGGGCTCCCCACCCACCATGGAGCCACACAATTGGGACGCCGCACCGCAAACCGGTGCGGTCGCCAGGGCTACCCGAGGGGATATAGCACCCTACAGGTGGTTGCCTGTTTCGGGTTGGATCTTCGATGCACGGGACCACCAAACCCGTACATCTCCGACCGCCCTACGCAGACCCCCACCTCCCTGGCACTCGCCACCGTTGAGCTAACGCCACGGAAGCCGATTGACCGGGAGTGGCTAGCTCCCGGCCGCCCGTTTACACAGAATCCGGGGCCAAAGAGGGGTCTTGGCCCATAGTCCATACCGGGCATCCGACACCCGGCTGGGAACCATAGACCTCACCCTCCAGGATCCCCTTCTCCTCCTTACGGGTCACCGCACACGGCAAACATGCGGGTGGATCGCAGGCCAGGTGGTATGGCCGCACACAGACAGTTGACCCACAAGACTGTCCGGGCTCAACCCTTGTTGGCTCTGGGTTTGTTTTCGGGGTTTTCTCCCCGCCCTTTTAGTCGCCTCTTACGACAAGCAGGGATACTGCGGGAGTATTCTCAATCCCCCTACCCGCAGGGGGGGCCGATAAAAAAAAAAAAAAAAAAAAAAACCATTGCAGTTCCACTGCAAGGTAAAAGTCATATATATCTATAAAAAAGGAGAAATAGATAAATAAATATGTGGAGTGATATAAAAATCAAGAGGGTCAGCGCCGAAAACGGTGCTTTTTCCTCTTTTGTTTCGCGAGGAGGACTTCAGTCTCCGTGGGGCAGTCGTCCTCCTCCATTGATTCCACCGGAAGTGGTTTGGCTAGTCCGGAGGGGCCGGGGGATGGTGTTTTTTCGCGCTGTTTCAGCGCTACCCCGGTTGAAGATTTAGACTGGTTCTTCTTAGGAGAACCAGCGTTGTTAGTGTCGTTTTTGTTAGTTGCCGGAATTGGTGCCTTAACCGGCTTGGCTACTTCCTTTGCTTCTACTGTTTCTTGGCTGTCATTACTCTCTGTCTGAGTGCCTTGGGAAGCCTTTACCACATTTGTGGTCGCCACCGTGGCAAAGGATCTCGAAAAAATAGGGGCTGCCGTGGCTCTGTATTTCTTCCTTGCCTCGAGGTATGGGATTTTTTCTATGGTTTTTATCTCCATGACTTTCCGTTCTTCAACCATCTTGGGACACTTCCGAGAATAAGCTGGATGAGTACCCTCGCAGTTCACACAACATGGTTCCTGGTTGCACTCCGCAACCTCATGGTCTTCCAGGCCGCAGCGTGGACAGGTGGCCTTGCCCTCACATCTCGTGGCGATGTGGCCGAAGCGCTGGCACTGGAAGCAGCGCATTGGTGCCGGGATGAATGGCCGCACTGGGACAGATTCATAACCCACGAATACCTTGTCGGGAAGACTATCACGCGCAAATGTAAGCACGACGGAAGTAGTATTTATAACTTCGCCGTTGCGCTTCGTGGTGAGCCGACGAGCATCTGTGACTCCTTGAGATGCCATTTCGCTTTTTATTTCGTCGACTTCCACGTACAGCAGGTCATAATGCGATATCACTCCCCGACAGGTGTTGAGGGTACGGTGAACTTCCACCTTAACCGGAATATCATGGAGACTCTTGAGACTTAGAAGCTTCTCACTCTGGGACAAATTTGATGTTTCAATTAGCAGGCTCCCGTCCCGCAGTTTTTTTGCCGATTTCAAGTCTCCAGAAACTGAGGCCGACAGCACTTTACGGATGAGAAAGGGCGACACCCGTTTGAGTGTCTCCCCTTCTTTCTCGCATTTCATAAGTAAAAAACGCGTACAAGCGGGCAAACTATTAGCTCCCCCGCCCGTGTCCGGGCGGGATCTTTTTGGAGGTGGAAGGTTCAATTCCGCCATTCCAAACAATTCTTCGTCCCCCGGGCTCCCCACCCACCATGGAGCCACACAATTGGGACGCCGCACCGCAAACCGGTGCGGTCGCCAGGGCTACCCGAGGGGATATAGCACCCTAGAGGTGGTTGTCTGTTTCGGGTTGGATCTTCGATGCACGGGCCCACCAAACCCGTACATCTCCGACCGCCCTACGCAGACCCCCACCTCCCTGGCACTCGCCACCGTTGAGCTTAACGCCACGGAAGCCGATTGACCGGGATTGGCTAGCTCCCGGCCGCCCGTTTACACAGAATCCGGGGCCAAAGAGGGGTATTGGCCCATACTCCATACCGGGCATCCGACACCCGGCTGGGAACCACTGACCTCACCCTCCAGGATCCCCTTCTCCTCCTTACGGGTCACCGCACACGGCAAACATGCGGGTGGATCGCAGGCCAGGTGGTATGGCCGCACACAGACAGTTGACCCACAAGACTGTCCGGGCTCAACCCTTGTTGGCTCTGGGTTTGTTTTCGGGGTTTTCTCCCCGCCCTTTTAGTCGCCTCTTACGACAATCAGGGATACTGCGGGAGTATTCTCAATCCCCCTACCCGCAGGGGGGGTGGCGATCTTTCCTCACCTTGGCGGCGGAGGATACATCCCGCTTCCGATGCAGAAGGACATCCTCGTGATCACCAATGCTTTACGCATGCTGACGTGCAGGGACGCGTACGTGCGAGAGATCGCGTGGGACTCACTGAGAGAGGTCGTGCATCGGAAGAACGTCGGTGCGGCCCACTGCCGAGTATATCTTTGCTTTGCAGATACCTGACCGGCTCCATCGACGGCTACGACGACTGCAACAGGGTCCTCCGTTTGGTCCCGCACCCGGAAGGCGACGAGGGACCTCTTCGTGGCCATGAACCCGCACTGGGAGTGGAGCGACGCCCGCCATGAGCTGTCTCTGCGCTTCGCTCACCCGACCCCGCGAGTCGACGAGATCATCCCGCCTCCGCCCGCCACCGAGTCCTCGCCCTGCTGCGCCGCGCCGTCATCGAGGGATTCCGGAGGAAGCTGTGCGCTAAGCTGGACCAGGGGAAGGCGTCCGACGCGCTGACAGCATCGCAGGACAGCAACCACTTCGTGCGGAGCGGCAGATATACCCGGTTCTGCGACTGGCGATTCATCCACCGGGCGCGGCTGAACCTGCTGCCACTGAACGGCGCCAGGCAGGGAGCCGTGAGGACCAACAGAAGGTGCCGGGTCTGCAGAGATGAGGACGAGACGCTGCCGCACGTCGTGAACCACTGCCTGAGACAGGCCCCCGGGCCCAGCAGGTAAAGTATCGTCTTACCTGTTGCCGTGCGTGTGCGAGTGTGCGTATATAAACTAAAAACTGTGAACTTGAACTGAACTGAATTAATAGTCAGTAGGTGGAGAATGGATTTTGTGTATGTATAAATGTATAAAAACTATCATAGAGCGTTCGAAATAAGAAAGCGATTGGGCAGCCCCACCTCCACGAGGTCGGGGGCTGGGCAACGATCGTTGGCAATTAGTCGGGGCCCGCGCAACCCCGCCATAAGACCTCCAACGTCGGCTAAGAGGGCAATCGCGGTTTGCGTGTGTTACAAACTTTGAGTGAACACTATGAGTGATATAGAAGAAGACGGAATGGAGGGAGCAGAAAAAGACATTGTATTTAGGAAATCTTCACTTGTGGGAAGATCACCACCAGGAACATCTACGAAGAAACAAAAGCGTAATAGGGGACAAGAGGACCAAGAAGAGGAGGAAACGCAAGAGCAGAAGAAACAGAAGGAGAGCTCTCCCAGCCCCAAGAAAGGAGAAGAAGGAATGGAAGAAGACAACATCAAGAAGATTTTTAAGGAACTGGAGAGGAACCTCAATAATCAACGTAAGGGAAATAAAATAAGTTCGAACACCGTAGATGAGCATTTGAAACGATACAAAGAAATTGAAAATATTGTAAAGAAATTAACGTTGGAAATAACGAAATTAGAGGGCAGGCTGGAAGTGAGAAAAGAAATTTTAGAAATAATGAAAACTCAAACAGGTGAAAAGCCAAGTATACAAACACAATCTTTTGCGGAAATAGTGAAAAGACCCCAGATCACAGGTCACCAAAAGAAAATAAAACCAACGCCTCAAGTTGTAATAGTGCGATCAAGGGATCAAGACAAGGAAAGTGATGAAATTAGAAAGATCATGAACAGCCTAGCAAAACCCAGCGAAGTAGGAGTGAATGTAACGCGCACAAAAAACGTAAGAAAAGGTATATTGTTAGAATTAGAAAAGGAAAGTGAAATCGGAAAAATTATGCAAAACGAAAAAATAAGGGCAGGAGGCATGGTAGTAGAAAAAATAGAGAAAAGGAAATCACAAATCATTATCTACGATGTTCCCATAACCACAACAGAAACAGAAATGTATAAGGAAATATAAAACCAAAACTTTCAGGACTTCTTAACACCAGAAGAACTGTCAGCTGGACTAAAAAAGGTACACCAGCTAAGAAATAGTAAAAACGAACAAAAAGTGCACTGGACACTCGAATGCAAAATGGAAGTTAGAGACATTTTAAGAAAAAGAGGCAAAGTCTATCTATATTGGGAAAATACGTGCTACGTCAAAGATTACATAACAGTGATGAGATGCTTTAAATGCCAAATATACGGGCACCGAGCGAACAACTGCTCAAGAGACGAGGCTTGTCCCCACTGCACCGGAAAACATAATTTCGAAAATTGCCCGAATAAGACAGAAAAAGCGAAGTGTACACATTGCTCCTTAGAAAGGATTCCCCACGAACATCGACCTGGTGACAGAACATGCCCAGCCTACAAAAAAGCAAGAAACCAAGAAATAGAGAGATTAGGATATGGAGATTAAGATAGGACAGATAAACATAGGAAGATCACAGATAGGACAAAGCGAACTGGAGCATGTGGCTATAAAACTAGGACTAGATGTGCTACTCATACAAGAACCTTATACTAGGAAGGGAAAGGTGCCATTTGGAATCGGCGAAGTGTACTGTGATACAACTAAGGAAATATGGAGTTGTGTGGTAAAAATGAATAATAAATTAAGTGTAATAAAATTGACTAATGAAACAAATGGGTGCATCGTAAGTACAAAGGTAAATAACATTATAATGGTCAGCGGTTATTTTAAGTTCTCAGAAGACATAAATCAATACATTAACTATATAGAAAGCATAATTAAAATACACAATAAGGACAAGGTAATTATAGGCATAGATGCGAATGCAAAATCAACACTGTGGCATAGCAAAACCAATGATGAAAAGGGAGAAAAACTAGTGGAGTTAATAGTGACAAATGGACTAACAATTGAAAATAAAAAATCTTCAGTGACCACTTTTGAGAATCCGGCCGGACAGGGTACGAACATAGACGTGACATTATCAAAAAATTTAGAAAACCAAATAGAATGGAAAATAGTAGATGAAAATATAAGTGACCACCGACTCCTGATTACAACCATCAGAAGTGTGCAACAAAAAAGAAAGGTAAATAACACGATGAAAGTGGGTGCATGGAACGTAAGAGAAGCACACTGGAAAGTGTTTGACAGTGAACTAGTGGCAAGTGTCAAGTCGTGTAATACAAATCTCGAAAACCTAATGAAAACTTTAAACAGGGCATGTGAGAAGGCTATCCCAAAAGCCAAAGGACAAGAGAAAAAAGTTCCATGGTGGGATGAAGAAATCGAAAAATGCAGGAAAGAAATAAGAACACTTCGAAAAAGAGCAAACAAGGCAAATAGGGAGAATTGGACAGAAAAGGTAAAAATAACAAAAGAATATAAAATTAATAGAAATAAATACGTAAAACTGATTAGGAACAAAAAACAAGAACTCTGGGAAAAAATAGTTGAGGAGAGCGAAGATGATCTATGGGGAGAAGCCTATAAAATTATACGAAAATACAAACCTCGAACTCTTCCAGCCACAATCAAAAAAGAAAATGGTGAATATACAGAAGGTATTGAAGACACCGCGACGGTTCTACTAAACTCTCTCTTACCAGATGACCAGGAAGAAGGGGAAGATGCGACGCAAACAGAAATAAGAAACCGAGCGAAACAACAGAGTGAAGGACCAGATGAACCACCATTTTCGATTTTAGAACTACAAGAGACAGTTAAGACATTAAAAAACGGAAAAGCTCCGGGCTGGGACGGAATTAAGGCGGAAACCATGAAAAGAGCAATTTCCCGTATAGGCCAACCACTGCTGAACATTATGAATAACATGCTGCACACAGGAGAGTTCCCGGACCAGTGGAAGAAAGGTATCCTAAGAATATTCCTAAAACCGAACAAAGACCCTGAAATTCCCAAATCCTACAGGCCAGTCACCCTACTCCCAACAATAGGCAAAATAGCGGAAAAATTAATCAATAAAAGACTACTAGAACATCTAAATAAAAATGGTTACCTAAGCCAATTTCAATACGGATTCACGGCCGGAAAGGGAACCATAGATGCACTCAAACACGTTGTAAACACTATAGAAAGAACAAGTGAAAAATACGTACTAGCTGTGTATCTGGACATCGCTGGTGCTTTCGACAATGCGTGGTGGCCGGCGATTCTAAAAGAATTACTAGATGTCCAATGCCCAAAAAATCTTTACGATGCATCGTAAGTTATTTTAACAACAGAACGACGCACTTCTACATGGAAAGATTTGAAACCAAGAAAACGTTGACCAAAGGCTGCCAACAGGGCTCAGTACTGGGCCCTACATTTTGGAACATTTTATTTAACAGCTTCTTAGGAATTGACACGGGTGCAAATACCATTATATCGGCCTACGCGGACGATGGACTAATTTTAATAAAAGGTGACTCTAGAACAGACCTCGAAAACACAGGGAACAGAGCCCTTAAAAAAGTGAGTGAGTGGGGGAAGCAAAGAAAACTGCACTTCTCCATTGAAAAGACCCAGATTTCTATGTTAAAAGGAAAATTTAAAAGGAATCCCGTAATCAAATTTAATAATGTGTCCGTAAAGTACGAAAAATAAGTTAAATATCTGGGAGTAGTAATTGGTGAAAGACTAAACTATGCTTCGCACTGTGCCACAACAATAAAGAAAATAAAAGAAAAATTCGTACCCTTATCGCAATTAGCCAAAAAAAAGCCTGAAACAAAAAACATTAGAAAGAATATATAACGGACTGGCGGTACCTATTATACTATACGGCTACGAAATATGGAACACAGAAATAGAAAGGAAATTGAAACGCAGGGAAAAAGTACTAAGTGCACAAAGGACTGCTCTACTAACAATAGGGAAAGCATATAGAACAGTGTCAACAGATGCATTATGTGTAATAATGAAGGCCATCCCAATAGATCTATTGGCCAGAGAAAGAACACTAAAATACATTAACAAATACCAGAACAACGACACAAAAGAAACCAGGAAGAAGATCCGGGAGGCAGTCTTAGAAGAATGGCAGCAAAGGTGGAACAAGACATCGAAAGGAAGAGAAACACACCGATATTTCCCGAATATCAGGGAACGAATGCAGAAGGGGGCCCCCGATCTAGATAAATAAACCACACAATTCGTTAGTGGCCATGGAGACTTCCAAATGAAACTGTATCAATTAGGCCTGGCAGACACACCCTTCTGCGAACATTGCAATGACACCGAAGAGACTCCATGGCACATACTGACAGACTGCCCAGTATACACAGATTTGAGAACCACACTAAAAAATACACTGGAACGAGAAGGACTGGACTGGGAACCTACAAACCTAATAAAAAATATGAACCATTTCAGAGAAATATGCAGCAAAATCCTGAAAAGAAAAGCCGAACTTTCCTTGATCCTGGAACTGGAACCGTCTAAAAGCCCGGAAACGACAGGAGAATCCCCGGCAACCGACCCATTCTGGGAATGACGCCAAGGGGATCCCCTTGAATGTGGAGCTATAGTGTGGAATGCCACTGAATGACAAAATAAAATTGAACACCAATATTGTAAACAGAAAAGTCAACCGTACCGATGATCCTAACAAGTTAAGGTGAGGTGGACAGCTGGCTAGCGGTCATTAGGACCGCTAGCGAAACAAATGGTTGAACTTAATCTTAAAACGAAACCCATTTATAGACAAGGCGGCTCTCGGCTATGAGCGAAGGCTCGATTCCGAGGGGGTGGTGGTGGGTCTGCGGGGGCATTGCCCCCTAATCAGCTGCCTGAGACACTCGGCCCCCGGGCCCAGCAGGTATAGTGTCGTCTTACCTGTTGCAGTGCGTGTGCGTGTATAAACTGTGCAACTGAACTGAACTGAATTAATAGTCAGTAGGTGGAGAAGGGATTTTTGTATTTATGAATGTATAAAAACTCTTAATAGAGCGTTAGAGATAAGAAGTAAAGCGATTGGGCTGCCCCACCTCCTCGAGGTCGGGGGCCGGGCAACGAACGTTGGCAATTAGTCGGGGCCCGCGTAACCCCGCCATAAGACTACCAACGTCGGTCAAGAGGGCAATCGCGATTTCGTGTGTAACGGACTAGAGAGAACTTGGACACTATGAGTGACACAGAAGGTGAAGGAATGGAGGGAGGTGAAAAAGAAACTATTTTCAGGAAATCTTCGCTAGTGGGAAGATCACCACCGGGTAGCTCAATGAAGAAACCAAAAAGAAACAGAGGACAAGAGGATCAAGAAGAGGAATCCCAAGTCGAAGAAGCAGAAGGAGAGCTCTCCCAGCCCCAAGAAGGACGAAGATGGAACTGAAGAGGAAACCATAAAGAAGATCTTCAAGGAACTGGAGATAAATCTGAATAACCTAAGAAAAGGAAATAAAATCAGCTCGAACACAGTCGATGAACATCTGAAGAGATACAAAGAAATCGAAAACACAGTAAAGAAAATGACGATAAAAATAGCGAAACTAGAGTGCAGGTTAGATGAAAGAAAAGAAATCATCGAGGTAATTAAAAATCAAACAATTGAACAACCAAGCGTTCCGACACACTCCTTTGCTGAAATTGTAAAAAGACTCCAAATTACAGGACATCCAAAGAAAATAAAACCAACACCCCAAGTCGTAATAGTGAGATCTAGGGAACAAGAAAGGGAAAGTGATGAAATTAGAAGAATGATGAACAGCCTAGCTAAACCCAGTGAAATAGGAGTAAACTTCATGCGAACAAGAAACTTTAGAAAAGGAATACTACTCGAATTAGAAAAGGAAAGTGAAATTAGCAAAATAGTACAAAATGAAAAAATAAGGGAAGGAGGATTGGTAGTGGAGAAAATTGAGAAAAGAAAACCCCAAATTATAATTTATTACGTTCCTAAAATAACGACCGAGAAAGAGATGTACCAAGAAAAATATAATCAAAATTTCAAAGACACCATGACACCAGAAGATCTATCAGCGGGGTTAAAAAAGGTACACCAACTGTGAAACGCAAAAAATGAACAGAAAGTTCATTGGATCCTAGAGTGTAGAATGGAAATCTGAGACATTATAAGGAAAAGAGGAAAAGTGTATTTGGATTGGGAAAACACGTTACATAAAAGACTATATAACAGTGATGCGATGTTTCAAATGTCAAATCTACGGACACCGAGCTAACAACTGCTCAAGAGACGAGGCCTGTCCACACTGTACTGGAAAGCACAGTTTCGAAAATTGTTCCAACAAGTCAGAAAAACCAAAATGCACTCATTGCTCCATAGAGAAGACACCACATGAACATCGCTCCGGAGACAGAACCTGCCCTGCGTATAAAAAAGCAAGAAATCAGGAAATAGAAAGACTTGGTTATGGAGATTAAAATCGGCCAAATCAATCTAGGCAGATCCCAAGCAGCACTAAGTGAACTGGAGCACGTTGCTATTAAATTAGGCCTTGATGTATTATTAATCCAGGAACCATATACGAGGAAAGGAAAGGTGCCCTTCGGACAAGGTGAAACGTATTGTGACACAACCAATGAAATATGGAGCTGCGTGGTTAAAGTGAATAACAAACTGAGAGCTATTAAACTTTCAAATGAAACAAATGGGTGTATCGTAAGTGTAAAAGTGAATGACATAATAATGGTAAGTGGCTATTTTAGGTTCTCCGATGACATAGAACAGCATATTAATTACTTAGAAAGCATAATTAAAACCCATCAGAAGGACAAGTTAATCATATGTATTGACGCGAACGCAAAATCAACCATGTGGCACAGTGCAACCAACGACGAAAAGGGTGAGAAATTAGTGGAACTAATAGTAACAAACGACCTAATAATTGAAAATAAAAAATCCTCAGTGACTACATTCGAAAATCCGGCCGGACAGGGTACAAACATAGATGTGACATTAACCAAAAATCTAGAAAACCAAACAGAATGGAAAATTGTGGATGAAAATCTAAGTGACCACCGACTCTAGGCCCCCGGGCCCAACAGGTTTTTGTAGTAAGACCTGTTGTTCGAGTGCGAGTGAATAGTGCAACAATATACTAAACTAAACTGAACTGAAATAATAGTCAGGAGGAGAAGTGTGTTTATTTTAAAGTGTCAAAACATTATCACTATAAACAGTTGTGTGTGTAAAGAACCGGGCAGCCCCACCTCCTCGAGGTCGGGGGCTGGGCAACGTGTCTGGGCAATAAGTCGGGGCAAGTGCACCCTGCCCTAAGAACCCAGACCGGCTAAGAGGGCACGCGAGCGCGGACAGTGGGACTCAGATAGTGGAACTGTGAACTGTGACAAATAGGAATAAGTGTAAGTGACAAATAGTGCGGGACTGCATTAACTACACAGCAGCATAACTAGAATAGGATGGCGGAACACGGAAATAAGGAATCTCCCTTCAGGAAGTCAACGCTAGTTAGTAGAAGCCCAACTGGGACATCTGAAAGTATCGAGAATAAAAGAAAGGAACGGGAAGAGAGTGAGGATGAAGTTGAAAACGAATCGAAAAAGGCCAAAGAATCCACTCCAAGTCCTAAAACACACAATGAGGATACGATTGAAGATGAGGATATCATAAAGAATATGCTGGCTGAGATGGAGCGAACTCTAAAGGGACAGCTCAAGAACAAAAAGATATCCAAAGAATGTGTAGATGAACACAAAAGGAATTATAAGGCTATTGATAAAATTGTGAGGAAAATGGCCAAGAAAATAGCAAGACTAGAAGGAAGACTTGAAGAAAGAAAGGAAATAATTGAAATGCTGAATGAAAACAAACAACAGGTTCCTGCTCCAGAATATACAACAAGAACATTTGCAGAAGCTCTAAAGAGACCCAAGGTAACGGGTAATGATAAAAAGATAAAGCCGGCCACACAGGCGGTCATTATTAGGTCAAAAGATAAGGAAAAAGAAGGAGAAGAAATAAGGCAAATTATGAATAGACTGACAAAGCCAAGTGAAGTAGGGGTAAACGTACTAAAGGTAAGAAATGTAAACAAAGGACTGATTCTCGAAGTAAGCCAGGAAAAGGAAATAGAAAGACTGATAGAAAATGAAAAACTAAATACGGAACTGACAGTTGAAAAAATAGAGAAAAGGAAACCACAGTTAATAATATACGACGTACCCAAACATACAACAGATGAGGAATTAAATAGAGAATTATACAAGCAAAACTTCGAGGGAATATATACGCAAGAAGCCTTTAGTGAAAAAATCAAAAGAGTGCACCAGTTCCAGAATAGAAAACAAGAAGGGAAGGAACACAGAATCCTAGAATGCTCTATGGAAGTTAGAGACATTCTTAGGAAGAGAGAAAAGGTTCATCTTGACTGGGACTTAACATGCGCCATTAAAGATCATATTACAGTCACGAGATGCTTTAGATGCCAGAATTATGGACATAGGGCACACAATTGTAAGAAGGAGGAAGTCTGTTCACAGTGTGCAGGAGGACACCATTACAACAACTGTGAAAACAAAAAATCTCCTCCCAAATGCTACCACTGCACAGCAGAACAAAGACAGAACAATCATAGAACTGGAGATCGGACATGCCCAGCATTCAAGAGAACAAGGGACATCGAGGCTTAAAGGATCGGCTATGGCGATTAAGATAGGATGCATAAACTTAGGAAGATCAATAGCAGCAGCTAACGAACTAGAAAAGATAGGAGAAGATCTAAGGCTGGATGTACTTGTGATACAAGAACCATATACCAGGAAAGGAAGGCCGATTGCTGCTGGGAATGGAGTATACTATGATGAAACATCGAATGAAACTTGGGCATGTATAATTAAACTAAATAAAAACTTAAAAATGTTGAAACTATCCCAATATACGGATAGTAATACAGTGGTAGTAAAACTGGAAGGCAAAGAGAATCTAATTATTGTAGGAAGTTACTTCCAGTTCTCAGAAAGCATCACAAAATATATAAATAAACTAGACCGAATAATTCAGGAGCAAAAAACACACAGAATCATCAAATGTACTGACGCAAACGCTAAATCTACCCTTTGGCACAGTAGAATAACAGACGACAGGGGAGAGATAATGGAGGACTTCATTCTAACGAGAAACCTCAAGATTGGAAACGTCTGGTCTCCTCTTACCACATTCGAAAACACACAAGGCCAAGGCACTAATATTGACGTCACATTAACTTTAAATATAAAAGAACTCAGAAAATGGGAAGTACGGGAGGAAACCATTAGTGACCATAGACTGATATACATAGAAATAGCGAGTGTTGAAGATAGAAGAAATATAGGCAAAAACAGAATGCAAAAAGGACAATTAAATATAAGAAAGGCAAATTGGAAACTATTTGATGAGGTTCTGAAGAGTCAACTAGAAAAACCAACACCAGGTGAGGATACCTTGAAGATGATCGTCTCATCCATAGAAGAAGCATGTCGGAGAGCCATCCCAAAGTCAACAGGAGCAGAAAAGAAAGTGAGCTGGTGGAAGAAGGAATTAACCGAAGAAAGAAGAGGACTAAAGATGCTGAGGAAGAAGATGGCAAAAGCAAGAAGGACCGAAGACTGCAGTAGAGAAGACATCGAAGCAGCATACAAGGCAAATAGAAATAAATACATCAAAAACATTAGGAAGGCGAAACAAGAAGAGTGGGAAAAACTCATAGAAGAAGGAAGAGAAGATCCATGGTGTAGGGCCTACAAAATGATCAGAGGAAAGAAAAAATACAATGTTCCAGCCACATTAATCAAACCAGAAGGGGGGTACACTCAAAACATACGGGAGACCGTGGAATTACTATTGGCAACACTTATCCCAGAAGATAAGGTGGAAGAAGACGATGAAGAGCAGAAGAGGACCAGGACAAGAGCAGAAGAAGAGAGCCGCAGAAGAAGAGAGCCGCAGAAGAAGAGAGCCGCAGAAGAAGAGAGCCGCAGAAGAAGAGAGCCGCAGAAGAAGAGAGCCGCGGAGAGAACACACCGGAGTTCAACGAAGAAAAATTAACCAACGCGGTAATGAGCTGTAAGAACAAAAAAGCTCCAGGGGCAGATGGACTTAAAGCTGAAATTATAAAAAGGGCTTATTCAAGAATAAAAGAACCATTACTCCAAATTAGGAATGGAATGATGAAGGCAGGAAAATTTCCGGACGACTGGAAAGTAGGAATAGTAAAAGTATTTCCTAAACAAGGCAAAGACAGCAGACTGCCAAGTGCATACAGGCCAGTTACACTACTTCCTGTAATGGGAAAAATTGCCGAAAGATTAATTTGTAACAGGATAACTGCATTTATGGAAGACAGAAAAGTTATCAGCGATCGGCAATTCGGCTTCGTCAAGGGTTAAAGTACTACAGACGCCATTAATAGACTTATCAACGATGTAAAGGAAGCAAAAGAAAAATATGTCTTAAGCATATATTTAGATATCAAAGGAGCCTTCGACAACGCGTGGTGGCCGGTTATTCTGTGTGAACTGCAGAAAATGGAATGCCCGAAAAATCTATATAATGTCATTAAAAATTATTTTGACAATAGAAAGGTAATCCTGGAAATTGAGGGCCAAAAAGCCTGCAAAACAATAACCAAAGGATGTCCCCAGGGCTCCGTCCTTGGCCCAACACTGTGGAATATTCTATTTAACGACTTTCTGCAAGTTAATTGGGAAGACGGCGTGACTTCAACTGCATATGCGGACGACGGCGTACTGCTAGTTAGAGGAAATTCAAGGAGAGAAATAGAACTGAAAGGACAAGTAGCCCTGGAAAAATTAGAGAAATGGGGAAAAGATAGAAAGTTAAGATTTGCAGAAGATAAAACATACACTACACTTCTAAAGGGAAAGTTAAAAAGACACCCCACACTCAAGATGGGTGCAAAGAGAGTAAAATATCTAAGCAACACTAAATTTTAGGCGTAAACATAGGGGAAAATATGAGCTTTAATAAACATTGTATAGAAATGGTCCAAAAAACAAAAGACACTTTCCTACCACTATCCCAACTGGCAAAGGAACAGAAAGGATACAATTACAGTACACTAAGAAAACTTTATTCAGGATTAGCAGTGCCAATAATAACTTACGGAGGGGAAGCATGGTGGGAATAACTAGAAAAAAGAAGAAAAAGTAGAGAAGCAATAACAAGAGCACAGAGAATCCCACTTCTGATTGTCACGAAATGCTACCTAACAACGTCAACAGAGGCCTTACAAGTTCTGGCAGGGTTAATACCCATAGACTTGATAGTCAGGGAGAAGAGAAATATATACATACTAAGAAAGCAAAATGAAGACAACCCCAATACAAGAAAGCAAATAAGAGAAGATAGTTTACGGGAATGGCAAAGCAGGTGGCAAAGCAGGTGGGAAAGCAGCAACAAGGGTAGAGAAACCTATCAATATTTTCCGAATGTAAAACGTGTAGAAGCAAAACACATTAATTTAGATCATAACACTTCGCAATTCTTGACAGGGCATGGTAACTTTGCAGGAAAATTGTATAAATTCAATTTGAAAAATGACAAGAGATGTAAAGGATGTGGCTGCGATGAAGAAACAGCATGGCATATATTGACAGAATGCCCAAATTATGAAAGCTTCAGCAGTGAAACTAAAAATTAATTGAAAAATCATAATTTAAACTGGACCAGACAGAATCTAGTAAGACCGGAGATATGGGGAAAATTCAGGTCAATGGCAAATGAAATTGCAAAGAGCAAAAAACTATCTGAAGAAAAAGACCATTTGGGACCATAAATTTTGCCCAGAACCACCAGGAAATACCGGGAAATACCGGGAAGCAGCCGCAAGATCTTCTCACGCCGAGGGGATCTCGTTGGCTGCTGAGCACTGTTGAGATGACACCTGATGAGACCTGAAAATGAAAGAAAAACACGAACCAAGGCAATGAGGCAACTTCCGATGATCCTTGTACCACGGTACATAGGGAAGGGACAGCTGGCTAGAATGACCTAGCAAACAAATGAAAGTTGCACTCTATCAAAGGCAAAGGACTTAAATAAAAGCGGACCCCTGGAATAAGCGGAAGCTTGAGGTCCAGGGGGGAGGAAGGAGGGTCCGTGGGGGTTTACCCCCCGTAACAGCTGACCACCGAC
Organism: Pyrrhosoma nymphula; assembly: GCA_963573305.1. Classification (NCBI taxonomy): domain Eukaryota; kingdom Metazoa; phylum Arthropoda; class Insecta; order Odonata; family Coenagrionidae; genus Pyrrhosoma; species Pyrrhosoma nymphula. The sequence goes on along the minus strand of OY754333.1, from coordinate 49,506,079 downwards.
TCCTGGTAACTAACATTAAAAGTAAAAAACAAAAAGGAAAAGCAAAAAACACAATGAAAGTGGGTGCATGGACTGTGAGGGAGGCAAATTGGAAAGTGTTTGATAGTGTATTAGTAGAAAGTGTCAAGTAATGTGATGGAAAACTGGAAAGCCTAATGGAAACAATAAACACTGCGTGTGAGAAGGCTATTCCCAAAGCAAAAGGACAAGAAAAAAAGGTACCATTGTGGGATGATGAAATAGAAAAGTGTAGGAAAGAAATAAGAATATTTAGGAAAAGAGCAAACAAGGCAAATAGGGAGAATTGGTCGGACAAGGAAACAATATCAAAAGAATATAGAACTAACAGAAACAAATATGTGAAAATGATTAGGAATAAAAAGCAGGCGCTCTGGGAAAAAATAGTAGAGGAAAGTGCAGAAGATCCATGGGGAGAAGCCTAAAAGATTATACGGAAATACAAACAACGAACTCTTCCTGTCACAATTAAAAAAGACAACGGTGAATACACAACAGGTTTGGAAGACACCGCGGAGGTAATATTAAACACATTATTACCAAACGATCAGGAAGAAGAGGAAGATGAATCACAGCAAGAAATTTGAAACCGAGTAAAAGAACAAAGCCAAGGTCCAGATGAACCTCCATTCACGTTACCAGAACTACTAGAGGCAATTAAAACTTCAAAAAACGGAAAAGCTCAGGGCTGGGACGGAATAGAAGTCGAGACAGTGAAAAGAGCTTTCTCCCGGATAAGCCAACCACTTCTGAATATAATGAACAGCATGCTAACTACAGGGGAATTCCCAGACAAGTGGAAAAAAAGTAACCTAAAAATATTTTTTAAACCGAATAAAGACCCAGAAACCCCCAAATCGTATAGGCCAGTCACCCTACTCCCAACAATAGGTAAATTGCAGAGAAGCTAATTAATAAAAGACTCCTAAAATATCTAAATCAAGTTGGTTACTTAAATGAGCACCAATACGGCTTCACGGCCGGAAAAGGAACTACAGATGCCTTAAGACACGTAGTGAATACGATCGAAAGCACAAAGGAAAAATACGTCCTGGCAGTTTATTTAGACATCGCCGGTGCTTTTGATAACGCGTGGTGGCCGGCGATCCTAAAGGAACTGCTGGACATCCAATGGTATAAGTATTAGTTGTTTAGGGTGCGTCGACGGCATGGTCATTTTGCACCTCAAACTGTCAAAATTGTATATATACTTTTTATATCCGGAGAAGGCAGGTTCCATGGAAGTTATATATTATGCTTATCTATTATTATTCCGATATTAAAAACATTGAAAATTGCTAAATTTTACTTATAATATATTAAAAAGCGCCATTTCCTTTAGAAATAAAATGACGCGGCCAATTGCATCGGGGTCGTCACCTAGAATGGACCCTAGGTCGCCCCCAATGTTCAGTCGGCTACGCACGTCTCGGTATCTGTCACACTACGTCAGGATATGCCGAATTCCGAGAGAACAGTCACAGTCATCACACCGGGGAGGAATTTTCTCTTCAGTGAAGAGAAAGGAGTGGGTCAGAAGGCTGTGCCCTATCCTCATACGGGTGATGACGACTTCCTCTCGGCGGCTCCTCCTGACGGAAGTTGGCCACGCTGACGTTACCGGTTTCACTGTGCGCAGTTTATTATTTGACATAGTTCTCAACGACTCCCTCCACTACTGAAGAACTGCACTCTTCAGTGAAACTCGTAGGTCTTCACAAGGTACCAGCGTCGACTCAATATCTTCAAGATTGAGAGCGTGTTTTGCGGCAGAGTCAGCTTTCTCATTTCCGGCAATTCCCGTGTGTCCAGGGACCCAAAGAAACCAGACGGTGGTTCCCTTCTTGTTAAGGGAAAGCAAATATGAGTGGATACCATGGACGATAGGGTGCATAGGAGAGAAGCCAGAAATGGATTTTTGGGCGCTCATGGAGTCTGAGCAAACCACGAAGGAGCCACCATCAACATATATCCCATCAAGAGCCGTTATAATAGCAAATAGTTCCGCTGTGTAAATACTACACACCGGACTGAGTTACGCTTTGATGACTCCATGGTGGGATGATACGACCGCACAGGCACAGGCTGTGTCCGACTTCGAACAGTCTTTAAACACGGGTACGAATTCGGGATGGTGGCAAAGAAACATTAAGAATTTTTGCTGGTACTCTTCAGCAGTGGTAAAAGCCTTTTGTCGGTCGTGAAGGAACATTTTTATGTTTGGAGCGGGAGTTAACCATGGCGGGTGATTCGAATGCCGAATGGGGTAGAGTTCTGGTAATAACATACCTCGTAGTAGTAGAAATAAGTTTTTTAGGGGTGCGTCGACTACAGGGTCATTTGCACCGCTCATGGTTCCTAACGTAAAAAGAAGCTTATTTTCTTCTGTTACAAGTATTTAGTGTAGAAAGGTCTCCGGTCGCTTGACATTACAAGAGTTTGATTATACCCGTATTTATGATATAGAGGATGACATTGTTGATGGCATCTATATTATTACCCAGGACAGTTTGAATTTCCTTGTTTTCAATTAGTCTCCTACGTGGATATGAGTATTTCACGCATTCTAGCAGAATGTGTCTCACAGTAAGATGGCAGTCACAGCTATCACAGCGGGGGACCTGTTTCTCTTCGGTGAAAAGATATGCGTGTGTGAGAGCGGTATGGCCTATTCTAAGCCGAGTGAGGGCAACCTCTTCCCTACGACTGTTCCTCACTGAAGTGGCCCATGCAGATGTTTCCGCTTTTATGCCTCTGAGTTTATTGCCAACGACGTTACTCCACAACCCTTGCGATTGCTTCATGCATACTCTCTTCAGTTCGGCTCTTAGATCGTCGGAGGAAATTTTCTCGAAATCGGTGGTGAGTTTATTTAGTGCCTCCTTCGCTGCTGTCTAAACGTCAATTCGAACCAGCTAGCCGATTGAACAGAGGCGGCTACTCTCTGACCTCCCGTTTCAGTGGAGTCCGAGGCCAAAGTGGTGTGTTGCAACTCGGCTTTCAGAGGATCCGACTCCCATCCAGACCGGGAAGCTCAACCACCAGGATCATCTTTCCCCACCTTACGGGTCTCCACGCACGGCGAACACGCGGGTGAGTCCTTAGGCCAGATGTCATGGCTATACTCAGTACAGTAGACTCACATACTGTCCGGACACTGCCTCAACGCACTATGGGTTTTTTTAACGAGGTTGTCTCCTCGGTGGGCTCGGGTCCGTGGGGGCGCTACTCCCCATAGGAAGGGATGATCCCCTTCCCCCCGTGCGGGGCGCGGACAAATTGTTGCAATATTTTGTGTCTGCTTTTGGTAAATTATATGGTGTGGAATCTTCGTCATATGACGTTCATAATTTACTTCATATGTGTGGTGATGCCAAAATGTTTGGTCCTCTTGACAGCATTAGCTCATTCAGATATGAAAACAAATTGCATGAAATAAAGAGAAAAATTAAAAAGTCAGAGTCACCTCTCCAACAAATAGTTCGCAGAATATCAGAGAAGATGTTTGCATCTAAGAAGGGGGTCATGCCAACTGAGAAATCTTATGATGTATATTTGAGTATTGAAAATAAAGTTGATGGGCTACCTGTAGGTTTTTCACCACCCTGCATCACTAGCCTGCAAATGAAAGACTAAGATTAGCTGTAGGTCTCCAAATAATTGTGTTATTCTGAAATCAGGAGACATAGTTTGATTGATTTCATAGGTACAAGCAATTCAGAGTTGGCATTTCATGGGAAAAAGTTGAAATAATGTCAGAATATTATTCCAGCCCCTCAGAATCATCTGAGGTTGGCATTTGAAAGGCACAAAATATATCCCAGGCTAGAACATGGTTGACCAAAGATATTGAATACAAGGCAATGAGGATACCCATCAGTGAAACTGATGGCAGTTCTTACATTGCTAAGCTGCTTCACCACATGTGACACCTGTGAGTGACTCTCCTTGCAAAAGATATTTGATAGACATTTGATATGGGATAGCCATTGTCCGCAAATTTATTTTTATTTCTTGATTGATTGATTTATTTCAAGAAACATGATTTGAAAAATTTTGTTTTTTTTTCTATTTTGAACCTTTTTGGTTAAGTTATTGACTAATGCTCACTCATTTTCCTTCTCAGGTCGAAAGATGAAGGCACTTATCATGTTGTGTCTTTTTATGAAGATGGTGCTTTTCTTTTTAATGTTATTCCGATAACGTGGATAGTGGAGGATAGTGGACTGCAGTTTGTTCTGTGGCCTCCCAATGGGACTGCAAATGTGGACCTCCTAATCAAAAACTGTGCCACTCCAGATGATGGATGGGATTACAATTTCATCGAAGATTTAACTACATCAATTGGTAAGTTTTATCATAATTTTAGAAGTTATTTTATGAAATTAGTGAAGCAGTTTTCCTCCCTGATGTTGTAAAATTAACTATTTTGCACCCATGCTAGAAATTGATCAAATTTATTCTCAAATTCTTTTTAGATGGGTACAACGTAGACAAAAGCTACGAAAATATAATCATCAAGTTGGGGAATTTAAATAAGGGATATGAGGCCCAGAAAACCTCCCTTAATTTAAATAAAAGGGTAAGATCCTCCCTTAATTTAAATAAAAGGGTAAGATTCCCCCTCCTCGTCCTCCTGGGGAATCTACTACAGAGGAAGAGGATAATTCACTTCCCCGAGGATATTCTGTAGGAGCGGATACAGATTAGGCTTCAGCGTCGCTTGTGCAACCTCCACCCAAAAGAAAGACAAACCAGCCAGAAATTTCTGAAGGTATGCTTTTCACGTAATTTGCAAATTTAAGTATTTTTTGCAATTTCTGAAAAATTTGATTGCCATGATGAAGCTTATCTATTTCATGACTTTTTATTACAGTTGCACCAGTTGCCAATTTGGAGCATGCCAAAGGCACTGACGTTGCTGTTGGTGGGAGTAGTAGTACCAAAACATTGACTCCTGTGATTGTAAAGGGCAAGAAACATTAAGGGCTGAGATGAGGGAGCTTCGGAGCCAACTCAGTGAGGTCCTATTAAATCAGGAGGTGATGATTCGAGAAATAAGGGCCATGAGGAATAACCGTAGTGATGTTCCCCGCCCCTACCAGGCTCCTATAATGCTACCAGTTGATTCTCTTGAGAGTTTGACTGAGATGAAATCATTTTTGGCTTTGGATGGAGACTTCAGGAATCATATGGTAACTTTTTTCTTTTAAAATCTGATAGTAGTTTTCTAAAGACATGCATTAAGGTGTTTGATAAAGCTATCTCTTCCAAATTGAATTTTCTGACGTATTAATCTACAGGACATTGTCATGTTTCGGTGGGCTGCAGACAGAAAACTTGGGCCAATTTGTCCGGCACAACCTTAGCAAAGTACTCACAAACAAGGTGGCAGAGGGCATAAGTTGGGCGGGAAAGAAGGGAAAGAGATCAATTAAGGAGTATCAAAATTTAGTTTCTGTCCTAGCAGATAAACTTTTCAGAAACTGACTACATTTTCTGGAATAATTGTGAAGTATACATTTATATAAATATTTTTATCCTTTATTAATTTAACAATTTTTGTGCCTCGTGTGAATATATCATGAGTTGGTGCCATCTTATTACTAAGTGACTGCATCAATAACTAGGAGAAACCTGGAATGTGTTTGGATAGTGCTCGCACTATAAACCAAATTACTTTAATCAAATTATTTCATCACCTTGATATTCCTAAGAGCTCCTCTTGAAAATATCAAGTAATCACTATTGCTTAGGAAGCAGTTTGTTGTCGAAAGGGTGGTTACTCATAAGTGGTGGGGAACACTTGATAATTTTATTCGCCATTTTAGCATGTTCATTCAGTAAATTCCTATGGCCTTTTGAACATTAATCCATTGTGTCAAGTGCTAAAGGTATCTCTTCACTGTCAGGTATTGCTATGATATAGCTATAGAATTAATGTATTGTTATTCCACTTTAACTCTCCAGTGCCCATAATCCCACCCAACCAGTAATGCGCATTACCCTCATCACTAAAAATTAGAGTAAACTTTTCTAACATAGGTCTTCATGCACTCTTCACTTTCACACTAAGCTTAGATTGCTTGAGAGATTCAGAACAGGTGTGTTTCAGTGTGACTATAAGAATGTTATTATGGTGTGTTACTTCTTCTTTAGGTCCAACAGAAGTGATAAAATAAGATAAATACATTGCAAGACAGATAGGTAGATATAACAATAAAAAATTAAACTGCAATTACTCAGACAATTAATTGGTACGACTGGTTTCGGAACAGATTTACATCCCCAGGTAATTAATAGGAAATGTTTGTCGTTTACATGTACATCAGAAGTGTGGGGGCTTGGAGAGGGGTTAGATGTTGAGGGGAGAGAGAGAAGGGGAGGGTGTTCTTCATAGATGAGATCATTAATTGCTCCTGATTATTTAATTGTTCCACTACATATAGAACTACTACATATCAAAAATCTATGTGTTCCTGGGGTCAGGTTGCGGAATAGTATTCCCGCCAATATTAAGGAATTCAATTTAATATTTGTTTAAAAAAAGATTTTTTAGCACTTTTGATTTTAACCGGGAAGGGTTATAGTTCTATATTTATGTTATAATTTATAGAATGTGCTGTTTTAACTCTTTTGATTAATATATATGTGTAACCCCCTCTCAAATGGATTTAACATATAACGTTTGGAGCTAAAATATTAGTATTTTTCGTATGTTCTTTGTGGATGAAGAAGTTCAAGAACTATAAAATATTTCTATTCTATTCATTGAAATAGATGGAATAGAATACAAAAATTTCATTTTTTGAGTACTCAACTTGGGACAAATTAATTTGTTCGATTCATTTTTTCAGATACTGCTCAGAAAACTGATGGGCGGTATGAGGAAAAGCTCTTTCAAGTGGAAGTGTCACATTGGCTGTGTCAAGCCAGAAGAAGGAAGGGTTCTGTAAATTAGTGTTTGTTAATATATATGGAATAAAATCTTATTTTCCCACATTCATTTCATATAATTTACTTGAATCCTATTTTTTACGATTATTGCCTATTTTTATCCATGGTCGATTTTATTTATCGGTTATAATTGGTTTGATTTCAATGATGAGGAATACATATCTTAATTTCAGTTGACTATGCATGAAGCTGTTATGTTCAAATTCAATCACCATGTTTATCTGCGTAAATTTGGCCAGAGGTGGTGCTGATATTATTGAAATTAAATTTAGTCAGATGCTCAGACGAGGGAATTAAGACTTCTTTGAACAATGTAAAATATGAAAACTTCAAGGGAGAGAAATAATTTTTAGTAAACTCCGTTAGATAGGTAATTTTTAATAAAACTGGGGGGATAAAATGAAATGATGTAGAGTTCATGTATAATTTACATGAAAAGTCATAATGTATATTCGTGTATTATTTGCATGAAAATACAATGTATTTTCCTGTATCATTTACATTAAAATACATGATGTATTACACTGTAATACTTATGTACTAGAGGACATTTGAACCATATATAGCTAATATACAGCAAAAATAGCTGTATTACACTATAACACAGTGTATATTCATGCTGTATACTGGCGGTATTACAGCTGTAATACACATGTATTACACCATGTGTGCTGTGTGGGTAATCACGTCTGTATTGATAACAACAGTAACAACTTGAGCCACGGACAGCTTACACAATTATAATCGTAAACAACAGCTCCTCTCATCAATACAAAGTACTCGGTTCCGCTAACAGTTCACTGCGTTAGTGTTACTGAGAGAAGTGGCGATTACCGTAAGGATGGTTAGATTGAAGTGAGTAGAAAAGCTTTCCACTGCAAAATATTGCTTCGAAGGTCACCAAGACCATTCATATAAGTGTAAATGACCTAAGAAAACACCAAAATATAATAAACTCCACACTAAGGATACGAATATAGTATATATTATATATATATATATTATATTCGTATCCTTAGTGACAATGTTCGTATCCTGACAATGAACAAATGAATGCGGAAATTCCGATTGGCCAATCAACAAGACTTGGCCCATGCGCATGGATTGAAGAACCCACGCCAGCCACGCTAGCTCGAATTCCATGTTCTCCGCCATCTTATCACTTCGGTCTGTTTCGGTCAGTTCGGTCTGTTTCGGTCAGTTCTGTCTTCGAAGTCGTTCTTGGAAACTCTTGCTACGATGTACGCGCTAGTGAAATTCATCCACAGTGATAAGGAAGTGGCTGTAATTTACGTGGAAATGATTTCTTCGCCCATGGAAAAAGGTGCGGAAAATTAAATAAATAAAGAAGTTACTGTGAGAGACGGCAGTAAAAAGGGTGGCAAGGAGTACCCTGCCTTTGTCCTGGCGCATTCTATTCTGGTAGGTAATATTTTTCTCTGCCCTAATTTTCATCGCATCAGACCTAAATCTCTCAAAAATATTTATATGGTTTTGTTTAAACCTGTCTCAATGCATTAACAGGCCACGTGAATTTCTGAATAAACATTAACGATTTCACGCACATTTGCGTTAATCCATGCGGCACAAATTTCGCGAACGCTTGTACGAAATAAGAAGTTTTCATTTTCTGCTCGACTATTCAGACGTTTGTGCTTTTTGGAGGTGATACTCGGTGAATTTGCACGTTCATTCTCGTACTAATTCATTCTCACGTTAACGTACGTCTTAATGTGTCGTGTAACCAGCCTCCGATTATGGGACTAAGTCAATGGTCCTGTCCCTCACATCTCTCTAGACCAATAGCAGCACTACGAAGTGAAATTAGATGAAAGTTCTAGAAGAACTAGAAGTTCATTGCGAGTGCCTAATTGTCTATGGTACTTTTATTTTACTTATTTTATTTTATTTTAATTTTACTTATTGTTCGGTAAACTTCTTATTCGTATTTGCCGCCGAGTGGTGCATTTTGTTTTACTTTTGTTTTCTGTTTGTGTGTTCGCCGTAAGAGGGCAAGGAGGTTCTCTTTTTTTGATCCTCGAGACCATGAATATGCATATGGATCAAAATGTTCCGGACCAATGACCGGGAGGTGGTGCTGCCTAGCTTTCCGCAAACGGTTTGCGTAGAAGTTGGCGCTGCAATCGCTAAGGTTCGGAGCAGTGCGACTAAAATGGCCGGTGTGAATAGGGAGTAACGTGAGCTAGAGTTCGTAATTATATTCTAGTGGCTGAAGTACTTAGTTAAAAAGTGTTAAGCCTGAGTATTTTTCTTATAGTATGTATAAGTTTCTGTGTGAGTGTTAGGGAGGAAATATTTGGCGCAGGAAGTGAGCAGTCCAGTCTTAGAACTTGGCGTTGTGTACCCACGCCGGCAATCAGTGACCATTGTCCAAGAAGTGACTCTGTGCATCATTTAAAATGCCTAATGCGAGCAGATCTTGCTTCGTACCGGGCTGCAAAACTGGGTACATGAAAACTAGGGAAGAAAATAAGAAATTAGGTGTGAAGAATAACAATCTATTCAAGGCGAAGGTAAGCCAAGGCAATCGAGTGTGTGTATCAATGTGTCCAGGTTTATCTTTAGTTATTAGGCTTTAATGTTTATATTTTACCGGCAATTCGTTTCGGTTATGTTACAGTAATGAAATATGTGCAAATAATGATAAAACTGAAGAAAGATTTTTCCTCGACCACGTGTTCATTATGAACGCACGTTCAGTGAAAGATTAGCCTCGTGGTGGTTTCCTTGTATTTCTTCTATTCTCTAAATTACCAATTACTGATATTATTCTTGCGTTGATTTCAGCATTGTAAATGCGGTTTACGAGGTACTTAATTGAAGTCTGGTTCGTAGGGATGAATGAATTCTGTTAAAATTGCGCTCTCTAAAGTGGGGACATGTCAGGACACGGTCAGAAATACTGCGCCTATGCATGAAAATAGCTCCCGTTCTAATTACGTGCCAGCGTTCTCCCAATTCTATTCATCAAACTTTTTAAAGAAGTGCCTCGTGTGAAACGGCCTACGGCGTTATGCATGGGAAACTTATTGCACATTTTGAAGTATAGTATGTTTTGACAGTGCGAGATTGCAGGTACGGAATTCGAGCAGGAGCTATTTCCCACATACCATTTATGTATCTGCGCATGCATTAACCGCTTTACAGGACGCAATTGTGCAGTAAAACGCTTCTTGTAAAACCGCCTGAGAGGCAGTTTTATTGAGTGCAACTAGAATTTTCTGTTTTTATTCGGTAGCCTTCTCCATTCAGTGATTTACCTCCCTAGATCGTTATTAGATATCCCCATAAAATATATGTGCTTATCCCATTCCACATTGTTCTCATAATGTTCCACCATCTCTCAATGCATGGAATCATTTTCCTTAGGTAGTCTCTTTTCGGTGATTTCTTGTGATAGTTCGAAAATGGGTTGAACAATATGCAACGGATTCTAGAGTTCATCATTCCGTGCGTCGCTATTTGCCCTTATTATCAACCTTCGTGAAGTTCGGATTGATTAAAATCGTACGTAATGGGCTAGAAACGCCTTAACATCTTATGTAATAGGATACTGATGCAACAAACTAATCTACTACTATCCTGGTTTCCTGTAACTGTTCTCTGAGACAATTTCAACTTTAATACCGGTTCATTCAGTCCCATACGTACCATGTCGAAATGCATCTTTTGTGTGTAAATATATATCTTGGTGTGTGTATTTCATTAATGATAAAAATGGCAGAGGTTTGTCAGTTGTCTTTTTTCTTAAGACCGGAAATTCGTTCTAATAGCATGATTAAAAAGCTTGCTTCCACTTCCAGAGTCAAGCTCAGCTTCTGAAATGGAGGGCAGCCATTCCACGGAAGGATAAGATATTTGACTCACACAACGTTGTGTGTGAATTGCATTTCCAAGCTAACGAAGTTATCACGTATTGCGAAACGCTTTTGCCGGGTGGCGTTCACAGGATTAAGAGGGAACGGCCGTTGTTGGTGGATGACGCAGTACCATCGATCTTCCCAAATTGCCCTAAGTACCTAAGTAAAACTGTTCGCCCACGTAAACCGCCTCCTCAGCGCGATGTCATTGCGAATGTGGCCCAAGAAGTGGCAGCTGAAGGGCCTGATGTTATGCCCCTGCATGACGACTGCCCAGAGGACTCTGCCCACTCCCCGGAAAATGCGGCCAATAGTGGCCTCATGGTTTTAGCTGAGGTGGCTGTACAGGAAGGAAATGCAGAGTTACTTAAAGAGAGGGCCAAAGGCGTCAAGTTGTCTGGATTACATTGGGGCTTCGTTGTGGTTGGGAACAGTATTGCTTTCCTGTGCTTAGGCCATGATTACAACATGGAGAGGACTGTAGTTATCATGGAGGACTTAAAAGTCAAGGCAAGTTATCTGAATCAGCTACTGATTGAGACTTTGGCAGTATTGTGAAATAAAAAAAAGTATTCCCTTCACATGTGCTAACTTCTTCATTCTATTCAGGTTATGTATAAGGGGAAAGCTGTTCCTGTTGCCGGGGTGGAAAGTGTCAGCAGTTTTGATGAAATTGCCGAAGTACTGTCCATTGTTGATGGGCTCAAAACCTGCAAAGGCGCTTCAGACGTGGACGGGTATTGCAATATCATTACTTTTCTCTAGTATACCTAACATTTTCGATTCACACAGCATGAATTAATCACCCTCTTATGGTATGCCAGTCTATGGTAATTAAAAGTTTTCAAGTTAATATTTTAGTTTCTTCAGCCCATTGGAGGTGGTTTTCCCAGTGAACTGTTAAATAATACAATGCAAGTCCATATCTTTCACTTATGACTTTGCTGTTGTTTCATCCGATGAAATTATTCTTTGTAATACAGCAAAACTCTTTTTCCTCTAATGAATTTTTTCTTGCTCGTACACTTAATTTCTTTCCTTCTGGTACACATCTCATGCATGGGAAAATATTTATCCTGTTAATGGATATTCATATATATATATATATATATATATATATATATATATATATATATATCTGTATTACCTTTTCAACATATAGGGCATCCCCTCATTGCATGGGATTTACACCCATCAATTCCACCCCAGTGGATAACAAGCATCAAGGGGCTGCCATAAGGTGCACTCCCTGCAGAACTGCCCGAAGGTTGATTGCGGACAGGAAGAGGAAGAAGACTCATCAGAAAGGCATTCAAAAGTCTACTAAAAAGACTGAAAATATGCCGCATCGCCAACAAGAGGCTCTCCAATAGGGTATGATTTCGTAATGGTTGTGCCCGTTTATTAATTAATTGTATTACATTACACCTTGTCAATTTCCTTCATTAGGTGCAATTGATGAAGCAGGAGATGCAGCTCCTGCAGAAGAAATGCTCTTCCTTATCTGAGGAATCATTTAGTACATTGATATCGAGCCTGCCTCTTTGTCAACAGGAGGGGGTTCGTGCATGTTTTGCCGCCTCTCAGGTTAAAAATGCCAAGGGTAGGCGCTACACTCTGAATTGGGTGTATGAGTGCATACTCATACATATTAAGGGCAGCAAAGTGTACAATCACTTAAGAACCAATAATATCTTGTCCCTTCCTAGCCCAGTCACCCTTAACAAGTATATTCGAAATGTTAAGGGAGTATATGGTTTTCAGGAGGCAATCTTTCGTTGAATGAAAGAGAAATCCAAAGGGCTTCATCCTGGTGAAAGGCGAGGTAGGTGCCTCCATTTAGACTTTAAAGGCTGGTATGTGCTGTCACAATTAGCATTTTTTACATTTCTCATTATTATCTCTTTGCAGGGACTCTTCTTCTTGATGAGATGAAGCTCTCAACGGGCTTATCTTTTGATAAGCATACGCTTAAGGTAGAGGGCTTCACAGACCTTGGAGATCACACCCCCTTGCATCAGAAAAATGAGAGGGGAGACCATGCCTTGGTTCTCATGTTTCAACCCTTTCGAGGGAGATGGGTCCAGGCATTGGCCTGCTTTCTGAGCAAGGGGTGTGCTTCTAGCACTGTGTTGCACCACCTTATTCTCGAGTGCATTGTTCTGCTGGAGAAGTCTGACTTCTATATGGACGTGGTCACCTCGGATGGGGCTCAGTGGAACCGCAGCATGTGGCGGCAATTTGGCATCGACAAAGGCAACGTCAGCTGTGAGCATCCCTATGACCCATCGAGGAGATTGTGGTTTGCATCAGACTTTCCACACCTCATCAAAAACTTGAGGAACTTAGTAGTTTCACGGGATGAGACTTGGGTAATTTTTTGACATGCAAATAATGTGCCCTGTCCCACATAATATATTGTTATTAACTGTTTGCATTTGCTTTCAGACACCAGAAGGAGTTGTGAAGTTGAGTCATTGGGATGCTGTACTTGAAATGGACCAGCCTCAAGGGTTCAATTTAAAAGCATGCCCAAAGCTGTCTCGGGACCACATCCACCCTAAGCCATACCAAAAGATGAATGTGGCTAGGGCATTTCAGGTTTGTGAGCAAACTAAATTTAAGTTATACGAAGCCTAATCAAAATGAAGCAATTTATTTTATTAACAAAAGCCATGTAAGGTAATTTATAACTTCTATATTTTTGCTAGTTTTTTGGAAGCAATGTTGCTGCTGGCATGGAGGCATACCGTCAGAAGCATCCCCTACTCAGTGATTGCCAGCCATCCATTGCCCTGATAGAGCGAGTCAAAGGGTTAATAAGGGCAATGAATTCTAAGACTTCTGCCGATGCTCTTCGACACGACTCGGAGGAATGGAGGGTAAGGACATGTACATAGTCACTGTAGCTACTGTTGACATTGCATATCTTTCTCTTCCTGTTCCTCAAATCACAATTGATAATGCACTTCTTGCTTTACAGACTATCGAGGAGTTTATTGAGTACATTGAAATGTGGGAAAATGGGACCAAGGATAGGTATTATTTCCTCTCAGATAATACCTGCCTGGGACTAAAGGTATCCCTCCGTTCTACCCTGGAATTGCTCAGTTTCCTGAAGGATAACCATGGCTTCACCTATCTCATGACAGCTAGACTGAATCAGGATGCTTTGGAGGTGAACATTTAACATAGTGATATGCTATCCTTGATTGTTAAATTGCTACTTATTACTATGTATGATTATATTCTGTTGCAGAGGTTCTTCAGCATGATGAGGTCAGCATGTGGCTCCAATGATCATGCTGATTCAGTGCTGTTCATGCAGATATTTAAACTGATGGGGACATACTCATTGGTGAGGCCACCTAAGGGTAGCAATGTCTCTGGTCGGGAGATACTGGGAACCCTCATAAATATGAATGACCTAGGACAAGAGGATAACCGCCGGATCCAGTACAGGGCTCTCCTAGACCACATTATTGATAAAGGTACCATGGACGAAAATTTACCGTTTCTGTCTGAAGATGGTGAGCACAATTACTGCAACTCGAATACCCCAGAATTTGTGGTCACATACTTTGCAGGGTATGTGGCAAGGAAGGCACTTCGCTTTACAAAGTGTGTTTCATGCAAAAAAGAGTTAATTTCACAAAGGCAAGTAGAACTTGGGAGGGAAAATTTTTTGACTTATCAGAATGAGGGCCATCTAACTTACGCCTCTGAGCGCCTTTATGTTTTAATGCGTGAGTTAGAAAGGGTAACGGGAAGGTTGCTGAATTCAGATGGGCTGTCTGTGGATACTCTTTTTGAAATAGGGAAAGAAATTGATCAATTGCCAAGTATTCCACTGGTGGGGTGTATGGAGCATTGCCATCATTTAACAGAGGCCATCATAAACTTTTTTTTAATAACACGCATGTATTTTGCATGCAAGCAAGCAAATAAAAATGACAATGCTACACAGCAAGCAACTAAGCTTAATCGTAAGAAAGCAAAGTTGTGAATACCCCTTTCTGTGCTTGTGTTTTTCACCTGCGTGGCTCATATTGCTCCTGGTTGGACAAAATGCGTCCTTCATGTTGATACCCTAAGGTGCCCTCTCATTGCTGGCAATAAACTTTTAAATGAGCTGACCCTATTGTGATAAGTGCTGCCTTTCGTGTTTTCCTCCTCGACTCAGACAAGACGGAATGTATTGTATATGTTGCTTTATATTTTACCCTGTTGACTGTTATTGTAGTAACTGTAGTGAAACTTTTTTAAACCGGTGCCTCCTGAAACCTAATACCATTCAGTACCCTCAAAATGGGTGCGATCAATGCTGCCAATGGACTCTTGAATGAACTGACAGCATTTCTATGTAGTACTCCTGCTTGTAAACCTTGACTCCTCTAGTGAAACTGCTTTGAACCTGTGCCTCCTGAAACCTAATACCATTCAGTACCCTCAAAATGTGTGCGATCAATGCTGCCAATGGACTCTTGAATGACCTAATAGCATTTCTATGTTGTGCTCCCCACTATAATTGTGCACCAAAAAATTGTGCAATGTACAACAGCACCTCATTTTCCTACAGGATGAAATAGACAACGAGTGGCTTAGAGGATAAGTGGAATGAACATGAATCTGGTAAGGGAATTGATCCTCAAATTCAGAAAATGAATTGTTATTATTGTAAGATGTGTTTACTATCTCAGTAATTTCTCTTCTTCCAATAGTGTTCCACTACTTTCTGGAATGATGTATTGGTGTACCTTTCTACAGGGATGCCCAGTGACTTGAATTTTAATGATATTGTTGGACGATGAAATAGACAACGAGTGCCTTTCAGCATAAGTGGAATGAACATGGATCTGGTAAGAGGGAATTGATCCTCAATTTAAGAAAATGAATGTTTATAATTTTAAGACGTGTTTACTTACTCAGTAATTTCTCTTCTTCCAATAGTGTTCCACTACTTTCTGGAATGACGTATTGGTGTACCTTTCTTAAGGGATGCCCAGTGACTTGAATTTTAATGATAATGTTGGACGATGAAATAGACAACGAGTGCCTTTCAGCATAAGTGGAATGAACATGGATCTGGTAAGAGGGAATTGATCCTCAATTTAAGAAAATGAATGTTTATAATTGTAAGATGTGTTTACTTACTCAGTAATTTCTCTTCTTCCAATAGTGTTCCACTACTTTCTCATAACTTTATCATTAATTATACCCCACTACTGTGTGTTACTGTGCAAATTTTAATGTGTTCATCCACTTCAATTTTCAGAGTGCAAAAGTGAAACGCAGAAGAGAAAATACCCACCAAGTGGCAGCCATGAAGATTATTAAAAATATGATGGTGTGCTGGCAGAGTCCAACCACACTGCAAGCAGAAGTCAGGTAGACTTCCTAAGGAGGAAGCTTGAGGAGGAGAAGGAAAAAGTGAGGAAATTGCCGGCCAAGCTTGCAAAAGTAACAGAGGAGAGAGATGATTTGATTCGTAAGTGCACTAGTTCATATTCTGTCAGCTTGCATTTCAATGATTACGTATAAAGGTGGGAATGTAATACCCACACTGACATTCGTTTAAATTTTCATGAATAACAATTTGATTAACTCTAGCGGAAAGTTGATATAATATTGTAAATTTAATTAAAAATTTGAGGTGATGGCATATCGTTATTACTTGTAGAGACATTGTCCCTTTCCTTAAGATATTTACATTTCGTACTCAAAGGCATCCAATGTTATAGAAACTTGTGAATACGAATGATTAATAATATGTCATATTTAACCAAAATTGTTTAAATTTAATTTACGTAATGTATGTAATATGCACATATATAAATGCTGTTTCCGTAATTTCCATTTCAAAGGCGTTTGCCTTATCTTGTGGAGGATTAACTAATTATGTGTGATGATTCAAAAAATGAATTTATTATTATTGACCCTGCTTTATTTCAACAGAAGCTCAAACAGTGCTCCAATCCAATTTGGAATTGGCCAAGGAATTGAGGCGTGCATTGAAATACACTAAGCCATCCTCTCCGAAAGTGGAATCGGTGTCACATGATGCACCTGAGGGACTAGCATTGCCGGCTGAAACGGGAGGAGTAAATGAATAGTAAAGGAGGCTGGCTTTCTCCACGAGCATTTGTGCTCAAAAAGGACTGATTTGGGGGTCTCACATGACACTTTTGTGTGTACCACATGCAATGATGATAAAACTGGGAGAATTGTGTAGTGCTCTTGTGATTACCAAAATATACAGATCAGCAATGAAATTTTTATCATGACTGGACCCTTTTGAATAAAACACGTGGTTACTTTGTAACACTCTTTATTAGCATGAGCAGTTGAGTTAATATTTCTCATGAACCAGTCAAGTAAATCACAAAAGTTGAGGAGATAGGGTTTTGACAAATGAAAATTTAAATTCAGTATTTCAACTTAGTCAAATCAAGTGCACAAGTGTTTGGGGTGAAAGTTCTTGTTTAGCTAATTACATGCTTGATAACGCCATTTCAAGTGATGTTTGTAAATGTGGTGAAACTAAATGTGTGCCTTTTTTTACAGACTGTTACTTTGGGGAAATCAGAGGTGTATGTGAATGCTTCTAACTTGAGGATGACATGCCAGTCCTCCACCTCTGCAACCATCTTGGCAATGGGCTTGCTGGACCTGGTATTCACCAAGGACGCACTGAAGGAGTGCTCCATTAGAGGCCGTAAGTCCAATGGACTTGGCAGCAAGATAGGGAAGCGGGAGGCCTTGTTCCAGCCAGGAGTGCTCACATGCTATGTGATGAACAAAGGTGTATTTCATTTCATCATATTGGAAACTTATTTATGAAACTGTAATAGTTGTTTGTGTCAAAAAATTACCAAAAAGTTCAAACTATGGCATTATGGAAAATGAAAAAATAAACTTTGTTAGGTTCACTGGAGATTTTAATTGGCACGACCCGGGTTTCGTAACATGGTTACATCGTCAGGTGACTGATCATGCATGCATCTCTTTATATACCAAGTCAACAATAAGGACATCTAATTGTCGGAAAGGAGTGGGTGAGAAGGGATAGAGGAGGGGGAAGAGCGGCCTTAGGGGGGTGGAGGGATTTCCCTGTGTTGATGGATAGACCAGGGGAGGGAGGGGGCGGGTAAAGTGGGTGAGGAAAAGAGGGGCTAGGGAGTGCAGGAGGAAAAGGAAGGATTAGCGGGGCGCAATTGGTTTTTCAAGGCACAATATTCAACTGTAGGTAATACAAGCATTGTCAATAGTCAATTGTAGTTCATACGGCCGTTGATGATACAGGCATGGGATAATGATTACCCGGGAATTCAATGGCATATGGATCACTGGGGGAATTATTACGATTGGCACTGAGTGGTACAATTTCCAGAATATTTAAATAGCACACAGGTGTATGTTCACTATGAAATATTTTTTTTTATCACTGTAGAAGCTTGTTTATGGTGATGGAAAAGAGAGGGGATTGGGAGGGAAGCACTTGCTCATTGGTCAGGGGGGTGTTGCTATTGAGGGGTTGGATTATCTCTAACATTTCCAGGGCGTCGAGACTCCTCCTGTTTCCCTTTGAGTGGAGAATGTCCGGCGTAAAATTGCTATGATAGTTGCGGTCTATTAAGTGCTTGGCAAAGTTTGACTGCTCCTTTTTCTTTCTATAACAATAATGATGTTCATTCACTCTAATGTTGACACTTCTTTCCGTTCTACCTATATATTTCGTGTCACAATCTTCGCACTTAAGGCAGTATATGCCGCTTCTTTCTTCGGGTGGGAAACGATCTTTGCCGTTGAACAGCATGGTTTTGAGAGTTGAGGGGGTATATACTTATCATCAGTGATGCTCGGGATTCAAATGCCCAAGTCACTTTCTGAAACTAAGGAGGAAATGCAGGAAAAGTGTCACGGCTTTCTTCCCCATAGTGTTTAAAAATAAAAATTTACAACAGATTTTAGAAAATTAGATTTTAGAAATATATGCTTATTTACCCCTGATATCACTTTCCATTTTACTAAAATATTTTTTTTTACATATTTTTCAGACTTTGTCATCAGTCATGTGGGTGGAAGGTGTGCAATTCCTCCGATTTGGTGTCTTCAATGGGGAAGAAATTAAATGAAATTAGAGCAACTTTTACTGCATCAAGTACCTTATAGAAGCTTATTTTTAATGAATAATTGGTATTTTTATTAAATGCATTATGTGCTATTCTTAATTTCAGCTGTTTAACCTGAGAATCCCATAGTAGTGGAATTGAGTATTTTGGTGCGTCGACGGCTAGGGTCATTTGCACCATGCTCAGCCCATTTGACGCATTAAAACTAGATCTCTACAAAATGTAACAGTAACTACCGATTTTATGCATTTCTATTTTATGAGTAATGCATGAGTGCATGCTAACTATTTTTAATTTAAAAAAATTATTTCTTTCAAATACAATAAAATTCGGCTTAGGCTGACCGGATCGTCCCCTAGAAGAGTATCTAGGCTACCCGTGATGGCCATTCTACTGCGTATAACCACGACCCCCGAGATACAAGGCCTGAGCGCTCATGACTTTCTCTTTGCTGACGTCACGAGTCACAGGCGACCACGTTGAAAACTGTCCATGCCAGTTCAGTAGCCATTGCGGTGAAAACGGTGTTGACGGAGTAACAGGTGTCGAGTGTTTGTGCAATTTTTTGAGTTTCGAGGTGTTTTTGTGGGCCATTTTGTTGAAAATATTTTCAAGAAATGGTTTTCAAGTGCAGTGTGCCTCGGTGCAGGGGTAATTACACGGAGGAAACTAAAGTGCGCGTGTTTCAATTCCCGAAGTAGTCCAGTAAATGAAGAAGGAAAAATAGGCCAACCTGTAAATATTTGGTTACCATTTTTATTTTCTGGCTGAAAGTGGTATTTGGTACCTAATTAAAAATGAGACCAAGTTTGCATGAAAAGATCGTGCTAGGAGGGTGAAAATGGCCCCAAAAGACCCGAAAAATCGTTTTTCCGCGAATGTCTCCCAAAATATGGCAGTTGGAGATTTTTCGTTCGGATAATAATTAAGTTCAGTTAATTTTATACAAAAATGTTCCTTATGATTTTTCTCGAAAATTTGACCGTTTTCGAGATAAACGGGCCCAAGCGCACCCAGAATATTGACGACCTGCGCTGGGGCTATCATCAGCTCCCCACCCACCATGGAGCCACACAACTGGGACACCGCACCGCAAACCGGTGCGGTCGCCAGGGCTACCCGAGGGGATATAGCACCCTAGAGGTGGTTGTTTGTTTCGGGTTGGATCTTCGATGCACGGGCCCACCAAACCCGTACATCTCCGACCGCCCTACGCAGACCCCCACCTCCCTGGCACTCGCCACCGTTGAGCTTAACGCCACGGAAGCCGATTGACCGGGATTGGCTAGCTCCCGGCCGCCCGTTTACACAGAATCCGGGGCCAAAGAGGGGTATTGGCCCATACTCCATACCGGGCATCCGACACCCGGCTGGGAACCACTGACCTCACCCTCCAGGATCCCCTTCTCCTCCTTACGGGTCTCCGCACACGGCAAACATGCGGGTGGATCGCAGGCCAGGTGGTATGGCCGCACACAGACAGTTGACCCACAAGACTGTCCGGGCTCAACCCTTGCTGGCTCTGGGTTTTTTTTTCGGGGTTGTCTCCCCGCCCTTTTAGTCGCCTCTTACGACAAGCAGGGATACTGCGGGAATATTCTCAATCCCCCTACCCGCTGGGGTTGGGATTCTGTGGGATTCAGTTACATTGTTTATCAATAAATTTCCCAAAAAGGTGAATGGATACAAGCTAACAACATTGGCCTATGATCTTGAGTTACTGGAAAAACTGACTGTTGTCATTTTAGATGTCAAAGAGGGAATTAAATGTAGAAAACCAATCGGTCAAATTATTGTATACATGCAAAAGACTGATCAAATTTAAAAAAATAGTTCATTCTTCCGTACCTATTAAGTCTATTAGATGAACTGCCATGCAAAAGAGATTAGCAAGGCAAGATATCACATATCAAATGCTTGTAAAAGTTAAAGATTAAAATTGTAGAGGGCGCCGAGATAGCACCCCGGCGCCCTCCATCGCGCATCACTCCCAAGAGGAACACAGCCTCGGAACCACTTAGGACAGCCCCACAGGGCAGTCCTCATGCGCGTAACAGGACGGACAACACGGAGAGTCAACCCCAACCAGAGGAGGAACCAGCCCCACCAGCCCAGCCGGAGGTGTTCCAGTGTGGCCTCTGCAGCAGCGCGTTCAACACCTTGCGAGGACTAGGAGTCCACCACTCGCGAGCGCATCCCCTGGCGGCCAACGAAGCCGTGAACATCGAGCGGCGGAAGCGGCAACAGACGGAGGAGGAAACAAGAACGATGGCGTCCCTGGAGGCGGAGGGGGTGAGATTCATGAATGAATTCTTACTCCCTCATTTTCCCAACCGCACCCTCGAGGCCATCAAAGGGAAACGCCGTCAACGGGCCTATACAGACCTGGTAGCCCAGGAGATGATGAGGACCCCCCCCCCACCCCCCCCGAGGAGCCAGGAGAGGCGGACCGGAATTTTGAAACTCCCCTCCGGTCCGCCGTGGACAGCACCCTCACTAACCTTGCGGAAGTGGGGGAACGCTGGAGACCACGCCTTCTGGCTCAAATAATGGGGGCAAGTACTCAGATTTTTCTTTCTCTTCTACCCTGATGGACTAGGGAAGTTCTGGGTACGCCGGCCGCCGCTCCGAGAAGGACCCCAGCCCCTCAGCAGCCGAGACCAGTCCAGCCGGTCCGGCCCCGAGCAGTGTCGCCGTGACTACGCCAGGATACTATCTGTAGTGTAGTAGTGCATGCTTGTGAGGCTTCGCCTCGTGACAAGAATTAGCGATTTATGCTAATGCATAATTAGTCGTAGTTACACTAACTTTAGGGTATAGTGTTATTCATGTTGGTGAATACTCACCCCCTGCCACAGACCCCTGAGGTGGTTTACAAGGTATTTTGTAGATGTATATAGAGGGGGCACTTTTTACAATTGTTCATTCTGGCTCTGAGCATCGGAAAGTGAAGATGGACTTCTGCCACAGCATGTCATCCTTGAAGAAGCACATTGGGATGGTTGGATTGATCCCATTTCTCGTATATTGGGGATTCATACCGGACAACAGGCGCTGCGTATGCGGGAGCGATCGCCAAATTGCCTCCAAGGGGAGTGAAAGGATTCCAGTGTTCAGATGTCCTAGGGCAGTATGTAGGAATACCACCTCCATCACTGCGGGAACCATTTTCTCCGAGTTCCATATTGGTCTGGAGGAATTTCTGGTCATCCTGATTGGCTGGATAAATCGATATCCAGTCAGTGTCATCTGTAAGGAGATCGGTGTTGAACGTCACACTGTGGGGAAGGTAGTAAATGCCTTCCGCGACCTCGTCTTTGTGTGGCTTCAAGAGTCCAGCACCCAGATCGGCGACCCCGGGCACATCGTCGAAATCGACGAGAGTGCGTTCGGTCGGCGGAAGTACAAGCGTGGTCGTCGATGCGAAACGAAATGGGTCCTCGGAGGAATCGACCGGGATACGAGGGAGACTTTCCTCTGCGTCTTAGAAAAACGCGACGCATTGTCGTTGACCAACGCCATTACGAACTTCGTGAGGAAAGGTACACTAATTAAAACAGACATGTGGAGGAGCTACTCTTGGTTGAAAGAACTAGGATATGGTCATGATACCGTGAACCATTCACTACATTTTGTCAAGCCCGGGAACAAGGAAACACACCCAAAACATCGAAAATTTATGGTCTGTTATCAATCGAGACGTGAGGGGGAGGGTCGGAAGAATGTGCGTGCAGAATTTGGAGAACCACTTAACGGAATACGAGTGGAGGAGCCGGCAGTCGTAGTCCGAGGACCTATTTTTGGATTTGGTAAAAGCAATTCATTGCTTTTATCCAAACATTTAGGAAGTGGGAAGATACTTTCATGACAAGGCTTCAGGCTGCTACAGGACAAAGCTCTTTTCAGGGTTGCTACCGTTATTCATTTACTTGGCTGTTAATCAACTAGCTACGCATTTTAATATTAGTAGCAGGTCTGTGACTAATCTCCACTCTTCGAGCAGACACATTTGTTCAAAACGAATTCCTCGCTGCCGAACATAAATGAAACTGAACATTATTTCAAACGAGAAATGATGAAATAAAATGGAAATTGTGTGCCAATAAATCCTCCCATAACTTTCTCCTCCCTCTTTTGCAGGCCATCTTGACCTGCTGGCTGGCCAAGTTGAATCTAGTGAAGTAAATACCAACAACTATTCATTTACTATTATGATTTTCTATGCATATGCGTTAATAATGCGTAAATAACTGTAAAAAACGAACGATAAGAGACCATAACAACTGCCAATGAGGCTTTTAACTAGGTTTGTCGCCAGGAATTGCAGGTTTTAATAGTAGTAGCACTCCCTAATACTTGTATCCTAATCTGCTACCTAGCACTTACAGCATGCCGTGCATGTTTTCAGCGCAATTCCTGAATCTTTGTCCGTTATTTAGTAGAAAAATACATAAATAATTGCGGTCCATCTATCATAGGTGTATTATCATAGGTGTCCATCTATCATAGTGCTTGCTTGTGAGCCTTCGCCTCGTGACAAGCATTACCGATTTACCCTAATGCATCAATATTCGTAGTTACATTAACTTTAGGGTTTAGTGGAATGCATGTTGGTGACTACTCGCCTGCCATACACACTTAAATGGGCTTACAGGATATGTTGTATATGTAGAAGAGTACATCTAATAAATTGTCCTACAGAAAGTAACTTAAAAAATTATTTTTTTTAGGGATTAGGCAACGACGTAAGTTTATAACGCGGACAAAGTGTATAAAGTCGTAGTAAAAAAAAACTAAGTCATTGATTTCCATCTCATTGGGAGCACGGACACTGATGTATATGATGATATAACACTGATGATATAACACGTAGTATTATCCGTTTCAAATATCTTTGCGACCGAGAGGCAGGCATTAAATTTTAGGGAGTGAGCGAAGTGAAAGTCACTCGTCACGTGACTTTCTCGGAGCGAACTAGGATGCAGTAGGCGTGGCCTAGCCTCTCGAAAATTCAGTCGCTCTCAGACCTCCGTAGTGTGAACTTCGTGAATCTGCTTGCTGTGTTGCCAAACCTCCGCTGCCTTTGATCGGTGCTTCGCGGCGTTCTTTCCTAGCTCTCATTACCATATTTCCCAATTAACCCATTAATACTTTATCTTACCCACTTTTTCCTTTATACCATAACCCATATTCCTTTCCAGTTATTCCCCGTATTTCTATTATTCCCCTTCCCCATAATACCCATTACGGAAACCAATCATTATTGGTTTTATTCCCAATTCGCGGGAGTAATTATTTGCTGTTTGGTGTTTCTGACGGCATCATGGATCAGAAGAAGGTGAAACGTCTTTTCCACAGCCAAGCGAAGAAAATAGTACACAATGTACTAAGGTGTTTTCAACGGGAGAAAGAGTTGGGTCATCCAATGATTTCTCTTGATAAAGCGCAAGAGAGAACAGCGGAGGCTTGTGGATTGAATCTCAGAAAGATTCAGGCCATCGCACGAGAAGGTAAATAAGTGATTAGTGTTCTTGCACTTTTTTTGCTTTGCTTAATTACTGTTAATAATAATATTATCAAATTATTTTACAGGACGAAATTCACTTAATGCCAGTAATGGATCGCCCGCCTTCAAATCACCGTACAAAGGAATAACGCCAAGGGGTAAAACGGTGACTAATTTTGACGACTTTCAAAAAGAAACATTGCGGCGGACTATCCTCTCAATTTATGACAACGGGACATTTCCAAAGCTGAAAGAAGTCAGGGAAAAAATGCAGGAATCCGAAGAGTACGAAGGCAGCTGTACGTCCCTGTGGAGGGTCGTGAGGGGAATTGGTTTCCGCTACAAGAGGACCGTGGACGACCGCAAATTCTTTATGGAGCGGGGCGATATCGTCGCAGCTAGAATTACGTTTTTAAGGAAGATGAGCAACCTCCGGAAGAATGATGGAAGGCCCATATTTTACCTAGAAGAAACGTGGGTTAATCAAAATTATTCACTAGGCGCATCGTGGTTAGGCCCTAATGAAAAGGAGGCCTAATGGATCCCGTGGGAAAGGGCTTACAGCTGATAATTTGCTACGTAGGCTCGGCAGAAACTGGATTCCTTCACGAGTGAAAAATGGTTTTTAGAAGTAAAGGTAACGGTTTAATTGAGCGGAGCCACCGAACATTAATGGATATTTTATCTCATTTTGTGGATAAATATCAACGGACTTGGGACGTTTGGCTGCCATTCGCCCTCTTAGCCTATAGGAGCTCCCCTCACACCCGTTACACAAGAAACCCCTCATTTTCTAATGCATGGACGCCATATTGAGTTGCCTTTTCATGATATTACCTCGCCGTATGAAATAAATTACGCTGTGGACCATAATTACGCAGCCGAACTTCAAGCGCGATTGAAGCTCGCGTTTCAGGCAGTGACTAAACGGTTACGTGTAGGCCATACGACTCAGGCGAGGGAATATACGTACCGCGGAAGTTTCATTTCGAGTGGGAGACTTAGTTTATTTAAAGAAAGAGGTGGTGCGAACAGGGACAACGCGAAAGCTAGATAAACATTGGATAGGGCCATATAAAGTGACGGAGCGAACGAGCCCGGTGAACTATAGGATTCACAGTACTCTAGACCCTAGGGATAAACAATTGGTGCATGTGAATCGTTTAAAGGTGTGTAGAGAGAACGAGGACGATGTTACCCCTCCAACCCCTCCCCTCACGCGCCGGGAAAAAGTGAAAGTGCGAGAGGACGACGCTAAGAAGTCTGCCCCTCCAGTACCCCCTCCGTGTGTCTTTCCCAGTGCAGTTATGGAAGCCCCTCCCCCTCCACCACCTCCACCCACACCCACAGTACCACCATACGCCTTGCGGAGCAGAGGATCCCTGCCCCCGCAGTGGTGACAGCAGTTTCCGTGTTGGTGATGACAGTAACTGGAAATTGCAGTTTGAAAATATTTTTTTCTCTTTTCACTGCTTGGTATTGTGAAGGATATTTTTTTGTGTGTGTTGACATAATACTTTTTTTTGTAGTTTTTCAATCTAGGGTTTGTTTCATGGCATGAGTGATCTTATTGCAATATTCTCAGTACAGTACCGGACAAATAGTCCTAACCAAGATGTCATGGGAGAAGATTTTATTTTTCTTCTCTTTCTTTCTTTTGTTTATGGAGGTTTAAATTGTTATATATTTCCGAATGATAACGATGAATTTTTCTAATCAATCACGGAGATAACCCTACTACCCTTTACCTGTGTCACAGTCAATGGTATATCAAAAACAGTCTACATATAGGGCATTTGGCATAAGATATCAAATAGTCGTTTCGCCTATTTACTCGATTTTAGAGACGGTTTTCTATATAGTAGGATCAGCATTTTTTTTCTTTCAAAATAGTATCTCATGCTACTAAATGTCGTTGCCCTCCCACCCGTAAAACATACATTGAAGCCGAGATAATCGTGGTATGACGGTGCACTTTCACCTGGTAATTTTTCTTAGAAGCTTTCATTTTTCTTTTCTCGCAATATTATGTTTTATTTATCTAAAACCCTCTTCTTTGCTTTAATAGTATGTAAGTCACCGAAGAAAAATAATTACCATGTCACTATTCCTTTTATTTTCAAAGAGCATATTCCAGCCGACGCAAAGGAAATGACCTCATTGTGGATCATTGCCCTAGCCGTTTGCGCGGTGACATGCGCAAATCAGGAGGAGACGGAGTACATAGGAAGGGGCGTAGCCTTTTTGGAGGAAGGGAACTTCCTCCTGGGAGGCGACTGTTGGGCGCTGGTATTTAATATCGACATTGACCACTACGTAGACATGACAAATCACCTTATGACAGATGTGCAGACACTATTGGCGAATGGTAAGGGGACCACCACGACTGACGGTGGGAACCAAACAATTCTGACGGTCGATTTTAGAGCCTTAGTGCAAGACATTATCATCACGGAAGGTAGTAGATTGGAAGCGGCAGTAAATGGAATATTGGTCAAACTTTGGAAATTCGAAGACTCGCTTAAGAGACAACGTAGGGGTTTGTTAAACCTAGGTGGTGAAGCCTTAAAATTTTTATTTGGAACTTTAACAGACGCGGACTTGGCCGAGTTGAAAAAGGAGGACGCCGTCCTCCAATCCGCGATCAATAAAAATATTCATGTCATTAAGCTACAGGCAACCCTCATTAATTCCACATACGCGATAACTCGAAAAAACAAGGCCACGATCGAGAAGATCGCGACTGTTACCGAACGGCTCGCAAAGGAGGTAAACCTCATTAATATCGATTTGGGCGAGGATTTAAGAGTGCTGACGCACCGCGTATCGAGTACATTTGCAATCTCGGCAGGCTTCCGTCAATTAGAATCGGTATTAACGGAAATTAGGGAGGACCTGATCCTCCTCGAACATGCGTGGGAGAGCACGATACATAATAAACTCAGCCCATATTTCATGAGCCCTGCTGATATGTTATCATCCTTAAAGCAAGTGCAGCCGCACCTTGCAACAGGGACGAAATTCCCTTTTCCCCTCAGTCCATCAGAAGTTTATAAATATTATGCATTGGCACGCGTATCTTACGCCATCGTCGATGGTAAAATTAGAATAATGGCAGAGATCCCGATACAATCGGGAAATCATTTTTTCAGACTTTTGCGTGTAGTGCCACTCCCGGTTAGGATGCCGAACGTAAACGCCTCAATCGCGATCATTCCGGAGGCACAGTATTTAGCCATTTCCGAGAATCGTTTACGGCACATGTTGCTAAACGAAGGAGACATGAATGGCTGCACTTACGGCCCTGTGAGAATATGCCCCCCGAGACGACAAGTAACAGAATATCCGTACTCCTCATGCCTCTACAGCATTTATACGGGCGAGAAGAAACTACTTGACTGTGACACTAGACTAATCATCCGCCCCAGACCCCTATTCTTCCGAAATTGTAACACTTGAGAATGACCTGAAAAGGTCGAAACCGGTCGTGTTCTTAATAAATTTGTGTGGAATATAACCAAGTTTTCATTTTGCCTAAGATGCTCTCCATTGTTCCTATTTTGATGATATTGCTACTGGATATCTTTCGATGAAATGAATCCTCTTCTGATGGCTTTTTCCCTATGTTTTTCACATATTGCTGGAAGATGCTTTTTCTTTTCAATTGTGCAATCAAATTTTGAAGTTGAGGTATAATTTTCTGTGCTCCTCTCCACCAGACCTCTTGCTCCTCTGTGAAATATTATAACAAAAAAAACAAGTTAGGATTTAAAGTACCTCAATGAGGTGGTTAGATTAATATTGCCTAGTAAAACTTTTGACCAAAGAGCTATGATGCACTGTGGTTTAAGGCCAACATGAAATTTTGTCTCTATGAATAAGGCTTCCCTATACCTCTGTTAATTCATTTCTTATTGGCTTTCACTATCAATAGTTAGGCAGAAATTCTACCTAAATTAATGAATCCTGAGTTATATACAAAGCCAGTTACATTTAAGGTAGGCAGTGCAAATTGGAGCTTTTTTATCCTGATTTTTAAAGTCCTATATAGTTTTTGCTTTGATATTAACAGTTTATTTTACTTCTTTCTCATGTGACTCAAAATTTATTTCTATTGATTATAAAGAAAGGTTTGCATTATTTACCTTGAATTGTACCTATTTTCGGAGACACAGTCAAAGTCCATGTGTTGACCAATGTTCCTGGGTGAATTATTGTTCTCATTTGATGTAAATTGGTGGATTGAATATTGGTCATTGGGATGTTGTCTAATCCTTGATATAGAATTGTCTGAGCATCTGAGGTCCTCAGAAATTTCCTCATTGTTTTCCTGATAAGGATCAATGGGGCATTCGCACAGCCTCTTTTGGTTTGTTTCATTACATGTATCTTGGTCGAAAATGTCAGTCCTTGGGCCAGGCTGATTTATAAGGCCCTCCAAAAACTCGGAACATTCATTAATATCATTTGATTCCTCATTTCTGTTGTAGTTCCAACTTGAAATGCCACTTGATACTAACGGAGAACCATTAAAGGGTACTTATGGACACGTGAAGGAGGTTTTGCTCCCCAATTTACTCCTTGATGCACTCCAACTGTATAAAGCTTCATTTTGATTCTTGAACTGATTGGCCATTCCCCTACACCTAGACAGTCCATGCGCTACATCCTCCACTTCACCAATATTACCTCTCGTCTGGCCTAAGAAGGCCTGGGGTCTCTCCTGAAAGATACTAGGTGCCTGGATCCTGGAGGTGGTGATTTCATGTGTTGGTCTCCTCTGAGCTAACTGAAATTCATGTAGACAAGTACCCCTGGCACTCCTGCGAATCACTTCTGAGGATGGCCTTGCTGTGATATCTTGTGGTGCTGTCAGTGCTGGGATCCCACTTGAACACCTGCTGAAATATTCAGTCAGTGGTGTGGCAACCTCCACGATTCTGTCCACTATCTGCCCAAGTCTTGATATCTCCTGTTTCAAAGTTGTCATTGAATCTTTTATTCGGAGGTCCAATCCTTCATGGACTCTGTGAGAGGATGAAGTGGCTTCACATCCAGGAATTCCATGAGGGGCTGTTCCAAAATCAAAGTTCATTTGGTCGAAAGGCATAAGGTTTTCCCTTAGCTCTGGTGATGGGTTACAAGGTGCTGTTGACCTTCTTTGAGCCTGGCACATGTTAAAATCCTTTCCCACCGAAGAGGTTGGAGGTTCCCCCATAAAATTTCCAGGTGAAGGTACCTGACAATTCAGTTGTAGGTTTTGCTGGTTCAAATTTCCTTCGCAATTAAAGAACACTCGACGACGCAGGTGGAGCAGATGCTGTCCGAGGCCGAGAGTTTAGCGGAGACACCAGCAATGGAGGGTGTCACAACGAACCTCCCGTACTTAGGAGGGACGCTACTGGGACTTGTCATCCTACTAGTCATAGGCGGTCTGATCACCCGCCGATATATGAAGACGAGGACCCCTAGAGCCGCGCCAGCAATGCCCGAGGAGGTGGAGTTGCTGCGCTTGCGAGCTCCAGCCCCTGCACCATCAGCTCCCGAGGAGCCCGAGGAGCCGGAGGAGCCGAGGTCATCGCCGGCCCCGTCTAGCCCTCTACCCCAGCGCGGAAGTATACCACGGCCCCTATAACCTCCGCCAACATTTCCCGTTTTTTTTGCAATTTTTTTTTTGGGATCAGTTATATATATTTTTTTTTGTTTTGTTTTCTTCCTCTCTCTCGGATTTGGTTGGAATTTCTTTTCTTTCTTTCTCTTCTCTTTTTCTTTTTTTTCTTCTTTTGTTGTGTTGTTTCTCAATTTGTTCTCTCTCTGATTTTTCATAGTAGGGAGTATAAAAAGAAAAGAAACAGCACGATCATGGTAAGGGAAGCAGCCAGAGACCCCTGGGCCGCCGCCGCCACCTGGGGCGAATACTGGGTGGTAGTAGACGGATTGGAGTGGGCAGCCAACCCCTTCCAGTGGCTGCGGGATGTCCAGGTGGCGGGGCGGTTGGTTGAACAACACACATGGGGAAATGAGGTGGGGCTGACCCTCTATATACGGTTTTCGGACCAGGAGGAGGCAGAGGCGGCGCTCCTCTTCGGGAGAATCCCCGAACCTGGGGCGCCAAACATAACTGTGAAACCCTGCCACCCCCTGGATGTGGAGAGGAACCGCTGGGGCTGGGGTCTGGATGGCAGACCCCGGGAAATGCCCCGTAGTGCATAAAGTGGAAAAAGTGACTGTGGGGGAGAACAATTTTATGGGAATGTGGGGTGGGCGAACTTAGGATTTATGGGGTTATGGGACTTATTGTGTTTTGTGAATTGTGCTGTATTGTGTCGTGGACGTGTGGGTGATTGGAATTTAGAAATTTTTTCGGGATAAATATATGTGTTTTCAAAGAAAAGGGCAGCATTTAAAAAAAAATTTGAATTTAACCCAAACCCTTTATTGTTTTCTTCTTTTGCTGTCCTTGACGGGAACCTAGTGGAACCCGTTTATCTATTGTATGTTAAAATCTTTATTCTTCTTTCACTGTCTTGTGTTTGTCGTTGAGAGGGAGGAAATTTTTTTTAATAAAGTTTTTTAGGAAAAGGAATCTACCTTAAACAAAACGTCTCATACGGGTAGGTAAAATGCGAGCAGCCCCGTCGGAGGCTGCTCGATTTCGCGAAAGGAGGGAGTATTGTAATGGTCTCAAAATCCGGAGGCCATTTACAAAATATGTCGCGGAGGACGGGGTTGTTTGCGAGGCAGAAGAGAGAGCGCAAACAGCCCTGTTTTGCCTAAAATAAAAGATCTGGAGGCGAGAGAAGGGAGGTAAGGACCGGCTGGCTGACAAATAAGAGTAAAGGCGGAAGCACGGGAATAACCCGCTAAAACAAATGTCATGAACGAAGCACTCGCGGGCACCACGTCTCCCGGATTTAAGTTGTTATTCGGAAAACACGGGTTTTAACAAGTCATTCTTCCCCCCCCCTGTTTGCCACCGTCTCTACGTCATTCGGGAGACGGGACAAACACATTTTAGTACTATATAGAGGCAAGCGCAAAAGAACTGTTGGATGGTTCCTTTTGTGAAGTGCACGCGTGTGTAAGTGCCGAGCGACACGCTGTGGAAAGCGCGAATTGTTCTTCTTGCTTCTCTGAAGTTAACCTCGTGGTAATCTGTTGTCCTTTGTGCTTATAGGCCAAACCCGGTTCGAGGCTACCCAAATTCTTAACCTATCTCGAAAGCCTAGTGTCGTCCCCCTTCCGGGGACTTGGAAATAGCAACCGTTTGCGCGAGTGACCTGTGAGTGCCACGAAATTGCTTAGTCCGTTGTGAGCCGTGAGCCGTCAGCCAGCGCCGTCCAGCCCTCCTCCCGCCTCCAGAGCTACAGAGACCTGAGCCGACAGCCTTGCTGAGAGACGGAAAAAAGGTAATGCCTTTTTCTATTTATTGAAATGCAATCCATGTACCTTTATTGATACCCGACGCCAAGGGCAAGATCCCACGTATCCGTGTTCGAACCTCGGCGGCGCTCCCGCCCGGGGTCGGGTCACGACAACAGAATTGTATTAACTTTTACGTAACTGAATATTACTTTCCCATCTTTGTCAGTGTTTTTTTAGAATATCGTCCACAACGGCATTTGAGTATTTTGTAAGACAGTGAAGACATTGTACGAAGTATTTAACTCATTTCAGAAGCTTCCTTCAAAAGAAAATATTAAAGCAAATATGCCAAAGAGTTTTAGGAAGTTACAAGATGTTAGGGCAGTGGTAGATTGCAGTGAGTAGGTACAAATAGCTGACATGCCGCATTTTAAGTTACTCCCACCAAAAACAATTGTTGGCCCCGGTGGCGACGGGGAAACGTCCTCGCCTGCTAATCCGAGGGTCGCGGGTTCGAGTCCCGCCTGGGTGGATTTTTCTCCATCCTCCATCCAGGACATGGGTGTTTGTGTACTTCTATTGTTAATGTTACATCACCCGATGTAAGAGGCCATTGCGAGCTGTTTTCGGGGTAGTTGAAATTAATAAATATAATAAATAAATGAGAAGGGTCAAACCATTAAGTTTTTGATTGAGATTACACCAGGTTGCCTAATTTATATAGCCTATAAGACTTCACATATGACTCATAAGTGTTGACTGAGACATAAGAGATTGTGTACCAGTTTATTGTAAAAAATATATATTTTGCACCAGAGGAATCCATTGGGATTTTAAGTCAAAGGGGGCGGTTGGTTTTTGGAACTACGGAAAGGTGACGAGGAATGTTGGATCAGTGAGTTATGAAGTAGGTAGGTAGGTAGGATTTAGTTTATTGGGTGCGTCGACAGCTACGGTCATGTCGCACCACGCACGATCCTATTTTTCAAGCGTTTCATAAAACAATCGATATGAAGCTATATGGTATTATCTTTTTACCGCTATACATAGAAAAGTATTCTTATTTAAAACATTTAGAGTTTTATCAGTAGATTGGTTTGCCGTAAAAATTGCATTAAAGTACTGACACTAGATGGGTTGTCACGGAGAACATTTTCCAAGTTACCTCGGATCTCTAATTTCTCGCGGGCGTCTCGATATTTTACACATTCCGTTAGAATGTGAAGCACACTGAGGGGAGAGTCGCATTCATCACACTTCGGTGGGATTTTCTCGTCAGTAAAGAGATACGAGTGGGTCAGAGCACTATGTCCTATCCTCAAGCGGGTGATGGCCACCTCTTCCCTCCGATTATTTCTGATGGAAGAAGTCCACGCTGAAGTCGTTGATTTTACAGCCCGGAGTTTATTATTTAATAATCCTGCCCAGATGTCCTTCCACTTCTTTAGCGCTACGTTTCGCAACGTAACCCTGAGATCATCCACGGTCACCAATAGAGATACAATATCTGCTCTCTTCAAAGCATTTCTTGCGGCAGTGTCGGCCTCTTCGTTCCCCTTTATGCCAACATGGCCAGGAACCCACAAAAACGATACTCTAATTCCGTTGGTATTAAGGAAAAATAGAGAACCTTGTATTTCCTGGACAAGAGAATTTCTTGGAGAGAAACGAGAGATAGCTTGGAGTGAGTTATGAAGTTTTTGAAGTAGTTGAAATAAATAAATAAAATAAATAAATAAAAAGGGTCAAACCATTAAGTTTTTCATTGAGATTACATCAGAGAGAGACATAAGAGATTGTGTGCCAGCTTATTGTAAAAAATTTATATTTTGCACCAGTGCATTGGGATTGGGATTTTAAGTCATAGGGGGAGGTTGGTTTTTGGAACTACGGAAAGATGACGAGGAACATTGGATCAGTGATTTATGAAGCTTTTTTGAAATGACTTGCTCCGTGCTACAATTAAGCGATATATTTAACTACGTAGATGTTAAAAGACCTTTCGTGGAAGGAGATACAATACTAAAAGCCAACCATTTTGTTGACTTAGGGGTCATTGAAAACCACGGAAATTGTGTTCACGTCATGGCTCTTTGTTTACAATCATCGAACGTCAATGGGCAACAACATAAAAATCACGTTATTATTCGTGAAGAAGACAACGTGAAGTAAATGGATGGCACTTGCTCCTGTAAAGCAGGATCGGGAAGGTGTAAACATGTGACAACTGTGTCTCTCCAACTGAGCAAGAAATAACCTTTATTTTATCACTAACCTCCGTATATCTCTTGAGAAATGGCCGATAAACCTCATTTAAACTACCCTCAGTAAATTATCCCTTCAAGGCTTGGTCTCTAAAACGTTGTGGAATACGTAAATACGTCGTGTGTGCGGCTCAGACTATGATATGTTAAAATAAAAAAATTGGAAAAAGTGCGTTATTAATCATTGCAGAATGCCAGCGGAGGAGTTGGGATTATTGACCTGCACTGATATGCCGCAGAAATAGGGGAAACTTTCCAGGGGCAGAATTGTGTACATGTCGACCGACGGCTGTCTGTGTCGGTCGCTACCGATGGTCGTCGCTTGTACCGACAATCGAGCGGTTTTCGGCACGACATGTCGAGATGTCCTCATGGTGTCGTCGGAATTCAATGGTGATCCATTCCACGTCAATTTGAGAGGAGGAAAAACCACCAGCAGACCACAAATGGTTATCTAGTACAACACGTACATGGGGGAGTGGATAGGGCTGATCAACTAATGGCATATTATCCTTTGGAAAGAAAATCTCTGAGATGGTACTGTAAGTTGTCTTACATATTTTCCATATAATTCAAGTTAATAGTTAACTCATGTACAAAAACTATACAGAGAAAAAAATGTCTTCAAAAGATTTCAGAATTGCGGTCATTAGAACGTTAATTTTAAGAAATAAAAAGATTCAGCCACCACAACCAAGCATCCCCAGATCTACTGTTCGCCTTCCTGACAACATTAGCAACGAAGGGGCCAAACAAAAAAGGTGTAGGGTTTGCTGTGGTAAAGGAATAAGGAAGATGGTTAAAACTGTTTGCCCAAGTTGTGCAGAAGTTGCAGGATTGTCTTTGAACCCTTGTTTCAAGGAAGTTCATAATTATTGATCAATTGTTCTTGATGTAAAAATGCTTATAAAACCTAAATACGTAAATTAAATTTATTTAAATATGTTTGTGTGCACATTTATGTTACTAGTAAATAAATTTCAGCATGTAAATTGAAATTCGAAAGCTTTTATTTTCCCAAAATTTACCGTATTAGTTATCGATGACGTCCGCAGGTATAATTTACCTCATATTATAATTCTGTAGTATATAGCAATTCTGTCAACATTTCATTGAAATTGTTCATAGCTACTTGGTTGCATAAATAAGTCACTAATGTGTTGTTGGAAAGTAAAATAAAATATGCGCGTCGAACATAAAACGCTTGTGCAGCGGGTTGCATAAGTACCCGTAGCATTCATCGCACTGGTGCGGATGGCATCACTGTGATGCCATCAACAAATTCCATAATTAATGACCAAATTTATAAGCAAATACTTTTTAAATGCAAAATGAGTTCATATTATCGTAAAACAATGCGAAGTAAAAAAAAATTCTCCGCCAATATGAGACAGTAAAAAAAAATGCCACGCAGTGAAAGGGCGGAACAGAATGGACGCATTGCTCGTCGTGCCAATGCTGATGCACGAACATCAGCGAAGGCGGAGGCAGCAGATGCGGCTAATACGGCGCCGACTCCCGGATGCTCACAATCCCTTCGAAATACGTTAACGAGATTTCAGGACACTTACGCATTTCGAAGCGATTAGCTCAAGATGTCATTACTGAGCTCACCCCACGGCTAAATAGAAGACGTTCCAGTGGATTTCCTGTGCACACGCAGGTACATAAAGTGAAACATTCATCTCGAAGTAGACACTGCTTCAAATCGTTAATCCCCTGAAAAATTCATATTTAGGTGCTGCTGACCGCCATACGGTTCTATGCCTCAGGATCGTACCAGCGGTGTGTAGGGCAAGACAAGTTCGTCTCCATAGGGCAAACTTCAGTGATCAGTGTTGCCAAGGTAAGCGCTGCATTTGCAGAAACCCTTGCTCAAAGATATACGTTTCCCTACTACATTTGAGGAGAGGCAAAGCATAAAGAACAGGAAAATTGCATTATAAACGGAAAGAATATTTTAGATTGAGTTGGCCATGCTCTTGATATCAGTAAGCATTTAATTATGTATTACATATATCTTGTATAACAGATTCATGGAAACGAGAGGTTTTCCTGGGGTGAAAGGGTGCATAGACTGCACCCATATCAAAATTGTGAAGCCAGCCGTAAGACAGGAGGCCTACTATAACTACCACCACTCTCTTAACGTGCAAGCAGTAAGTCTGTGATATTTCTCTTACTCACGCATTGGTGGTATCACTTTCGTTGTCATGGAATACCGAGACTTTTTTATCTATGCTTTAAATTTTATATCCCTAAAGGTCTGTGATCATTACCTCAGGATACTATTCTTAGCCGTTTAATTTCCTGGTTCTGTACACGATCAATTTATTTGGAATGGGAGCAGGACCAAGGAGTTGATGCAGAGGTGATATGAGGAAGGCCTTCGCAACACTTGGCTCTTGGGTAGGATATCTAAGAATGCAAATATTTGCATGATTATATACAGGATGAAATAAGGAAATAAGTTGTTAATTCCTTTTAGGTGATTCTGGGTATGCTCTACAGTCATATCTCCTGACGCCCATCAGAAATGTAGATCCTGGGACCCCTGAAGGGCGTTACACGCATTGCCATTGTCAAACCCGAAACTGTGTGGAGCGACTGTTTGGGGTTTTAAAAATGACTTCCAGACAGGGTCCTACATTACTCCCCACAGTGTGAAGCAAAAATAGTAATTTCCTGTGCTGCACAATTTAATGTTAATTCATTGTATGGAAATGTTACAGGAAGAGGCCCTTCTTCCTCTTGAGTATGTGGAAGATGCTGTTGAAGGAGAACTGAATGTTGGGGCAGAAGAAGTGAGGATGTCCGTTGTAAGGCAGTTCTTCACATAGCGTTAACAGCATGACACCTTGCTAATATACACCTCATCAGTAGAAGTAACGTTCCGTCCTAGTTCGAAACTAGACTCCCTAGTACATATCATTTCGTTCTGGGGCGAAACGATACGTAAACCTCCTTGTTTCATTTCACTCCGGGACGAAACGAAACATATTTGTTACGTTTTGATTGCCATCCCTGGTCACAATCCGAATATTTTGACGCACGATTTTGGGTTGATGAGGGAAATGGTCCAGAAGCTGTCCTGCAGTTTAATACGACCAAATCTTTAGTCGCCGATTTAAAGAAATATGGTTTTGTGTCAAGTCTAGACAAAAAAGTCCAAGAATGTGAAACCCGATGGAACTCAAAAGTAACGATGATCGTGTCAGTACATTCGCAATTGGTAAAAATCAAAATTGGTAAAAACCATTCAAAGAAGAAACGAATAAAGTGCAAGCAAAAAATAATCCGATTAAGAGACACGGCTAATATTCTCCGACTAACTTATGCAACCTGAGAAAGCATTTTTACAATGAAAACACATGAAAATGAACTAACAATAAAAATTGCAGGTAGAGCTTTGCCATATTTTGACAAAAAATAGTAATTCAGGGCTCTCAAAACGTGTGCATTTTTCTAACACCTTTATACATATATTTGCAAAAGTTGTCTTTTTCTCCCTCTTATGATGGAATACCATCAAGTAAACCTTAAGAAAGTAATTGCTCTCCATACAGCGGACTGAAGATGCTCAGTTCTTCAGATAGAGAAGAAATAATAAAACTCGTACACTCTATGTGTCTCACCTTGGCGGCTGAGCACAGCAATGCAACAAGTGAAGAACCTCGGGAAAAATATCTAAGTAGATAGCGACTACGAGGAGTGGCAGGACGAATGCAGAGATTCAACCCGATGCAAAGAAATTGCTATGCATCAATCGACGTCACCAGGGGAATTTTCTGGGATCCTAGACTGGTGGCAAAAGCATGAAGATAAAATGCCGAACCTAGCTCATTTAGTAAAAATTCTATTCGCTCGGCCAGCCACCAGCAATGCTAGCGAGCGCAATTTCAGTCGCGGAGGAAATATTCTCGAGAATCGCAGGTCCCTACTGGACCCGACGCTGTACATGGCCTGTTATTTATGACGGATTACCTGAAAAAAGAACGAAACCTTCACCATTAGGTGTTTGCGTTTGATGACTCCTTATCGCCTGTACTTTTTAATAACTCCTCGGAACTTATCGTATCTCTGTATTTTTTTACTGTGCGGGATCGTGACTTTATCTGAAATCATGTATTTATATTTAAAAGAAGTTCAGTTAGTTTAAAAAACATTTTATTTTTATTTTAATTTTTTAACCTTGTTGTAGATTCTTGTACTATACGTGTAGACAGTTATCCTTCAAAGAGGCAAGGTCCAAAAATATTTTACATAAGACATAACATCCTTTTAATAAGTAGGTTTTGAAAATTTGTTCTGACTTCATAACAGTACTACTTTTCGAGAAACGCGTGCTTATCGACCGCGCATGTAAGTCCGCGCAAGTCCGATTGCCTACTACGAGACCACTGCGGTACTCGGGCGGTGTGTAATCGGGCGGACTCGGGCGTACTCACTGCGGAGATATGGGACGGGACTCGGACTTTCGCTCGGCTGTTCAGACTCGTTGAATCCGCCCGATGCAGAACTCTGGGGTAGTCCTCCCTCCATTTCAGAATGGGTGGATATCTAACAGTTGTACAATAAAAATGCTCTGGGCAGACTTACAGTCAAAGGGGTTTTGGCATTCGAATACGCAACATTTAAACCAAGACCCTTTGGAAAATTTTTAAAAATGTTATCCGACAAAATTGTGGCAGATATCATTGCCCTTCACTGTATCAATTTCAGTCTGCATACAAAACTGCTCTTATTAACAACCTTGTATCCAATCAAACCATGGGGAATACGAAAGAGGATGGTTGTTCATTACTTGCCAATTTATCAGCTCTGTTCAGTGTTGATGTACATGAATCCCCACACGACATTTTCTGTAAGAGAAAGGTGATGATGATATCTGATAAAAATATTATGTCAGTGGCATACCTATGTATGCATTTTGCAGTTATTTTGCAAAGGACAACATTGCATGGACTGCAAAGCATCTTTTGTTGTAGATGTCCTCGAGGTGGAGGACATATTCCTATCCTTTGTATATAGTGAGCCAGGAAGAAATGAGGTATGCCTCTCTGAGAAATTTGCCTCTAGGTTATCAAACGATTTACAAGCAGCCTTAAAAGCATTGAAGGTCATGGGGCATGAGAAAAATGTTGTGGAAAAAGTTAAGGACCTGGTGAAACAGTCACTTGCGTATGACTTCTTCAAGTGTAAAACACACTTGGAAAACCTTGAAGTATCCTATTTGGATTTTGTTTCTGAAATTGCTGTGAGGCAATTTTGCATTTTAATAAACAGGTCACAATAAACTTATTTGCTGGGGATCTGTGCAAATTTATACAAAATTTGGATTAAAAAATTAGAATCTAAAGCCCTTTGAGAGCAATTTGTGACCACAACCATATTCCTATTATTCTGTTTTTCCATTTACTTTAATTTTCCATGTAAATCACTTTTACTTAAGGTAAACTTTCCAGTAATGGGCTAGTTAAGAGAAAAATTGAAGTAAAACTGAGTTTCCACGGTTACAGACAAAGCAAACTGGTCCAAATTTTACCTGTCATTCTACTATCTGCCCTACATCTGTTGTAGCAATTGGAGCACACTGGTTGCATAAAAAATACATTTAAATTATAACTAATCTGATGCATCCATAATGGGCTTGTAACTTATATTTTACAACTTTTTCTGTTTTTTCGTTTCTCACTAACAAAAAATCGCCTTCCTCTGCCATCTCGCTCAGCTCCATCCTAGATTCACTACTCTCTGTATCGGAGAAGAGACCTATTTTCAGATGAGAGTTGTCTGACTTTGCATAGGAAGACGAGGATGGTGAAGGTGAAGAAGAAGACAGTGGCTTGTGTACCTTGGCTTTTTTCTCCTCAGCTTCTGGCATTTCTTTTAAGTGGATAAGCTTTTTCTCCAGCTCCTCAGATTTAGCCCTTTTTGGAGCCTCTTTCTTTTGGTTATACGCCCACATTTGGGGGAACGTCACCACAGCCGTCACTTTTTCTCTTCTTGCTCTCTAGATTATTTTAACAGAGCGTTTTCCGGGGCCAAAACAAAGCTCTTTTGGACTGGTTGTGTCAGGCGAAGCTTAGTGGAAGCTTGCTCAACATAGTGAAATGAAAGCTTTAACTTAGTAATTCCACAAGAACTTTATTTACAACCGAGGTTTCGACTTATGAAGTGATCATCAGGTACATGCATAAGAAAACTGCTCAATTGTAAAGTCACAAAGTGGGTGAAAGCCGGTGAAGGGGTTTAGGAGGAAGACTGGAAGGGAGTGCAACGTTATTAATCGGTCGGAAAGGATGTGGTGACTTGGGGGAGGAAGGGGTGCTCTGTGAGGAAAGGATTATCCAAGCCCATTTGAATGGATATGGAACATCTGATGGGTAAGCTTTCACAGAACCTGATGATGATCGATGATTCTTGGGTGTTTCATGTTCCACAACTGATGTAAGACCTGATGGACCAGTACTGCCTCTGACTATTGATTTGTTAAGTTAATGTTTGTGGCTTCATGAACAATATCAACAGTATCAGCAACCACTTGACGTACTTCTTGTTTCTCCAGACTCTGAAAATCATATTTTTTGTTTCCATTCACATTCTGTACAGAGATTTGTCTGAATCATCACTTGTCCAAGTCCCAACACTACATTTAACTTCCAGTAGTTTTCCTGCACCAATCTTTTATTGTAAAGTTTAAAAAATGTTTCTTCCTGAAGTCTTCCCCATCGAAGATCTTGAAGATTTGGGAATAGGGCCACCAACTATCTGCTTCTCCTTACAGAACTGGCTAAGCGGCAGAGGTATGTGTGGCCATTAAAAAAAACAACTGGTTTCAAAACTTGGTGCGAAGGCTTCCGCGGTGCGTAGTAATTGAAACTTAACAGAATGATTTCCATGCCTTGTTGCAAAGGAGCTCCACTCAAAATTTAATACATCCAAATAATTAGCTTGGAAAAAAGAATTAAAAGCTGTGCATTTCTTTTGAACTCCACTGAGCAATTATCTGTAAAAATGGACAGGTTTATGTTCCTTATAGCGAAACTGTTACCGTTACTTAAACTTCTTTAACGAAGGGCCTTATTTAGTTTGTTAGATGTGCCTATTAGCATCAACGATTTAAGGTTGTGATCAATGCACTGGTATACTTTATCTTAAAAGATCGGCACCTATCAATTTGCTTGTTTTAAAACCAATGGTAATAAGCAAGGATTGCTTAATGTTCCTTAGTTGTATGTTAAAATAGTATAAATTCACACAACGCTATATTTTAAGTTACAAAATGTTGTAAGTGATGTTTTATGTTATCTGTTGTGTGCTTGTACATTTTAGGTCACTTTGTATTTGGTTTCCTTTTATTTGGTTGTCATCTGATATTGTATTTAGTCAGTCAATTGTCCTACGCTCAGTGGCGCCACTCTGTACGGTGGCGCACGTGCTGACTTACCGGCTCTTACAATGTAGCCATGGCCGGAGGCAGACGTAGAGTAAACGTGCTCGCACTAAAAGGTGCATTAAGGTTATATTTGTTAAAGCAACCGCATTATCATTTATAACAAGAATGGCGACGAGGATAAAGAAGTCAATTCAGGAAGAGCTGATCGGACTTCGGTGAAATTTTAAGTTTGTAATTTTTTTCATCCCACGTGGTCGCATGTATGCCGGAATGACGAACCTTTCAAGTATGGTATTTAATATATATCCGACTGTTTTTATACTATGCTGCCTGTTCGGCGGAACAAAATTCCGCTGTGTATATTTGCCTGTTCGGCGTTGCAAGGGTTATGCTGCCTTCACTGTTTTGCCTGCGGCTTCGGAAACTCCTGATTTGAAGTATTGCCTGTTTGGCGTATATTTAACCGATTTACCTGTTCGGCGTACGTATGTTTAAACTCAAATTGTCTGTTTGGCGTGTTAAGTGCTCATTGCTGCCTGTTCAGCATACCTTTTTCAATGCTCCGCGATAGTTATTCGTGTGTTAACCTAATGTGCCTGTTTGGCGTGTGAAAATTACTACCTGTTCTCCTGCCTATTTGGCGTTACCGGTGTTAGTACGCCGCGTTTTAAAATTAAAAGTTTCGGTGAATTACTTTGTTGAGCGTTACGGTTGCACGTGGTGGACACTCAAACTCTGACTTTGAAATCTTAGACAGTACAATCTAGGACAGTACTCAGACAGTACAATAAGAATTTGTGGTGACTACTCCTCGACTGTAGGAAGGAGATGAATTTTTCCATATCCAGCGGGTGTTATCTTCCTTGAAGAAGCAGAGGTTGCTCAACATTCCCCACTGTCTGCCGCTTCCATTGCAGAGGCCACGAGGAAAGATCCTGAGCTATATAGAGTCCTTGGTGGGGTCCTGCATGGTTGGGATTTCTCTGAGATTTCACCCAAGGTCCAGCGATACCACAGGGGTCATCCTGGATCTCTATCCATCATGAAGGGTTGCCTCCTTCGTGGCAACAGGGCAGTAGTTTTCCGGTCTGAGGTGTTAAGGATGCTGCATCGGGTACACCAAGGTATAGTCCGGACTAAAGGGTTGGCCAGAAGTTATGTCTGGTGGCCTGGAATTGACGGGGATATTGAATCGTCAATCGAGTCTTGCCCTTAATGTTCGTTGGTCCAAAACAATCCCCCTAAGGTACCTGCAATTCCATGGAGTGTTCCCAATAAGCCATGGTCTAGGATCCACATAGATTTTGCTGGTCCTATCTTAGACCATACCTTTTTGATTTTGGTGGATGCAACATCCAAGTGGGTAGAAGTAGCTTCCACACGAATTCCTATCCTCTCAGACAACTATAAATAACATGCGCCACTGGTTTGCAACTCATGGGCTGCCAGATGAGGTGGTGACGGATAACGGACTAACTGTCCGATCAGTAGAGATGGCGGAATTCTTCCGCAAGAATGGCATCTTTCACTACAAAACGCCCCCATATAATCCTGCCACCAATGGCTTGGCAGGAAGGATGGTACAAACTGTCAAGAGGTTGTTTAGTAAATTTCCAGCAAATCAGTGGGAAAAGGAATTAGCGAACATTCTCCTTACTTTACGCACTACTCCCAATTCCACGGGGTCAGCTCCTTCTGGGCTATTAATGGGGAGAAGACTAAAAACCATGTTAGACAACCTGCACCCTGCTTCATCAAATTCAAAGGAGCAGGAAAGAAATTGTTTTATTAGGAAGGAAGGGAACTGAATGGTGAG
The DNA here is from genome assembly GCA_963573305.1 of Pyrrhosoma nymphula. Lineage (NCBI taxonomy): Eukaryota > Metazoa > Arthropoda > Insecta > Odonata > Coenagrionidae > Pyrrhosoma > Pyrrhosoma nymphula. The sequence continues at coordinate 49,462,741 of OY754333.1, read as the reverse complement.
GATGTCAATATTATAGTAATACACCTATGCGTTTCCGCGGATTCCGAAATAAATTTAGGAGGTGATGATAAAAGTTCGATATTTCAGCCTTGAAAATCTAAATGTTTTGATTATGTTTATATGCATGCCAGTTAATGTATTTTATATTTCGGTAGATAGGTACCAAGGGCATTACATCAGGTTAGAAGGTATTTCTAATGGTTTTTTAAAGACTGCAGTTTTGTTTATTCAGAGCAAATATGTGTACTCGTTAAAATTTTATTGCCATAGGCAGTAAAAATTGATTGATCCATGAGCATCGAAAGAGCATTATGAATAAAGAGAAATTGCAATCTTTAATCATTCAAGAATAACCCAATGAGGTGCAAGAGCAAGTTTGAAACACTATTAATTACTTTGGGGACATTCACTGGACATGAAATAATGGTTAAGGGAACATTCATGGTACACTTAAAAATGGCTGCAGAACATCTCAGAATGGTTGCAGCAGCATTCACTGATCGTTTCAGAATGGTTGTGGGAACATTCATTGAATGCTACAGAATGGTTGCAGGAACATTCATTGAACGCTTCGGAATTGTTGCAGGAACGTTCACTTAATGTTCATTTAGAATGTTGCAGATACATATCAAGTAGTGACATTTTGAATGTTCAGGGAACCATTATTTGAACGTTATTGCAATGTTCCTGCAATAGATTGATGAACATTATTTTAACATTTCGGAAATGTTTCTGTGCAGCAGGGGATGTATCACACCAGTTATTAATTGCTTCTAGATCATCATTTAAAGATTCTTAATTGTTTGGGCTTTAAATATGATTCAATGAATGCTACATGTATTGAATAAAAGTTGTGACCAAGGATTATTCTTCAGTTCCTCACATGATATTTTTCTATTACATCAGGCACCCAGACTGAAAATATAGAAGAGACATACCTGTGGAAAATCAAAAAGCTGGAAATGGAGATGGAGTTCTTGCGGAAAGAAAAGCAGGAACTACAATCCAGATTAAATAAGGGAAATTTCTCAGTGAAGCAGCTGAATGAACGAAATGTAAAATTCTACAAGTTTGTGGAATATGAAACTTTTTATGTGGGTGGTGCAGTTGGTTGTGGATGGTTTACCAAATGTGAAATCTGTTGCAAAGGTGGACCAAGTTTTCATGACCCTCATGAAACTTCGGTCAGGGCTTCTAAATGAAGATCTCGTTCTGAGATTTGGTGTCTCATCATCGACGGTGTCTCGCATCTTAGCCACGACCATACATCTGATTGCCAGCCGCTTGAGATTTTTGATAAGGTGCCCATCGAAGGACCATGTGAAAAACACACTTCCTAAATGTGTCAGGAAGAATTATCAGAACTGCAGGGTTATTATTGATCGCTCTGAATTGTTTGTTGACCGACCCCTAAATTTAACCACGAGAGCTCAAACATTTAGTTCATATAAACAGCACAACACAGTGAAGTTCCTCATTGGCATAACTCCTTATGGTGCAGTGAGCTTCCTGTCAATGTTGGGGAGGCAGGATTTCTGACAAGGAACTCACAGAGAGGTCTGGATTTTATAATATGCTAGAGCCAGGTGATTTAGTAATGGCTGACAGGGGGCTCACGATTTCTAATGCAATTGCATTTCGCCAAGAACAATTGGTGATTCTTCCATTTACAAGGGGGAAGAAGCAGCTGCCTGGGAATGTCATTGGGAGTGCTAGAAGATTTTCATCTGCTAGAATTCATCCCGAAAGAGCTATTGAGCGTACAAAAAACTTTAGAATTCTTAAGTATTCTCTTACACTAAATCTAACTCAAGCTAGCAGTGAGATAGATAGTATTTGTGCAACACTTATTAATTTACAGAAAAAAAATTATTTGTAAGTGAAATTTGTCATTTTTCTTTCACAATCTTAAAATCCTTTGCTTATTATGTTATTGATGTGATGAAATTCTTAAATATTGTCTTAAAATTTACATGTAAGTCCATAATTTCCACTGAAGTCCTACATGATTATTATGAAGTTCCAGAAGAGTGCAGGAAAAGGCCAAGATCACTTTCACTAATCAAAATATGTACTGGGTATTTCAAGTGTATTCTGTCACTCCATTGCTATCCTGGCCGAACACCTAACCATCTTAAACTATGCCTCACATTGGTTGAAACTGCACATGGTGATTTACTTATGAATAAAATGTAATTTTAAAGTATAGCAAAAGGATTTTCTTATTCTCCCTGTACTCTCCCGAGAAGCTAAAAAAAATAGTTTGCATCTGTAGCTGAATGAGCATGGGTTCAGAAATTATATTACCCTAATAAGGGTTTAAATTAATACTCATTTACTTCTTATGAAAATGAATTAGTCATTGATTGATGTCAATGGAATTACTATTAAGAAATTTGCTGAATCAAACTATGGAAAGCAATGGTCATTAATTGCATTAGTACCATGAAGTTGGACTATTCCTAAGCATCTGAAATATTTTATGTGACAACCCCACGTAAAGCAAGCTCGGGAGCAAAAGGAAAGGAAAGCTTACTTCCAGATACCACCCAAAAGAAATGGAAGCATCTATCATACGATGTCAAACAAGCTGTAATAAAATTTTGAATCTGTTTTTGTTTACATTAATGAAGATGGTAGTCTGTCTTCTATGAGAATTTGTGTCATGAGTGGTTTTCTTGAGCCACAATGATGTATCAGTACATGTGTTAATCAAAACAGAAATCAAATATGTACATACTTTATTAGAAAGTATTAGAATTTTGGCTAAAATATTTTGGATTTTTCTTAGCAAAGGTTATATGTAGTTATCTAGAAGGAAAAATGATGAAAATCGTTGATGGGAATCGTGGAAACCCTCAAAAATGTATTAAGTTAACGTGGAATGACCCATCAAACAATATGTAGTAAGACAAACTTGAAAAGGATATAACCCCAGAAAGACTACCCGTCCCTGGCCCACTCATGCCAATGCTTAAGTGCATGTCAACCAGATAACTAACTTTTTGGAAAGGTTACTCCCCGTATTCCAGAAGTTATCGGAAACGAAGTCGATCACGACTTCTCTGTATGCGATAGCTCACTAACAGGACTACCCAACATACCAATGCTTATCGGGCTAGCCCAGGACATCATAACAAGCGACAGATACGACATCACAGGTTATTCATCCCCTGATTCACTCACCCAAGGGACTGAATTTAACATTAACGGATGTAAAATTCCAGTTATCGACTGTACTGATGGATTTAAGGACACTCACCTTGCACCAGGACTAGTTCATCCATTAGAAATGACAAGGGAAATGGAAATCCTTTTCCACATGCTCTTAAGATTTTTGCTAAGTTTCTTCACAGTTTCCGTGGTGTTCGTTTGCTTCTAATCAAGTATTTGAGTGATATTTTGTAAATCTCTTAATTTATTTACACTATGGATAGTGAAAATTTGTCACCTCGGTAAAAACGGAAGAAAATTGTTCCCGAGGAAGAGGTTCTCGATATATTATTTGACTCTGATTGTGAAAGTGAGGACGGAAATTTTTCCGATGTGTCTGTATCTACCAGTGATACTGAGACGGATGCGGAAGAAGAAAATCATTCCGGCGATGGCGGTCCGTCCAATTTTGCTGAAAACAGTGCGCCTGCATCATCCTCTTGGTCCAGGACTGTTGATTTTACTCCTCAGATTTTCCAGTTTGATAGCTCCTCATCTGGTGTAATATCGGACCAACTTCATGTAAACAGTAGTGAGGTAGATTTTTTAATGTTGTTTTTTGGCACTGATTTCATGTCACATATTGTGGACGAAACAAATAGATATGGCAATGCTTTCTTAAATTCCACTAACCTATCACCAAAAAGCCGAATGAAATCCTGGGACAATGTGAGTTGTAATGAGTTTTATGTATTTCTTGCCCTTAGTTTTCAAATGCCAAACGTAAAAAAAACATTCCTTTCAGGAGTATTGGTCCCGAGATCCTCTAATTCGCACTATGATTTTTGGAAAGTGTAACTGAAAAAGACAATTTCTTATAGGAAATTTGTACTGACTGTTGTAGATCAGCTTCTAAAAAATATAGTGTTTTAGGAAAAGAATATACCATACTGCAAGAAAACTTCCAGGTTGGTACGAACGTTCCTGAAAGAATAAATGCTAGGCATTTTATTGAAAAAATACCAGATTCTGAGGGCAGAAAAAAACCCAGAAAATGCTTCGTGTGTAAGAATACTAAAAAAAGGGATCAAAAGAGAAAAGACACGCGCTTTTGGTGCAGAGTGTGTGAAAAAGCACTATGCATTGATTGTTTTAGAGATTATCATTCAAGTACTGCTTTATAAGGGACAAAAATAAAATATGTTCAAATCAAATACCTAGCATAAACTTTATTATACCTTACCTTTACCTGCAGCACCCAAAGATATGAGCGAAATTTTTCGTTACATTCAAATCGGCTAAAATCTCGTCGAGCAATATGGTTGAAAATCAATGGATTTTATTACTGCTTTATATCAAATCGCTCGTAAAAATGCCATGATGGCCAAATTTGAGAAAAATAACCAAGTTAGATTTGAATTACAAAAGGTTACGTTTGAATATTTAAACTCCAGTTATGGTTCTTCAAAAGGACACAAATGTATTCATGGTCTATGGTGAGGGGGAAAGGCAGGTAGTCCAGGATTATGAGGGTCCACTACCTGCTAGACCCACGCCCGGGCTCGAAGGGAAAATATACCTTCCTCGCTCATGTCCCGCACACGGTGGCAACAAAATTCAGACGCTCCCGAAGCTAAAGGGTTTAAGTGACTTAAGCAACATCTTAAGAGGACTCGTGTCCGTGGTAGCGGGTAAAGGACTAATTGGCGTGGTACGTCGACATGAATTACAAAATCATCGTCATTAATACTGACCAAAGATTTAATGGATGATGGATTCTCCCTTTAAAGGCTCGCATGTAAATGAGTACACCGCGCTCCTCGGAGGTGAAACATTGGTGTGCAGGGTCCTTGCTGTATTTTGGAATATCCATGGGAACATTGGAAATTCTTAATAACTATGGCGCAACAAATTCAGGCTACCCTGTTATCAACATAAGGTATATGTTTGGCCCTAACTATTCTAAAGTTTGGCTCACTCTTACTACTATTATTGATCGACTTCCAATGGAAAAGACTAAATCCCTAGCTTTTTGGCCATTTCAGATCAGTCTAAGCGTAAAAGTCAATTTATTATAGCAATGTATCATGCCAAAGGAGAGAATTTGCAGATGATTGCTTATCACTGGAAAAAGACAGAATAGAATTTAAGGGGGAGAAGTATCAATTCAGATTAAGTTGCTTCATCGCAGATGGTCCTGCTAGAACTTTTTTAAAAAAACATTGTATCTCATAATTCTTGGAATGGTTGTGAGAAGTGTGTACAGGAGGGGTTATATTTGCGTAGAAGTGTGGCCTTATACAAAAAAGTTGCTAAAGAGGAATGACAGTGATTTTGAACATTGTTGCACGATCACCATTAGCTCCAAAGAAGCATATTGACAACGTTGAATATTGGATTGGTATCACAGGTTCCATTAGACTGGATGCATCTGGTATGTCTTGGTGTTGTGAAAAAAATAATTTTAAGTCGGGTAGCGAAGGGACCAAAACGTGTTAAGCTTAGAGCAAACAATATGATTCAAATATACCAAAGATTGGCGGCTCTGGCTTGTTATTTGCCTACAGAATTTGCTCTAAAACCAAGGCCTCTATTTTCCTTCAAGTTTTTGAAGGCTAGAGAATTCAGGTCATTTTTGATGTACTGGGGCCCTGTAGTACTTAAAAATGTGCTCCCTTCCGGTGTAAATGTACATTTCCTCTACCTCTGTATTATGCTATACTCTTAGTACCCCACAACTATGCACTGATCATCATTGGGTTAAGTATGCTGGTGAATTGCTGCATGCATTTGTCAAGCCTGTAGATAATTTTTTAAGCCTGCAGGGAAATGTAAGTGAACTATTTTCATAATATGCTGCACATTATTGAGGATGTACACAATCATGGACCTTTGGATAATTTCTTTGCCTTCCCTTTTGAAAGCTGTATGCAAAAGATAAAGAAAATAGTAAGAGGTCCAAATAAAAAGTTGCAGCAAATTGGTAAGCGCTTGGGGGAAAATAATACCTCCTCACTCGCTCGTTTGGTGTCCATCTAGACAGACACATGGTTGGAGAGGATGAATAGTTCTCGGGTTTCCAGCGGGTAATTGTGTTAAACTGCACCGACGTTTCAATGTCGTAGTCTGCCATCGTCTTCAGGGATAATGATTTTTGCCAGAGGACAATTTACTACTTTTGGAAACTCGCCACCTTAATCAGGATCCCCTGGAAAATTTCTTTGGGCAGATTCGTTTTAACTATGGGTCGAATAGACACCCAACCCTAACAGTTTTTTGGGAGTTTCAAAACTGTAATTGTTAATAGAGTGTCGACAAACACAAACGGGAGGAACTGCGAGCCTGATTCGCTCAGCTTGCTGGCTGATTTCAGCTGGCTTGTGGATGGTGCCGGTCCCAGTGAAAGTCGTGTGACAGTGGAGAGTTTACTGCCTCCAGAAGAAGAAGTAAACTGGGATGACATGGGCATACAGTATGCTCAGTATCTGAGTGCGAAAATTATTCATAATTTGATGCAAAAAGTACAATGTACATTGTGTATTCTGTTTAACCTTGCCTGTCCCTTTGCAATCCTGCAAGTTCTATGATTCTAAGAGAAATCTTAGTAATACCTTTACGTTCCCATCGAAGGCGGCTGTAAATAGTGTGAGTCAGTCTCTGTTGCTTTTCAAACAGCTCATTCCGCAGGTGCAGTGCCAAGAAAACATTCTGTGCATTGCTTCAGCGGCTAAATTGGCCTCAATGAAGTTCGACTGGCTACAGTGCTCTGAGCATCAGTTGGTGATCAGTAATTTGATTGCCAGTGACATTGGCCTGAATTGTACTTTGTGGCATTGCAAGACTAGCAAGAAAATTTCTGAATAAATCGTTGCCAGTACGTATGCGTTTCACTTAAGGACTATCGGTTCCCTATTACCCGTAATAGTAATTTGCATCTGCCGCGGTAGTACCCTACTGGGGCGCGTGACATCACGAAGTACGTAGTTGGCAACACCTGCGACGCCACCGTCACTCAAAGGCTGACGGAAATGAACGGTCGTTGCCCGTGCATGCGTTTGGTCATTACAGTTGGATAAAGGTCGGCAAAACTGCCATGAATAATGGTTGACCAGCCATTTCACATAACCGTTCCCCAATGTTGGTGCTCCATGGGTATTAAATCTAAGTGTTTTTAAATCCAAGGTTATCTCCATCTATTCTCAACGAAAGACTATACTACGTAACTGACCACTACTTAAATGGCAATTGATCTTGTTTTCATTTGTCCATTGTTTTATCTTTTGCTGTCATTGTAAATAGTCTATGTACCTTTTCTGCCTAATATACAATATGTGCCTTATGCAATGTATGATAATTACTTGTACTTCGGCAAATGAAGCACATAGCATATGCCTTTACTCATGTGGCATATACTATGTACATATAAAACCAGTCCTTAGGCAAATAAAATTTGCTATTCTGGAAGGATACATTGAAGATTCCACCTATCCCTTATCCATGTACATAATATATTTTTGTTTTCAGTGCTTTGACTGTTTTATCATTGTCCTTTATTACATTCAAATGAACTTTGGATTAGTAAAAATAAATAACTATCCAGCCAGAAATGCTAATCCATGAGCTAGCCTGCATAATAACAGGGCAACAGTGAATATGACACAATGTTCACTTGCCTTACTACTAGGGAATTGACAATGGGATTAAATCCCCACCCTTTTAGTCGCCTTTTACGACAAGCAGGGATACTGCAGGAATATTCTAATCCCCTTCCTGCAGGGGTGTACCTACTCCAGAAGCCAAGTAAAAAATAAAAGAATTATCATTAGGTTTATATATGAACCCTTTTTTCACTTAAAGGCAATAACATATGCACCATAAGACTTAACTACACCCTTTTTTCAAAGGCTGAGGGGAAATAAAACACCACACTATCATTACATTTACTTTTTTAATATGTAATGTTTCACAGCACAAAGTAAATACTTAATACCCTGGCAATTTTCATGGAGGATACGTAAATTAATACCCAACTATAGTTAGATGCAATGAAAAATAAAAACCTCAAAATTTTGACATAACATATCACAATGAAACAACATTATATGATAAATTTTTCACCAAATCCTAAAACTTTACATCATCAAAACAAAATTCTGGGCTTTGTCCCATGGAAAACACTATCGTACAAAAAAATATTGTACCGCAAGCATCAAATGGAAAAACAAAAAATAAAATAATATTTGGAGTCCGTCATTCATTAAAATTCTAATATAATTATTGACAGAAAACAACTTAAAATACTGAACAAAATATATCAAGTATTGGTGATAAGCAAAGATCATTGGCCAAGCTGTCAACATATCAAGCAAAAATATTCCATAGAATGATATCAATGGATGACTATTAAGATGTTTTCCATTTTTGTAAACTACCTATCAGTCTTATTTTACAGAAAACGTCACATATTGATTTCTGAATTCAAACATTTGCTGTAATCTTAGGCACCTAGAAGCATTCATAGATTAGTCAGAGAACTAATTCCTTGGCCCAATGAGAGCAACTCTTTGTACTCCTTCAGAAATTGAGCCTCAAGCAGAAGTGTTAGATCCAAGTGATCATCTTCATTTGATGACACTCCTTCACAAAGTCTTCCAAAGGCATCTTCTTTATTTCTCATTTCAACTGTACTAGGGCCTTCTTCTGAATAACTTGAGCCATCATCTACTAACAAAACAAATATCTAGTTAGTAAAGCATAGTAATAGTAGTGTTAGGTTTTAGGGTGCTTCGACGGCAAAGGTCATTCGCACCATAGTAAAGCATAAAAATAGGAAGAATATCATGAGTTTATCACTGGGCACAAGATATCACATTCGAACAAATGATTTTTTAAAAAAGGCAATTTAAACTTTTATTATACGAGCTGGCAACCAACATCCGCGGTCATTTGCCAAGTTTAAGGACAGGTGAGTAAATTTGTTAGGAGGGATTATGGGGTATGAAGGGAGAGAGATGAGAGGGAGATCCCTGCATCTAAATTGGCCAACCCTTCATGAGAGGCACCAGAGAATTCAGAGTTTTATGACTCATTCGATGGATGGAGCACTTTACTTTAAGGGCTCTCCAGACCCCTCTTAATTACTTAGAGACCACGATTTTACTGAAAAAACTTCAATGCTGAAAATCAAACATTAGCCCAAGCTAATTAAATGTCATACCTATATTGCTGACTGACATATTTACTTGAGGAATTCATATACATATGTAGCTTTCTTAGAATAACAACCAATCACTGATGTTGAACAAGATTATTAAAAATTCATCTAACAAAGAATATTCAGGAAATGATATTACTACAATCATTTCCTGGGATAATATATTATCCCAAGAGATTAATGTATTTTGTCTTCTCACCTCAGAATTATAGCATCCCAACGTCGTTTCACTACACAAGTGTTGATAATTAGCATGAAATATCATTACATCATAAATATGTACATACATGGAGATTACAGGGTTATTAATCAAAGAAAATTTAATTTAAAATACAGGGCATGCGCACAACACCCTCATAACCTCCCAATGCATCATTTTCAAAGCTGTCGCATTGGCTGCAGACCATTATAACTGCCCTGTTTTTTATTATGAGCTTGACTGACAGGCCAAATATTTTTCATTTTACCTTTGAAAAACTAAGTTTTGAGCTGCAGAAAAATATAATATTAATAATGTTTGTTACAGATCTTGGAATACATCCACTATGAACAAATGAAATATGTGAAAAGTGCTAACAGGAATTCAGAAAATACAAGGTAAATATCAAGTACAAACAGAATCACTAAGCACAACTTTCAAGGGGCATACGAAATTAAAAGGTCAGCACAAACATAATTTTTAAAACGAGAAATAATAATAAAAATAAGCGTACGAAAGCCGGACCACCAGCCTCCACGTGGCATATCTGGTAATGGCTCTTGCCAGCTAATGGTGGACGTCTGTGTGTGGGGCTAACCACCCCACACACAGTAAAACTGGTTCCAAAAAGGAATACAGAAAAAGCCACCCACAACCGGTCCCTCTCGGTTGAGGGCCCTAGTGAAGTTGGGAGTGGCAAAAACATTAACACCATTACGGGAGCCCGGATGCAGTGGACGGAAGCCCTAAGGGGCAACCTCCTCGCATGCCATGCTGCCAGCAAGCCCAAACGCAAGGGGTATATGGCAAGAATGCACTCTTTGTGGTGAGATGCATCCAGAACACGACCACCTATCGAAGCAGAATCTGCACGATTATGCCAACCACCTGCGGAAAAAGGAAACTCTACACCAACCGCCAGTTCAGAGGAACACACCACCGGCCAGACCACCCTCCCCGACACAGACAGCCTCTCCACCACCTGAGGCTAGAATGGTACTCATGCAGCAGTCTCTGCCAAATGGGGAGGAAGCTGGTCAGGCCGTCGCTGAACTACGAACGCGGTTATTAAGCACAATATCCTATGATGATGGACAAAAAAGGCAGAGAGATATCCACCGAAAAATCTCTGTGCAGGGTAATCACCTTTCCCGGTTGAATGGCCTCATCGATGAAATCCTAACAGAGATGTCGGACCTATGGACGGTCAATTGCGTGGTCTACACTGCTGCCAAAATCATGGCTCACTCCCAAAAGAACACCTTTTGGGAGGAAAAAGCAAAAAAAGGCTGGAACAGTTGGCGGCCAAGGTCACGCAGGCGATACAACAGGCGTCGAGAATTCAGTGTGTTATGGAATACATCGCATCTGGGCGAGCTTTCACTCCTTAAGTTCGGCACATAGCGCACAGCATCAGATATAACCATCACACACTGAATAAAAGCGTGCTGCTCACTATTAAGCAGCACGCGGTCGACAGAGTACGCGCGCTCACCACGGACCGGAAAAAACTCCTCAAGAGGAGCAAAGTCGTGAGGGAGAACTCTACCTTTCTCCTTCACCCGTTCCGTCTCTTTCGGCCACCTCCACCTGTCGTTGAATCTCCGCCACCCGTCCAAGAGGTTGAACGTTTTTGGAAAGAAATCTACGAAACGTCGAAGCCATTCAACGGAGACACTCCGGCCATAGGCCTCTTTAAAGAGGTTTGTGACCGCCACCTACAAGATGTGGATGGACCTCTTTCAGTCACCGAAAGTGACATGAAGAAGGCCTTCTCTGGCAAGAAGAATTTCTCAGCTCCAGGAATGGATGCCGTGAATAACTTCTGGTGGAAGAAGTTTACTTCCACCCGCCAACACCTCGCCAGAATCTTCACGTCCTTTCTAAATGGTAGAGAATTCCACCTTGGCTGACTGAAGGACGCACGGTTCTAATACCTAAGGGAGACTTGTCCAATCCAAAGAACTACCGCCCTATAACCTGCCTCAACACTGTATATAAGGCGTTCAACTAGATCTTGAGCGACCTTATCCTACACCACGTCCAGCCGGTGTGGGAGGAGGTGTACGAGCAAAGGGGCTCAAAGCTAGGAATCTGGGATGCAAGGACAACCTTCTCATTGATAGGTGCATATGCCAGGATGCCATCCGGCATAAGCGAAACCTATCAATGGCCTGGGTGGACTACAAGAAGGCTTTTGACACCACTTCACATGAGCTTTTGATCGCCATGCTGAAGTTGATGAAAGTCCACCCAGAGGTAGTGTCCTGCATCCAACACCTGTTACCACTCTGGAAAACGCACTTCGTTCTGACCTCAGGCAAGCGGTCAGTTTCCACAGAGTTGGTAACATATAACATTGGTTGGTTGGACATTGGCCACCCTGGTGTTTTTCAAGGCGATAGCTTGAGCCCCAAACTGTTCTGTATTTCCCTCCTACCCCTGTCCTTCAGGCTGCGACGAGGTAGAGGATACATGTGGGGTGTTCCAGGTGACAGGAAGCATAAGGTCACCCATTTATTCTACATGGATGACCTGAAGCTCTATGCTTCTAATGCGAAAGACCTTCGCACTGCCCTGGACACCGTACTGGAATACAGTGAGGCCATAGGGATGGAGTTCGGATTGGACAAGTGTGCATCCATCCACCTGGCGAGAGGAACATTTTCGGAGATCAAGGAAGACGTACAACTTGTTGACAGGAGAGTCATTCGTCACCTCAAGTACGATGACAGCTATGAATATCACGGCGTCCCCCAGCGCCGAATGCAGGAGACTGCAGCAGTGAAGGAAAGGGTCACCGCCAAATACAGACAGACTCTCAGGAACATCTGGAGTTCTGAGCTGTCAGGCAAGAACAAGGTTCTTGCCACGAACATGTTCGCGGTTCCTACACTGCTGTATACCTTCGGATGCATGAAGTGGAATGTCAACGAGTTGCAGAACCTTGATAGGGGAACGAGGAAGATGATGACCATCTACAGAAGTCTTCATCCAAAATCTTCCGTCGCCAGATTGTATCTCCCTCGCAATGTAGGTGGTAGAGGACTATTGAGTCTGGAGTGTCTCCACAACAGTTGTCCTGGGTAGAGCTTGCCGAGTGTTGAAAAGCAGGGACCCCCTGCTCAATCTCGTGAGAGAGCACGAGAGTGTGGGAGCAGGGGTGTTTCTCTTCCAAGCAGCAAAGAGGGCAGTGGACAAAACATGTCTCGACTTCCGACTCATCCGACGGAAGCGACAATGACACGACCACCTTGTCATTGAAGGTAGACGTCCTAAAGCTCGAAATAAAAAAAGCCGAGCAGAAGGCCTTGCTCAAGGTGCATACCAATAAGCCCATGCATGGAGGTTTCTATCTAAACATCGAAAAGCATGGGCTATCAAAGGAGCTAACATTTGCCTTCCTGCACTCCGCCGGTCTGAAGTCTGAGACCGAGGGTTTTGCTCTTGCCTGTCAGGATGGTGTCATAAACACACTCGTGTACCACCGCATTATATTCAAGGTGGAGGTTGCGGACACGAGATGTAGGGCGTGCTGAGCCCAGCTGGAGACTTTGAGTCACCTCTCTGGCTGTAGTTTTTATGCCAAGTCAGCGTATTTAGCTCGGCACAACGTGGCCTACGGGTGTTATACTTTCATCTTCGACACCATTATGGCATCGACGAAACACCTGTGCTGCCCTATGCCCCTGCAGATATTGAGTTCTTCGTGGAGAACGATAAATGCACCATCTGGTGGAATTACTCCTTTTCCACCACCAGGCAGTTGGAGGCAACCAAGCCTGATATCGTTCTCCTCGACCACCTCACACGCTCCATGTTCGTGATCAAGTTTTCGGCTCCGGCTGAAACTAACATGGATGCGAAAGAGGTGGAAAAACGGACGAAATATCAAGACCTGCTTTTCGAACTTCGACAGATGTACCTTGTGAAACTAGTGGTCCTCATCATAGGAGTGCTCGGTGGAGTCAAGGGCTCGCTGATAAATAACATCAAGTGCATTCCGTCCTGCATGGCACAGGCGGAATCACTAGTTGCGTGCATGCAGAAGGCAGTCATCCTGGGATCACTCCGTCTACTGCGGACGCATGACTCGACCGCAGTGTAGCCACACATCCGATGGACGTCGGACGTGGCTGCGATCACTGCACAACCCCTCTCGAGTCTCCGGCCATTATGACGGCAATGAAACCTGATGCTTGCCAGGGACTTGGAGGGGCATGGTACAACTGTAACGTAAAAAATATAATAATAATAATAATAATAGCAGGCGCTGAGAATTTAATAGCATAAAACAGAGACATTACTTAAAAAATGTAACGAAAGAGTTCTTCTATGTACAGAAAAGGTATATTTTCATGGCTAACAATTTTGTTGGGCATGCCATTACAGACATGGATTTATCTATATAAAAACTTAGAAGCTTCCTCCTGAATATATTCAAAGACGAAGAGAATGAGATTTTTAAGCAAGTTATTAGAGATATGTGATCCATTACCTGTAAAGGGATTGGGAACAGAGAATGAAGGGTGGATAGAAAACCAGCATCGGCATTAGCCTACTCTTTACAAGCACAAAAGGTACCACGGTTTAACGGCCCATCTGAAGGATGATGTATTGCACCATTAGTGTAACCTACATTACACCCAAGGATCATACTGAATCTTGGAATGCTCTGAAAATGGTACACAAGAATACCATGTGGATGGCCAATGCACCACCTAACCACTCCAGTTACATCTATATTTATCATTTGCATGTTTCAGGATGATAGTCATCGTAGAGGCAGGCAAAACAGAATGATAGGCAGCAACATGAGTAAATGAAGAATGAGTTCTTAGGACTCTTTATTCATGGATTTAAATAGCACAAAATGTCATTAGTAAAAAATTAACAACAGGTAACTTACTCCACTCCTTCCATTTTTACATATTTTCCACTCAACAAGAGTTCCACAACGTTTGTTTAGGTTTGTTTACCGTGATTTCCTTCCTTAGTGCTTTGCTATTGTCCATTTATTCGATATACTTCCAGTAGCTGCTGCAAAAATTACATTTCTAGTGGCGCCTGTATTGATTTCCACGTATTGTACAGAAATCGATTCTCATACTTACCACTGAAATTGGCGTTACGACTAATGGTCGGGCCATACGATATAACTGCCTGTTATCAGAATCGCTAGAGGTGGTAACTCTCGTGCAGGCCATACGAAACTTATGGCCAGCCATACCTATGGACTCGTTTTTTGGAATAGCCCTACAGGACTGTTAACATCTCTGTCAATGGCATATCTTATTTCATCAGTGACTTTAATGAGGGCTGACTACATTGAAAAATTCCAGTGCAAACAGACTGAAATGGGTCAAATAATTTGTTTACATTAGGTATTTGACGATCTGTTGGTGAACCATTTTCTCCAAGCATTTAGAAACAGTGCCAAGTATGGAAATGGTGTGGCAATAAGTCCACCAGTGAAGTGGGCTTTTTAACTTTCTTAGGACTAAGGAGGACTTCTAGAAGGACTGAAATGTGCTGGTCATTAAGAGAGAGTTAATGATGTTGAGTAGGACAGGAAGCATTGCCGATGATGATGCTTTTAGAAACCTTACCAAAACTTTCCTGGGTTATCCAAGTAGTAGAAGGCCGTCTAGGTCTTAGGTTAAGCCTGATTATTTCTAAACATTAATAGAGGAGTTATTTGGCTCTAACAATTTTTAATGAGCAAAATTAAACTACACTTAGAGATGGGAATATATGTTTAGGTGACCAAATGTTATAAAGGCCGTTTTACACGGTACATTTGTTTGTACAAACTCTCCCGTGAACTCTTGCATGAGGCAAAATGTATCGTGTAAAGCGGCAAATTGTATGAACCCTTGTGCGAATGTCTCAATGCCTGCACGGGAAATAGAACCTGTTCTAATTTCGTTGAGACAAACGTACAATCTCACGTACATTCGTTTGTACAAAATCTTTCATCGTGTAAAACGGCCTTAAGAAAAGTGAAGTTGTAGTCTCCTAATCACTTAATTATATTCAAAATCCAGCCTTAAAATGTGACGTTTTATGGAATCACAGTTTTAAAATGCACCACGCCATTTTGCACTACATTCAGATACCTAAACCCTCAATACCCTGTCATTTACATTTATGAATATTAAGAGCTAATACTTTATTCTTTGTGCCAAAATCATGGGAATCGTACACGATCAGGTCTCATGTACTCATGAAAGACCATTTGCATGGAAACGCCTTAAAATGAAATTAGGTACAGTCCTGTTCATTAAAAACTTACAACCTCGGAGCCCTGTTCATAAAAAACTTACGAACTTGGAGTCGAAAAATTTCTAAGTCCCTAGTTGATGGCAATGTGACAACACAGCCGAACCACACCCCCCTGAGCAGGTGAACAATAACCTCTCCAAGCTGAATGAGAACCCTTCCTCCCCACAGTTGGGCGAGTAGAAAGACCAACGGAAGGAAAATTTTGACCTGCGAAAAGGATTATTTCCGAGGGGAGGGGTAGGGTTTCTTTTCTTGTGATGTGTAAGAAGGAAAGAGAGATCTGCAAAGTTCAGACGTGCCAAGATCCCTTGCACACGACAGATGCAAGCAGCCATGGAAAACAAAAGCCTATCTTAGGTCTCACGGGTCTCAATCCCCGGAGTTCCTTTAGTTTCTTATGAGTATTTTAATTTAAACGCGTATTCATTAACGGAAACTATAGAAAAATAAGGTTTTTTTAAGAAGGGATACATTCCAAGCCCTTATGGGGTGAAGAACAAAGAAAGATGGTTATTAATAGAAAGTCAAAAGGTAATGGAAAGATGGCGTGAGTATTTCTCTGAATTGCTAAACGTTGAAGAAGTAGGTACCCCACTAAACCAAGGTGACCAGGCCAACTACTATCATGTTCAACCTAATGTGAAACCTCCAAACAGAGAAGTGAAGGATGCTGTTAAATTCCTAAAGGTAACAAAGCATCAGGAAAAGATGAAATCACAGCAGAATTATTGAAAAAAGGAGGTGACATTATAATTGATAGACTATGGGGAATAATATTGAAAATATGTGAAAAGGAAGCGATGCCAGCCGATTGGCAGGAAGCAATAGTAGTACCCATACACAAGAAAGGAGAGAAAGAAGATTGCAATAATTTCACAGGCATTGCACTTCTCAGCATTCCATATAAAGCCCTCACAAAAATAATCAGTAGTCACTTAGAATGCTATACGAACGAAATTATCAAAGAGCATCAGGCAGGGTTTATGAAAGGCAGGTCGACTACAAATCAAATATTCTCAATAAAAGAAAGTATATCCAAATACTGGGAGTACAATAAGGAGTTTTACGCAATTTTTATTGACTTCTAAAAGGCATATGACAGTATAAATAGAGATAGATTGTGGAGAAAAATGGATAAGATGGTGATCCCAAGAAAATTGATAAATCTAGCAAGGCTGAGCAGCACAGAATCAAGGGGCTTTGTACGGATCAATGGAAATATTTCCGAGCCGTTTTAAATAAGCACAGGGGTAAGGCAGGGAGATGGGCTCTCCCCAATTGTATTGCAATATTGCAATTAAGGAAGCAATGGAAAAAGTAGCAGAGATGGACCTTGGCATCAAAATTGGGACCAAAAGAAACGTTATAGCCTTTGCAGACGACGTAGTGATATTCGCAGAAAGTTTAGAAGATTTAACAATGTTGACAAATGTATTTTGGAAGGAAACGGATAAAAAGGACTGAAAATAAATGATACAAAAACTAAATACATGCATTTTTCAAGATGCCAAAATAGAACTACAGGTCCTCCGCAAATAGATGGTCTTGCATTTGAAAAAGTAGACCATTTTAAATATTTAGGAGTAATTTTAACAAATGACAACACGGTAGAGCCAGAAATACAAAACAGGTTAAACCTCCCCAACAGATGTTTGCACACATGCAACCGAATTCTATCTTCTAAAGCCCTGTCGCACAAAACCAAAATTAGACTTTATAAAACAATAATATCCCCAGTACTACTCTATGGATCCGAAACGTGGAGGCTGTCGAAGAAGGATGAGAAAAAACTAATAGTGTTCGAGAATAAGATATTGCGAAAAATCTATGGGCCCATATATGAAGGAGGACTATGGAGAAAAAAAACAACAGAGAAATCAGGAATCGATATAAACATCCAGACATAAGTGAAATAAAGGCAAGAAGAATCAGGTGGGCTGGACATATTCTAAGGAAAGAGGAGGGATGTCTGCTGAAGGAGGTACTAAATGGGATTCCTGAAGGAAGAAGACCCTGGAGAAGACAAAGGCTAAGATGGTGGGACTAAGTGAGAAGGATATGCAAAATATTAGAGCAACAGAAAGAGAGGCATTAGATCGATCTAGGTAGAGGGGATTTGTTGATGCGGCTAAATATCGCCTAAGATATAGATGGCCCTAGGAGTAAGTAAGTAAGAGTAATTCATTAACGTAAAGTTTTATGAAATGTCTAATGCATTTTCATTATCTGGAAGTCCTTGTGATATCGCAATCCATATTATACTTGAAATGTATGATATGTTCAAAGCCATTTGGTTTGTTTCGGACTTTCGGCACAATTTGTTTAATTTTATAATCACACACCTAGTAACTCTTTCCGAAAGTAAGTTATAAAAGCCTTTCCCTTTTCTTTCACACGCGTTGATGGTGAAGGAGCAGGGAAAAGGTGGATGACCCTTATCCTTTCTTTTCCTTCCCCATGATAACTATATGTTTTGGCGCAAGTTCTTTTCTTGCCTCTCGGTGCGAACTCCCCAGAAATGTTAATACAGATTCTTAAATGCATCTGTTGCCTTCCATTTCTACCTCATTTTGTTCCTTTTTGTAACTATTCATTTTGTTATTGTCTATATCATGATAATTGTATCATGATATAGACACCATGCTATTTTTTACAGACATTTTGGAAGAAATCTCGCTGAATAAGTTTCTTAGTTTTATTTCATAACTTACTTTCAGAAAGAGCAAATATTAGAAGAAAAACTAATACTCATATTCATTATGGTTCAACTGAGATGGTTGTTTTGATATGCGTTTGCTTCATTGCGGTTACTCTATAGTGTTCACTTGAAGATAAATGGATTTTTCATGTTTACAAGCAATGAAGGCAGAGAACGAGCAATGCCAAACCCAGCAGCTAATGCCACGTTTCCCAAATGCGATGTAAATATGTAACACTTAGTCCACTGAAAGTTCACTTATGTACTCTGAAAGGCGTATGGGTTGATGTTTGAAGGTTGACCAGGAAAATCATTTTGAGAGAGTTCCTGCCTCTCGATACAAGTAAGAATTGTAAAGCAGTCAGGTTGTAAGGTATCATACGCCCATGAAACAAAGTGGGATCAAGTGGGTCTATCGCCACCAGAAAAATTTTACCCGTTCTCTTCACAAGAGTAAGCAGTATTACAATTCGAGTCTGACATTGTCTGCTACAATAATGCAGAATCGAGGGATCTGGTTTTTAATCCTAATCCAGGCGAATGGTATTTCTCGTTGGGAATTTGGTATATTCGTGTAGTAAATTGAGTCATCAAATTCCACTCATTCTGGGTTTATCTATGCACCAAGCAAGACTAAAGAAGCACGTAAATGCACAACCTTAAATTTTCATATTAAAAAAAACTTAATTTCCGATAACGCAAATACGAGGTTTCACTGTATTACTTTTCACAGAAAAATGCCATTAATAAAGTTGCGATTACCATATGTTGTGACAATATTATATTTCCGGTGATGGCCTTTGTAAAGCCACTAATGCACTTTGGAATCACGAAATACTATCCATTCCAGCCTATTAACCAGTAAAAGCTTGAAATTCTACCAAAAAAAAATCATGGAAAGTTTTGAAACGAAATCTACAAAAACACCTTTGGACTACTCTAGCATCAGTATTTTTTAAGTCTTCAGTACTCCCCGCAATGCGGTTTATAATAAAAGAAACATTAGATCCTGACAGACTGAGGATTTGACCTATCACCAGTATGTTTGCATCAATTTTGAGTCAACTGACATTCTCCATGAAAAGATTTCCTTGAAAATATTTCCTTGAAAAGAATCCCTTGGGGTTGGTAGGACTTCTCTTAAAAGGAGGAGCCAATTGCTTTTCATTAAAAGTACAAGTATAGGATAGAATGCACAATTAAACATTTTCTTGTGTACAAAATTTTTCCACACCTACTCAGCACTTTCACTATATTTTATTTAAAAAAGAACTAAATTGTAAGCACTCAAAACCAGATGGTTAACTTAAAGTTATTACCCTTCTCTAATTTTCCTATACATTTCCTATTCCTTTCGATGGGTCATAAAATTAAAAAAGGTTTGGAAATTAACCAAAAATATTTTCAACATTTTAAAGGTAGAAATCTGCCTGCAAGTCAAAATTTGCATCACCTGTAGTTTATTTGTAAATGGTTTCAGGCTTTCCTGGTGAAAATACTGGATGAAGGTTTCTCAGGTTTCCATCCGGGTGATTGGGTCCATGACCGACGTTTCGGCAATGTACACTACTACCATCATCACCCTGATAACGGTAGCAGAGTACGCTGCCAAAACGTCGGTCATGGACCCAATCACCCGGATGGAAACCTGAGAAGCCTTCATCCACCTGTAGTTTAAGTTTTAAACCTTAGCTAATTTCAAAACTAATGGGATGATTGAAATTGGAGTAGTACAGTGGTGGACATAGCGACATCACTATTGCCAATACACACAGATTTTAATATGATAGATTCATAAATAGCAATTTGTATTTGTATTCATTCTGGGCCCACCAAAATGCTAGTAGGAACCTGAGTGTTATGAGTCAAAGGGAGAAAGGGAAGAGGAAGTATCCGTGACAATGCCAGTTCTTGTGCTTTGGATTTGCTTGCCAGGAAATTGCAAGAAAAGTTACACTTGCTAGAGATATATCTGGCCCAGGGTGGTTGTCATTGAACCAGACCAAAAAACAACCAGGTGGGTTGAACAGCAATAACTCTGCGAGAAGAGTAGGTTTAAGGTCATTTTAAAGATTTTGGAGTTTATCACAAAAGAATTTAAAGCATGAAACAGGCATAATTTTCAATGGTGGAATGGGTCACAAAATGAGAGAAGAAATGAGCGAGTGAAAAAAAGTGAACAAAATCATTCACCTGGACTGGGATAAGTTTCTAGACCAGGCTAATGATTTTTTCACTGTGATAGTCATAAAGTTCCCTAAACCAAGTGAGGTCTGTTGAAGATTCGTGCTTTGAATTCACAGAATGAAGGGTTAATGGGCCTAATTAATGATGAAAAGCTCTTCACATGTGATAGCAAGCGCAGCTTGTCAAAAAGCTTACGGCCCCTAAATGCAGAGAACAGGAGCATGCAGAGGTGAGGGGCACTACTGGGGGAGCACAATATCACACCCCCAAGTCATATGTGACAATGGAAATTAAGCTACATTTTCATGTGGCCGTTTTTGCATCGTTGCGTGGGTGTGTTGTGTGTCACGCAATTACCCAGTTTTCATGTCAGCGTCAGCATTCGTACAGCAGCACCTCGTATGTTATGCTATTATTTAATAAAAATGTAATAGTTTACTGTCACAAATATACTTCTCAACATAAAAAATTCCATTTTGCTTTAAATTGAGAAATGTGTTTGTAGGCTGTATGAGGCATATTACGGTCGAAATTAACAAGAAAATATTTCTAGCGACAAAAGGGAAATCCCTCACTTCGTATTTTCTAAACAACTTTTAACAGGGTATTTAGGCATACATTGATTATTTTAGCATTCCAGTAAATCATTGATACCATGCTTTATATTTATCTAATGTCATTTATTTTCATAATAAGAGCTTAACGTACGAAGTTCCCTCAAAAACTTCCTCAAAAATTAATCATAATTTATAATTTCTGTGCCAGTTTCTTCCAAAATTATGCATCCTGACTTGACATCTGCAAACAATGATAGTTTTCGCGTAAAAATAAGACCCTCGGGAACATCATGAAGAATCATATGCACCAAAAATATCTCAAATCGGAGGCAAGAATGTAATGCCATGCCGTGGGCTTGCCATTATTATGTTATATAATGATATGTTTCACTCCTGCT
Source organism: Pyrrhosoma nymphula (assembly GCA_963573305.1). NCBI lineage: Eukaryota > Metazoa > Arthropoda > Insecta > Odonata > Coenagrionidae > Pyrrhosoma > Pyrrhosoma nymphula. The sequence continues at coordinate 49,441,050 of OY754333.1, read as the reverse complement.
TACAAGTGTTCAGATGGACTAGTGGTTAGTGCTCTCCACTCCGAGTAGAAGGTATGCCACTTCGCACGTCACACAGGCGATTTTTTAGTCACATTTTTTACGCTCTGGATTTGAAATATTTTCATAAAAAGTGCCGGAGACTGACCAAAACTTTATTTATATCAGCTGTTTCAAACATTTTAAGGAGAAACTTATCTCAGCGATTCTAAGCTAATTATATGGGATCCCTAGTCTGCAGTTCAAGATCTCTCACTCAGTGATTCAACCCGAAGGCTGGTTTGGATAGTTTAGGGTAGAGCTCATCCCGGACTAAGCCACAGGCATGTGAATTTCACACATTCAGGGTAGGGGGGCCAGTTCCTTTCCCTGGGCCACCTCGCACTCAAAGAGGATTTTTTGTTCAGGGGCGTCCAAAGGCTTCACCCGGATTTGAATCCGGGACCCTTCGATCAGTAGCCTAGCACTCTACCCACTAGGCCACCACGCAGTTCAAGAAAGAACTGAAATTTATATTCCTGATGCACACTTTTGTCATTGCCCGTTTCAAATCCTGCTAAGATTTCTTTTGTAGCCTCTGAATGCAGTCCCACCACTTCAAGTAAAGTGAAAAACTATAGCAATATGCGCTTCATCAATACCTATTTTTATTCAAAACAAGAACGTCAAGGAAATGTCTTCACTTTCTTATTTACCTCTTTCGCTTTAAGTGAAACAACGTAACCTATTCCCATGGCTATAAGTCCTAAAATGCAGCTACAATAAATTCAATGGACGTGAGGGAATCATCACATCCCATGTTCCCGCCAAAGTTCAACTATCTGAAGACGACCCACAATCCTCGGGAAACAATCACATGACCAACAAATGACAGGCAGAAAGCAAATATCCTCCCTCCCTGAGACAGCTGCATCAACGCAGGCTGCGTCAAAAGATAAAAGATGGGCAACTTCGGCATCAACGCAATCTGCATTAAGGATCTCGCTTCTGATTGATAGCGCAGTGTGCGTCAACGCAAAAACAACCACGTGAAAACGTACCTTTAACCCACACTATCTAATGAAATGACACCACCTAAATTACTCGCTATGATCAAAAATGGACTACTGCATAGGGGCCACAAATATTCTGACAAGCTCAACAAATGCTGTTGCAAGAGATTGTCAGAGTTAAAAACAAAATAAAATTTGATGTTTCGACAGTATAGAAGCAATGCTTACCTTCATCACTGAGGTTACATAGTGCCTCAACTACTTTCTGTGGGTTCCATTTACATTTCATTTCATTTCATTGACTTATACATATTCAAGTCAAATCCCATATCTGCCAGCTAGAAAACAAAATATACACCAAATTTGACAACAGATTCATGATTTTATACAAGATTTAATAAAAATTCGGGGATACCAAATCATATGTTCCAATCCTAAGATGCATGCATTCTGAAAATACTGTGGACTTCGACCACTACCAGTATGGCACACCACAAGAAGTTCACTAAATTGAGAACCTGTTATAACCCTGTGATTTATTAGTAAAATAAAGTCATAATAACAGTTCGCAGTTGTTATTTAGCCTTTCACGTTATACATCTAAATATTACCCTATGACTTATAGCAAGAGCATGTGACTAGTTTCAGGACTCCCGGCCTTAATGAAAGAAGAGATTAGTGGGACAGAGATTCCAAGGGAGGAAGAAAATTGTAATTTTAATAATAAGTGTAAGTAAAAAGTGTGTTCTGAGCAAGAGTCTTTTGAGTCTTGCTATGCTTTAATCAGAGCAAATCATAATCAAAAAGATAAATTTATCACAAAAAGGTGAAGCTATGTAGTTTTTAAAGAGTAACAATTAAGTTATTCCAGCTTAATAGCACCAACAAATAATGATTAGTGTTCACTTGTTAAAAAAATTTATCAATTTTAACAGGATGGTTTCAAGTTGACACACTGCCTTTCATCAACGCAAAGCCCCAACTTACGTTCAAGGGTTTCCCTTTGCTTCGAATCAGCCTTCCCCTTTCTCTTCTGCTCGATCATTGCCACAGCACCAGCAAGGTCCCCTTGCGTGGCACACAGAGCCAGTCATGCCTCAGCTGTAATGTAGCCTGGAGATGAAAAATTAACCTTCAATGCTAAACATGAGGCTTTAGCCCACACGCTCCCAAGACTCTTCCAGCATTGGTACTCAAAAACTTCATTACCTCTATCCACAATTTACAGATGACCCCCATTCAATGAATGGTTCGCATCACTATGAGAACACGTCCTTTAAGTAATGACACAGATTCTTTTTTCCACCGTGCAGAACAAATGCTTAGTGCTGCTGGCAGGTGGGATGTATAGAGAGAAGTCTAAGCTACGCATGCTCGTTGCAGCAGCTGTCTGTGAGCGATAACAGCATAAAGATAAGAGTGCTAAACAAAGTCTCTTTTTTTACCTTGGAGTTAGAAATGGAGCATACCATCGAGCAAAGGTGTGCAATTAAGTTTTGTGTGAAACTGGGGATAAAGAGCCTGAATGAGATAGTAGTGAATGTGGAACCTTTCTGCCCTGGAACAGCGTTGCAAAATGTGAAGGCAAAAATGGATACCTTGTATAGTCAGTTCGGCAAAGAAGACAGCGAATACAATATTCAATGAAGAGCACATGTTCCACAGACTAGGTCTGTCATGTACACAAATATGTAATGCAAGAATTAAAGTTAAACAATAAGTCTCGAGGTTGATGGTTGCCCCCCACTCGGTGGAACGCATTGGGTTCATCATTATAAACTTATTATTGTGTCCAAGTGAAATGCCTTCAGGCACACAAGACAAGTTCGCTTCATATATATGTAATAAGCTAAATATGCAAATTAACTTCTGATTAGACCATTCATTCATTAGAGTAATCTACCGGTTAGAGGTAGTTTATGATGAAAGTCAGAGAATATCCAACAGACTCTTACATGTACCGTGCCTTGTCTACCTCTAATATTTCTTTCTTCATCTCAGCATAAAGGACTTATGCTGAGATGAAGAAAGAAATATCCTTTTAATACCTTTTTTTAATACCTTAAGAAAAATTCCTTCCTTCATCCCGCCCATAAAACCTATTCTTTCTTCCCCATCCTCGATTGCCCAACATCCTTCCCTCTATCACGGCCTTCAGCAAACCATCACCCCTCAATACCGCTTCCAGCCACCTACCCTGCCTTCCCCTAATCTCATACACAAGTTTCCTCTTCTCACCCACCATGTCAAGCCCTTCCTCATTTGTCTTCCTCTCCATCCAACACACCTCCATCCTCCTCCAAACCCACATCTCGAATGCCTTCAGCCTATTTCGGTCATCGCCTAAATAGTAGTTTGCTCTGCTCTCCAACCTTCTAAATAGTATTCTAGGCTAAACTTTTGCCGCGTGCAAAATTAAACTGATTGTCTATACTCCTCGCATTCTGATGCTTTCTATTTCTTCGGAATAGGTATTAATACTGTTTTCACGAAATCTCTGGCCATACTCCTTCCTCGTAGACCCTGCGAATAAGTTCAAAAAAAGGATTCTGTCTCCTTATTACCTAGATTCTTCAGTAGCTCAGAAGGTAGGTTATCGGTTCCCACAGCTTTTCTACCTTTCATCTCCCTTAATGACCTCTCTATTTCACTGTCAAGTAACTCTGGTTTGAGGTTATCTTTATCTATTGCTCCTTCATCCTCTAGATCTAGGCTCAAGGGTCTATTCTCACTGTCATATAGCTCCTCTACGTATTCTCTCCACCTTTCCTGGATATCTTCCTGTTCGATTAATATCTTCCCTGTTTTGTCCTTAACCTACGGTATCGTTTGCCCTCTCTAACCACACGTTAGCATTTTCACCTTAGTGTACAGAGCACCCACTTCCCCCCCTCCTGCATCATTTCCATTTCCTCACATTGTCCCTTCCACCAGTTTTCTTTTGCCCAATTGGTCACTCACCTGAGTTTATTATTCAATTCCTTGTACTTCCTTTTGCCTACATCGTTGTTGACGTATTTCCATATCCTTCTCTCCTCCATTTTCTTCATCATTTCTTCCGTAACCCACTGCTTCTTAATCCTCTTCTTTTCCTCTGCTCCTATTGTTTTCTTTGCCGGTCCTACAATGCCTGTTTTTATAATCTCCCATCTTCTCTCTATTGTTCCCATCCGCTTTGCTTCAGCTATGTTCTTTTCTACCAGCTCTTGGTATTCCCTCCTTTTCAACCCTTTCAATGCTTCAAGGATCCACCTCTTTATCTTCCTACCTAACTCACATCATCACCAAGTTATGATCTGAGTCTGCATCCGCCCCTGGATATCTATGCAAATTTTTTACACTGTTCCTAAATCTCTGCCTTACCATTAAATAATCCATTTGATATCTCCCAGTATCACCTGGTTTTTTCCATGCGTACCTATGCCTGAGGTGATGTTTAAACCTAGTTTTTGTCACTACTAATTTATTTCTTCTACAAAATTCAACTGCCTTTTCACTCCGATCATTTCTTCTTCCTAGCCCAAACCCTCCCACTTATAATCCGTCCCTCGCTTCCCCCACCAATGCATTCCAGTCACTCATCACTATCAGGTTTTACTTTCCTGGCACTTTTCTAATTATTTCTTCTACTTGCTCATACACCTACTCCTCCCTATGGTTGCTTGTAGACATGTATACCTCTACCGGTACGAAATTTGTCGGGAGTGCTTTTATTTCTACCACTAGTATTCTGTCGCTCACCTGTTCAATGTTTACTACCCTCAGCCTCGTCTCCCCCACTATAGATTACTCTGTAACTCCAATCTAATAGTCCCCGCTATCCTTCCATCTCACCTCGCACAATCCCAAGGCATCAATTTTTCCTTTTCACATTTCCTCATTAATATTTACAAGCTTCCGGGCCATCATCATGGTCCTTACGTTCCAAGTTCCTATTTTTAGTGCAGCTTTCCTCCTCCTCTTTCTCTACTTCTTCTCCCTCTTATCCCTTGTATCTGCCGATGATGATACTGTGCAAGGATTTCATGTGATGAAGACCGCAGAGGCCTTGGCTCCCCTGCTGCCAAGCATGACACAGCGTCCCGTAGTTGCCAGGAATCAATTCTCTTTGAATGACTTTCATATTCTTTGAAATGATAAAATAACTTACATAAAATAAAAGAACATATCACTATTTTGAAAACTTGAAGCAAGAAGCACATTTATACCTGAAAGTCTGAATGAGATTCATCCAACTGAAGAGCCATCAACTGCATTCCATTACGGATGGTCTGTGAACATAACCGAGCATGTTGTCTTCTAAGACAACCATTTGAAATGAGTCTCAACCGGAAAAAATTTAAGTATTCATCATTTAGATATTTGACAAGCACTCCTACCCAACACACTATGAAAATGGGCGAACTTACCGGATCGGATCAACATTAAGTTTTTGCGACAGAGCCACCTTTAGGTCTCTACCACTTTCGGAGAGGGGTATTGCTACCAATTGCACAAAAGCTGCTTCTCTTTGATTAGCAGAAATCCTGACTTTCAAGGTAGCAATCCGTTTTCTTTAACTTTTCTCTAGCCTCTATCTTTTCCCGAGTATTCGTCTGAGGGTATTTCAAAACTGGTATGATACCCGACGAATCTATCTTGAATTGAGAGTAAGCCCAAATAATTCAATGGTAAATAAAACGGCTAGTAATATGGATGATGTTGATTACGACATCAACTACCCGAATATATTATGTATTTGACCGCCCAAAAAAATATCATTAGTTGTAACAGCACTTCGGAATTCAGATTACAAGAGTTTCACAGCCCTACGTACACTAGGTGTAATATACCTTACCTTCAATTCGCCTTCACAGCTTCCCGTGCCTTCGATGATAAGGTCGAATCCAAAGTTTATTACTGTCACGCTTAGGCTTGTGTCTTACTTTCAAGATCAAGTATTTCATTCGAATTTATGTTGAAAGATGTTTTCAGCAATGAGTAATACCAATTGGAAGACTAAATGAATTCACAGATAAGTAACGCATTTCTATACAAAAATGAGATCATTCCCAGAAATGAAACGCCAATGGAAGAAATAGATAAAAATACGGACCAACCAAACCACGCAAATTCCACCACATGGGTAAAACTGAAATTATTTTCTAGTCCGACGTATCACTCACGAGAAATTACGTAATCGCATTCAAGGACCAACAAGCCTTACAGTAAAAGCTCAGGACGCTCATACATAGAAGTAAATTCATTCCCATACAAGAAATGTGCACATACGATCACAAACTTTTGAAAATCTACTTCGAAACACAAACACCTCAAAAACGTGTCCCAACAACGGTAGAAAATAAACAACGGAAGTACGTTTTCTGAGGACGAGTTTATGTAGCTTGACGAAAAATCCACCAGGTATGGCGTTGTCTGACATTGAACCTTTAGAAGCGGGAAATATTAACGTGTACGCTTTGGTCCTATTTATTTGAACTAATCAAGCCTAGTTTGGTGGAAATGCTTGTAACACACTGAATTTAGCATAGCAATAAATAATCCAAACAAACAATTTTTCACCATGGAGAGCTTGCAAATGAATCGGAGAGACTTTAGTTCAACCAGATAAACACTTCACTGAGAGCTTTGCGTAATTAATTTCCGTTATACATTATATTATCTCTATGTATTTCTTGGTACATTCAGCAATTTTCTCCTTTCAACATTTCAGTAAGTTAGTTACGCATTGACTGAAACGTAAACAAACGTGAGGAAATTGGAAAAAATCTTTTTTATTCTCAGTAATATTGCATTTATATTCATAGGTATATATTTGGCAATATAGGTTTCGGTAAAGGTGAGCTTTCGTCCCGCCAGCGTTTTCGCAAATTTCACCCACTTACAATAGAGATATCGGATCCAAATTCACATCACTTATAAAGCAAACCTTGCGCATTTGTAAAATACTTTCAACACAACAATGCATCAACTACTTTAGGAATGAGATACTTTCAAACCTGAGAAGTGCGTTTTTTCCTCTCCGCCATCTTCAGAAAAAATGTCGTTTCCTCTTATCCACTGTACGTGGCGCAGCGATCGAGCAGTTGGTCCTCTAGCATACACACACCTCTCCTACACTATTTCTTCCCGCCTTCCACTCAAACTCGCCCCGCAACAGCCATTTATTACAATGCAATTCCATTCATTCCACCGCAGTAAACATTGCACATTTCACTTCAAATGAAGGATTTACACTTCCTTTTCACTCGTATTCATTCCACTGCACTAATAACATTTCACATATCACTTTAAATGGAGGATTGCGAGTTCCAGCAGCGAACAAACACCCGTGCCTTTCGAGGAATTCCAAGCCCGACTCCGCCGAAACGAAAGTCTGGATCGCAGACATTGGTGTGTGCGTACACGATTGACAACTCATGGCGACCGTACACCACACATGCAAGACAGAAAATGATTAACGCCAACATGCTTCTCAACTCTCGTAGGCGAATGAATACCGGTTGACTTTTCAACAATCAACTTCCAATTATTGACAGTTAATTTTCCCCTTCCACACTACCCGAGAGAACTCAGTCAACAATACTATTTACTTAGCCTCTAACAAAAGCCCACTTATAATAACCTTGTCATCTGACGAATTTTATACCAGAAACAATACGCAGAATAACATTTTAGCCTTCATCCAAAGCCCTCGAATAATCACCAATAAGCGTGAGGGATTCCATTCTTAAAATAATACGCAGAATAACATTTTAGCCTTCTACTAATGCCCACGAATAATCACCAATAAACGTGAGGGATTCTATTCTTAAAATAATACGCAGAATAACATTTTAGCCTTCTATCTATGCACACCGAAAATCACCATTAAGCGTGAGGGATTCTATTCTTAAAATGATACGCAGAATAACATTTTAGCCTTCTACCATTGCCCACCAATAATCACCAATGAGCGAGAGGGATTCTATTCTTAAAATAATACGCCCCCCAAGTTCATTGGAGGGGTGGGTTCAGGGCAAAGGAATGGAAGGGAAATTCGTTTTTCGGTTTAACAAAACACGGAAATGCAGTACAAATCAGCATTTTGAAATTTCCTCCACTCCCAGAAATGCCCATTTCCACTTTACCATTCCCGCGAAAACTGCGTTTTTCGCTGTATTAATTCACGAAAATGCGTTTTTCACTTTTGAAAATGGCCAAATCGGGCCCGCGTACCTTCCCACCCTAGCACCCCTGTTTCACTCCATAGGCCCGTAAGCTTGCTGGGGGGGTGGGGTATAGGTATATAATAGAAGTGAAATTAGTCTTATCCCTCTACCGGTTGTTCGTGAAAACCTCCAAATATGGCGTCTAAAACGGACGAAAAAGTCGAAAAATTGGTCATTTTCAAACGTCTATATCTCAAAAACTACTAGTCACACGGGTATGATTCTCACATTTTTACAAATGCGCAACCTTCCTCTACTCATAGGTATCACATTCAATATCGTAGGTTTTCTAGATTTTTCAAAAAAAAATGTTGACCGTGCGGGACGAAAGCTCACCTTTACCGCAAGCCATCACGTAAATGAACATTCATAGTACTTAAATGTATATAATTATTATTTTTTTTATTTTAAGAGGGCAGGAAAGAGTCAGTGGAGAGGGTAAGGTAGTTTTATTATAGACGGCAAGGGATTTTCAGTAGAGAGAGCTAAAGGAGTGCCACTCATTCATTCATTCAAGTATTCTACCAGCTGATTGGTAGGTTCTTGGACAGTCCCCATTTTGTATCCCAACCTAATAGAAATTGTCTCGCTTTCTCTCCTAAGGATGGCCCGTTATTAGATCCCTCTTCAATTCTTCATATCTTCTACCTCCTCTTATTTCGTCCAGAATTCCTATCCTCTTCCTTCCTCTCACACGCTTCCCCAGTGTTCTCCCCTCTATCACTCTTTTCAACATGCCCTCTCCTCTAAAAACCTCCTCCATCCAACTCTTCTGCCGTCTCCGAACCTCTGCCACAAGCTTCCTCTCCTCTCCGACCATATCCAATACCTCCTCGTTCGTCTTTCTCGCCATCCAGCTAACCTTCTCCATCCTTCTCCAAACCCACATCTCAAACGCCTCAAGTCTACGCACATCCTCCCTTCGCAATGACCAAGTTTCCGACCCATATAGCGCCGCGCTCCATATTAAAGTTTTCACCAGCCTCTTCTTTACGTCTCTTCTCAGACCCCCCCTCATCAATTCCCTTCTCTTCGAAAATGCTTCTTTAGCGAGAGCAATTCTGCATCTGATGTCCTTACCACTAAACCCATTCGCCTCCAAAATACTACCCAGATACGTAAACTGCTCGACCTGCTCTATCTTCTGCCCTCCCACCCTTATATTTAGCCCCGCCTTCTTACTTCTAGAAAATCTCATTACTTTCGTTTTCTTGTGATTGATCTTCATCCCATACTCTTCGCACTGCACATCTAATGCATTCACCATTGACTGTAATCCCTTGGCAGACTGACTAACCAATGCTTGATCTTCTGCAAATCTCACTGATTTTATCAGCTCCCCTCCTACATTTATTCCTACCTCCTCCTCCCCCCATGCCTCCCATACCATTTCTTCTGAATACACGTTAAAAAGCAACGGCGATAGTGGGCACCCTTGCCGCACTCCCCGTCCTATCGTGGCCCATCCCGATTCTCCATTGGCTACCCTAACCTGCGCAGTCTGATTCATATACAAATTTCGAATCAGACGCCTGTCCCTCCAATCGACCCCTAATTTATTCAACACTCCCATTAATTTCGTCCATTCCACCCGATCAAACGCCTTCTCGAAATCTACGAAGCATGCAAAAACATCCTGCCCATACTCGAGGTTTCTTTCTACTAGCGTCCTCATCACCGCTATAGCGTCTCGCGTTCTCGTCCCTCTCCTAAACCCGAACTGGTCGTCACCCAGGTATTCATTTGCCTTCTTCTCTAGCCTTCTGTTTAGAATCCTCAGAACTACTTTGGCCGCGTGGGATATTAAGCTTATTGTCCTATAGTCTTCGCAAGTTTTTGCCTTACTCTTCTTCGGTATAGGAATTAGTACAGTCTTCGTGAAGTCTTCCGGCCACACTCCATCCTCATAAATCCTACGAATAAGCGCAAAAAGTTTTCCTCTTCCGCTCTTCCCCATCCTCTTTAAAAACTCTGCTTTTAACCGGGTATGGACATCTTCCTCAAGCTGCTTTCCAGCTAAAATCAAATTCTGTTGGTATAGGGGGATTCACTCCTTGTCCTGAATTTGACCCTTAACGTTTTCAATAGTGTCTGAGGACTGAACATATTTACTCGGTGGTGTTTCCAGTCACCGTCTTAAGGAACATTTCACTATCTCCTCTAAATTTCATCACCATGTAATTAAGGGTGGATTCTTTCCGTCATCTAGAAGGGTATGGACATCTTCCTCAAGCTGCTTTCCAGCTAAAATCAATCGCTGTTGGTCTAGGGCAGGGGTCGGCAAAGTTTTGAGGCGGAAGAGCAAAATCTGTCCCTTACATAAGTGTAAAAATTATTCGAGGGCCAAATATATGTTTTTAGAAATAAGGAAAATTTAAAATAAATGTATAACGTTAACTATTTCGTTATTAGATGAAGAAAAAAATCATCAAAAATGCAGAAGATCAAGCATTGGTTAGTCAGTCTGCCAAGGGATTACAGTCAATGGTGAATGCATTAGATGTGCAGTGCGAAGAGTATGGGATGAAGATCAATCACAAGAAAACGAAAGTAATGAGATTTTCTAGAAGTAAGAAGGCGGGGCTAAATATAAGGGTGGGAGGGCAGAAGATAGAGCAGGTCGAGCAGTTTACGTATCTGGGTAGTATTTTGGAGGCGAATGGGTTTAGTGGTGAGGACATCAGATGCAGAATTGCTCTCGCTAAAGAAGCATTTTCGAAGAGAAGGGAATTGATGAGGGGGGGTCTGAGAAGAGACGTAAAGAAGAGGCTGGTGAAAACTTTAATATGGAGCGCGGCGCTATATGGGTCGGAAACTTGGTCATTGCGAAGGGAGGATGTGCGTAGACTTGAGGCGTTTGAGATGTGGGTTTGGAGAAGGATGGAGAAGGTTAGCTGGATGGCGAGAAAGACGAACGAGGAGGTATTGGATATGGTCGGAACTTTCCTTATTTCTAAAAACATATATTTGGCCCTCGAATAATTTTTACACTTATGTAAGGGACAGATTTTGCTCTTCCGCCTCAAAACTTTGCCGACCCCTGCCCTAGACCAACAGCGATTGATTTTAGCTGGAAAGCAGCTTGAGGAAGATGTCCATACCCTTCTAGATGACGGAAAGAATCCACCCTTAATTACATGGTGATGAAATTTAGAGGAGATAGTGAAATGTTCCTTAAGACGGTGACTGGAAACACCACCGAGTAAATATGTTCAGTCCTCAGACACTATTGAAAACGTTAAGGGTCAAATTCAGGACAAGGAGTGAATCCCCCTATACCAACAGAATTTGATTTTAGCTGGAAAGCAGCTTGAGGAAGATGTCCATACCCGGTTAAAAGCGATGATCTGGGACCATATCCCAGGTAGTCGCCAGAAGAGTGTCCCACCTCGGGAAGGGTCCTAATCCGAGACCCTTTCCCGAGCTCCCAGACCCAACGCTGGTCTCTCTCCACAACCTTTTTCCACTCTACTGGAGGGCTCGAATAAAATGTTGCCGTCAGTGTGAGCGAGGAGTTAAACATTAATCTTGCGTTGCAGGCTGCAGCTTAAAGAAAACGGAGGCGGAGGAGTAGGAGATAGAAATAGAGCAGAAGAAGAATGAAGGTCCTCTCAATCCCCCATTAACCTTGCTTTCACTAATGTCCCTATCTCTGTCCTCCTTACAAACGCCCCCATTCCAATAGCAACATTTGGGCGTCTCGTCCCAATGTTACTTCAGTCGTGGGTAATGGAAGCGACTGCAACTCCATGATTACCAGTGATACCGCTTCTTTCATTGCGAACAGGGGCGGATTAAGGGGGGGCGGGAGGGAGGGGTCGGCCGCCTCCCCCCGTAATTCCCGGGAAAATAGAAAAGATGGTAATCATTAAGGTGGTTCTCCAATGCAAGTTTTTATTTCACCAGCTCAAAACAAAATGCTTAAAGATTATTGGAAAATATCTAAAAGCCACTTGTCTAAACAGACACAGTTTCCTCGATGTTCGCTATTGTACTTTTGTAGGCCTTTTGATGAACAGTGTTGTGAAAGCTTTGGTGCCGTAACGGAATAGTTATAAGATATTATACTATATATGCAGACCTATATACACCTATTTACTATGCATGCAGAGAATAGTGCCGCAAGTTTGGGCAGTTGAGCCGTAGTGCGTCTTCGAGAGGGGAATAGTCTCCACGACCTCCTTCAGCATTGCCTACTATGCGACACCCTCCGCTCTCGTGCTCGTCGCGACATGTCAGTTGCCCGGCTCAAGGCCGCTATACCCGACCTTGGCCCGGCTCTAGCGAGTGTATTGTTTCAGTTGTAGTGAGTGACAAGTTCAAGAGTTCTTCAAATTTTTAGGACCCTGCGTCCTTTTTCCTTTATTCTGTGATATACCTGACGTGCAGATCAACCTTTCAGCCAGAGATGGTAAGTTCAGTCGGTTAATTACGACGACATAACTTATTTGCGCTTTCACGCGCTCGCCATTAGGGTCGGACGGCCGGCTTCAAGCTCGGGCCCACATTAGCCTCCATTGCTATTTATCTGCTTTTTGATCAAGGAATTGAAGACCCACCTATGTACTGGACTTTCATTTTCATTGTGTTATCATAGAAATGCTGTGAGGTCCAACCACCGTAGTTTTGTCCCCTCTCCTTTTGATAGCAGTAAAATAGAGGACTCTCTAAGTAGGTAAAGCAAAATAATTTTCAAGTATTACGCTATAGGGTGAGAAAAAGATATGCTTCTAATGTTTTTTGCAACTCGTCGCAGAAGGATTAGCTAAGGTGTACTTTTGTTTACAGGCGCCTTCTTCTAGTAGGTCTGGTACAAAGCGGAAAACTAATAGTGCCTCTGCGGACCTTTGAAGCTTTTTCTCTCGCGTCCAAAAACAAAAGACGCCAGAAGCAGCAGGAGGAAATACATAATTTGTTAACACCATGCCTTCATGCTGCACAACTGACAATGAGACTCAAGCTGAGTCCATGGTCCTTTTACAATCCCCTCCACGTAGCCACGGAACATCGACTGAAGCTTCAATTTCTTCACTTCCTTTGGCTGAAAATTTCAGCTGTGACGTAGGTCTCTTCATTGTACCAGGAAATGAAAGACCTGATGATAGGAAAATAGTAGAACTTTTGGAAAGCCTTGGACATCCACTAAACCGTGCATGGAAATGGTATTTATCTATTTGTATAGGTATTTTATTTCTATGATCGCCGCGTTCGCGCAGGAAAAATGTACTCTTCAAGTTTAGAGCATCAAATCAACAATGTGAACGTCCTATAATAACAACAAGCAGCAGAAGGTTTGGCCAACCACTCAACGTACTTAAGAAGAGACACTGTTGAGCGTGGAGGATGTGAGAAATATGTGGGGGTTTGGGAATGGCCGTGAGGAACGGATTGCTCTTGGGTCTTCAGTTGCCATAGCATTTGGTGGGGTCAAAGGAAAGGGTTGGTTCCAAGAAAGAACTATTTTGTAATCAGCTGAGAAATTGGAGAATGTAGGAAATATTTAATTTTCTAACACCACTCTCCCTCGATCAGTTTTCCGAAACGAAATTGAACGCGGGGATGCAATCTAAACTTATGGAGACGATTTCTTGCCAGGTATTTGTAGACTGCCCAAAGGAAATTTTCATTCTGGTTTTTATTCGCTCTTTTCCAAGAAACTTAGGGATCGTTGAATTCTGAAAAAAACTCATCCCTGGACCCCGTTCAAGTCGATGGAACGCCCATAGACCACACCAAGGGAGAGTGTTAAGAGTAATGAACATAATAGAAAATTTCGGCGGGTGAGGGGTTAAAAGGAAAAGATTCATCCAGGTTTTGCAACGCGGCAATACAACTGATATTGTACGGTATATTTCAGACAAAGGCCAATTAATGTGGGTCATCAGATTGACAGGGAAGAGTAGTCACACAAATTCATGCAAGGTCTCTTCTATATATATTTTATCTGAGATCAACTTTAGGATCATAAATCAAAGAAAACCAAAATAAATTAAAGTGACCCGTGTTCACAAGCTCGATAGTTGAGCACTGAACCTCCCCAGAAAGAAATGCTCTTAATGCCCCTACCAAGAATTATTATTTCAATCAAGGTTTGAACTATATCTTTTATAAAATACAAGAAAAGCCGCGTTGATAGTCTCATCAGTCCTGAAATGTCTCCCAAAAAAAACCAACCGTGAGAGCTTGTCTGCCATATGTTTCAACCGTCGCGACGGTTGAAACATATGGCAGACAAGCGTCGCCGGAAAAATCTCTAGGATCCTATCGAAATGGAACATCGAAACAATTCATAAACCACCGAAAAAACTGCGTGGCGATTTAGTGCGAGTCAAGGACGAATTGGGACTCAAAACACCTGGAGTTTATAGTATTCCATGTCAGTGTGGAAAAATATACATAGGAGAGACAGGGCGCATGATAGAGATCCGAATAAAAGAGCACAGGAGGTGTATTAGGTTGTTCCACCCGGAAAAGTCTGCCTTGGCTGAACATAGCTTATCGGAAGATCACACAACCCTTCTGTAATCCTTCGTAATTGTAATCCTTCGATGAGGATCGTTTGGTCTCCAAAGCAAATGGGTATTGGGATCGTCTCCTTAATGAGGCCGTTGAAATCAGGCTGGAAGATAACACATTAAATCGAGACTCTGACTACATCCTCAGCAGAGAATGGAAGCCGTTAATTCGAAAAATAACGGAAAATAGGAGACAACAATGCCCCTCGGATGAGACGGCTACATAAGCGTAGGCGGAATGCTCTGCAAGCTTTATTGCTCTGAGGACGATGGAGGAGTATTCCATCGAAACGTCAGCAACCCAAAATCTTACTCGGCTGGAAACCCGAGAATTATTTATTTATATCTTTTATGCTCCCGAAGAAGGGATAAGTAAAGCGATATATTTTAAATGTCAAAAGAGCCAATAGGAGGCACCTGGATATGAGAACGCCGACAGCGTCCGTGTGGGCGAAGCCCCCACCCCCTCCACGTACCGAAGCATCGTGGGACCCTCACTCCCAGCTTGCGTCCAGTGGCATTATTTCACTTCTTCATCCTCAGTTAGTGGGAATAGTACGCTACAAGTATGAGTCCTTGGGGGATAGCGCGTAACTTAGTTAGAAGAAGGAAAGACTGAGGTGTTCAGATTTCGAATAGAAAATTAAGTGTACTAAAATTTTACTTCACACATGGATTAACTTCTATGAATAATACAGTAAGCAAATAATGTATTAAACAGGCAAATATAGATAAAAAACTTTATTTAGAGTCTCTAGTTACTTGGAATATCCACAATTACCCCCATCATTTCTTTCAAAGCATGTTGAATTGATGCCTTCTTCTTTTTCCGCTGTAATTTGAGACTCCCGCGTGCCTAGGAATGAACTTTTGAATTTTTGAAAAAAGTTCATCATTATCTCACACAAAAACCTGTACTTTTAAAATTATGACCATTTCCTACCTGCCACTTTTTAAACTCTAGGTGATAAGGCAAATTCAATATACACTTCCAAACTCTTTTGGCCCTAGTAGGTGTTGTGGTTGTGATTTCAGTCACTAATTAGCAGCCGCAATATCTCCTTCCTCCCTCAAACTCATAGAGCCTGCTAACGTAAGCTCGGCAGTGGAGGCAGTTGCCCTAATAGATTCAATTTGACGTTTCCTAATTTTTTATAAGAAACATGAAACTCTTTTTCTGGTCTTCCGGGTGCCCCTACAGAAATTTCATCATAATTATGTAATTAAAGGCCCAAAGTGACTAATTATGTGGTAAAGAGACTGTGGAAAAATAAGAAACCAAAACATCCTATTACCGTTTCTCGATGTAGTTGGTGAAAACATCATTTCAATTTCAGAAAAATCCAAACACTCATTCAGCCAATTATGGTTTATAATCAGAAACCTCTCGTTATTGCGGGAGCTTTCTTCCCACCGTTTCAGGTACGGAGCAAAAAACCCCTTGCGCGTATAATCCTGGACAGCTTTTTTGGAATGGGCATTTGATTCTATATTCAACCTTCTCCACAAACAAAATAATTACACAAGAAATCTTTCTTATCAGTCACAGACGTAGTCTTCGCCTCTATTACTTGCTCATTGAGCTTAAGACGAAATATTTTACAGCGAGACATTTCAGAAATTGACTGTAGGAACCTGTGTAAAATTTCAGAAGGGTTAAGAAAGCGATGATTAAATCTGATTTTGGCAACTAAATACGAAAACGGTGAGGTAATGGATGAAGGTACTAGGGCTCAACAATGATCACATAAAAAAATATAAAATACACTTCAATGAAAATATTTAAAGTTAGGTAGCTTTATAGAAAAATATTATTGAAGGCAAGAAAATAATGGGAAAGGGCATACCTTTCTAAACTTAGGAATTGACTGGTAAAATATTTTCAATGACCGCCAAATCAGACACGCTAATGCGATGTGAAGATGAGGAGGGTATTACACAGTCACACGAAAAATAGTTGGATCTTGTAAAGTCTCTACCGTAAACACCGCAACACCTTTTTCTCTCTGCTCAAACCATTGTCAATCTTGCACTAAGAGTTACGTATGCACTTCAATAAAGGGATTGAAATCAAATCGCCAGCGGACGAGATGCACGAAACACTACCAGCAAACACTCTCGCAGTTGACACACTGCTACGCTGCTACTAAAAAACCCAGGCGCCATCCACGCTACGGAACCAGGCCTGGAGGAAAGGGTCACTGCAACCAGAAAATGCGGATGGCCCCTTTGTTAGAGGCGGAGAGGAAAAGGGTTCTGCCAAGCAGGGAAAACCCTTGGGTTGGCGGCCGGAGCGGGTGGCTATTGTTCCCCACGCCGCGCTGTACAGGGCAAGGATGTAGCCCGAACATAAAATGAATGCAAAAATCTTCTACTTAGCTTTGCGTTCACTACAATTCCCCCAATCAAACATAAAATGCAAAGGAAAGCTGCGCGATTCGTCAAAAACTGCTACGGGCGTACAAACAGCGTTACACAGATGTTAAACGAATTAGGCTGGGAGCCGCTAGAGACTCGGAGGCTGCGCGCTAGGCTTAGATTGCTTGAACAATTGAGAATAGATATCTTTCAGAGCGACACGGCAAACATCATATAAGAACCCCACTATATTTCCAGGTCCGATAGAAACGATAAATTAAGAGAGATATTTTGCCGAACGGATAGGTATGGGAATTTGTTTTTCCCCCGAACAATAAGGGACTATAATAAATGCTAGGCATAACTTAATTAGAGCGTTTCCAGGTAAAGGTGAGCTTTCGTCTCGCACTTTCAAATTTTCTTTTTGAAAAACGTAGGAAACTGACGAAATTGAATGTGATACCTGGGAGTAGAGGAAGAATGCGGATTTGTAAAAATGTAATAATCATACCGGTGTGACTAGTAGTTTTTGAGATATAGACGTTTGAAAATGACCAATTTTTCGATTTTTTCGTCCGTTTTCGACGTCATATTTGGAGGTTTTCACGAACAACCGTTAGAGGGATAACACTAATTTCACCTCTACAATATGCCTTTACCCCACCCCCCCAACAAGCTTACGGGCCTATGGAGTGAAACAGGGGTGCTAGGGTGGGACGGTACGCGGGCCCGATTTGGCTATTTTCAAAAGTGAAAAACGCATTTCTTGTGGAAATGGTAAAGTGGAAATGGGCATTTCTGGGAGTCGAGGACGTTTCAAAATGATGATTTTCAAGGCATTTTCGTGATTTGGAAATGGGCATATCTGGGAGTCGAGGACGTTTCAAAATGATGATTTTCACTGAGTTCCCGTGATTTGGAAAAGCGGAAAACGATTTCCCCTTCCGTAACTTGCCCTGAACCCACCCCACAAAGAGGTTTGCGGGCCAATGGAGTTAAACACGAATTGGTTATAATGAAAAGTGAAAAACTCATTTTCGTGAGTTTGAATAGCGGAAAACGCATTTTTAGCGCGATCGATAACGAGGAATGGCCATTTATGGGAATGGTTGAAGTTTCAAAATGTTATTCTGTGTATTATTTTAAGAATAGAATCCCTCACGCTCATTAGTGATTATTGGTGGGAATTGGTAGAAGGCTAAAATGTTATTTCGCGTATTATTTTAAGAATAGAATCCCTCACGCTCATTGGTGATTATTGGTGAGCATTGGTTGAAGTTGCAAAATGTTATTCTGCGTATTATTTTAAGAATAGGATCCCTCACGCTCATTGGTGATTATTGGTGAGCATTGGTTGAAGTTGAAAAATGTTATTCTGCGTATTATTTTAAGAATAGGATCCCTCACGCTTATTGGTGATTATTGGTGGGAATTGGTAGAAGGCTAAAATGATATTTCGCGTATTATTTTAAGAATAGAATCCCTCACGCTTATTGGTGAGCATTGGTAGAAGGCTAAAATGTTATTTCGCGTATTATTTTAAGAATAGAATCCCTCACGCTTATTGGTGAGCATTGGTAGAAGGCTAAAATGTTATTTCGCGTATTATTTTAAGAATAGAATCCCTCACGCTCATTGGTGATTATTGGTGGGAATTGGTAGAAGGCTAAAATGATATTTCGCGTATTATTTTAAGAATAGAATCCCTCACGCTTATTGGTGAGCATTGGTAGAAGGCTAAAATGTTATTTCGCGTATTATTTTAAGAATAGAATCCCTCAGGTCACAACGTTAATATAAGTGGGCTTTTGTTAGAGGCTAATGATATAGTATTGTTGACGGAGTTCTTTCGGGTAGTGTGGAAGGGGGAAATTAACTGTCAACAGTTGGAAGTTAATTGTTGAGAGTAGTTGGCATTAATCATTTTCTGACTTGCGTGTGTGGTGTATGGTCGCCATGATTTGCCAATCGTGTACGCTCAATTAGGAAGTGTAAATCCTCCATTTAAAGTGATACGTGAAATGTTATTAGTACAGTGGAATGAATGTGAGTGAAAAGGAAGTGTAAATCCTTCATTTGAAGTGAAATGTGCAATGTTTACTGCGGTGGAATGAATGGAATTGGATTGTAGTAAATGGCTGTTGCGGGGCGAGTTTGAGTGGAAGGAGGGAAGAAACTGTGTAGAAAAGGTGTGTATATGCTAGAGAACCAACTGCTCGATCGCTGCGCTACGTATAGTGGAAAAGAGGAAACGGCATTTTTTCACAATATGGCGGAGAGGAAAAAACGCACTTCTCAGGTTTGAAAGTTTCTCATTTCTAAAGTAGTTGATGCATTGTTGTGCTGAAAGTGTTAAACAAATTTGCAAAGCTTGCATAATAAGTGAGGTGAAATTAGTTCTGATATCTCTGTTTAAAGTGGGTGAAAATTGCGAAAACAAGTGCGAGACGAAAGCTCACCTTTACCCGTTTCCATTTTATATGTAAACGGCTGGTGTCCTAACACCCCCCGCCACACGTCTATTGAGGCGGCTTGCGGGGTAGTATGTAGATGAACAGCTAGGGAGTGAGTAAAAATTAGAGTTTTGATGAAATGGATTGCTTTGGTTGTGTCTCAATATTAAGCTATTTTCGATAATTTGTTTCCTTCCTGTAATTATATTTATACGATTTTATACGTGCAGAGCCTGTGGAGATCGATAGCAATACACACATATTAAAGAAAGTCGAATAATAAACGTTGTTCCTTATGGATTGAAAAAACTTACTCGGGTCCAGCTCCAGGCGCGCGGCTCAGGCTCCGGACGTGCGTACGAAAAATCAAATGTAATTTTAGGCCTCGCACACAAATTTTCAATTTTATTTCAGATCTACCTTTAAAAAGCATCAATAATTGATTTAATATGAGTCACTTGACAGGCACTTTTGTAAAACGCTAGATATTTAGTACTTTATAAGAAATTTTGCGTGAAAATAGCGTCCGCCATTTTGTAACGTAATATCACCTAAATATTTGAAAAAAACTCCCAAAGTTAAGCATAGTAAAGTAAAAGAATGATTTTAACAGACCTAGTAGTTTTTTATCCGACCAAGTTCCTCCCACAGCGTCACCCTCAACTTAAATAGGAAGTTTTTCGTAGAAAACTGAAGTCGGGTGTACTTTTGGAATTTTGGTTATGTTTGTTATACAGGGTATCACGGCAACGGCGATAGAACATCACCAATGACATGCCATTCCTTAGTTGCCAATCAATTGTGAGTATTTGTACCAATTTTCATGATTCTATCTCCAAAAAGCCTTTTTGAAATTTGGTCCAGCTTTTTTCGATTTCAGCCCACTGTGCGACCGTGATTTTAATTCTCAAGTAGAAGGAAGATTGTTTTTTTTTCCCGGGAAAAAGTCTTGTGCAGGTCTGGTGTGTTTTTATTTCAAACATCAGATGATGATCCGAGCATTTGTTGCACTCGTCGTGCCATCGTTTGTGATTTAAGCTCCTTCATAGAACAGAAACTCACGTAATCAAGGGTCGCTCCAGTGAATATAAATCCGTAATATCGCAGGAGAGATGGAATGAATTATTATCTGCCTGTTTCAAAATGATAATAATGAAATATTTGATAAGATTGAATAATTAAAATAACCTGGGGATATTACAGTGAGGTGTACTTGGGTAAATACAAGCTAGACTGTAGCATATACAACATATATTCCTCACCTCATTACGAGAGAAGTATGTAAAATTTACTAGCCAAAGGATTTTTTCAATAAACTCGGTTTTCGAAAACTCGGATAGTAATGACGTTGGTGAAACACGTTCCACAGACTGCTGGGATAATTATTTTATCCTAGCTTCCTGTAACAGATAATATTATCTTTGTTGGTGAAACTGGGCCTAAAATAGGAAGGGTCTGAGGAATTAAGGAAGGGTAAAAGGCAGGGAAACAATCGACCTCAAATGCATTAAGGTAGTTTGGGCCAATAATGAGTAATATAAGTTAAGTTTTTTTGAGCGATGCATGATATTGCCTTCTGAAGTTTTACCATTAACCTTATTTAAGGTAGTTTGAGCGAGATTATAGTTCCCTAGTCATAATGGAGACCATATTCGAATTTTATTTTTTATTTCAGCGTCTATTAGGAGTATGAAATAAAATTGTAACTTTAATGGCGCAAAAATATAAATATAAATGACAAAAATTCTCAGTGATAAAATAAATATATCTACTTAAGTATCTCACTAGACCCATTTTTTCACGCCGTACGGCTAAAAAGCCTTCAAATCAGTAGGTTATTTTGTGATTCTGTGAAAGTTACTGCGGTGAGTAGTGGATTAATTTTAAAAAATAGTTGAGAAAACATACAAACTACACAACGTTAGTTTTTTGAAGAAATCTAGGTGCTATAAATTCCTAATTTTTTCAATATTCTCCCTCTGCAGCGCACAACCGTAATCTATCCCATGTAAAACAGCTTGTGTTTTCAGGTCATTCGCTCAAAAAGTAGTTCGGTAAGAGGTTAATATTTTCATTTAATTGGAAAGATGGATGTTTTATCTTTAAAATGAGATCAAATTCTAGGTGACGAGATAATTCGCTGAAACTGCCTTGATGGGTAAGAAGGCGAACGAGTGGTGAAACGACGTTAACTTCTCAGCCTTTGCTCAACTGAATCCTACAGGAGGAAGCAGCGCTCGCAACCAGACTCAAAGCGCGCTCCGGTGAGATTGGTTGGCGGACGGCGACGCGGAGCGGGGGGAGATCAAAGGCTTCGTTCCCTTCAAACCCTTCCCGTTCGCAATGGATTCGCGGTGCTATCGGAGGAGAACGTCCCCGAGACGCCAGTCAGCGAGGTCATGAGCGCACTTCCTGCCCCGAGGGACGGAGCTCCTGATGTTAGCCCGACTGGTAAAGCGGGAATCTTTATGATAGGGACATGCATATAGAAACATTGAACATTTGAATATTGCTGTGCCAGGTATCTGTGCTAAACATGAAAAATCACATAAATTCTAATAATTTAGAGCAGTGATTTTTCTCTCATTAGATAGATAATATATTTCCGCATCTTTTGATACCACTTTAGTACAATTCGGTTCATCAATAAACAAACAGCCAGCACTAACAGCCACGCAATTACCTAAAAAAAATAAAATTAATTAACGAAACACTTCGTTAAGTTTGTTGATCTCCAACTAATAGGAAAATTGTGTCTCCAGCTCACTCGTTTCCCTATCAACACCAGCTATTTGCAACTGAGAGAGGCACTCAGTGCTGATTGCAGCGCCGCCCTTTCGGGAAGAATCTTTGCGGAAGCCAGTGGCAACAGCGTAGTGCACAGAGCCCTGCTTAAGATTGAGGGCGCTGGATAGGGAGTTCCAAAGTCCGGCGGATTATGCCTTCATTGCAAGAGAGGGCAAGGAGGGACGGAACCCCTCGGTGTGAACCGGGAGGGTTAATACCCAACATTACGGCCGCGGTAGTGCATCGGTGAGTGGCACGGACTGCTCTAAGCCTGCCGGAGGTGGCCCTTGTCGGTACGAAGGATTTCACCGAGCGCGAAGCCGAGGAGATTTTGTGTTCATTCAGGGACTTAAACTCGGGAGGTGGAACGCGTTCGAGAGGTATCTGGGTTAACCATTAGTAGAAGTTCTCCACGGACTGACTGCGACCCCCTTGTTCGGAGCAGAATTGACTGCCTGAGTGGGATGCTGTGGAAATTCTGCGCGAATTGAGGGGCGGAGTTTGTGGATCTTCGCCCGGAGCTTGGACCGTGCCTGGCTTCCCTCAATCGCTCTTGGGTGCATTAGTCTGGCGAGGCATCAGAACGGGTGACTTGTAGGATATTCGAGCACTGCAGGAATTATTAAGTCAGTGCGTAGACCAGCTAGTGGGATAAATCATTCCAATCAATCTTCAGTTTATAGCACACAGCGTATCTTTTCTGCGTAAGAACAAAAAGTTCAAGCGGCAATTGTATCGCAGGTTGCATACATAACAGTTTTCCACGGCGTTGGGAGGCTAAAGAAACATCGCCATAATAGAAAAAATTGAAGCCGCAGTTGTATCGCGGGTTGCATAATTGAAATTTTCCACGGCGTTGGGAGGCTAAAGAAACGTCATCGTAATGGAAAAAAATTCAAGCCACTGTTGTATCGCGGGTTGCATATATGAAATTTTCTACGGCGTTGGGAGGCTAAAGGAACATCATAATAATGGAAAATTAAAAATATATAACAAAAATTGTTCGCAAATTCTTTTAAATATTTTTGAATAAATGTACAAAGTAGCTTGTCTTTTTTCGATGGACACCATAGCTCAAGCGTAATGATATTAACGACACGGTTGCATTGCGAGTTGCATAAGGTCTTTATCAGGTTGCAATACGGCTGTAACAACATTGCCATGAAGAAAGATTCGTTAAATAATAAATATTTTCTTTAATTCTTAAGAAAAAGATTGTATGAGTTCATTATTGACCATTTTTCTCCTTTACTTGACTATTAACCATCGAATTTCTGAGTGTTATTCTCGTTAAAGATGTAAAATAGACCCCCACGCTCTTTTGTCGATCACTATTTGACCACAAATGGAGGGTTATATTTGAACAAAAACGGTATAGTGTTTTGATTGCTTCCACGATATCGACACGCAATATATTGACCGTAGTAATGTCACCATATGTCTTTGAAATACCATCCCCCTCTTTAAGTAAAACAAAGTTTTTTTTACAAACCTACGCTTTTTCAAGGCCTATAAATACTATTTCTCAGAAAATGTACAAAAAATGAGGCACATCTATAATACCATCAAATTGGGTTATTACAATGATATTCCACCATGTTTTGGTCCCTAACATCACTCACATGAGGTAGTTTGGTTGTCTTTGTGCAGAATTGCATTGGCAAAAGAAACATACGAGGGAAAGAGAGTTGATGAAATGGACTGTAGGCAAAGGCATTTAAAAGTGCCAGATTAATCTCTAATATTCTGTAAGATAGCTTTTGTCTTGTAATTGTTAACCTTTTCATTGGTAATTTGGTTATTATTTGGTTGTATTTGCATTTTGGTGATTATTAGTTTATGCAAGATTAACCCTTTTACTACCAGCCCATTTTGGGTGGGATGTGCGAATACTGCCTAGGCTATTTTCAGGTTTTTAAAGTTGGGCCATTAAATTCAGGTATGTATTTAAATTTGTGCCGATAAATCTGGGCTGGCATAAAAAGGGTTAATATCATAAACCAATTGAACCAAAAGAAAAATTGCATTTACTTTATCACTTAAGTCTAACAGTGATAATTTGCAGGCTTGAATTCTGCAAATTATCATTTATATGACTTTAAAAATGAGTTCCACATCACCCCGATACCAGATTGAAGAGATATATAATGTAACATAAATATGTGCATCACCTCACCTCTTTTTATGGGGTGAAGTTAAGTCACATTAAGTTCCTTCTTTAAAAAACTGACACTAATGTAAACAACAGAAAACCTATTAATGGCAGTGAACCCTTGACCTGAAATCAAATTTAACTCCACAAAATATTGAACGAAGTAAAATTTTTACATAGCATTACCCTGTTTTGAAATTTAAAACTGTATCACATCACCTCATTTAAGGAACTGATTACCATCATAATGCAGGGGTCTACCGTAGTTGAATAGTGCTTACATACATGCAAATATTTCTTTCTTCACATTTGCCATAGGCTGTCACCAAAAGTCTTTGGCTACATGTACTTACTACTTCGAATAACTCCCTAGATATATAAAAATGCAGTATCACCAACTATAGATCATAATACAAAGACATGCTGGTCATAAAGTTTATCTGTTTCTAATTTTGTCCTAAAATTGTCTATAGCGTTCCTTTCTGCATCACTACATTAAAATAAGGTAGGTATTTAGTGATTCACCAGAACTACTCTCTCAACAACAGGTAGATGATAATTCACTTTATTCAGTACACATGGTCGACTCTCACACTTTTCAGGCTCCATTTCATTGCAATTATAACAGAAGCATTTTACAGGTCAGATCTAGGTAACAAAATATTCACCTGTGAACATATCACATTTTCTCACTGCACCATGTACAAAAGAGATTTAAGTACAATTATAAATTATTTACAGCCAAACTTCATAGTTATAAATGATATAAAAAATAATTTCAGAGATAATAAAATTAATTGAAATACACTGCGGCAATTGATTTGGTAGTATTACAGCCATGGAAATTGCCCTGATTGAAAGAAGAAAGTCAAATGTATGCAATTCATTCTAAAGTACAGGTAAAATTGCCAACAGAAATATGTACTATGTTCATATTCCAATTCATTATGCTGGTAAAAACCCAATATCACACGCTACTAAAATCAATAAGCTTTAACTCACTTATTTTAGAGTAAAAGTGGCATTCATAAATTAGGCAACAGTCTTCATTCAATTATCCTTTAAAAATCAGATCTAAAAGACTTTTTGTTCAAAAGTAAAGTTGGCACCTTCAGATATAATCAAGTAAAACATCACACAGGGTATCCCATTAAGATGTCCCAAATTATGGGGATCAAATGAGCATTGCACTGTCCCTATTGAAGCACCAGGCCTTGGCCAGAAACAGTGTCCTAATAATAATAATTAATTCATTCAGACATCCTCTCCACAACACTGCAGTCAGTCAATCTTCTAAGAGACTCTTAGATGTTTCAGGAAACCATTAATAAGGAATAGCTGCAACAGTATACTGCATAACTACATCTCTTGG
Source organism: Pyrrhosoma nymphula (assembly GCA_963573305.1). Taxonomy (NCBI): domain Eukaryota; kingdom Metazoa; phylum Arthropoda; class Insecta; order Odonata; family Coenagrionidae; genus Pyrrhosoma; species Pyrrhosoma nymphula. Next base: position 49,415,213 of record OY754333.1, on the reverse strand, counting down.
AAAGAGAAAATGTTTTTCATACCTATTGCCAAAAATATGATAAGAATTGAAAGGTTTTTTCATGACTAAAAATGCAGATGAAATACTGCTCGTAAAAACTAAATAATTCATTCACCTAAATAAATTCTAACTTAATGCAGTAATGTGTGTCAGTAGGGTAAAATTACAGCTGAAATGGATGCTCATTTTTTGTTTAAAAATCCCACTTCATTCTCTATGGAAATTTTTACATTTCATAGCAAAAAATTATTTTATTTTTACATTGAAAAGATTCCCATTGGTGCACATTCTCGTTCCCAATAGAATTACAGATTCATGTAAATTTTCTGAACCCAAATCAGATCCTTGTCACTGCTGGCATGAGAAGTGTTTTGTCAAAATGAGCTAGATTTAATGTCCCTTTGAATATGTGTATATTATATAGATACATTAAGTCATTTGGATATAAAAACCTTTCAAACATCACAAAGTCACTGACATAGGCTCGACATACCATTGAGCCCAGCGTATATCACTCATTTACATTATTTCTTTAAAAGTCTAAAACACATTTAGCTCTTTTTTTATCACGAATGGAGTAAAGAGGTGAAAAAGAAAACCTTTCTTTCGCAAAAGGCCAGGTGGGAATATGTGAGCTTAGTTCACTCGGCAGTGGCTTTGGAAAAGTTCAGTGCTCCTGCGGACTGCCCCTGTCCCATGGGAGAAGGGGGGAGTGAGATCCCAGGGACAGAGACGTCCTGTCCCCAATGTGCTCCCCACTGCCCAGAATGGACACGACAACCGCAGGCTGGGAGCATTGGCCGTGCTCCACTGCCCCCTGCCCCCCACTCTTTGCATCCAGCCCGTCAGCCACGGTACCAGAACCAGACAAAAGACCACTCAGCTCATCCACCTCCGTAGCCTCCCCGGCTTCATAAGACCTCGATCCACTCCCCACCCCCTTCCACCGGGCACTCTCCTCCTCAACCACGACAACTGTGTCCAAGCCAATTGGTCCCTCGTCCACCGCCTTCTCCGTCGAGGATCTCTGAGCAGCTGGGGAGACGCACTCTTCTGAGAGGGGTGACCTCGAGTGGTGCACGTCTGGCAGGGCCTCAGACTTGTTCGAGGGGGCCCTGGCACTCGTGGACCTCGAAAAAGACGGCCGATCAGGAGCATTCTGAACACAGATGATTCGATTGAAGGCACGCCATCTACGGAGGAGGCCAAGATAGGCCTTACACTGAACGTGCATGAAGAACAAACCACCTGTGAACCCCACAGCAACCACCACCAGTTTTGTCCAAAATGGCCACTTCAAGAAGTCACGCTGCATCTGCTAATGCAAAGCATTTATTATAATCATTAATGACAATTTGGTCTAAGAATGATCTAGCCACCAACCTGTCTGAGGACCACAGATGGTCCTTGAGAAAATTTTGGTGGTGTCTCTTTTAACAAAAAAACATGTTAGTGGCCTGAGGGACTCAAGATAGAGAGTTCAGTGATCCATGAGATCCTTATGGTTGACAACCACTAATCTGGAAATCTTTTAGTTTTGCAGTTGCCAACCATGCCTCTAAACTCTTTCTTTACTCAATGCATTCTTTTCCCTTAAATACTTAGTTTTCCCTAATTACTCCAGGCTTTACATTAGATTATCCACCCAACTGCACCCAGGGCCGTACCTAAGGATTGAAGGGCCCTGTGCAAACAAAAGTCAGGGGCCACCTTACTTTGAATTCCCTTATTGATATATAGCACCATCTTTTAAGCATATTTCATGTAAATAAGGAAATTAACTGACAAATTGGCTAATGATTTCAAGAAATGTATGTATTTACTAAGTAGTAGATAATTTTGGGTAATAGGTGGGCTTCTCCACGCTGTCTAAAAAAGGCAAGAGCCCCCCTTAGATGCAGGGCCCAGTGCAGTGGCACCTTTCACACTACCCTAGGGACAGCACTGACTGCTCCTCCTTACAGCAATGATAAATTTGGTACATAATGCACATAAAATGTAGCACTGAAAATAAGGCTCTTCAACTCTGCCTTCATTTCACCTAAAAATATTAAAAAATGCAAGATCTGACTCATCTCCAAATGACAAACTGCAATTGTCAGAAGAGAAGAACATTAAGGATTAAAGCAACACACAACTACACAGAGAACTTTAAGTTTACAACTTTAATTAAAAACAGGAAAAATGTTGAAAGAGCATGTAGCTGTCACTGATAAAAAAATTTCCATGGTTTATATTTTACACCCATAAATACAGTGAACAGGACAATTTTCATATGACAGCACCAAAAACTCAATTGTCACTGTCTTGACATTTTGTTTCAAGACTAGTACATAGTCAAATGAATACTGGTATGTTTTACACCTGTACTAAAAGGTTCAATTGAGACATGATGGGCAAATTTTTCCACATGGGAATTGGCTAAGATTAACCCTAAAACAAAAACAGCTATAGGTCAGTTTTTCCCATTTAAACTTTCCAATTTCCCATGATTTCAGCATTGTCGGGTTCTCACCATGTTCATTGTTTATTCTGCGCAACAGTTTTGGCACTGTTCCAACAGATACTGACTGATATTCCTACAGTTGAACCTGTGACTGAACTTTTTCATCTCCTTTAAACAGGGAGGAAGCTGTGCTCGGAAGAGAGTGAAGAAGGAAGGGGAAGAGTGAACCCATGGGGTAAGTACCGTTTCCACAAATTAGGGGTATACATATATATGACTATGAACACTTGGTTTCCGCAGACCTCACCCACCAAATTAAACTCCCAATTAAGTTCAAGAAAAGCATTAGTACACACAAAACTGGGTCCAAAACGACAACATAACATATGAAAAGAACTATACCTCCTCTGCAATTCGGTCAATCAGTACGTAAAGGGACCATCCCACACATGCGAGGGCAATCCCATAGAACGTCACACTGCAAGCGAGCTTTCTTCTCTCAAGGGAGGACATCTCCAACTTCTCCCACTTGGGTGATCATGATGCAAAGTCCACATAAAAATGAAATCAATCACACGCCACTTAATACAATGCACTGCTAAGGATTACAAATATACCAGTTTGTATTCAAAAGCCATAAAATGGTCATTCCCCATAAAATATCATTCCAGGAGGGCATGTCTACATAAAAGTAATGTAGTATAGTACGAATGAGAAAAGCCATCAATATTAACTTCAACTGGCATCTCATCAATACAATGAGACAATGGCATCCTTGAAAAACTTTTGGGATAAAATCAGAAGGCAGAAACCAATGAGGATGTGGGTCACAAAATAATATATTGTGAACGATTTCTGTGCATGACACATGTCATGACAAGGATAATCAAGAGTTTCTGAAAGAGGAGAAATGCATGAAAGTATAAAAGGTAAACAAAAGATGGAGCAGCAGAGAACACACATGTAAAACAGACTTAGAAACAGAATGATCATGAATGACATATCATCAATCACAATTTTCAGGCAAATCTTCTAACAAGGGAAACAAATGGGATGGCTCTCTTTGTAAAAATTGTGTTTTTCATTGCCTCTGAATCAATGCAAGCTTTCCTAACAGATAATGATGCTGCGTTTATTCTTCACGGGCTTCCAACTGGGTCAGGAGTTCAAGCACTGATGACTAAGAAGCTTGCCACAAATACAGCTATCAAATACGCATTAATTGCCAGGAGAAAAAATTAGAAAGTGGGAATTAGGATGTCTGGGTAGCATAGTGGTCTGTACATTGGCCCAAAAAGCCAAAGGTCCGTGGATCCATTCCAGGCCCAGGCCGATTTTTTCTTGTGGCAATTTCTACATATTTCACCTTCACAACGATGGCAGAGTTGTGCCAAAATTCCCCCCCTCGAAACCTCGAGACTCAAAAATCCTCGGAGACTCAGAAACCACAGGAGACTGTCACGTCTCGCAAAGTGCCCAAGCGAAGAGCTAAGTGCGGCAATCTGCCCCGGTCAGCGCGATCGCTCCGGTCATCGCGGTTTCAGCAGCAACACTCTTTTTATACGGTCTGCGCTGGTGCTGACATCTTTTTCCACGCTGGAGTCGACCTGCGGATATTCCCACTAATCCAACGTGTGATAACATTTCCCCTCTTCTCCCCACTCCTCCACTGGCCAGCTGTCTCCCCTCCTGCGCTGACAAAGTGTACCGCTAGCATAGCAGCTCTCTTTGCAATTGACCGCGCCGATGAAAGGACGTGTCGGCTTGGTTCCACTTGTGATCGTCTTGCAAAGACAAGGTTAACGGTATTTAGCCTACGGGCTTGTGTTATACTGTAATAATTGTAAATATATAAATACTGTCATTGAAGTTATTTTAAACTAGCTAAGGTTGTTTTCATTGTTTTTTCTCTCGTTACGCCCACCAAATTCAGTCAATTCGTTCACGACGTCAAGTTTCACGGGCTTGCGTTGCAAATTGGTGCCGTAACCAGGATGACTGGTCGAATTGTCTGTTCTTTATTTGGTGCTGAAGTGTAATTCTTGTCGTTTAAACCTTGCTAGACGACTAACTTTCCGAGTGTACATTTAATTTCTTGAAGTGTTTCCGTCCACAGCAGTTGTTAAGGGTATTAGTATAGTTAAATGCTTTACGTGTGTTATATATCGGTCTCTGGTGTGCAAAATTTGGTGTCCTTTTCTCCCTCAATCATTAATTTTACGCGGTGCAAAATGCCCACTCAAGGTGTGATATTAAGTTTGTTCTCTCACTATCGCAAATTCCTCTTCTGTGCTCCGGGCGGACCTGTTTCTTTGATTTAATTTGTAGACATGGCTGCCCCTTCAGTTAACCCGTATGCTAGGGTCTTTAATACCATGTCCGAGGACAGACGTGCACGCGAAAATGCTCGCGAGAACGTGGAACAACGTTCATTGTCGTCTTCTGAGTCAAATTCCGACGCAGCTGTTCTCCCGGCTCAAGACGCTGGCCTCGTTGACTTGGCCAATGCAGACGGTTTACGTGTTGTTCGTCAAATGATCGATGACCTAAGCCCCTTTTCATGTTCTTCCGCAAGTGACTGGTTTCTCTTCATTTCTAAAACCTCAGAACTGATAGATTTATCTCTGACCACACAGTCTCACTTGTTCGTTCTTCTTTTGCGTAAATTACCGGCCAATTGTCGTTCCTTCTGGCTGGGCGTTATTCGTAGGAATATTTCTTGGGAGAGTATAATTTCGGAAATTTGGGACACGTTCGTACCGTATCGCGAATTCGATCGTCTAGTGTCCACAAAACTCAAGAGATTTCAATTCCCGCGTGAAAACCCTCGTGATTTCTATTACTCCATTGTGTCGGCTAATAAGGTATTAGGACAGTTATATGCCGACCGCGAGCTAATGGAATTGATTTTGGAGGGCTTGAATCCTCAGAGTCCGTGCTAGTTTTCTGCCGCAGACCTTCAACTCTCGCCGAGTTAGAGAAAATGTTAACCCAAGCCACCAAGAAGTTAATGACTCGCGCCGAATATTCGAACTCTTTCTCTCAACCTCCCTCAGTAGTAGAGCCTCGCGACCGCAGAGTTTCCTGTATCTGTAATTATTGTAATAAACCCGGTCACTTAGCTGATGTATGTCGCAAGCGTATTCGTGATATGAACGGCCGAGGCAGACCCAACTGCCCACAATTGACTTTTGCCCTTCAAGACGCTCTTTCTCGACTTCCACAAATTCCTGTCCAAATTCATGGTACCCCTGGCTTTGCATTGCTAGATTCAGGGTCCACGCTCTCCTTAATTGACGAAAACTTTTGGTATAACCTCGCTCACAAGCCGAGAAGCAGCAGGAAGGAGAGTTGTTCGATAGCCTTGCGTTCGATCAGTGGGGAAAATATCGTTCTTTCTACCAGGGTATGGGTTCGCATTAAAATTAAGGCTTCGTCGTGGCAGCATTGCTTTTATCTCTCTTCGCTTCCAATCCCCTGTCTATTGGGACAAGATTTCTTGAAGAAAGCCTCAATCTCCATTCACCCCAATGGTTTTTCTTTTGCGACTTGTCCAAATCGAGTTTATTCATTCCGCCACGAAAACCACTCATGCGAGAATGAATCCAATTTCTCTGACTTAACTGACCACGTTTCCACGGCCAGCGAAGATTTTGTTCAAACTTGCATTGGTAGGTCTATGATTTTGAACGACGAAAGTAATTTGTCTTTGCCTAACCAACATTCAATCACCCGCGAGTCTCCCACTCCTCCTTCGTTAGTCCTACAGAAAAAAATAAATGACATATTGTCTAGGTTCCCGGATGTTATTAGCTCCATGCACGGAGTCACTCACCTGTTGAAGTATGAACTCGAGTTAGCAGACGACATACCTGTTCGATCTGCGCCGTATTCCCTGCCCCCACCAAAACTCCAAGCTATGAAAATGCAGCTAAGCAAACTCCTCGATACCAAGGTTATCGAGCCTTCTAAATCTCAATGGGCTAGTCCGGCATTTTTAATTCCTAAACGAAACGGATCCGACAGACTAGTGGTTGACTATCGCAAACTCAATGAAAAGGTAAAGGCGGACAATTTTACCACTCCAAATATCGAAAATGCTTTCCAATATCTGTGCAATGCCAAGTTTTTCTCTATCATTGATTTGAATTCCGCATTTCATCAAATTCCTCTTACCGACAAGGCGAAGCAATATACAGCGTTCGTCACCCCCATAGGCCTCTATCAATTCACTAGGCTTCCTTTCGGTCTGACTACCTCTCCCCAGGTTTTTTGCAGGCTAATGGATCTTGTACTTGGTGATTTGAAGTATTCTTGTGTCTTTCCTTATATAGATGATCTCTGTATTTATTCGAGGGATTTTGAGCAACATCTGTTGGACGTCGAGGCTGTACTTTCCAGATTGAGAGACGCCGGGCTAACAGTACATCCTGAAAAACTGAACCTGGCGCAAAATTCAATCGCATTCTTGGGCCACAGAATTTCACATGGGACGCTGATGGTCGATGAGGAAAGGATTTCGACCGTAAAAAACTTTCCCAATCTGAGGTCTGTAAAAGAAGTTGCGAGATTTCTGGGTATGTGTGGATTTTATTCTAAATTTATTCCGAATTTTGCAGAACTGGGTGCTCCATTAAATCGTTTAAAACGCAAAGGTGCCGTTTTCAATTGGTCCGCCGAGCTCCAGAATTCATGTATAAAATTAAAGCAGTGCTTAACTAATCCACCAGTCCTCCTCCTTCCGGATTTTGATAAGGAATTTCACTTCTATGTTGACGCTAGCCAGATTGCCTTGGGAGCAGTCTTGAATCAGTCCTGTGATGGTCAGATGAAGCCAGTTGCTTACGCTAGTCGAGTACTCAATGAACATGAAAAGCATTTGCCTTCTTATGAACTAGAATGTTTAAGTTGTTGTTGGGCAGTTGAGAAATTCCGCCCTTATTTGCAGTTCCAGTCGTTTCATTTATATACTGATAATAACGCTTTGACGTGGCTATTCAAGCACCCTAAGCAATTAGGTAAGATTGGGCGAATGGTATTAAAATTGTCTACTTTTCCTATCGAATGTTTATCAATGCTAAATTCTTTTTTTTCTTGATTATGATAATCTTTTCCATTTTCCACAATTAAGCCATCAATTGGGCAAATGCTAATCTATTTCTATGCAACTTGGCTTTGTGTAGTATCATTCTGGAGACATGCAGTTGGTTTATTTACTGTTTATGCTGCTGTGGATAGGAGTTCTGTTTTTTTAAATGCTTTTCTTATATCTCTGCCCATTTATTGCTAAATGTTTGACTGTTATTACATTTTTCATTCTCATATTGGATGTTGATTGTTGATTATGTTGCAACCCATGAAATGTTCTCTCACTGTCTTCAAGTAACGTTGAGTTTGATTTCATATTTTCATGGGCAGTTGTATTGTTTTTTTTCTGTCTTTAAAAGGCATGAAATTTTGACCTCTAGCTAAAATGTTAATTGATCACTTGCTATGGGTCTAATATAATTAATCTAGTGATGTATTATTTCTGTGCAAAGCCATATTTGGTTTACCAATATTGTTAATTACTGGCGGTAAGATGTGGGCCATGAAAAGATTCCAAAAAAAAGAGAATGTATAAAAAAAAATAATAATATTCAAAAGAAGGATACATTAAAAAAAATTACTGATTAATTTCATTTAAAAAGAAAAAAAAATTAGAAAAAAAATTGAATTTGGACAAAAAAAAACATTTTAGGCCCACTCTCGCCTATTTCTACGGTGTTTATATGTATATTCATAAAGTTTAATTCAATAGCTTATAAAATTGTTGTCAATCTATCTTTAGTCTTAGTGCCATTAGGTCTGTCACCCCTTTGGAGACAACACAAATAACTTTCTCTGGGCAGAGATACAAGCATCTAGACTTATGTTCATTTGTATTCTTGTCAGTGATTATAGTGTTATTATGTCTGGTTATTTGAACCTCAAGTGTGTTATTCATACATCGAGAGAAGCAGAAACTTTCTATGATTGTGTCAGTGCTGTGCAATTCTACCCCCCCCTTCTCCAGTTTCAATTTTCAAATATTTTCCCCCAGTGGATGTGCCAAAATTCCCCCCCTCGAAACCTCAAGACTCGAAAATCCTCGGAGACTCAGAAACCGCAGGAGACTGTCGCGTCTCGCAAAGTGCCCGAGCGAAGAGCTAAGTGCGGCAATCTGCCCCGGTCAGCGCGATCGCTCCGGTCATCGCGGTTTCAGCAGCAACACTCTTTTTATACGGTCCGCGCTGGTGCTGACATCTTTTTCCACGCTGGAGTCGACCTGCGGATATTCCCACTAATCCAACGTGTGATAACATTTCCCCTCTTCTCCCCACTCCTCCACTGGCCAGCTGTCTCCCCTCCTGCGCTGACAAAGTGTACCGCTAGCATAGCAGCTCTCTTTGCAATTGACCGCGCCGATGAAAGGACGTGTCGGCTTGGTTCCACTTGTGATCGTCTTGCAAAGACAAGGTTAACGGTATTTAGCCTACGGGCTTGTGTTATACTGTAATAATTGTAAATATATAAATACTGTCATTGAAGTTATTTTAAACTAGCTAAGGTTGTTTTCATTGTTTTTTCTCTCGTTACGCCCACCAAATTCAGTCAATTCGTTCACGACGTCAAGTTTCACGGGCTTGCGTTGCAGAGTTAGACATCAAAACATTGGTACCTGAACTCCTGACCCAGTTGGAAACCTGTGAAGAATTTATTCATACAATTTGCCAGGAAAGCAGCATATCCTTCAGATAATAATGGCAAACAATATCAAAATTATTAAGGGGTACCCCATTGAAAATAATGCAGTATCAGCACTTGATTACCATATAACCCTTTCACCGACACCTAATTCCAGGCAGGGATTACTACATAATGCCATTTGAGTATTTTCAACAGCTGTAGATTTTAAGGCCATTTTACATAGTGAATTATCTTGTGCATGATCATTCGAGCATTAATTCGTGAATTAATTTCAATGACCTGAAAAGTTCCCGTTTTACACGGTGAATTAATTCTGAGAATTTTCTGTGCAGACTGAATACGCAGTGGTAGATCTATCAATTGTATATATCAATCATGGGAGATTTCCGACCAACATAGCTGTTTCGACAGACGTAGTGTTTGTTTCGATGTGGTTTAGATATTCGTTTACATCATTCACTTAAACACTGAGGAACTACAAAAGTTTAGTGAGTGGTTTTAACCCTTTCGAGACGGTGGAATTCTCTCTTTAGCATGACTGCTACACTGAGCCCCAAGAGACTTTTTCGTACTCTCTGTACGGAGCATTTTTGCGGGGCATCCGTTAAGAAGGGTCTCGCAGGTAATCACACACCCCCAGACCCCAACCTTTTTCGACCCGTCTCAGCAGGGACTCCGCATTATCTCGAACTCTGAGGGTAGTTGGGCTACCTCCTTTCCGGGTTTAAAACCCTCCCTGTGGCATTGTTTCGCGGTCAACTTATCATTTGTTTATATGTATTAGCTACATGCATAATTGTTGCTTGCTCTTAAATTGCAGACTTTAGACTGAATTCCTAGTTTTTTTCTGTGCATTGTCAAATTTTAAACGAAGCTCTACGGTCAATATTAACGGATTTAATGCAACAATCATTTCCAATCCGAAAATAAATTTTAATGGATGTTAACTCATTTAACAACAAAATATTGAAATAAACTATTCCGGGTATGCATTATCAAGTGTTGGTATCATACTGTAATTGAGATTTCAGTTAATATTTATCGTAGAATTTCGTTTAAAAATTGTAAACGCTCATCAAAAGACAGAGAATTCAATTATTAGTTTATAATTTCTGAAATAAAAAAAACAAATTTTGCAAAATGACTGAATAAACAATCGTATGACCGCGGTCCCTTTCCACAAAGAGGGGTAATATACTACGAGGGGTACAGGTACCTGCTCCCGGATTTCGTGGGTGAGGCCTAATCCCAGCTGCGTTGGGTCCCAAAACTAAGCCTTCGCGTACCCGCGACCGTCATAAAAGGGGGGGGGAGCACGAAGCCGAATATATACGGCATTCGTTTCCTTGGCCAGAAAAATCTCCGACGAATATATTCGGCCTTCGTCTCCCTGGTCAAGAATTTCGGCCTTTGTCTCACAATGGGAGAGCTAGAAGAACACGAAGAATATGGACTAGACCGTGGATAGAGAGAGTAGGAATAGAGGTAGAGGGGTATAAAATGTGGTTCGAAAATAACTGCTGCTGGAAGACCACGAGGCATATCGATTTTTTTAAAGAATGTCCGAGGAACAGTTCAACATTATTTTACGTCTCACCGTTCATCCATTGAATTCACTATCAGAACAATGAAGACGGTCACCCGATATTAATATCGCAGTGACATCAAAATGAAATTACTGTGATATAAAATGACATGTGGTGCTTGCAGCAGGTCCGATTCCGATCTGGACAAAATGTTTTAAATTTTGATTTTAAATGCTTTGAAAAAAAACTCAGTTATGTGGATTAGGAATTGATAAGGCAATGTTGAAAATTTTTCGCAAATGAACATAGAAAAATGATGGAAAAACTGTCCCCCTTGGGAAATTCAAATCAACCATCTTTGCTCAATCCTTCCATTGAGAGTCGGCAACACTAACCACTCGTCTACCGCTTCCGGCTACAGCGGTGAATATATTTTACAAACATATACCCAGTCAGCAGTCAGGAATGAATGAATTACTATGAATATAAGGATGATTATTTCAATTGACAGGTCCAAAGAGAGATCATTGCACTAAGTTCTATTATGTGTTTCTGTATTTGGCAGTATCTTCCAAAGTCTTTAGCTTAAAACTTGGACAAAAGCTCTAGTGTAGATATTGTTGATATCATTACGAACATTTTTCTGCCATCCAAGTCCAAATATGGCCAGATTTTTTGTACTGCAGCCCTGCATAAACACTTCAAGGTCTGGTAAGTTCTATTTGGATAAATCCTATGGGATTTCGATGTTTTCATACAGCAAAATCTCCAAGATAGTCTTAACCAAATGACCATTCCACGTCAGCCAAAGCGTGTGCATTTTATCCTGCTTACAGAGATATTTATTTTCAAATGCATTGATATGGCAATAATTTCCTTCATTATATGATATTATGAGTTTTATTTAGCAAAGTGAAGTGAATTCAGTATCAAGACAACCAAGATGGACGTAGTGCTCTTGTATCATGCGATCATTCACGGGATCATACGAGCAAAAATAGAACATGTTCTAATTTTGATCGCATGATCATGCGCATGGCCAAGAATTCATCGAATTTTCTGTATTACACGAGGCATTACCGTCATGTGCATGATCATTCGAATGATCATTCGCCAGATCACTCACCGTGTAAAACAGCCTTTAAACATAAAAAACTATACATATATATAAATCCTTTTGATGTTAATTTTTCAAAGCTTACACACACACTGGGGTTCCCATAGTGTATTTTTGGAAAAACAGGACATTACCATTTTTCACTTTAAAAAATTGGGACATTTCGTGAAAAAGCGGGACACATTAGAAATGAGAAAAATAGAAATAAATTCATCATGCCTCTATAATGAATCACAATCGCACTTACAACAGTTAGAAGAACAGAATTAAAAAATATGCAGGATAAAAGTTCATGTTTACACGATGCATTAGAAAATTCATCACAATTATGAGCCTGATCAAGATGTTTCTTTTCCTTAGATATTTGGGTATAGAAGTCGACACAAGACAAATCCTTAAAATAAGTCTTTACAACGATTAAAGCTTGTACTGTTTCATTTGATGAAAGGAAATTCTGTTCTAATACTATCGTTAAATAAGCACGTACGTTTTGGTATTATACAAACTATGTGCAATACTGAGCAGCAACCAATTTACAATTTAGCAATGCCAGCACTGAACTGACGTCGTGTCATACACAACTGGGTACTGTATGCAACACTGCCAACAGAAGCATAGGGGAAAAAAGGGTATCGTTATTACCATTACCAACTTCTTAATATAGCTCATCAAAGTTTCATGAATTCGACATCAGGAGTGCTGCATATTTAAAATGGAAAGCCTAATACACTGCTTTCAGGAATGATACTTACAAAATAAAAAAGCGGAACATTTGGAAAAAAGTCGGGACACTGGGACATTCTATCAAAAAATGGGACTGTCCCAGGAAAAATGGGATGAATGGGAACCCTAACATAAACTAAGGAAATTTATGTTGAAAAATGATGCATTTAGATTACATTCAGAAGGTTGTGGAAATTAAAAAAATGCATAGTAAGCTGTTTGCATGAAAATGCATGCTGATATCTCAGCTATTGGCACTGTTCATGAATTCACTGAAGAACAAGAGCAGATCGACCCTCGAGCATCATGGCTCAGGGGCAGGGGCAGCTCCAGACCAGAGGTTCAGGGGGGGAGGGTTACCAGTGGCTCTTGGGGTATGGAATACCCCCCATGAAAAGGGGGGTATTCCATTCCCAGCAATTCGTAACAAACTATGAGCAAATGGCGCGTTTTAAGTGGTTTGGAAGCAAAAGTTTGCTTTTTAAGAAGAGCAAGTTTTTACTTAATGCATATTTCCCTTTTATATTACCACCAAGTTTAGACTAATTCCAAAATTATTTTGATTTACTTTCCCATTTGGCTTGTGGTTTTCAAAATCATCATAAAACTTAACTGGATTTTAAAGTAAAAATCACTAAAACTTCAATTACAAAAAAGCAACAAAATATTTTAGGCTTTTAATTTCAGGTCTACGACAAAGAAATATGCCGGGTTTTGGGGGCCGAATCTAAAATAGCCTAATTAAAGTTTGACTGTCAAAATACCTGTCCAAATGGCTTGCTTTTACTCTGCATGACGAACTGAAACTTGCACAGCTCACATGAGCGTATGTCTGACGACTTGATCCACTGCTGCAGACACGCTTCATGAACATACCGCAAGGAACCAGAGCAGTAGCAAGGGGCAATGAGTGGTGCCTCATTGTCTCCTTCACAGTGGCATATCCTGAACAAAAAATATTGAAACTTGTAAGTACCTATTTAATCAAAATTTCACCTATGGATAGGGACATGACAATTTCACCAAGTGTTTTTTGCGACCGGCTTCATGAAATAAGTGACTTTTTGGATTTCCTGTGAGCTTAACGGAATTTTTGTTGAAATGCGATTTTGTACATAATAAAAATAATTTTATTTGCCCAAAGATCATATGACAGAGTGGGCACACAATGCATAGATATAAAACACGACAGAAAAAGTTAAATAAACAAAAAATTATGTTTCCATATTATACATGATATAGTAAACACATTAGAAACATTTTCCAAATTTTTGTAGCATGTATGTATATAAGGTCCGAATATTTTCTAAGCTCTAATTTAATGCATTTAAGTAGCATAAAGTAGCTTGATTCTGATAATTACTGTACGATTATTATACAACGGTATTTGTGTTACTTACTATGCTTGTTATTGCTGGTTAATAATAAACCGGTATTTTCCGCTAGTAGACATACATAATAATCATCATGTCATGAATGAAGGTTTGGTTTTATATTGTAGGGTAATACCATAGAGTAGGTCTCTGTGTTAATTATGACAAATTTTGTCATTTTATTTATCAATATGAATTTAATTTTGAATGAAACTGATATCTTATTTTTTACTGTGCTTTGTAAAATAAAAGAAAGGAGAGGACAAATTTGAATAATATATAAATGAAAAACTTTTACTTTGTGGTTCTACCATGATAATTTTATTTGCACTTTTACTTTTATTTTGCATTTTTATTTTTAGTGAAAATAAAATTATCATTGTGGAACCACAAAGTTTAAGTTTTTCATTTATACAATGAAAAAGTTCCACCAAGAAACAACCAATTTGAATAATAATCGATGAAATTCATATATTGCAATTAGTGTAATGGAATTTCATATTTTTTCATTTAAATTTGAAATCTGTGTAAAATTAGCATAGTCTTTTCAAATAACAGGACACCATATGCTATTTTTGACAATTTTTTAGATTAATTTAGTCACAATTTAACCATGTATGAGGGTCATTTTTAAAGTAAGAACAGTTTGCGCACCCTACCCAGGCAGGTCATTGCACGGAGCCGTCTCAAGGTCGAGTGGTCTCCCTAGGGTCCCGGCCACATCCCCATAGTGTCGAGAGTTTGAGTGAGTTGGTTGATTTTTCACATTCCTTACTAAAGAACCATGCCAATCACTAATCCCGCAGATTTTGAAGAGCGTTCGGTGATTAGATTTTTGAATGTGAGAAAAATTCACCCAGCCGAAATCCATGGGCAGATTGTGGAAGTGCATCGGGAAGGTACATTGAACGAGGGGAATGTGCTAAAGTGGTGTTGTTTGTTTAATTGTGGAAAGACAAAGGTGCAGGATGACACGTGATTTGGTCGCCCATCTGTCATGAATGAGGACTTGAAAAACGAAGTGCATGTTCGTGAATACAGACGCTTCACTATTGATGAGCTTTATGAGGCATTTACAGAAGTTTCACGATCTATGATTGAAGATTCTGGACGAGAAGAAGAGTGCTTGAGTTTTGATGAGTCAATAGTCACATTTCGGGAGGCACGGATGTAAACAATTCATTTGGGGTACTCCATAAGATTTCGATGTAGAGTGTGGTGCCTAAATTTGGCCTCCCGATGGCTACCTTGTACATTTTGACGTTTATCAAGGAAAAAAATCCAAGGAGAGTGGAAAACTATGAAAAAGAATTTGGAAATTTTCTTTTCAGTGTCTCTGATGAAATAATTTTAGATGGGTACAACCACCTCGTGAAATCAACCACCTAGTGGCGTAGGTGTGAATATCAAATATTGCGCCAGTAGGGCATGAACGGAGTGTGTGATATGTCATGTAGGGTTGTCCATTGATTGTTTTACACCATTTCTTGTATGGCAGTGATAAAATAATGCCACAAGAGGAAACTCTTTTCTTATTTTTGACTAGGACATTTTTAAAATTATTTTTTAATATTAGTAAAATAATGTCTAAATTTTTTGGCATTTTAAATTCATTTACTGTTCAAAATGTATAATAAAGTGAAAAAATATGAAATACTAAATATTTTGAACAGCTACATGTGAATTACAGAAAATTCCTGAAAACTTAAATTTTATACCCCTAAGCACCTAGCGGTACCGTATGGTACCAGGCTGTATCTCCATAACTACCAAAGTTAAAAGTAAAATGGTTGGACGTAATAACTCAGAAAATAAACCTTATTCAAATATTAGTTTATCAATGAATTCCAAGAAAAATTGCATTACCGGGTTAATAGTCTCCAACTGGACTGGATCCTGGTCTTTGAATAACTGCCCTGCATTTAAGAATTAAAAAATGTATTTGATGGAGCTTATCGTAAAAAAATGAAGATACCCACGAAAATAGGCACATATTGGTGACAAAGTAGTACATTTAGTATAATTTCAGGCACATTTTTTATCAGATATGAGGATAACTTAACATCCAGAGTATAAAACGAAATATTCAGAATGGAACACGCACTTCTATGAGCCGCCCTCATTTCTCGGTGTCATTTTCAATTCTCCAAATATGCAACACATACACTTTCCATGAATCCATACTTTTCATCTCTATCTAGGCTAATGCGGGATTCAAATGTTACCTGCAAAGGTATTGATTTTTTAGGTCATCCACTGCGGAAATCAGATGTTTTATAAATCACCTAACTGACTGGTGAGCTAAAACTATAGTTCCCCTAGTTCAATGTCTAATATTTTTATTTTATTTCTCTTCTTTCTGTCAAATTTTGAGTTGAGTTAGTGTATAACTGTTTTTTTCTCCTTTCTTTTATATTTTACATAAGACACTTATTTGAAATGATTGATTTAATTGGATGCATTGATATTATATTTTGTAATATCCATTTATACTTCTATGTATTATCTGGTTATTTGTACTGATTGCTGATTTTTTTGTTATTTTTATTTTTGAACCATTGATAACGTATTATGTATTATCCATTTTTTGTTCCATGTAATGCCCGGTTAAAGGGCAGCGATCCCGTCAATAAATTATATTATTATTATCCATAGGGCAAATGGCTTGCATAAGAAGTCACATACTCAGACACCCACAATGTATTAAGTACAACTTTGAATGGAATGGGCTGCACAGTAGATTAAGAGATGGCACTGACCACGGTTGACGTCAAAGATAAATTATGGATTGTTGTTGCACCAACTGCAGGATCTGGTGGATAGCTTAACATCACACAATTTGTAAGAAAATACATTGTTACCACGAGATACAATTTATGTCATCATAACACTCATAATGGGCAATTGACAAGTACATGTCTTTGGCTCTGGAAGTACGCAGCTGAGCAGAACTTAAAAATACCCTAGGAACTACCTAATTTCAGAGCACCATGAACCTAAGATTATGAGCCTTGGCTAACAAAAAACCTAACCAAAAAGTATACTGTAAAAAATTACTGGAGGCTACACACATGCTCAGGGCTGCACGCGTTCCTACCGGTTGGTTTTAATTAGAGATGGGACATTCGAATAGTCGAATCCTCGAATAGTGAGGTATTTGTACTATTCGATATTCGAGGACACAAAGTAATAACTTCACCATCTCGAATACATTACACAAATCGACTATGCTTTTCAAATTCGCGGGCATCGGTTGGGTTACATGTTACAAAGCATTTGGGCCAGCAGATTTGATTGATACCAATTCATTAATTAATATTTCAATCCGAACTTCATCTTCAAGTTAAGCATGAAAATATAAATCCATAATAACTTCACAAGAATTACATGAAAAAGCAAATGATCAAACACTCGTGAGATTGGCTGTTCCTTTTTATGACTTCTCGTTGCATGACTACGTTTACATTTTATAAATTCAATTTTTGAAATAATTGTGCATTCTTTATTTAATTTAAGGGTTGTGATTAACATAGTAAAATGCTAATAATAATAAAATATTCGTCATGCTTACATAAGAAACAAAAGAATCGTGGTGTTGCAAGCGCGCAAGTTGCCGTGGTTATTCAGTTGCGTAAGGATTGAGGAAAAGAAGTACATAAGCCGTCGTAAAACACGTTCGTTTTTAATCCACTAATGATCATTTAAACTTATTCAGTTAGAATGACCAGCGAAGTGTGGCAACATTTTCACATTTGTGAACTGGACGAGAAATTCGCAGTTTGCAATTTTTGCAGTGTGAAGATATCGCGTGGTGCTTAAAAAACTTCAGACTTAAGAAACCATTTGAAAAGGCACAAAGATGACATTATGCAGCTGATTGACAAAGGTTACCCTGAGACCCATGATGACAGCAATTCTGAAGTTATGTCATCTACTCAGTGCTCTTTGTCATCCTCGTCAGCAAGTGAACCAGCATCTCCGCCAGGGAAAATTAAAAAACATCATCCTTCAAGACAGTTATCCTTGCCAAGTTTCATGGATAAGAAGGGGAAGTTCAAGCCAGGGGACAAGAGGCAAGAAAAAATAACAAGGGTAATAGCTGAAATGATATGCACTGACTGCCATTCATTCCAAATAGTAGAAAATCCAGGGTTTAAGGCCCTTATTTTACATTTGGAACCAAGGTACGTCATCCCCTCTAGGAAGCACATATCCACCGTAGTGATACCTGCTATGTACCAAGAATTATATTTCAAGGTGAAAAATGTACTCGCTGATGCGGAATATGTCTCTATCACCACGGATTTATGGACATCTACCGCTAACGATGACTACATGAGCTTGACAGCGCACTTCGTGTCATCAGATTTTCAGCAAAGGCACGTGTGCCTAGAAGTGGCTCCATTTTTGAAAGTAAGCCATTCCGGCGAAAACCTTCGTAATTTTATACATCAAGCATTGGAAAATTGGGATCTAGCGGACAAAGTGTTCACTGTTGTGAGAGACAATGTGAGAAACATTACAGCTGCTCTGGAAAATTCACAATATCCACATGTGCCATGTTTAGCCCATACATTGCAGTTGGTAATCTGAGATGGGCTTCTAAATTCCAGTGAAGTGTCGACTCTGGCAGGTGTTTCTCGTCGGATAGTTGGGCATTTCAAACACTCCACTCATGCAACAAAAGTGCTCAAACGTGCTCAACAAACAATGGGTATTAAGTCACACAGGTTAGTTCAAGATGCGCCAACAGGATGGAATTCCACGCTGCACATGCTGGCTCGCTTGAAAGAGCAATGACAGGCCATAGTCCTGGCAGCTTCGGAAACTCACTTGCGAGTGGAACTGACGTGTGACCAGTGGGACCTTCTTGACGGTGTAGTAGAAATTTTGAATATTTTCGAGCATGCTACACTAGCTGTGAGCTCACCATCTGTAACCATTTCAGAGGTCCTCCCAATTGTTAATAGTACATCGGAACAGCTGAAGAGAGCACCACCCAGTTTGACAGGGCTTGTTAGCATGAAGAAAGATTTAGCCTTCTCGCTCTCAAAACGGTACAAGAATATAGAAGAAAATTATATTTATGCATTAGCTACCCTACTTGATCCTTGCCTAAAGGGCAGCGTTTTCAAGAGCCGGCAAAACCTTGATATGGTAAGAATTTCCTTGGTGGAGGAGGTTCATTTGGTGAAAGGCGAGCAACAGAAGGAGACACTTCCAGAGGAGTCCACGGTAAGCAGTTAATAACATATTTTATTGCTTGGAATTTTCACTATTTCATTTACCTTTTTCTTGTTACACATTACTTGGTGAAAATTGCAGAACACTTCATCAATAGATCTCTAATACTTGCAATTGATGACATTTTAAACAAGCGTGTTCATGTTTTCAAAGGTTGGCAGCAACTTGAATGAAGGAGCTGCCTGCAACAAGAAAATTCATGGGATGTCGGCTTTCTACTCTGAGCTTATGTCCACCAATACAACAATTCAATGACAGAAGGGGAAGACAGCTGAAGAAGAGGTGGACCAATACTTAGAGGAACCACTTCTTTCGCCAGATTCGAGCATATCTGAATATTGGAAAAACTGTGCCAAATTTCCACATTTACGGAAACTGGCTAAAAAATATTTGAGTGCACCACCTGCCACAGTGTTTTCCGAAAGACTATTCAGCACTGCAGGGATAATCTGCCATAAAAAAAGAAATAGATTGGACCCAGACAGGGTGAAAATGTTAGTTTTCTTGAACAAAAACTTAAAATAATGTTGTTCGTTTTTTAAGTACCTTATTGCCAAAGGCAATTTGTGTATTTATTAGTCCCTAATAAGCAAAATGAAATTTGTTTTTTGCAGTTAGTACATACCTTATTTGCGAAGTGCAATTTGTGTTTTTATAAATTAGTAACTTAATTGCGAAGGGCAATTTGTATTTTTAGAAGTAAGTACATTTGTTATCATTATTATTTATTTGGGAACTGCAATTTGTTTTTTTAGTAGTACTTTATTGTCAAAGTGCCAAGTTACTTGTGAAGTGCCAATAAAAAATTGTTCATGCTTATAAATCAAGATAAATTGTGCAATTTATTTATTGGAGTTAGTCATATTTTTACATCGATTGAATTATTTTGATGGCTGTGCTCCAACTGATTTGTGACCAACTATAAATATGTGTGAATATAATGTCAAGAGCATTGTTTCTTTTTAGAACCTTAAATACTTCAGAATTATAATAAATTCTGTTAAGCTAATTTTACAATTTAGTTTTTTTGTAACTTTTGCAAATAGGTTCTCAGAAATAGTAGTTCTATGCTATTTTTTATTTGATTGTCATTTGTATTTAAAATTGGTGGAAAAACGCCTATGTTGTATTCGATGTTCAAGTGCAATATTCGAATAAATATGAGATATTCGAACTCGATATTCGAATTCGAGAAAAATACTATTCGACCCATCTCTAGTTTTAATGGAAAAATGACTTATTTTTGCCCAAATAATGACCAAATAATGACCAAAAATTGACCAAATACAACCAAAACCTTACTGAAACCGGCCAAACATACTTGAGTATATGTTTCCTAGAGTCCTGAATTATCCGCAAACTCACAAACTGGCGGCCAACTGGCCGACTAAGCAATGAAAGTCTGTAAAATGCACGATTCTAACACATATCTTGTATTCGCGCGTCTGCAATTTGCAAATTGCAAGGGATTTTTAGGGCCAGTCGGCCGCCAGTTGGGGAGTTGGCAGAAAATTCAGGGTTCTGATTATTCCTGGTACATATCATGCCTTTGAAGAGGGAAAGTAATTGAGCGACGTATTAAAAAATGTGTCAAATAAAACTTTATTCACATGAAAGTAATGCAAAATAAAAAAACTCTTACTTTCCAAAAAAAATAACTTGCACGTACTTCCTAACTAGAAACGCATGGTAACAAAAAAGTAAAATAAAATATTTACTTCGTTGAGTGATAAATATAATTTGATTACATCAGACACATTTTCCAGACTAGAAGAACAAAGTCAAGAAGACAGAGTCAAAAATAGCGACAAGTCACCCATCATACAATGTTATTGCACCATCCAACAAAGGTGACTTTGATTTCGACATTGTCACTAACCCAAAAAAACAGCAAAGAATCCTTCGCTCGGGCACATAGGACGACCCCAATTTTTTAAGCGGATAAAAGTGACAAAAAACCTCGTCCTATATGCAAGTAAATACAGTAAAATAATGTCTTTTAGTGACTTTTTAGCATAATAATGACTTTTAATGACCAATATCAGAAATAATGACCAATTATGGTAATAATGACAGACTTGCAGCCCTGCACATGCTACTTAGAATCTTAAGATTACTTGAACAATTCCTGTCAAATGTGTTTCAGGACACACAGAAGTTATTATTTTAGTCCCCTGACTACAGTACTAGAACAAATAACAAAAATATAAGAATTGCATTGTCAAACTGATGGGTTAAAAATTCCTTCTTCACCTGCACCAATAATAACTTGGTAATAAATCTGAGACACTTAAGATGTCATCAAAACACACATCACTTTCCATCCTTCCCTTTATCTAAAACATCTTTCCTTCCTCCTCCATAGCTGATGTCCTCACATCCTCAGCCACGTGCCTGCCAGCCATGTGGAGACTCACAGGGTGGTAGGTATATATGTAGATGTATACAGACCAATTTTATTTTTTTAAATCAGGACATTTTTTTGTTACTGATGCAAAATGCACACGAATATAATTGTGATTCCAAGATTTGATTAACAGCCAACTCATGCTTCGATGTCAGTGATAATCAATTGCCACATAACATTTTGCTCAAAGGGACACCTTGCTGGGAACTAGCATCATGATCACCTACGCTGATGAGGAGAAACCAACACCACCTACATAACATCCAATCTGACGTAACTGAGTCCAAGTTTATGGGACATACACCAAATATTTCATGAGTGGGCGACCATAGACAACCGGAAAGAAGTTAATTAGTGACAAGATGAGAGATGAGAAGAAACTCAACATAGAAATAGCAATAACAAAACTGTAAGGTATCATTAAAAGTAAGGTAGGAAATTTTATTGGAAAGTCTACATAATATTGAGGAATGAGAGCCACACTAGCCAATTTAACTCCGGTCATAGTAATGTGGACAAAGGCAGAGCCACAACTTGATGCTAAAACTGTACTCTCATGGCATGCTACTCATACAACCATACATTTAACGTGAATGGCGACACATACTGACTGCAATCCATAGAACACATGTCACGAGAACAAGTCATGAAGGGGCATTTCATGCATTTCAAGAAAATAATAACTCATTTACTGACCTACAAATCTCATGGTTAGTTGACAAGGTTGATGCTTGAGAAGCACACCTTTCATGTCCAGGAGGCTGTTGCTGTGATGGTGTGTACACAGGCTCCTTCAGAATATAGGAAAGAAAGTTGTAAGCAGAATTGAATCCATAATGTTCAATGCTATATTTCACCGAAGTCAGTTAGAATACGATTCGTCTTCAATAAAAAAGAAAAAGTAAATGAAATGGAGCCACAATTTGACATTGCAAATGGCCTCATTAAAGATCAAACTAATTTTAAACAACAGCAATAATAGAACCCTTGTGGAAGCATAAACATCCTGAATAAAAATCAAGATACCAAGAGCATCTTAGGAAACCCCCAGTTCAGAAATGCACTCATTTTAAAACTACACAAGGGCACCTTATAGCAGGCGATTGAGACAAGATACATAAATACACAATCGTGATGACCACACAATATGTATATATAAATATAAAATAAATGGCGGCATAGTAAAATACTAAGCACTGACGAAATTGAATTGCAATGGTTCAGTACTACGATTTCAGCATTCATCAGGAGATAGTGCAAAACACATTCCGAGGTATAGATCACATCATCAAGATGCATAGCTAACAAATAATCACATTTGTAAATATGTATTTGTTCATCCTTACTTCTTCGAGAGCGTATTAATATGGCTCAAACAATTTGTATGGCATACATCAACGCTGCCAAACTTTCAATTAATTATCTAGTGTAACAAGGTTCTATGTTTACATACAAAATAGTAATGCATTGCAACTCCTAATTTTTCATCGCCCAAGGCTTATACAGAAGAAATACGCTATCAGTCTGTTTACAATTCAAACCAAAGAGCAGTGCAAATTAAAGCGAAGGACCCGGTTGTTTGGTCAAGGCATGAACATGTATGCACGTTCATGGGTCAAGGTTAACGATTATTACTTATTATTTTTAATCATACTTAAAGACAGAGCCCACATTGAGAGCCACATCAACACCAAATTTGGGATCTAAGGGAAGAGTTACTTTGGTTTTCGAAATGAAGAATCCCCATGCACACTCACAGTCAAATTATTTTAAATACCTTAACTCTTAGTGATGGGCACTACTGACCTGCATCTTCCATTCTTGTTCTTGATTAGCATTGTTGATGTTGTCTTTTCCCCAATCCAGAGGTGATACACTTATTTGTTGTATCGGCATAATTACCTCGACTTCCAACTTTCACACAACAGCGGGTATGTTCTTGCTAACCCATGGCAGTATGAACGAAACAACAGCCTTCATGAAATAGCGCGAGATAGTTTGGCCAAATGGATAATAAACATCACAATTGCAATACCCTATTAAAAAGCAATGATTAGAACCGATGACACATTTTTCGATGTTCTCGAAAATTACTGTCCCCACTTTAGTAGCTCCATTAAAAACATCGTTGTCTCAATTAACATCACAAACTTCCATTTTCTATTCAATCAATTAATATTATTAACCAAGGCAATCACGGCTATAATTGCAAGGTCGACTGTTTGTTTCGAATTCCTTGGGTTATATCTTGCAGCACTTCAAGGTTGAACTAACTAGAAAGGTTCTTAGCATGGCAGAAAAGAATTTCTGAGGTGTTCACACTGCAGCTGTCGAACAACGAGCGGGCTCTCATCTCAGCCAATTGCTATTTCTGACACATTACTTAATCCTTTCTGGTTGAATAACAATTAGTGACTGTACAAACACGGCAAAATGGCGAAAAAGCACTCCATCACGAAGAAATTATGATATTAACTCGGCAATATTCTTCTCACGGAAACAATTCCGTATGAATAGACATTAACAATTGAAACTTTGACTAGCAGCGTCACAGCATATCTATGAATTTTCATAGTAGCCCTTTCCGAGATGTAGCTATCAGTAGCTAAGGAGAGAAAAATATGGGAATGCACAAGACGGACTCAATTACAAAATATGAACTTTTTCCTAAAAACCTACTAATATTTCCTCCATTTTCTAAATGACACGAAGATTGCGCATTTTAACTCGGTGGGCGTGGCTCTACTGGCTGAGACTTGAACCAATCAGCTGTTTATTATCTGCAGCCGGTGACATCTGGAAACCCGACGTAGGTTCACCAACTATAAAATAAATAAGAAATCAAAGAGTAAGAGTCATGAAAGAGTCGAACACGCTATAAAATACAATAAAAATATAATTTGCATTTTTATATTATCAAAAGATATTTGTGTCACTAGGAGCAGAAACATCAAAACATTTTTTTGTCGGATGCGAGTCTAGACGTCAATGCGAAGTTTGTTACTCAATATCAGTGTCCTCTCACATTTCAAGAGGGAAACTGCGTTCTGTTTACTAATTATGGGAAGACGTGAATCCAAGAAGTGGGAAAAAGTAATACCATTAGAAGTGATTAAAAATTGTTGAAAGGACAGTTGTTAGTTCTGTGTTGTTCTAATTATCGTGTGATAAACATGACAGAGATACGTCGGAGACGAGGGGAGGGCGAAGAATCTGACAAGGGTAAAGAAGGCGAGAGCGATCAGGTAGATTTTTCTTTTTCGCATCGTAATTATGTCATGGGTACAGCTGTTTAATTAATCTGTCAGTTCGGATTTCATTAATTTGTACTACCGCGCTGCTTGTTTTATGTTGTGATTAATTTTTATTGTGAATAAGCAGGTGGTTTTGATGGAACGTTATTATTGTTCTTTACCTATAGAAAGAGTTCGATTCGGAAGATGACAAAACTCCTGATGAAAAATATGTTGAAGATATAGCGAAAGCGGTACCTCAAGGAACTGATAAAACTCCAGAAGTACTTGATTCTGCGTTGAAAGGCCTCGATGCAAGGTAAAATCATAATAAGTCGTGTTTTCATGTATGAAGTGTGTTAAACAGGATCTTCATATTTTGCCGAAATCTTTTTTCTATGTTTTCCTTGCTTTTGTCCTCGAGCAATAGTGCTCACCCGAATGGTACTTTGTACTCGATAGCATTAAGTTACAAGTAGCCGACGAATCGTAATATGGGTTCATTTTCGCAAGTGTAATGTATGTTATTGGTCTTATTTTATGTGGCGTGTGCCTTGATTTCATTTTCAATTGCGTGTGTCTAGCTGATATTCATTATGGCTTTCTAATGGAATCCTTAATTTTGTGTTATCACCTATAAATTAATGCCAATTGGAGACCTCATTAATTGATGGTGCTATATGCCAATATTTGTTATGTTACATTTTAGATGGAGGAATTGGGTCATAAGAGGAATATTTACATGGGTTATGATTGGTGGTTTTTGCCTTATCATTTATGGTGGACCACTAGCACTTATGGTTACGGTGAGTACATTGTTTTCTTTTACTAATAGTTAACGTAGTCAGCACTACTAATATATTATTAGAGGTTTTTCGCCTTCTATCTTAGTTTGACCTTTGAAAAAATGTATCTTGTAGTGTTATTATTTCTTAACAGTTTAAGTTACATCATTTACGAGGCAATTTTCGTGAGAAAATGTTTATATGCAGGGATTTCCTGTGAAGTTTTTTGCTCTTTTACCGGTATTTCATGTGCGTCCGTTAATATCTGAATGTAATTGCTGAGAAATGAAGTTATAGCTGGCAGCACCATGCAGAAGTTATATGCTCAGGGCAGCCTTAGAACTGTCATATTGGTGAGCCTTAGTGGGACTTCATATAAGCTGTCAAACTCACTTACGGCTGACCGCTAACTTCAGCCATCAATGCCACTTTTATTATGCTTCATGTATCTTAGTATGCTTCATGTATCATGTATATTGTCGAGTTAGTGTGGCATTGTCTCTTTGTTTTCACTTGATCCTTAAAATATATCATATGTTAAACTCCATTGCTAGACATTTCAAATTGGTTTTTATTGTATTAATTATCTGGGTGGTCTTGATAGCATTTTAGCAACTGTAGTATGAGATTAAAATAAAATATGAAAAATTCACTGCCAGTCACTTGTCTTTTTACTCATCATGATATGTCATTTTCCTGTGACATTTCATTGAAGGGATGTTCTTTGCTGATGGATATTCTGCTGGATAGTTTTAACAATGTTTATGTTTTTAACCTTAAGTAATCGCCAAGGCACAGAGCTTTGTGCTAAGTCACTTGGTATAATGTTGTAATAAAAATGGTGGAAGGCCTTTAGTAGATGGCCATTAGTAATCTGTCTGACATTAATGGGTTAACTTACACTTATATTATAGTATCACTATTAGTATAGGACCTTTCTTTTGGTGAAGCTGTCTGGAAAGCGAAATGTCATGGAAGAAAGTGGTGTATGTGTTGACAACTTTAATCTTTCCAAACCCCTGTTACGCGGAGTATCGCCACTACAGCTGACGCGATGGCCTGGTAGCTGTAGTGGGTATGTGCGGAGTATCGCCACTCTGTCTCATGCTGGGCACCAAGTTCCCTAAGGCCCCCCTCAAGTTCCACCCAATCTCCCGGTGAGGGTATCACGTCAGGGTCACCAATGTTGCGTAGGCAGCGCGGAATGAAGAGTCATTTTTTGTTGGGAGAAGATGTTTATTCAACAGTTCTTCTTACGAGACTGCCTTGAGTGGCAGGAAAGAGACGGCTTTTATATTTGTGGCGGAGACAGAAAAATATCCTGGATTGCCACACCAAAACTCTATCGAACAATCCAGAAGTTTTCTAAAGAAATCGGAAAAAAATATTTGCTGGCACCGAGAACCGAACACTGGCCACCCGCATGGGAGGCGAGAGAGGATCCACCGGGCCAACTCGTCAACTGTAGTGGCGATACGTGGAGTATCGCCGCACCTCAAATGAAATATTTAACCTCTTAAATTCATCTTTGTTATTGGTAACCCTGAATATATATTTTTGGCATATGTTTGGGGATTTCTTATATTGTATTGCATAGGAAAAAATTGTGTTGGTTTCCTTGGAAATAAACAGACCTCTCAAATGTGGGTTTAGGTTTTTAATGGATTACTTAATTAGTTAGGCTTAAGCTGAAATAATGAATTATGCATTGTAATATAGATTTCACCCTAATGGCTCTCCACAAGGGCTGGCAACTTTTCGTTGTCAATGCAGTGGGGATGCAGAATGGACTAGAGGTATAAACTATCATTAACATATATCGTACAGGTTAAAATTCCTGCTTCGGTTGCTGCTGGCCGGATTTAATTTTGAACACTCGATAGAAATTCTACCACATTCAGCGTACAATATATTGTACGTACGGTCGTAGGGCCAGTATCCCCTAGTTATCTCCCAGTATCAAGGGTGTAACTGAAATAAACACATATGATGAGTTACTTGTGGAGCATTGAAGTAGTCCCTCACAAGATTGGCAAATTCTACTTCTGAGATAAAACAAGGGAAATTGAACTATATAAATTATTCCTTTTTCCCTTGCACTGTTTGCAGCCATAACAAATGCTCTAGAAAGCACCCATAAATTTAAATATGCCTCTACAACTAATATGTGAGACGTGTTTCATTCATATTACACTAAATGTTTGGTGTCCTATACCAACAACTTGTGGGGTGCAAAATTGATGTATCTGTGAACTTTTCTTGAGTTCTTGAAAAATAGCTGCAGTATAGTGACTATTGGATATTACATTATCTGTTGTAACTGCATGTGTTAAGCAGCATCAATGGTCTAATATTAATAATGCATTAAGTTTCATTTCTTATTTCAACGTATTGATTTGTTTGTTTTCATGCCTTGATATTAAAGCTACTTCTTATTTTACAGACTCTGATTGTTCAGGTGAAATGTTTTTCAGAGATAATAAACATAGGATATGCAGTTTACCGTATCCATGGTCTTCCATGGTTCCGTTCACTATCTTGGTATTTTCTTATCACTTCCAATTATTTCTTTTACGGAGAAAGTCTCGTGGACTACTTTGGTGTTCTGATTAATCGGACAGTGAGTATTATTTGATTTTCATGTCCTTTTTGCTTAATCTTTTGACAAAATTCTCTTTTTTTTGCTAGTGTAAATATGTTGTTACTGTTTGTATCATTGTTTTGTGCAAGTTACACCGCTCTGTTGTGAAAAATTTCAAAGTTTTTACTTAATTTGATTTCCATTTTCCCCATTCAGGATTACTTGAGAGTCCTGGTCACATACCACAGGTTCATTTCATTCTGCCTGTACATTCTGGGGTTTGTGTGGTTTGTTCTTTCTCTAGTGAAGCGTTATTACATGAAGCAGTTCTCACTGTTTGCTTGGACCCATGTTGCACTGCTGATAGTAGTCACACAGAGCTACCTCATCATTCAGAACATCTTTGAAGGTTTAATTTGGTAAGTATTATCTTAACATTCATTTAACATGCTTGGAGGAGTGTGCAAAAGTGTGCTACCCTACAGTTTCGAATGCTAATATTGACAAACATTATTGTCCTACAGGTTTATTGTTCCTGTGTCAATGATTGTCTGCAATGATGTGATGGCTTATCTCTTTGGGTTCTTCTTTGGTCGAACCCCTCTCATTCAGTTATCTCCAAAGAAAACTTGGGAGGGTTTTATCGGAGGTGGAATCTCAACTGTGATTTTTGGGGTTTTGGTAAGCTTTGTTTTATGCCATTCAATCCTATTCATTTAGTTGCGTTAGCAAATTAGTTGGATTATGTCATACTTTTGAACTAAAGTTTAGCCTAAATTATTGTGATCATAGATGCCACTCATTAATGTTCATGTTCACTTGATCAAAATAGCATTCCAGGAAATAGATTCAGTTACCATTCAATCCCCATACCAAACTATGCATCTTTTCAAAGTAAACTGCTCACAGTTTATCTTAAGAAATTTGCAAACATAAAATCAAGTTTCTCACAAGTATAGAGTTAGTTTGTGATACTTCATTGGAGGTTGCAATTCCCTCAGTTTATCTTAAGAAATTCTTATTGCCTAGTGTGACGTAGCAATTTCTGAAGGGGAGGGAAGCCAAAAGAACATGGGTAAGGGTTATTTTTGAATTGACACCCTAAATTTTGGCCAAGAAAGTAGACATCAATTTGTATTTTATTCATACTGAGGATTATTATAATGGTAGTTTTTAGGGTGGAAGCATGGCTTGATTTCAATTAGCATAGAATTTCGGTGGACGTTAAATAACTCATAAATGTACATACATACATTGTAAAATGTGTGCTTCCTCCAATGCTACAAGTATTATTCTTAAACATTCAGCATTTCACAAAAAACAGTGACAGGTTTTATTGTGATATAGGACACATATTTAGAAAAAATATCCATTGATATCTCTCATTATGAAAATGTGATATGTACTTATAGAGAATGTACCTGTTTTAATGTGAGTTGTTTGCTCACGCATGACTCCTGTACTTAATCCTAGATTTTATCATAGTTTTCTTCATGTTCTTCATATTTATCCATACTATTTGCTTGGTTTGATTCATAATGTAAATTACACGGTAATTAAAAATCACAGCTGTTTTATGTTTTTGAAATGTGGCATTATCCTAGTCCTAAATCCTGTGAGTTAATCTCCACTTGTCAATACATATTGGGGCTATTTTTCTAATGTGTAACGTTGAAAATGCATCATCCTGTACTGCCACCATTTCCTATGATAAAAAATTTTTTCAACAGTTAATTTAGTGAATAACAAGTGAAGTGAAATATGTATTAGGCTTTCGATGACATGCCTCCTGATCTTGTCTCTCTCTCTCTGCTCTTAAATATGTAGTTAAATATGTAAAGTGAAATAAGATGATTACAGTTGCCGTGGGATTTAGTGGAGAGGTTGTCGAAATAATTTCAGTGACCATGTGGACTGGCTTGGTTGCTTTTGTTATTATCTTTTGTTCATTGAAATCTTTAACATTTTTATTGCAGATGTCATATGCAATGGCACAGTATCCATACTTTGTGTGCCCAATTGCTTTCAATGAAGCATTGGGTAAAATGACAATGGACTGTGAGCCATCGTATCTGTTCCGGCCCCAGGAATACACTTTACCAGAATCTCTTGCTAGTGTAGTAAGCTTGGTAAGTTGAAGAAATGGATGAAATCCAATGCACTTGCTTTCCCATTGCTACATTTTGAGATTTTCCAGTTATACTATTATATTTTATATGTTAATTACTGAAATTAATAACGATTTCTCCAAGAAATTAAGTTTAAATGTACTACATATTTATAAATCCCAAATCTTCCTCCATGCCAGAGAAAAGTGACAAACGTAAGTTATTTATTCATAATTTTGTTGCACCTCTAACACATTGAGTGCATGTAAAATGTTGTTGTCATTTCCTCATTCCTAAAATTTTCAATACTGCTATTTAATTAACTAATTGCCATCACTCATGTGAGACAACCACCTGCCGTGTGTACAATGTGCATCACTCATGAGATGAGTGACACCTGCACTCAATGTGTTCATCATTAGCATTTTAAGATATTTATTCTTAGTTATTCACTTTGGAATACCATCATGTAGGTATGCCCAAGTTTAAGAGAGTGTGTTTTATAGTGGTTTTGCTAGTAAAAAGCATTATTTAACTGAAATGTGAACTTGAGAGAAGCTTCAAGTTTAGTTGTAGGTTAATAGAAACACTTCTAGCAGCTACTTGGATATGCTAATAATATTATATCCTTTGTGATGTTAAGCTTGTGATTCTTAAAATTTATCTTCTATTTTCGAACATAAGATACCATAGATAAATATTTATAAAGCAGACATTTAATGAAATTTCCTCTGACACCTCTGTATCCTTGGTGACAGGCCACCCGCAATGCAAATAAACCCCACTACCATGTTGGCAAAATTGCAGTCACCCCTGTAAATGCCGTCATGGCAAGAATTTCAATGTTAAGCATAGTTAGGCTCCTCTTTGGGTGTTTTCAATGGTGCTCAAATTACTCCTTTAGCCTCAAAAACTGTCATGAAGTGCGGCAGAAAGAAATTTTATTAGGTAGGGAATTAGTAGACAGCAACTGGTGGCACTGGGTTTGTTTCACTCGGGTCTAAAGAATTTTTTTATTTGCTAAATGTGCCTGACTTAAATGCTATGGTTAGTTAATGGCTGGTTGTTTTCTCATTGAATAGGTGGTGATATTAGCATGAAGGATGGGAATCATGGAGAAATTTAAAGACAGTAGTTGTCCATCAGTTTCAATGAATAGTTAGGTTAATAAGTAATGTCATTATACATGCTAGATTATTGTTTGAAAAATCTATGTTCATGCTTGGTTATTGTGTTTATTTTAATTGTACACCATTGCAGTTAGAATTATAGGCTTCCATGGTGACTGCATGTGGTTTGAGATTGGTAAATAGTACATATTTTTTGAGAAAGTACAATTTAAGAAAGTTTAGATATAGCCTCTGAAAATGCTTCTAGAGTCTCTTCTTCTGAATACAATTGTAAGCACAAGGTTTGAGATAAATGATTTCTGATTTTGCAATAATTTGGACAAAGAATTGAAAACAAAGAAGTATTTTTCAATTTCCGATACATATTTATCCAAAATTTCCAAAGATTAGTATTGGAAAAGCTAAAATTAGCTAATAATCTTAATTTTTGTAGCTAGCTGCATAGGCTTGAAACTCCCTTGAAGAAAATTTGTGCTATAGATCCCCAGTTCCATCCTTCATTTGTCTATTAAATTAGTTAACAAATATTTTGCCTGTGTATCATGCTGTGTTTTTTGAGAAACCAAAAACAAAACATGATCCATGTTTAATTGATGATGACCCAGTGCAAAGTTCAGATACCCTTGCCCACCTGCAGTATCTTTCAATGCATATTCCCAAGAAAAATTTTTTCCCAAACAGGGGAGACAGCTGTTATTTGAATTGCTGACCCTATTTGAATCTTAGCCTCTGAAAGTGCACTGATTTCCTTGGTTGGTTGTTTGGGGGAGGCAATGGACCACTGAGGTCATTTCCACCACTCAGGATAGGTGGGTTGGTTGGCAGGTGACAGATTGGCAGGCAGAATTATTTGAGGAATTGAGGGAGAGAAACCCAGCATCGGCATTAGCCTGATTTAACATAAGGCATGTAGTGGTCCAAGGCTTAACATCCCATCTGACAGGCAGAGTAGTATTACACTTGAAGTACTCTCCTCACAGCACTCAATTAGAGATTGGGACTCTACCGAGAAATCTCCAACACTGTCAGGATTCAAACCCAGAGCCTCGTAATTGGAAGCCAGTAATCTAGCCACCGTACTAACCCGATCTCTGCTGAAAATGTGAGGAGGTGGCAACATTCTTTCTGTACAAGTTTGTTGCATCAATTAAGAATGACACATTACTCTGTATGTAGTAATATAAGTTCCCAATGCAGTAAATCTGCTGCAAGATTGATGCTTAAGGAATTTGTAGGTTGACCTTGGTGCACAATGATTGATGAATCGTTAAATTTATTGAATTAAATATACCCATTTTCAGTTTAGTAACTTGAACTGAGGAATGTTTGTAGAGTGGCCACTGTTTTCTATTAACCATTTCATTGCTCATGTCAGTGATTGGAAATTACATTAAGGTATACATATGTGGTTTCTCTGGTGGATTAATTCTTTTTCTTTTCTATAGTTTTCTCTGAAGAAGACAGTGACTTTCCAGCCATTCCTCCTGCACTCTCTATCGATGTCACTGTTTAGCAGTGTCATAGGACCATTCGGAGGATTCTTTGCTAGTGGATTTAAGAGAGCATTCAAAATTAAGGTTGGCTTTTATCCTTGACTTTACTTCAGCTGCCATGTACATTATAGCCAATTTTGTAGTTCTAAAATAATGCTACGAGTGTCAATGATGTATGAGTTTGATTGTTAAAAGAATTTTTGACATATGTATCTGGTTCCTAGGTATTCATAAAATATGTTCTTGAAACACACAACATATTGTAGCGCTTCATCCTTTTCTTTTGCGGGTGTTCAAGGCTAAGGATTCATCACTTTACATGAAAATGTATCATACAATTGCCATCTCTTTGGGAATTACACATTATTGTGTTTTAATCTTACGTGAATTTTTTAACAGGATTTTGGTGACATAATCCCAGGGCATGGTGGCATTATGGATCGATTTGATTGTCAGTACCTGATGGCCACTTTTGTAAATGTGTACATCTCCAGTTTCATTCACATGTTGTCTCCTCAAAGAATACTTCAACAGGTAAGTAACACTGCATTTCAACTTTGATTGATAGATAACTGCTTAATGACTGCTAGAGATAGGTTATAGTTGAGCCACACTCTTGTGTGTTGAAAATGTGATCAATTATAATAACATATAAACTTTAATACTTTTCTAATACAAATTTCTCCATTGGTATTTTCGGCCATTATAATGTTTACTCAGAAGAGCTAAGGTAATGTGTATCTTTGTGGTTTTTTTCAGGTTTATAGTTTGAAACCTGAGGAACAACTTCAACTATATGGCTCATTGCGTGACCATCTCGAAAACACTGGTTATCTAACCATTGGACCTTAGTGGATATTCATTGCAGAGGTGTTATTTTAATATGCAAAGATTTTACTTCATGTTTATCCTTGGTTATGTTGAATTACGTTCGAGTTTGTGAGGCATGCCTTAAGGAAAACTTGCCATTTAATGTATTTATGATTCATTACTTTTTCACTGCATACGCATATATGTATGTATATTCATCTTGCAGTGCTATTCCACTGGCAGAAGACCTTAATTGACTCTTTGGTGCTTATTTGCTTTTCAGGAACAGGTGTTTGTAGTGTAAACCATAAGTTTCCATGAAAGCTCTGGTATATTTGTTACATTATGGAATAAGTCGAAGTTACTGTTTGCATTAGCTTGCAAAATAGGGTAGGCGTTGTAATAGGCATGTGATCCATTGGGCATTGAAAATTTCAGGGAGCTTAATATATCTCTGATTTGTTTTGTTGGCCATTTGTGTGACAGTAACTTTTACTTTGCTGTGCCAGTGATTGCCTTGAAGCTCTTAATTGTTTTGTGCATGTCAAAAAATGTCCTGTGTTGACAAAAAAATATAGGCTTTCATGGTGGGTGGTCGGGCTTTTACGTTTTGGCTGTGAATACCATTCACATATTCATGAATGCTCATCTACAGCTCTGTTTGGTAATTTGTGCCACTCCATGATATTGGATCTCATGGCCACATTGTTTAATGTTTTAGGTGACTTGCCTGCCATTACATGTTTTAATTAATATTTTGATCTTTTTATACATTTTGGTAAATGTTTGCCTAAAGTCTTTTCCATGAGATTTTTCCTTCAGTAGGTAGAATTCGTATTAGGTGTTCATCACTCACCCAAAAATTAGTTACCACACGTCACCATCATTTGTGCTATTACCCAAAAATATGTTTAAAGTTTGTTATTTTTGCTGTCTTGTCCTGTATTTGTTGATGTCCTTTATTGATAAGTTAATTATAGTGACAATTTTGCTGTTTTGTTAATGAGATGATTTATTCATCACACCTGAGGCATACCTTCCATTTGAAAGATATTATTTGCCTTTTTATGTCATTCCTGACTACCTATGCCAATGTCATCTTCAACCACCATGAGTCTCACTGTATTTATGAAATTCATATTGGCATAGTTTACTTTGAATGTGTTTATGTAATAATTTCTTTTTGAATAATAATGGTTGTGTTATTTCATAAGAGTTAATCTAAGGATTTTGAAAATGTGTGAGGTAACCCTCTCCTTTTTTTTCGTTGGTTCCAAAGAGCCTCATCACTTCTAATTTTAACGCCTCTGAGGAAAGAGCGAACTTCATTAGTATTCATTAATTATTCATTATTTACTCCAGTTTTAATGAATTTAAGCTTCCTGAACTATATAATTTATTTACACATCATCTTAAGCTAAACATATCGTCATTAGTTTTGACTTACTTGAGCCTTTTAATACCCTGGAGATCCTATCTGGAAGTTCAATATTTGTTCATTGCCCGCATTTTTTTTTTTTTAAGTTTTACCAAAGTTTGCATAGTGTTTGAGAAGTAAATCATATGAGCAATTTTCCTTAAATGATGACGCACTACAATAAAAGTAGTATCCTCTACGTGTAAGTCTTATCTTCACCATTGTTCTTTGATATGTAAACTATTAAATGCCTTTTTCAAATGGAAGCATCCCTATGGTTGTGATCTGGAATCTTAAGGTATGAAAAGATTTTAAAGGATGAAATTGCTCTTATAACCACAAATAATAGCAGTAGCTTCATTTTTATCTTCAATGAGTTTGTCTTTGTTCAGGTCTTCATTTTAATGGTGCAAATTAAAAACATCTTTTTTTTGCCTTGGTGTGATACTTTTTTTTTTAGTATTCATTGGCTTCCTGGAGCAGTTATTTATGTGGTTACTTTAGGTGTGGCAAGTACTGTATTTTATTGCATGAAAGTACCCTGGAACTATTGTATTGAGAATGCTATCCAGTCCTTTAAAAAGTTTAGTCGAAAAATGAATTTTTGAAGCAAAAAAGATCCATTGAACTCCATTTCAAGGATGAAAGGCTGGTAAAACAAACCGCTTTGTGATTTTATATGTAATGTTATTTGTAATTCTGCATCTGTGAATGCATCATAGCCCTCTGTTGCTAAGTGTTTGTTCAACTTTTGGTTTGGTTATTGACATATTAAGGTTTCAAGATTTGTGAACTATTTTGCTATTCCATATTTAGTTTGTATGAAAGACCAATAAGTAAGTGCAAACATTCCATCTCATACAATTTCCCTGTTGTGTCTGCAGTATTTACTTTGTAAACTGCTCAGTATTAGCAGATTCATTTGATCTAATCTTATGCTGCAATGTTTTTAGATGAAGCAAGTTCACATGGGTTGCCTCATCAAACTATTTATGACCTTTCAAATATTTGGTCTCCCATTTTAATAAATTCATATTGCATAGGATGAACATATTTTCACAGGTTGTAGCAATGAAGATTGAAGGAAGTGATGTGCTACGTTCATTTATTGGAAAGTGATTCGGATTAATTTCCAAGAAAAATTATTTCATTTTGTGACAGGAATGTGACAATTATGTGATGAAATCTTAGTATGCAGTGTTCTTTCAAGTTATTTTGTACACTTCTAGTTTTTTTTAATTTTTAGAGTGACACAAATCTTTCATTTCTCTGCATGCCTGAAACCAATTTTATTTTTTATGTTCTTTATCCTAAATAACTATCTAAATCAAAGGCATTTAATGTAGTCATTTTGTCATTGAGAGTAAATGTTGAGATTCTGAATATCACTCTGCCATTACTTTACAGTCAACGTGTAACCAATTTACTAGTCAGCATGATTTGATTGTTGCCCAGTTGTGTGATAGAAATTACATGATAATTTACTTTTGTGTAGTCAGTGCATGTGATAATGAAGTAGCATCCTTTAACAAAAATATTATAGTCTTGATGTTATGACAAATTTGTTTTTAATTGTAATAGATTTCTAATTAAGATGAGACTGTTGAAATATGGCAGGTTGCTGGTTAACACCTGCCATTGTATATGAGCATGTTTTTCTTCAACAAATGAAAGAATGTTGCTGGATTTGTGTTAAGAACTTGTCTCATCAGGGAAGGAATATATGTATGAGCGTAATTTACTCATGCTCAATTTTCTCAATCTATAAGGTTATGTGTCATTTTCTCAATTTAGGGAAATTGGCAAGTAGCCTGCAAACTGGTCAGACCTTTTGATGTCATTGTAACTGCTGTGGTAGAATTTTAATGCTAATTTGGTTGTGAGAGCATGAGTACTACTAGATTTTGTTGTGTATCATCATCTCATAAGATAGCAGTGATCATAAGTGTATTGTAATGTGCTAATTACTGTGAGCAATGCACGATGTTGGTTTCTCAAAAGTTTAAGAATTATACTGTTACATATATCCTACTGGCTCGATTAATACTTGCAAACAAAAATTCAACCTTACAGTTTAAAAGTGTTGATGCATTGATGAAGATTACCTGAATAATTTTACATGCAGTTTCAAGTGCAATCTATCAAATCCTCTTTTACAGAGTCTATGTATCTAATTGGATGGGAAAATACTTTAATGCACTGATTGTTATATGTGTAGATGAATGAGTTAATGTTAATGCTGGATTATTTTTTGTGTGTTGTGTAAAATATTATTGTTAACATTTCTATGTTTTGTTTTATTTAAGATTCTAAAGTAAACAATATAGAAATAATGCTTTTGAGTTTTTATTTTAACCATATATAGTAATGGTTTTAAATTACCACAGGTGATAATTTTAGATTAATATGGATCAATTTTCCTGTAGAATTACAGAATATGACATGAACAGCCAGGGGAGGATATTCCAGCTACTTTTGAAATGGAGTGATAGATTTTAGAAAGCTAGGCAACATTCAAACCAATAAAATTTCTTACCATCAACAGAAGTTACTGAATTAATAGAATTTATCTCCCAAGGTACGACAATAGCAAAACAATAAAGATCTAATTAAGGCTTTCAATAAATACTCAAAAATATGCTAAGGAAGTTTAAAAAATGTAGTTGTGGAAGATGTAATTTTGTGGATAATGAGGTATATGTGACAATTGAATAAACAGGTTGCTCTTGTAAATTAAAGTTTGGCTATGCAATGGTTACTAGTTGCAACCTCTGAATGCTTCCTCAGACAAAGTATTCCTAGAATTCTATGAGGTCCATCCGCTACAATATTATTCCCACCTTCCCAGTCATAAGAAATAAGATATTTTTTTCTCAGCTTAGGCAAATTTGTTGACGGTGAGAATGCCCTGAACAAGCTTTTTTAATAGGTCAAGGAATCTGCCAAATTCTTCCTTGACCTACCGAGTGATTTAGCCCGTTGGCTCGTATGCTATTAGCGTAATTTTCTACTTGTGGATGCCAATGAAGTTTTTCAGTGAAAATTCAAGATTATGAGCATCGTTCCCGCGAGAATACCTTCAATTTAATGGCCAAAATGCAATAAACTAGTGCTATGTCATGTTGTTCAGAAGAATTCAAAAAAAGATATGGTACTTTTTTCACAGATTTTTATTTAAAGTCGACCGGTTTCGTCGCATAGGCGACATCATCACACCTGATGATGTCGCCTATGCGACGAAACCGGTCGACTTTAAATAAAAATCTGTGAAAAAAGTACCATATCTTTTTTGAATTCTTTAGAATGGATTTTCACAAAGTGAAGCCTGAAACCATCGAGTTTATCATGTTGTTCAGGGCTTAATTTCAGCCGGAGCGCTGCTACGATACTTCTTGCAATACCGGAGCGGACGGGACAGTGCTTCGGTAGGTATTTCTAAACTTAGAAATTTAACCCTGATGTGACTTCAGCATTCAACAAATAAATTTGGAGGTAGCTACATGGTAAGACATTGCACACCACGCGGGAAGAACCAAGGCCATTGGTAAACAATTGTTTTATTTAAATCACACTATAGTCGCGACATTACCGGAAATTCTTAGTTGGTACTGATTGTGAGATCGATTCTATAATTTTAACCACATCATAGTTGTCCGTAGCCAAGGATTTTCGCATCCAGAATTGCAGAGATAATTAATGCAGATTTAAATGGCGATATCGGGTAAAGAGATCTCGATAAAGTTCAATTTTCGGATCGGGATATGAGCAAACGGGTTTTATTAAATGATCTTTTCCACTCGTATAACTTCAGTGTGACCATTCTCCCAACATGAATCAAGCAAAAGGAAATTTCTCATTGGAATGATCGCCTGGCGACTTGATTGCTCACGAGAAGTAATATATGACCCTTGAGAATTGTTTCCTTCAATGGAACCGAAGGGCCCGTAACTGCCCACCCCTTAGTACGGTCGTGTCGTGAGGTGGTTGGAGTACTGGCTTACCTTCCCGACGGCCCGGGCTCTAATCCAGGCAGTTTATTTCATTTATTGACGGATAATCCTTTTTCTTTGTTTTACAAAAATACATTCATACAAAATATTATTAAATTTCATTTCATGATGGAAGTGTTCTAAAGTTAGCAATAATATACAGTAAGGTGGATTGAATAATACTATATAGTAGACAGCAATTGAATAATAGACTAGCTCTTGTGGTATATCAGTAATGTATAGGTACATAAACAATGGCTACGCAATTCAACAGGTAACAGTTTGCCTGGTACTTATTTACAAATATCATAATCCAAGGTTAAGAGTAGGGTTATGAAGTTTCCTACATATAGTAAGTATTAATACTGTTACAAAACAGGTCAATATCAGGTGGAAGA
Organism: Pyrrhosoma nymphula; assembly: GCA_963573305.1. Classification (NCBI taxonomy): domain Eukaryota; kingdom Metazoa; phylum Arthropoda; class Insecta; order Odonata; family Coenagrionidae; genus Pyrrhosoma; species Pyrrhosoma nymphula. The sequence goes on along the minus strand of OY754333.1, from coordinate 49,375,704 downwards.
AAGTTGCCTCGGCGCTGGACACGGACCATTTCACTATTCAGTTCATAAGATGTACCATGATGAAGTCTAGCGAACAATTCTGTAGATTCGGTTCTTGTTACTCGCGTACGAAAGGTCACCATTTCCAGGAGTACTGCGCTCTCAACCAGGCCATTAATGATAGTACATCCTGGATATTACAGCGGAATCTCTATCCTTACTCGGGAGTTGGCATATGGAGTGCACCACTCCCGTCATTCTAATGGGACGTCACAGTTTGGACACATCGGGGCCTTTTTTTAAGAGCAGTCAAATGCCGTCGTAAGGTTTCTCAACCATCCCTCAAGTAATTCTTCCCTGACCGTCCACCTATCCTTGATGACGCACTCTCTGTCAGTCCGTCTCGGAGTTGGAAATAATGCACGAGACGGAAGACGCTGAGAGTCGTGCGAAGAATATATTTACATTCTCACTCCATTCGGAGTCTCCCTTACTTGAGTGGGGAAACGGACATCCCCATCGGTTGATTTCGGTTTGGTTCTTTGGAGAGGCGACCGAAATTGAACACCACATGCGCTGATGATGACAGGTGGCTATGTTGTTAAGGGAAGGATTACTTCATCTACATCTACATACTATCCCGCAAGCCGCCTCAATAGGCGTGTGGTGGGGGGTGTTAGGATACCAAGGATACCAGCCGTTTACATATAAAAAGGAAACACTCTAATGAAATTACGCCTAGCATTTATTGAAGTCCTTTATTGTTCGGGGGGAAACGAATTCCCATACCTATCCGTTCGGCAAAATATCTCTCTAAATTTATCGTTTCTGTCGGACCTGGAAATACAGTGGGGTTCTAATATGATGTTCTCCGTGTCGCTCTGAAAGATATCTATTCTCAATTGTTCAAGCAATCTAAGCCTAGCGCGCAGCCTCCCGAGTTTCTAGCGGCTCCCAGCCTAATTCGTTTAACATCTGTGTAACGCTGGCTGTACGCCCTTAGCAGTTTTTGACGAATCGCGCAGCTTTCCTTTGTATTTTGTTAAGTTCCCGGATTAAGTCTTTCTGCACCGGATCCCATATGCTCGCTGCATATTCAAGGTGTGGCCGGGCGAGTGCGAAATAACTTGAGAAAGATGGAAAGAAATCCGCTAATAGCATTGGCCGACTCTTGACAAAAGATCGTCAAACAGGCCCCCGGTTTGACGTTCCATTCGACGGCCTGAGTGTTATCCTCATTGCACCCAAGTAGAGATAAAAAAATCCATTGAAAAAATCTCTGCCCCAACCGGTATTCAACCCCAGACACTCGAGGTGGTAAGCAACTACTTTAGTCACCACACCAACTCTTAGTACATAAAGTTGCGAACGGAGGTACAGTGTGGATCATGTAGAAAGTGGGGAAAGGAGATTAAAAATTAAGTAAATACTAAGGGTTTAGTGAGTAGAAGAGGATTTCACCCATTATTTCTACGACTATAGTAATAATAATAATGATTGCGTATATTCGAGCGAATTTAGGATTTCATATTCCTCTCTCACAATTAACTCGTTACAGTTTACACATGCACCCATTATATGTACCACCCCACCGCAGTATAGCTAAAGAATGGAATTTAAATCCTGAAAGCAGAAGTACAATGTCATGTCTTGAACAGCAGGTTTTAGAAATATAGGTGATTAAAGGTTGGATAAATGATCACGGAATGTCGAAGAATTGTTAAATTGGTGTCGATAATTAAATTGGCTCCACTAATTTGATTCCAGCGGTGACTTCCTTCAACGTATATGTGAACCACTTCTTTATGTATAGAGGAGCATTTCGTTATCTCTGAAATAATATCAGTTGAATTTTCTTTAGTTTGAATCTCAGTTACAATGGCCACAGTATTGTGCTAATTTCAGCTTGCAACCGAATACTCACACTTGGATAATGTCCCTGGGCGCCTCCAGCTATATCCAGAATGAGTAATATTCTGACTGTTCCCCGTTGTCTCTAAGAAATAACAGATGGAGCAAGTTGATGAATTGAGCATCAGACAGTGAATTACAAGACACCATAATTCTTAGGCAATTACCCCCGCATCCTAGCTAATTAAAGGTCATCCAATCAGGTACGATTAAAAATACGCACCTCCTAATAATATTCAACAGCCTGGTCTCAATATTGTAATGCGGCTTCTGACAATGCAGTCATATATAGTTGAGAATTGGGCGGGTGACATCCCACCAAAGGAGATGATAATTTCTTACGTCGTTCTCAACCTCACCAGAGTAATAAAGAAAGACACAAGCTTCCAGAGCGTCCCTTTATCCTTCCAGTACTGTTTTCAAAAGGCTGTTGTGAGGCAGAACCTGCCCCATTAGCTTCCCGCACCTACTTTTCAGGGTTCTCATTCATCAGTTTTTATTGTTCATTTCCATTGAGGTGAGAAGTTTTTTAGTCCACAAAACGGTGATTCTCTATAATAGCGAGTTGAATGATCGTAATACATTAAGTATGCCCGTGGTAACCAATACATTTTTTATTCTAATTTGGGCTAACATAGAGTAAATTCATAAAAATGTATGCAATGTACAAAATTACATTCACAGCCTGTGCCGCCTCAAAGCCATTTTGCAGGTGGGAGCAAAATGTTGTTTGGCCGCCCGTTACGAAGACTTCATTTACCGAGTATTAAAATGTTAATTGGAATTATTTACGTTATACCTACCTCTTGTAGGTGGGAGTAATTTCAACTGTGGATCGAACTGACATTTCAGGTACAGTTCCATTGAATAGCTTGGTGATTAGAATGATAATGAAGGAAATTGGTAGTCTTTAGGTCTCACTGCGCTATTTGTTATAGTTAGTTACGAGTGCGTCTTGTTTACGATACACTAAAGAAGGTCATTCTGGATGGAAATACCTGCAGGAAGTTGGTAACATTTTCCTATACTCATACTTTTAGTCCCATTTTCACATTGTTGCAGACTGACCGCCCTTAAGACTGGTCGCCTGGGGCTTTTGCCCACGTCTTGGGCCGGCACTCAGACAGTACAGCTCATTATGTAGAAGACAGTTTCTAGAAGCAACAAGTAGGTAGCAGATGTAAGATAGGGACAACGTTTAAGCGTGTTTTCATTTTGAATCATGTTACCCAATTCATAACTTGCACTTACTGTCACGCTCGAGCAGTCAAAAGCTAACTCCCGAGGATGAATCCGTGACTGACGACTCCAACCTCCTAAAATGCGATGTACCATGATATGAGCCCAGAATAATCAACATACATTTTTAAGTCTATTCTCCTCAAATCAGTGTTTCAGACCAGGAGGAAAGATAAATAGATGAAGATGGCATGTAATGCGAAAGGGAGTAGAGAAGGTTAAAGAGTTAAAAGCAATTTCCCACAGATAAAAGTTTAAAAAAATACTTTATTACGACCTATGTTTCGATGTTTTACAGATCATCTTCAAGTGATGATGATGTGTAAAAATCGTAATGTATCATCACCTGAAAATGATGTGTAAAACATCGAAACCTAGGTCGTAATAAAGTTTTTTTTTCTACTTTTATTTGTGGGAAATTGCTTTTAACTCATCAACCTTATCATGTTGAAATTCACCTTTGAATCTTCGGAATTAATACGGGGGTAGAGAAGTTCACTGTTATAGTCTGCTCTCAAACGAAAGATGCCAAGGGGGCAACGGTTTAACATCCCATGCGACGGACGGAATATTTTACTTAAGCGCCCTCCTCAAATCACTCAAGTAGGGATCGGATCACCAATGAAACACTTCCACCACCACCAGGACTCGAACCCAGAACCCCTCACGTGGGAAGGCAGCACATAAAACCTTGGTCTCCACGGTAATCCGATCCAATTCCAGGACTGAGATCTACATTCCCGAGCAAATAGAAAGCATAATCGCCTCATAGTACCAGACCCTCATCCTGCGAAAATAATCGCCTGATATGAGTACACTGGTCTCGGGCTCTACACCGGTTTAAACTATTCATAAATGCCGACGTTTCGAGAGACAACTCGTCACTCATTCTCAAGGCAAGAATGTCGCAAATCTTAAATTTCAGCCAGATTAAGTACTAAGGCTAGGTCTTTTTTGATTGGCTGGAAGCCGATTGTTGACTCTGGAGACCGTTAATCGCCTGATAGTGCACGCCATCGCTGATTTTAATGAAAACATCAATGTCGCGATACTCCATCGAGATGCTGAGCGATATTTATTGCGCCTGTTTTAGGAAGAGCCATTAATCTTCGGGTTGAATGTCGTGGTCTGGTTTGATACGTTCCTCCATTTCATACCCCTCTCGAAAATTCTCTGAGAGAAGTTGCGCACTTTCCATCGACGAGAACGCAAGATGGGGACTTCGGTTGAAAATCTATTTCTGCCAGGAGCGTTCTTCCCAGCACATTTCTCGCGGGAGACGTATCTAACAGGAGGGGGGGGGGGAAGGTTTTTCAACCAGAGGCCGTCACCTTGATCGGAAGAGTTAATCTGGGGCAATGGGAAGAGAGGGAAGGGTGATGTTATTTAGAGTGACCGTCAACCTCTCCACATCCATGGTAAACAAAACGAGGCTCGACTCTTCTTCGCTTCCACGGCTCCTTCGCCTCAAGAACAAGTGACGGGAAGCACTCTTGCGCCCGGAGCGGAACGGCCTTCGTGTACTTCCCGTTACTCACCTCCACGGCAGACAGCAAAGATAACGAAGGTCGACGCATTAGGCCCCTTGCTTCTTTAATCCGTTTTTTAAGACTGCAAAACCGATACAAAATAATGTGAACTGTGGCTAGCAGTATAATAGGATATTGATGTAGGTAGGTACGATTAGATGTATAGGGTTCATCGACTGCAAAGGCCATTTTGCACCTCATACTTTTCAATTTTTGTAAAAGTTAATTGTTTTCAACTTACCAATTATTATAAATATAATAACTGACGGAATCACGAAAATTTAAAATACATGTCCAAAACACAGAGATATAAATAACAACGTCAAAGTTTTCTAAAAAGTCCATAAAAGTGTAAAAATGCTATTAAAATATATATGTGCTCAGGAATGGTTCTTACTTAGGTGCCATTCGATCGAATGAGACTCTGGATCCATTTGAACCTTACGTCAAGAGTATTTTTATGCCGTCGCTGGGTGTTTATTCAATCTCCATCAATTCCAAAATAAGCATTTCCTCACCACCCTACTTCCATTACCTCAATGATACGAATGATCGGATTGGTGGCTGAACACCCAAAATAGCCAACCAGCCATTTTGCCTCCGAAGTACCTACCTATATGCCGCCCTAAATCTCGGCAACCGGAAATGCTAGTATGCAACTCGTACAGTATGCTTGTGAAAAATCAACCTTAGCGTCGGACCCCTGACAAACTGGTCCTCTGGCATGCTTATTGTCTTGATACTATATGTGAACGCTCATGCAGTGCATTGTTACCACCTTTGAACAAAAGTAGGGCCTATCAGTTTTCCGCTCCATTGTATACAAGTGCACTATAGAAGCCCTTGCAGCAATTAATACCATACTGTGGTGGATACGATCACTACCAGACAAAATTGAACAATCGACATTTATTTATTATTATTAAAAAAAAATTAAATATTGAAAAACACAGACAAAAATGACCTTTTACATTTAATAGAATAGAATAATCTTATTTTAATGCTTGGGGTACAAAACCCCTAAATGCAACAGGGTTGAATATATAACAATTAAATAAATTAATCAACAAGAATAAAATAAATGAAGAAAAATTAACAAAAATGGTGGCCCGTACAATCAAACACTAGGGAGAACAAACCGGTTACATTAGGAGGCAATAAGTTTCTTGATTCGAGTGGTAAAGGAGTGACGGGAGGTGGAGGAGTCAAGTAAGGGATGATTGAAAGAAAGTGTATTGAATAGTTTCGGGAGTCTGAAGAAAAGAGAACGCTGGGTGAGTAAAAGACGGAATTTAGGTAGGTTAATGGGATTACTGCTGCGTTTTTTGCGGCTCAAAATATGAAGGGAGAAACATAGAATATGAGGGGAGAAACATAGAAACAATCATTATCAATTTTCACAATAAATTGAATTCGACGGATCTGCGAAAGTACGTATTACTTCTCCCATTCATTTATTCATAAAAATAGAGGGAAATGCAACAACGCAAAAGTAGAAACAGAGGCAATTGAAACACATGTTCCTTGATTGTTTCGATTGGTCAGTCAGAATGAAGAACCTCCTGACCAAGAATCTCTTCTGCCACCTCCGGGTAGGTATATACGAGAGCCGTTTGAAATTCTGCCATGACTCGTCGAGCGAGAAAATCAATCCCAAATGCAGAAATGAATCATGCAGGACTGACTGTTTGGCTGCTGTTCCTCTTCCTATATCATTGGGCGGCTACTAGTCGATAAAAGGAATTCGAAATCTACGGATAAGCTCTTGAGAAATTTAAGTTCCATTGGCCTTCTCTTCAGAGCTGGAGCGGAAGTTTCACCTTTTCCGTCTTAAAGTGCCCGAGTATTTCCGTTCCCCAGTGCTAACCACAATGAGTAAAATTCTTCTCGCTGTAGCGCCGAACCAGCTAGAGCATTTTTAGTTTCTAGGGGCATATCCCAGATCAAGAATTAGCTAAACTTGCTCATTAGCTATTGATTATGACTCTGCAATAAAATTTGGCAGCTTTTTCCGGTTCTTAATAAAGTAATATTTTCTCTAGATCTTTTCGTTTTCTTTATTTAATTCTAAATGAATCTTGCTTTAAGGTTGCCAGTCTTACTTTTTGTCCCTCATCTTTACAAGGATTAGCTATAACTCACAGATGAAAGGCTACAAAAAACGATGCATGTATCCTTTCGTCATTTCTCGTGAAATACTGTTAGGACTTTACTAAATAAAAATCAAGCAATGGATCATCAAGAGAAAACTAGGAAAAAGCCTACTTTCCAGTTAGGTATGTTTTAAATATGTATGTACTCCGACAGAGCCACTGCGCACTGAAATCAGCGTCGTGTAAACAAAGGCTCTGATGCATCGCATTCAATTTAAGTCCCGAATTTGGTTTCGAGTTTTCGGCTCTGATTTCAGAACTGAATTCAGTGTTGACCTAAGCATCGTGTAAAACGGCATTTAGTAAATAATTTATAATTAAAAGGATAAGGAGGAAAGTCCCTTACTTGTTCCGGCACCGCGCAGAGGACTCGCCAAAATTCTTTCCCAGCGACGTCTCAGGTGATAAGCAGTGCGAGAAACTTGACGAGGAATTCCCAGCGATTATAACAGAGTCGGCACTGCGCCGCGTCATGCGAGAGTACATTGTCACCACGCGTCGCGCATTCTCCGTGCAATGATTCGTAATATCTCAATCTTGTCTCCTCGGCACGTCCTCAGAAAATAAAGACAGTCTTGAGAACGCCGGCGCGGTCATTTTACTGCCCATCGGCGGAAGGGGAGGTGTTCGGAAAGGCTTCGATGCATCTCAGTGGGTGCACATCAATACGTATTTTAAAGGCATGTATATTTCCTCAAGGCCAACAATCGTCACCATCATTGGCTCAATCCGAATAGATTGGTTCATTGCATTGCCCTTCATTCCTTCCGCCTCCTACCGGGAGCAAAGATTGTCTGCATCTTCTCCGCTTTCTTTTTTTTTATTGCAGCTCAGCTGCGAGAAGAATTTCCAAACGGACTGCCACTTTTTATTTTAGCCACCGGAAAACACTGTCTTGTATTTGCCGGAGTTCTCTATATCGAGTGAATTCTATCTGTATCCTGAGCGTGCATGCAACCCACTTCACCCCGAAAATAGTTTTTTTTTTCTTTTTCCCACAGATGTTTTTTTTTCTCGCCGATGTCGAAGGATATTACCGTATTTGTTAATGACTGACAAAAATGGAAAATTATTAATTACTGAGAGTATCGACAAAGCCAACACACTGAACTTCTTTGGAAGCCAAATTAGTCGTCAGCGAGCAAACATTTTGAAAATTATCCATAATAATTTATATAAGAAAAGCCCTTGTCACTCACTCACTGACTCAGGAACGCTGTAAGATGGAGCCACAGTCACTTATATTTTAAAATGTCGTTATGCAACTGCTTGCAAGAAATTTCATAAAAGCGATAATCATTTCTGGTTTGGCTCCGACTGAGACAACGCTCCCTTTCATCTAGCGTATAACGACAATTTCCAGTGATCCCGGCATATGCGATTACAATCAACAAGTTGCAGGGTCAGTCGTTTGACCACGTTGGACTCCAAACTCCAAACAGCAGTATTCTCACACGGACAACTGTACGTTGCTCTCCCTCTCGCTCGAGAAATTCACGCCAAGTGAAAGTGTTTTAATCGAGCCCAACCCTCAGCAAAGACCACTGCTCAACGATAATCGTCAATTCACTCGCAATGTGAGAAATAAACGGAGATAATGTAATTATATTAGTGTTGGGAATAAACTTATGATATCAAGTGTCATTTAATTTCAATATCTTCCTTGAATAAGTGGGCACCACGGGCGCCTTTCAATAAAACCTAGCAAGAAATATTCACTTGGTAATTTTCCACACCATTTATTTTTCTCTCTACCAGTTTCTACGTTTACAAGCTATTTTCAACAGGCTTACTAAACCAAGGAGTAATCATTTTCTTATTTATACAATGAATGGGAGGAGGAAGGAGGGGAGGGTTGGTGGTAAGGTAAAGAGGGAAGTAAAACGGGTGATTACGAACTAAAAGAGGGATCAAGGTCAGAATCATGGAGAAGTGATTGAGGAGGGAGAGGAATTAGCACAGAAAGAAATTATGAGTAGTTCACAGGAACAATCTCAGTAACCAATTTTTCACCACACAATTTTAAAAACTTTCTATAAATTATAATTTAGCACCTTTGTCACAAGTATGGAGTACATTAAGTATAAAATCAGAGGAATGATTTTTATCAATTAAGTGTTTGGCCAGCAGTAATTTGCTGCCAACATGAAGCAGTGATTTCATATGTTCCGTAATTTTCACATTAACTTTTCTACCGGTTTCTCCAATATAAAAATAATTACAATCAGTTTCTGTACATTTTAACTAATAAATACAACTTTTTAAATTATAATTTAAACAATCTTTGGCATTAATAGTAATTTACCGAAAGTCACATGATTATAAAAATATATTTTACATTCTCTCTGGGAAACATTCTACCAATTTTTAATGATAAATGATGGACGAAGTGTACTTTGACCTTTAACTGAAATGCTCCTTGGTTTAGTAACCTCATGAAAATGACGTGTAAACGTTGGAAGCGGTAGAATGAAAAATAAATGGCGTGAAAATTACAAATGGGATAGTGTATTATACTATTTCCAACTCCACTGAAAATAGATTTCCTCCAAAATTTTCGAAAGAATAAAATATAAATGCACACATTCGTAATGAATATATCAGACTTTCTAGACTAACTCCGATAAAGTGCTCCACGTTTCGTCCCCGTTTTTCGTTATTTTCGGTCAAGTTTTTAAGATTCAAAACACTACATCATATGACTTTTATGTGAAAGTTTGTTAATGACCGTGATATAAGGAGTATGTGTACTGAGATATTAATATGTATGTGAAAGAGATGCTAGAAGAAATGTCACTACGATGAACGATAATCACATTGTTCCACGGACTGACTGCGGCCCTCGAGTTTGGGACAGGATTGCCTGGATCAACAAGAGGCTGTGGAAATTCTGTGTGAGCATTGGGGCAGAGTTCGTGGATCTTCGGCCGGTGCTTAGATCGTGCCGGGCTCCCCTCAACTCGTCTGGGGTGCATTATTCCAACGAGGCGTCTGAACGGGTGGCTCGTAGGATTTTTGAGCACTGTAGATATTTTTTAGACTAGAGGGTAGGTCATCTAGTGGGATTTGTAAAGATTTAACCGAACGTAGCCTCCGAGGAAGTCCGCATTGCGAAAATGTTCACATCCAAGTAAACTTAGAAGGACTAAAGCCGGAAAATAGCGACAATATTCCCAAAACGCGTACTCCAGCGAAAGAAATTATATCAAATGTAATAAGCACTTCCAGTGAAATTCGCCCACCTAATACCCATAAGCGTGGAAAAGAACCAACCGACACTCAATCTACAAAATATGACATTAACTTTGTAGTAGTTAATTGCCGTAGCGTTAAAAACAAGCGCGCTGAAATCGAGCATATATTTCAGGACGCAGACGTGGTCATAGGAACGGAGAGCTGGCTTACAGAGGATATAAGTGACAGTGAAGTTTTTCCTCCAGGATATAAAATCTACAGATGCGATCGAAGCGATAGGACAGGAGGCGGAGTTTTTATAGCAGTTAAATCACATTTACACAGCACCGCCCATGAAATAACTGATAATGAAATAGAAAGCGTATGGTGTACAATTAAACAACGAAACAAAAGGAGTATACATGTTTGCTCTTTTTATAGACCTCCAAACTCCGAAGCTGATATTATTTACCAATTAGAAAATCAAATAGCCGCATTTACTTTGAGAGACAGTAAAAGTGTAATCATTATTGGGGGAGATTTTAATCTGCCATCTATAAATTGGGATTCTTACACTGTAAAGCCAAATTCAAGGAATAGGGAAATCAGCGAGATCTTACTAAACACACTTACTAAGCACTCACTCGCCCAAGTAGTTGACAAGCCTACGAGAGGAAATAAAATATTAGACCTTTTTGCAGTAAGCCATCCTAGGTTGGTAAAACAACTCGATATTATTGATGGCATAAGTGATCACAGAGTAATTTTTGCAGCCTTAAAACTTGAAGTAGAGTCAGCTGTAAAACCGAAACGCAATATTTATTTATTTGATAAATGCAACTTTATAAAATTTGGCGAGATGCTTAATGATTCGTACACTGACTTCGTAGCTAAAACAGAGGACAAAAGCACTGATGCATCATGGAAATATTTCTTAGAAATTCTACGCCAGGGAATCAACGAATATATTCCGCGAAAATTGAAATGTGATAGTAAAGAACCTCGCTGGTATAACAATGATGTTAGGAGGGACCTTAAGAGACAGAGAAAACTGTACAACTTATTCAAAAAGTCCATTACGTTAGGTGACAAATCGAAGGAACTTGAAGCAAAAGAAAGTTACGCTGCACAACGCTCAAAAACCAAGAAATCAATGCGTACTGCATTGCGAAATTTCAAGAAAAAAGTACTTGGTGAATTACTCGAAGAAAATCCGAAATCTTTTTGGTCATATGCGAGAGAGCTTCAGGGAAAATCTTCAACCGTAGATTCGTTATTTGATAAAGATGGCAAACTTGTCACCGATAATATTGACAAAGCTAACACGTTAAATTCCCACTTCGAAAGTGTATACACTACAGACGATACTCCATGTTATTTCGACATTTCATTCACTGAGGAACCGATGAAAGAAATCACTATTCAATGTGATGGGATAACTAAACAGCTACAGTCGATCAAAAATAGTAAATCTCCGGGTCCGGAGGGAATACCCGCGCGTGTCCTCAAGGAATTAGCGCCACAGATCGCACCGTTCTTAGACATAATATTCAAGAAGTCATTGTCTGAAGGAAAGATACCAATAGACTGGAAAATTGCAAACGTTACACCGATATTCAAAAAGGGAAACAGACATGACCCAGGGAACTATCGACCAATTTCATTAACGTCTATTATAGGCAAGATACTCGAACATATCGTCGTTAGCAATATCATGACGTTCCTGGACAGTCGTAACTTCCTTCATGGCTGTCAGCACGGCTTTCGGAAAGGTAGATCATGTGAAACACAGCTCGCGCTCTTTCTTCATGACGTTCTCAAATCTGGTGAATCGAAAACACAAGTGGACGCATTATTCCTAGATTTTAAGAAAGCTTTCGACACGGTACCTCACAACAAACTTTTATACAAATTACAGTCATGCGGCCTAAACGAAACAGTAGTAAACTGGATACGCGACTTTCTGAGTGATCGTAAGCAAAAAGTAGTTCTTGACGGAATTAGCTCTGATGCAGTTAAAGTGACATCAGGTGTCCCACAAGGAAGCGTAATCGGCCCCCTTTTGTTCATTATATACATAAATGATCTATGCTCTCGAATTAGCAGTAAAATACGTTTATTTGCTGACGACGCTGTCATCTATCGCGAAATTAATGATCACTCTGACTTTGAAATTCTATCATCGGATTTAAACAACGTTCATGTGTGGAGCCAAGAGTGGGGACTCGAACTTAATCTGAGCAAATGTGCGGCGGTACATTTCTTGCGGAGGTCGTCCAACTATCCCCGTGTATATGCTGTGGATGGCGTTAAGATAAAGGCGACAGATGAATTTAAGTATCTGGGAGTTACGATAACCTCAAACCTATCGTGGGGAACACATATAAGAAATATTTGTGGCAGAGCTCTGAAGAAGCTAGGATTCGTCAAGCGTATTGTGGGAAGATTCTCAGATGAAAAAGTAAAAGAGAGGTGCTATTTCGCACTCGTCCGGCCACACCTTGAATATGCAGCAAGCATATGGGATCCGGTGCAGAAAGAATTAATTCGGGAACTTAATAAAATACAAAGGAAAGCTGCGCGATTCGTCAAAAACTGCTACGGGCGTACAGAAAGCGTTACGCAGATGTTAAACGAATTAGGCTGGGAGCCGCTAGAGACTCGGAGGCTGCGCGCTAGGCTTAGATTACTTGAGCAATTGAGAATAGATATCTTTCAGAGCGACACGGAGAACATCATATTAGAACCCCACTATATTTCCAGGTCCGACAGAAACGATAAATTAAGAGAGATATTTTGCCGAACGGATAGGTATGGGAATTCGTTTTTCCCCCGAACAATAAGGGACTTTAATAAATGCAAGGCGTAATTTCATAGAGCGTTTCCTTTTTATATGTAAACGGCTGGTGTCCTAACACCCCCCGCCACACGCCTATTGAGGCGGCTTGCGGGGTAGTATGTAGATGTAGATGTAGATGTAGATTAGTGTATGCGAAGTTTTTGGCATGCAGAAACTTGAACAGCGAACCTTGATACATTTCTTCTGCATGTAGTAGATGTTTATAGGTATATTCCCCAAGAAATAACAAGGATTAATCGTTAAAATTTAAAGAAAATAGTTTTTAATTTTGACGAGAAAAAAATTAAATGCTTGCAGTTTCAAGGGGCTGGAACGCAACCCGCGATATGATTTTAAAGTTCGCTCCGATGGCGGCGGACGTCAAATGAAGTCCTTTTTTGCACAACATTTTGAATGAAATAAACGGAAAATATTAACGTATCTCATAAAAACTAAGTGTTTCACATAAGAATTAGCGGGGAAAAAATTTATTCACTAGCAAGAGTTTGTAAAATATATGCAGCGTTGAACGTGTTAATATTCTTTAGAAGCGTTTATAAAAGTGCTGTTCAAGAAATACTGGGACTGTGTTTTTCCTCAGTTTTCCTTACACGCCACTTTGTTTCTATTGTTATATCTGATAGGAGCGGTCTTTCGCTCACACGACTGGTAGGCGGCAGCAGCTTGCGCGTATTCATTTAGCAGTGCTGCTCACTTATTTCAGCGTTCTTCGAATGATCATGTTTTTCTTGTTGCGCATGGTAAGAGTGAAGATGACACGAGACGATCACTACAAAGCAATCAAATTCTGTTTCCGTTTGGTGCATACAGCCGTAGAAACTCATGAAAAGCTTACACAAGGCTATGGACAGCATGCTAATTTATGGTGACGACACATAAAAGATCACACCAAGCATAAAATTACACGGAGGACATTATACAACTCCTGCACTACATATCTTGAAATGAAATAAGCGACAACATGGGATTGATACACCACAAAACAGATAGATACGTTTGAAAACTCCTTCTTTCCAAGCACCATCATGACCACGACAAAAAAAGAACGATACTCTAATCTGTCAAAATACATCTCTCTTATCGTCCTTCCTCTCTCAAAATTCGTTAAGGGGGTGTCCGAACAACCCCTGACACTCCCTTGTATCGGATTCCACGATAGTATGCAGATGTAGATCAGATTGGTACTGTGGGTAGGACACTGTCTTCCAATTCCATGAGGAGGGTTCAAATCCAAACAAATATGGGATTTTTCAGCATAATCCTGAAACCTATTCGGGTGCACTCCGCCCTAGAATAGAACGTAGATCTCTGTACCTTATCCTCGACACCTTTCGCTACGATTAGGGAGGTTCCGCTGCGACTGTGTGAGTCAAAACAAATACTATATTCCACATTTTTGATATTTTGTCAAAAAAATCCTGCTTTCACTGATGCAGTGCGTTACCTATAGAAACCCAAAAGTAAGGTACAAAATATGCAGATTATTCCACGAATGTATTTTAAATGAGCACTTTTTTCCAGCCATAGGAGCCGACTTCAACGCCATTTCCTACGAATTACAGCATTTTGACTTCAACTACGGCATTAATTTTTCAATAACTAGAAAAATAAGGCGGTAAGATGTCTGTATTTTATTTTTAATCAATTTCTCTGGATTATTTCCTTCTTAGAGACAGTGTTCCATGAAAATGGCATTTGTATTTTATGGAAAAATACTATTTTCCCCCGTGTTTCTCTCATTCCCCCATTGAACACCATGTAATTTCAAGTTCAATTATAGAATAAAATAGCGTGGAAAGGTATTATTTTGTTTTTTTATATCAAATAAATTACAACTTTTTCTACAAGTAGACAGAATATGAATAAAATGACATTTAAGTCATTAGACGGTGGAAACACCTTAAGCTAAAGCCGATGTCGAGTTTTTCACTACTAATTTTTTCTCATTCCTCTACTTAAACCAGCTTACGCAGGAAATTACCTCAACTGTGGGTAAACTCCCAAACTTACAACTACTGCGACACCAGTCTTAGGTGGGTCCTGAGCTAAATGGAAATCTTGAGAGAATAGAGCATGAGTCTTCGTTTTTCAATAAACATTCTGCCACCATCATGGCATCAACAATGGGAAGATATCCCGTGGATGCTTTTACAAATACGCTATTCATCTCACTGCTCTTTCTCACTGCGGGACTTGCTCGTAGGTCAGCTGAACAACTAACAAATATGATGCATACGACCCTGCTATTTAGTCGCTCCGCTCATTCCCGCAGCAGAGCCATGACGTCACAATCAAGTCGGCCAATCAACGTACGTTTTCATTTATTGGAGTAATTCAAATTTTTTGGCGAACTATGATTTAAAATATCTCTAAGTCTACTCTGCCAAAGCTACGCTAGAAATAATTGGCATACAAGGGTATGTTGATGTCTTCCATGACATGCAGTAGTTAAAATTGAAATCGGGGTTTGAGGAAATTTGCCCATTGACAAGTGAATTTAAATCAAAGATTAATCCAAAGAGTGAATAAAAGTAAAGGAATTTAGACTCCTATGCATGCATTTCGGTCATCCAGGTGAACATCGAAGGGGAGAGTTTAAATCTCGAAGTTCAAAGTCCAAGACCTGGACTTTGAAGTTCGGAAAACGCGGACGTGTTTACGAAATTCTCCCTGTCGGTGGTCGCCTGGTTGGCCGAAATGCATGCATAGGAGTCTAAATTCCTTTGGTTTAATGGACATTTTGGATTAATTGGATATCAAAGACTTAAAAAGGATGGCAGAGGTATAGAAAAACGTACAAGCATGGTTAATAGATGAAATAAAAAAATTTTAATCTGTAACAGCTGATACATTTGGCATGATCATGTATTTGATGGTGTCGAATGTCTAAATCGATTCATTTTCTGAATGTTGCCAAGTTGTATTGTAACTAAACCGTTGAAAATTGTTTGCTCTAAGATTTTGAAATTACAATACATATGTCATTCCGTTACATGCCACTTTGTTTGTATGCTTTGTGGAACCCTCTGTTAAACCATGTAGCTTAGAAGGACCAAGTATGTATATGAAATAAAGGAAGCAATAAAGGAAGTTCTAATCTTTAATTTAAACGGAAACCTGATTATCCGGAAAAGAGTATAGACCCAGGCAAGGGTTTTTAGGTTTTCATGCAGCATTACTTCAAGATAAACGGTAAGGGTCAAACGCGGAAATGGAATCAATTCCCGGACTAGTGAACCTGGATTGACCGAAATATTATAAACAATTGCATGAAAATATTTCTCAAGAGCACGTGAGGGGGAAAATCACATCGAGAAATGTTGGAGACATTGACAGATTTGGCAGAAGTTAGTGGAAATAAAAGTTATTCTAATTAATATAGCTCATTATTACATGATCAAATGGGGAAACTATGTAGAACTTTGTATTTGCGAAGAAAAAAAAACAAATTTCAAATCCGCAAAAGCATTAGCAGCAAAAATATCACGGTGGTGATGGTAGTAGTGGTATCCCTTTAGTTTGACGTGCTTCAGCGGCTGAGGTTATTTTGCACTTACACAGTGCCTCTTGAAGACTGAGGCAACAGCACTCCAAACTGGAGTCGAGACCAACGACTTCGGTGACTGAGTAGAAAACAATGCTTCCATTGTGGATAACCATTGTTCCGAGAAATTCCGCTTTAGACAGTTTATACTGTACTCAGGTTCATTCATTACAGTAAACTACCGGTTAGAGGTAGGTTGTGATGAAAGTCAGAGAATATCCAACGAACTCTTACACGTGCCGTGCCCTTTCTACCTCTAGTATTTCTTTCTTCATCTCAGCATAAGTCCTACCTTTCTTCATCCCGTCCATAAAACCTATTCTCTTCCTTCCCCTTCCCCGCTTATCCAACATCCTACCCTCTATCACGGCCTTCAGCTTACCATCCAGCCCCTCATTACCCCTTCCAGCCACCTACCCTGCCTTACCCTAATCTTACCTTAATATCATCTCAATCTTATTTTCCTCTCCTCGCCCACCATGTCAAGCCCTTCCTCATTTGTCTTCCTTTCCGTCCAACGCACCTTCTCCATCCTCCTCCACACCCACATCTCGAAAGACTTCAGCCTATTTTCGTCTTCCTTTCTCAACGTCCACGTTTCTGCCCCATACAACACTACACTCCATATCAAGCTCTTCACCAGCCTCTTTTTTACATCCTCACTTAAGGTCCCCGTCATCAGCTACCTTCTATTATTGAACGCTTCCTTCGCTAGCGCCATTCTCCTCCTAATGTCTTTGCTAATATGTCCTGTTTCTTCTAGCGTACTACCCAAGTAATGAAATTGTTCTACTTGCTCCAGTTTGTGACTTCCTACTCTTATCACCAGCCTCGCTTTATTTGTCCTAGAGAATCTCATTACTTTTGCTTTCTTATCATTAATCTTCATCCCGTATTTCTCGCACTCCATTTTCAGTGCATCTACTAAAGTTTGCAATCCTTTCGATGACCGACTGACCAACGCCTGGTCATCTGCGAATCTAACCTACTTTATCCGCTGGCCTCCTACTTTCATTCCCACATCTACTCATCCCATGCCTCTCTTACCATTTCCTCAGCATATATGTTAAAAAGTAAAGGCGACAACGGGCACCCTTGCCGTATCCCGCGACCTATAACTGCCCACCCTGATTCACCGTCAGCTACCCTTACCTGAGCCCTCTGCCCCATATATAAGTTTTGAATGAGTCTCCTATCATGCCAACCTATTCCTATTTTCCCCAATATCTGCATTATTTTCTCCCTGTTTACTCTATCAAACGCCTTTTCGAAATCTACAAAGCAAGCAAAAACATCCTGATTATACTGTGTTTCTTTCCATAAGTGTCCTCATAACCGCAATCGCGTCTTTGGTTGCCATCCCCTTCCTAAACCCAAATTGGTCATCGCCTAAATAGCAGTTTGCTCTGCTCTCCAACCTTCTATTCAGTCTTCTAAGCAAGACGTTTGCCGCGTGCGAAATTAAACTGATTGTTCTATACTCCTCGCATTCTGACGCTTTCTTCTTCTTCGGGATAGGTATTAATACTGTTTTCACGAAATCCTCTGGCCATACTCCTTCCTCGTAGGTCGTGCGAATAAGTTCGAAAAACGATCTTCTCTCCTTACTACCTAGATTCTTCAGTAGCTCCGAAGGTAGGTTATCGATTCCCACGGCTCATCTACCCTTCATCTCTCTTAATGCCCTCTCTATTTCGCTGTCAAGTAACTCTGGTCCGATGTTATCCTTATCTATTGTTCCTTCATTCTCTAGGTCTAGGCTAATGGAGGTCTAGGCTAATGGCTAATTCTCCCTGTCATATAGCTCCTCTACGTATTCTCTCCATCTTTCCTGGATATCTTCCTGTTCGATTAATATCTTCACTGTTTTGTCCTTAACCTTTGGTATCGTTTGACCTCTCTTACCACTCGATAAAATATTCACCTTGGCATACAAAGCGCCCACTTCCCCCTCCTCCTGCATCTTTTCCATTTCCTCGCATTGTCCCTTCCACCAGTTTTCTTTTGCCCGATTGGTCACTCGCCGGAGTTTATTATTCAATTCCTTGTACTTCCTCTTCCCTACGTCGGTGTTGACGTTTTTCCATATCCTTCTCTCCTCCATTTTCTTAATCATTTCTTCCGTAACCCACTGCTTCTTAACCCTCTTCTTTTCCACCGTTCCTATTGGTTTCTCTGCCGATCCTGAGATGCCTGTTTTTATACCCTCCCATCTTCTCTCTATTGTTCTCATCCGCTTTACTTTGCCTATGTTCTTTTCTACCAGCTCTTGGTATTCCCTCCTTCTCAACCCTTTCAATGCTTCAAGGTTCCACCTCTTTATCTTCCTACCTTTACAAAGCCTTTTCAATCTAATTTCACACTTCATCATCGCCAAGTTATGATCTGTGTACTCAGATATCGCATCAAATTTTGTCACCTGATATCTGAAGGGAATACATCGCATTTCCTGATATCGAGTTGCATAACATATCGATTAATATCGCAGCGCGATGCATTGCATTGCCTGATATCGCGTCGTATACCGTTTATTGATATGCGATATACCGCGTCGCCTGCTGCAAGGTTCCAGCTCTTTATCTTCCTACCTTTACAAAGCCTTTTGAATCTAATTTCACACTTCATCATCACCAAGTTATGATCTGTATACTCAGATATCGCATCACATTTTGTCACCTGATATCTGAAGGGAATACATCGCATTTCCTGATATCGAGTTGCATAATATATCGATTAATATCGCAGCGCGATGCATTGCATTGCCTGATATTGCGTCGCATATCGATTAATATCTTTATGCAATATACCGCATCACCTGATAACGCAAGGGAATGAATCGAATTTCCCGATATCGAGTTGCAATAATATCGATTAATTTCGCACTGCGATGCATTTCATTGCCTGATGTCGCGTCGCATATCGATATTCGATATCGAATCACCTGATAACCCGAGGGAATAATTTCCTGATATCGAGTTGCATTACATATTGATTAATATCGCAGCGAGATGCATTGCATTGTCTGATATCGAGTAGAATATCGATTATTACCGTTATGCGACATACCGAATCGCCTGATAACGCAAGGCGATGAAGAGAATTGCCTGGTAGCTCTCGATATTGGTGACGGCAGTCCACGCATCGCAATGCCGCACTGCCCCACTCAGAAGGACGGGGACGGAGGGTAATTGAAAGGGGAGGGCGGGGGTAGGGGGGAGGAAACGGTGATAAATGGAGGAGTAGGAGGGTTGCTTCCTTAGGATTGAGCCGTCGCCCACGGGGGGCCCTTGTCTCTGCGGGGGATGGTGGGGGCAAAGGGGGGGCAGTTATTGATCCCCTCACGAGGGGGCCAAACACCGCGGAGCAGAAAAACCCTTCTGGACGGCTGGTCGGATCGAAAAGAAGTGCGTGCAGGATGTATCTCCCGGGCCGACTCTCGCCTTTCCCAATAACTCCGCAATGCGTTGCTAGGGGGAGATGCGGAGAGCCAGTGGGAAAGGATGGAGGAGACAGGTGTCACGGGAGACTGAGAGATTGGCCGGTCTGGAAATTACCTCGGTAACTCCTCAAAGTTACGGTGACCCCTGAAGCACCGCCATTATTTTAGGCTATTGCGATTGCGCCTACCGCATAAATGCGAGTTGAACGAATAAGCATTCGCGGACAAAAAGCGATGGATTCTAGTAGGGGGCCTTCGTTGAGGAAGATAGCTCAAAATGTTACAAAACCCCTGAAGACGCCGTTCCGTTTCTTGGTAAATGGTTGTCGCAGTCTAATAGGCGGACAGAAGCCTAGAGGAAAGGTAGCAGCTCTTCTCTTGAGCAATGGTGGAGACCCTGTGGGTCGGTATGTCAACACTCTTCACACTGCAGGCGTGGAGAGGTATTTTCCTCCACTTATGCAGTACTGCGAGGTGGAAAGAAACGGGAAACCACCGCGTTATAATTCGGAGTAGAAGCAGCTCTCCAACTTAAAAAAAAGGCATTTTACAATAAAATTATTTATGCCACTAAAAATTACTTTTTTGATTCTCGAGCACGGAAACCAGAATGCCAAGTTGTTCCCGTATTAGTTTCCCAAGTACGATTTGGACTAGCATAATGTATTTGTACGTAGCATGATTAAGGATTTTACATCCAACTTCTGGATCATTGCTCTAATAATGTATACTCTCATAAATTTTGCATCCTCAAAACTTAATATTACCGAAACAATGAAATAAAGGTTTTTCGGGTGTGCCGCGTGATGATCAGGTTTATCCTGACGTTTCGTGACCTCTACTGGTCACTTCTTCAAGAGGGAATTGGCCAGTAGAGGTCATGAAACGTCAGGCTAAACCTGATCATCACGCGGCACACCCGAAAAACCTTTTGATCACCATGAGCTGCGAAAGATTCAATGAGCAATTACGATGAAATAATTTAAAAAAACTAGCAAAACATATCCCCATCATTTAACTCGGATTAAAATACTGCGCTTCTTCTAAAGTTGCAATAAAGGATGAAAGCAGTCAAAATTGTATTCATTATTGGCGAATACAACCAGCTGAAATCATTTGCGCCATCGGGAAGATGTTGATATTTGGTCCATGATGGAATTTTGGTTAATGGAGTATGGATGAAGAGGTACTCGGCCACGAAATCTGCCAACTATTGACGAAAGGCGCGAAGGAGTATGCGGATTAAAGTACCGTCCGAAGACACGAGTAATTGAGGGGTCTCAACTCGGTGCCCTTATAGGGAACAAGTTCCACTTAAAATTTTCCACAATTCCCGAAATTCCTATCTTGGCCCTTGACATGGTTAAAGCACCACATCAAAGATGACTCCGAGTGGATCCAACAAAGAGGTGACTGGGTGAAGAGCTAGTTGTGCCACCTTCCCTTTATCCTCTTCATTTAAGTTCAGTTAAAGGAATTCTTCAGAAATCAGGCAGTTTAAGGGCAACCCTGCGTATACTACGACAAAATATCAATTTCTACGGGTGTCTATTTCACCATTACATGTCATTACTCCGAAGATTGGTTAGCTGCAGAATAGTTACGATAGATTGCTTCTATTCTTTGGCTACGAAGGTTGCTATAAACTTGCATCTTTCGCAAAGTTAATATTTCAAAAAATCTAAAATAACCAAAGCTTTGATAGGTTATAGCGTTAATAGTCGTCCAAACGTTTTAAATTAGGCCGTAAATGGATATGAAGTATTTATCTATTCTAATCTAAAGGGCTTGTAATAGAAGTAACTTGTGCAAACGCCTATTATCTCTCGTTAATCAGTTTTCAGCGCGGCATTTTTTCCCTCTTTGAGTGTCAAGTTTTTTCCTCCCTCCACCTCGTTGCCCGACATTCTGTATCCTCTCCCGGCCTTCACAATATAATTATCTCAAATTATATCCACTGACTTCCTTTTCCATCTTTGATAGAGGTTTAGGAGGAACCATAGACACATTTACGAATAAACCTCGCCATCAACCTTTCTTTTTCAACTGTGAAATAATTTCCTTTCAGCAAACGCTCACCTGTTTGAGTTTGTTCGTCGAAGCAGAGGTATTGTCAATTTAATTTAAGAGTTGTGATGTTATTTATGAGGCCACCAAAACTCATCTGCGGATACTTGCAGACCCACGAGACATTGTTTACTTTCTTCCGGAGAGCCCCAGCCTGTTGGCCCCTAGCGCGCCCGGCTGCCGCGCCGGGTGCTCGTTATGTCTCTTCATCCCATTCATTAAGGCCTTTCCAATACATCTTTTCCCCTCTACCTTCCAGTACCCAGCATCTCCCCACATATATGGGAATTTATCATCCCCTCGCCACTCATTACCCATTTCAACCGACTACTCTGCCTATTATAATAAAAATGTCAAACGGTGGAAAAAAGCTGTGGAAATTAGGCAGAGGAAACTTTTTTCTGCAAGTCACTCGAATTCTTCAATTTACATGGTTTCATTCTCCTTCCGGGAATCACCGTCGCTATTGTTTTTTTGAGGCAACAGTTTCTCCTCCAGTCGTAGAGGCACCCTCAGGTTGAAGTGATTTGCAAAATGCGTTTTGGCCGCTTTATGTGGGAATAAATGTATTTTAAAGATGTATTCATTCCCATAAAAGGCGGTCAGGATTATAAGCAAGTCACCTCGATCTGAAGAAGCTTTTAGGCTTGTAGGAGAAACTATTGCCACAAAAAGCAACAATCGCGATGGTTAATTCCCTGAAGGACATGACCATAAAAATCTGAACAAATCTCAGAATTTGAAAATTACGATTCGTATTAACTCTTTAGGCTTTGAGAGGAAAAAACTCGGTAGAATATTAGTAGCAATGTATAACATAATGAAAACCACAATAACATTCTTCAGTTAATATCAAGTTTCTATCTTGCCATTAAGATCATGTATTTCATTCTAATTAAGTTGCTTTGTTTAAGTTAGTTTCTCTTTTTTTTAAGTTCTACGTTTGTTTATTAGTTTAATTTATTTTTTATTGAAATATGTACTATAATTATTGTCCCAATGCTTCTATCTGCAGTCTGTCCAAGATAATAGCGCGGCTGAAATATTCTGTATTTTCTCAGAAAGAAATAGAGAGAAACAATTTTTTCAAAATCGTGTGTTTTAAACAAAGGCCACCCTAATGGATTCTTCGGTCACGTGATCGCCTTCCCCAAACGGAACTAGGCGTGTTTACAAATTGACTGCATATCTGTAAACTGCGCTATTATCGTGGACGACCTTTAAGAGCATTTACTATACGATTTTATTGTGTTAATACATTTACAGACTCGGGTTTCGATTGTATAACAGGAGAACAGTTCTGTGAATTACTGTAACGTGAGTTCCCAATCAGCTTAATTAAAAAAAATACCTTTTATATATTTAATAAATTTAATTTGCTTGACCTTCTATGTTGTTAGCAATATATGTGCTCGTCAAAATAGCAACAGTTCCATTTATTTTGCGATTATGATACCAGAAAATGAAATTGTTACAGTATCCTTTTTATATCACCGTGTGAGTTACCTCAGAGTGAACATCATTATTATGAGCGTTAATAAAAAAATGACAATGGTGTGTGATACGTTTCTTACAGATGCACATTACTTAACGTTCTGTTGATACATATTTCGTATAAACTTGGGTTCAATGAAAGAATTTATTTACTAGTAAATATAAATGAGTATTTTTCATGAAATGAGGTAAAATTCCCTGAGTCCACCTTTAATGGAATGAAAACTTTAATGACGAATGTAATGCAACCATCTAATGAAATTATATGGTGGACTACACAAAGTTTTTCTCATTTCATAAACGAACGGAGCACCACAAAAAAGCCTTTTTATCTATATGTAGCCAAAAAGTGTGAATCACCATGGACATGTCCAAAAGCAGAGCTATCGATTATACGTCGCGGAAACCTCAGGAATAACTTTCAATTTCCGATGGAACCTCCTTCATGTAAGAGAACGACAGGAAAACACGGCGAGGGATTCCTCCGGAAGTAGCGCTGTTCTGTAGCTCGTTAACGTGCTTGGAGCGATTTTTGTTTGTTTGCAGATCATCGTGAAACTTTATGCACGTGTTTTCATTGGGGATATCTACAGATATAAGTAAAAAAATTGCATCATACCGATTTGGTTTTTGGGCAATTCAATGCTATTTTAACACGTAACCTTATGGCACATGACCATATACATTTCGTAATAAATCGATTACATATGCACAAATTTCTTTCAAAGGGCAAAATTATGCATTTCTTATTATTTTAATTGTTTCTAACAAATATCAATGTATCACTTCGAGTCCAATATTCGAAAACAACATATTTCAACGTAACTTCGTCTATATTTCAAATACCGCGCCGAAAACTCGTCATATCATGCTTCAATTAAAGGAAAAATTATATTTCTTGTATCATTTCCAATACTGCCAACATGGTGATTTCCAACGTAAAAACGGATGAACTTATGTGAAGTGTGGTCCAAGAATTTTTTCCGGCTTGATTACATTACTTGATTTTTAACTACAGAGAGTTCTTGTCATGCACACATAACTATATTTTTGCACCATTAATGCTGCAATATTTATTTCATACCTCTTGCAGACGCTGAAATTAAAAAATAAAATTTGAATATGATCTCCATTATGACCAAGTAAATATCTCGTTGGAACTACCTTAACGAGTTGCGGAATAGGTCTAGAGGGAGGCAAAGTTTCCTCTTCGTCCCTATACCTCCGTCCTTCCCCTTTAGTTATGCCCTCGAACCCTTTCCGCCATCCAGATCACCCCCCCTCCTCTTGCTTGGACGCTCGGCTTTAAAAAGAACGACATCGTCGCGTCAGACTGCGTGTAGGTACACGAAGGGGGGAGTTTTTCAACTCGCCCCCCTGCTCCGGGGGGGTGGAGATTCGCTCGGATGCGCCCTTGGCGACGGGGGAGGGAGGGGGAGGGTGGAGGTGGGAGGTGTGTGGAGGGGAGGTAGAGGTTGAGGACACGACCACTTGGCTCCTCTCCCGACGAAGCTCACATCTTTTTTTCCCCTCTCTCTCCATCTCACGAAATTCGACGCGCAAACACCCCAAAACGCTCGGCGAGCGTGCTCTTCACTCCCGCGAGTCGCCGCTCCAATTCCCCACATACGCGCGGAAGGGTTCAGTGCTTTTCTTTCTTCAGGGGGTTCACCAAAAAATAAAAATTAAACGAGTGAGACAAAAACAAAACAAGCTCTCCCACGCGTTCCGCCACGGTAGCACGTAAAAGCTATCTCTTACACCACACGACCCCCTCCGGCTTCCTCGTCCACGTTAAAAAAAAAAAGCTGGCTAGCCATCGCAACGGCGTGCGTGAAAACGAATGTACAATTCCCACCTTTTCGTTTCGGTGTCTTATGAAATAGAAACTTCTCGACAATAGCATTCCATAGTTACTGGAAAGCAAAAGTAGTAGTATTTTTGTTTAACGTGCTTCGATGGCTAAGGTCATTTCGCACTTACTGTCTGCCACGTGCAGACAGGGGCAACAGCACTCGGACGAATCGGAGGATCACACCTCCAATGTAAAGCAAAATTGAGGAGCTAATTACATAATTCCTTTTGCGAATATATTTTCAATGAAAAATGTTGCCAGACCCGAGAACCCATTGCAGCGCCATTGCCATCGAAATAAAGCATTTTTATTTCAATTATTGCAGTAATTCATTAATGAGACAAACTATGCATCCTACTTCGATTGTAAATCTATCCTTCTCTTCTCACTCATCCTTCTTACTCGTCAATGTTTATAATAGTTTGAGTGAGATATCGCTACACATAAAACTTAATTTATTTAGTTCATTATAAAGAAAATGATTTCATCTTTACAATGGAACCAAAACATTTGATACTTATTGAACTGCTTTACAAGATACTAGCCAAAAATAAAAGACGTTTTCCATATAAAGTTGAGTGGCTGTGCGCCCTAATAGACGTATAAATTTAACAAAATGGCAAAGTCCTGACATACAGAGCACATAAAAAAATATATCGGTCTGTAGTTTGTATGTTTTCTCAATTATTTTTTTAAACTAAATGTATTAATCAACAGATTACTTTCTATAAAGTCGCGTAACAGTGTTTCAAGCGTTAAGTGTGAAAAAAAGAAGCCAAGTTAAAGCCTCAAATACGTATATTTAGTGTATTACTGAGAATTTCAGTAATGAAAACTGAGTCGTCATTAATATTACTGTACTTATTTTATGCTCATAGAAACCACTAAAATTTCAAAATAATAATCGAACATGGAATATACCGTGAAAAAAAGAAAATCTCGCTCAAACCGCCTTTAAGCCAGGAGCTCCCACATACCTCATTTTTGCGTCATGATTTCCTCGAGATTGTTCCAAATATAAAGTAAGATGAAATTGATGGAGAGAATTGGCGAAAGAGAAGTCATTCAAAGAGTTGAGAAGAATAGAGGTTTTGTATAAACTCTCCGAATTGGGACAAACTCATTGGACTCATCCTGAAACATAGCAGCCTCTTGAAAACAAAAATGAAAGGAGAAATGAATGAGGAAGAGTAAGTATCGAATGGGAGGAGAAAATAATGAGGGATGTCAAAATAGGGAGAGAGAGAAAAAGAGTAAACCGATTCGCTGAAGTGAAGGGGAGAGCCGCAGAAAACCAATCTTAAGACTACTGATGATGATCTTGAAGTCTGAAAAATCTTAAAGAAATTTATTTTCTGACTAAGATTAACTGAGAGGCCCATATGTGTTAATAGAGACAACTAAATTTGGCTGTTTACTATTCTCTTACGGAGCATGAACACATTTCCACATTTTTTTCATCGTCTAGTTTCTTACATCTAGTTTTCAAAATCTTATTTGGATGGCAAGCCCATCCATGTTTGAAGTACTCGGTTTCAATTTTAACTCTCCAACTAAGGTGGCAATCGAAAAAAAGGTAGGGTCACAGCATAGGATGTTGGCGAGTTCGACAATGACAATCATATTTCGGAGGTTGATTACTCCTAGAAATAAGAATGTCTTTCACTTCATTGCAATACTGTCAGAACCCTGTGAATTACATTGGGAAGGGTTTGGAGAGCCTAAGGTTACTTTATGGAGTTTCATAAATCAATTTCAGCAGTTTCCAACAAGGAGGAAGTAGTACCCCTAAGGGATATGCGTGAAAAGATGAGTAGTGGATGAAGCGTGGCAAGTATATTCCCTTCCTACGAGAGGTCTAGCTGATTGGGGCACCAAGGGGAATGGCTAAAGGGAAATGAGCTACCAAAGGGTCATTATCATCATCAGTAATCATCAATCCAAAGATTGCTTTGCTGAAGCTCACTTTCTTCTTCTTCTCTTTGACGCCCTTCATAATTTGCCTGATGTAGTCTATTCTTGTTCTCCCACTGTGATCCTTCCCATCTATTTATATTTCCATTATTATCTTCAAAATGCTATGGTGCCACAAAAATTATAACCCCTTGCGCGCCGAGGGGTACGCCAATTTAAAAATGTTGGGAACAGCTGCTCCAATCTAACAATCTCAGACGCTAAAATGCGGGCCGCGGCAGCCAGGTTGGTAATGCTGCGGCTAGGTAACCTTTCTCAGATGTTTGAACTTCCCTTCGAGCACGGATTTGGTATTTTTCGTAGAATTAGGATCTTAAGTTAGACGGCGCGATGTGACCTTGGCAGTTAAAATGCCGGAAAACCAATACTGCAAATGAGGGTTCGGAAAAAGAGAGAATAAAGACCCTTATCCCTCAGAAGGACTTGAAAAGAAATTGGACACATTCTGAGCGGCATTGCTCGATTGAATGCGACTAAGGAAGGAAACGGTGAAAGGAAGGAGCTGTGCTTGGCTTGCTCAAGAATGAACGACGAGA
Organism: Pyrrhosoma nymphula; assembly: GCA_963573305.1. Taxonomy (NCBI): domain Eukaryota; kingdom Metazoa; phylum Arthropoda; class Insecta; order Odonata; family Coenagrionidae; genus Pyrrhosoma; species Pyrrhosoma nymphula. The sequence goes on along the minus strand of OY754333.1, from coordinate 49,347,950 downwards.
TATTCACGAATTATGCAGCTACAAGGGAGTCAGGAAAGTGACAGAGGCAATGATTAACGGATGCTGTAAATCACGTCTTACCTTGATGCTGAGGTAAAGTTCACAGCTTAAGGCTCTACTACGTAGAAACTTATAATATTCATTATAATGAAGTCTAGTACTTTTCCACATTTTTTATTTTTTTTAAACACACTACGCGTTTCACCAATTTTATGGCATCGTCAGGTGTACTAAACTACTACACCTGACGATGCCATAAAATTGGTGAAACGCGTAGTGTGTTTAAAAAAAATAACAAATGTGGAAAAGTACCAAACCTTTTTGATCCTGTGGTGTTAAGAGAGTTGGGTAAACCACGAAATTCACTTCTTTAATATTTACCTAATGATTTAGAGTTCACAAGAAGTAACACCTGCAAAACTAAACGAAATTATTCTTTTAAAACAATTCAACCGGTAGGTAGCTCATAACGTTTAACATCTACACGTCTCCAACGGACGTACTCATTAAAAGGTAAATTGGGAGTAAGGAACGGTAAGATGATATGATCGTCGAATTAATAATGCGTGAATTATGGATGGCGTGTAAGAAGTAGGATTTTTTCAAACAAATCGAATGTAAGATCATTTCAAACTTGCGAGCAATGAATGGTTCATGTCTACACAAATATGACAAGCTACAGTATTTGCATATTTATGGACCTACTCATTTTACGGGAATCCGTTAAAAGGAAGCCTGAATATATATCTAAGCCGTGAAAATCTTTCTAATCACTGTTTTAGGAAATAATGGGGCTGAAATAAATAATTTTAGCTAGAAGATACAGGACTCCTCGGTTACAGACACCCTTGACTGCTTGAGGAATTCCTAGGCCACAAAATTTGCATATCGGATATTTTGATTTTTGAATCATCAATGAATGGAGATGCATTGCCAATGGTTGCAAATAAGTGTATCAGAATGGAGAAATAACAACTAAACAGTAGGCGTGAGGTCAACGCAGGACTTGGTTATCCTTGACGAATAGAATAAATTCATTAATAAAATATTATGACCTCAAGGTATTTCATATGAAAACAAAATGGGAATTGCAGGGGATTGGCGCACAAAAGACACTGGATTATTGCATAAGTAGTTGTAATCATCAAAAGCGACATTGTTGGGATTATTCCCGATGGGAGTGGCTTGACAAGCGCGACTACGTCTCCTATGTTGCAACGTTGACTTGAGAACAGAACAACTAGTTCTTATATGCCCAGCTGAAATACACGTCGAAATAAGATAGCTTGGTGAAGTAAATGGATAACAATTGGGGAGACCAACAATGGGGGAGACGCGGGTTTGAATACTGATCAAGTCAAATGGCGAATTTCTATCCCCTTTGTGTATATCTTCTCACCAGTGCGTGTGACTGTGAACCAAACAATTTATGCAATTGTATTGGAATTGAACTACATTGTTTAAACATATACTGATATATTAGTTATCGAAGACCTTTTCTATTGTAAATAGAATGTATCGTACTTTCTTCATCCAGAACAGTGTATTCAATCCTTCCAAATCATGTGCTCTTCAGATTAAAATGTGAGCCTCACTACTATGGCGTTAATACCTTCAGACGCCATATTTTAGTAACATAATTCTTCAAATACCTATTCTATTACAAAGCTCTTAGCATGAAAACAACAGCAATGAATTGTATCAAGTACAGAGAAATCATGTTTTTTATATTGCATCAAGTTATGGCATTATTTGTACTAACGTTATATCCAAAAATATATTCAACCCGTCCGGAGCGTGGACTGCCAAGGTTGCTTCTTTTGGCAGCTTGTAAAATCCAACTTAATGTGCACAACGTTTTAAAGTCGTATCCAGGGGTGAACAGGGGTTACTCCCTTCGTCATAAGCCATTTGACAGGTGCTGCCATCAAATATATACTTCCTTATCAACTCCTCGACATTGATGTGGCGTTTTTACCTGCATGGCATTATTATCTTCAGTTACCCTATATGCTATTTGATTTTGGAATTCCGCAATATGACGGTAACTATTTGTATATAAACTGCATAGATATGCTATAATGTGTGGGGCCAATTAATGAGTTGTGGTGACTCAACGGAACCTGCTGTCAAGTCTTATGAGGTTTAGCAGGACCGAACCATGAATGAAATATTTTATTACACAATGTATTAATTTCGAAATGCTTTATTATTAACAAATATACATTTTGAAAAAAGTAGATAATTACTGAGACTGGAGCAAGAAAACGTTGACAGAGTTACAAGTGTAGAATGACTCGGGAGATGCAAAGGTTAGTCGCATCAATCTGCTTCAGTCGCGTGGTGCACTTCATGTTCTTCGTCTTTCGCGAAGAACAGACTTCCAAATATACTTTCACAAATCTCGGATCTTTCCTCCGATTCCGCGCTAGCTGAACCGAGTCCTCTCGCGGACGAATTGAATCCGAAAATTTCGGCGTATTTACCTTCCACACCTAAATTTGGCTCGGAGCCAGGAAGGTTGCCGCGGGGGTTAAGCCTCTCCCCCCGCCCCCACCAGTATAATTAGAGAAGAGTATGAGTCTCGCAGCCCTTCCTTGTGACACTAAGAGAGGGCGAAAGGAAACGCCTTATTGTCAACAGACGTGAATGCGCCATTGTTTCCCTAGCGGAAGGTTCAATATACACCACTCACATAAGAAGAATGAAAAAGCAGACGCGCTGGGATAGAAACAGTAAAAATGTAGCAACAGCCTGGAAACCAAACCAACTAATGGACGAATGTATGAAAATTTGGACGAATATATGAAATGTTCTAGACATATAGAAACTTTGTCCATTAAATTGTTACGGATAATGTTTCAACTTCGCTACTTACGATCCACTATTTCATTAAATGTTTTAAAGTATGTTTATTTTGCAAACTTTCAGTCCTTAATATCTTATGAAATTATTTTATGGGGAGACAGTTGCAGTAGCTGAGATGTTTTTATTATTCAAAAGAAAGTCATAAGAACTGTATTAAACATAAAATATAGAGAATCTTGTCCACCTCACTTCGAGGCACAAACAATCTTAACCCTACCATCCCTATACATTCTGAATCTTATGCTGTTTATAAAAAAACAAATTCTTCAACTAAAAATGCAGATTACCACTCATACCCAACAAGAACGAAGGACTATTTACATGTTCTTCATAGAAAGTCAAAAAGGTGTGGTGAAGGTCCTTTTCACAAGGGTATAAAGCTCTCTTACCTGAGAAATTGAAAAATATTTCCTCGCTAGAGACATTTAAGTCCTATCTCAAAAGATATCTGTTGGATAAAACATTGTATAGTGTTCATGAGTATATTCATTTTGGCAAGGAAAGTAGTAAACATATGTAACATTAATCATTGGTTATATTTGTACAAAAAATTTTATATTGTATTTTCATTAAAGTTGGGTGTAAAAGTTTTTTTAATGAATATTGCCTGGAATATCACTACATGAATGTCATCACTGTGTTATAACACATGTACATGCCGTGTACTTCGACGAAGCTTATACCTATAACTCGCTTATATGGGTTTTTGGCTAATAAGACTATTATTATTCCCCTGACATGTGGCTACATAAATAGGACTGACTAAACATGAAAACGAATTAGACATTGAACAGTTAATTAAACAACCCGGTCCTTTCTTCGATCAACTACGAAATGATGAGATCACATTGAATCACATTCACGTTACAGCAAAGGGCATTCAATTGCTTCGTTAATGTTCTGGTGTGCAGAAAATCGATGGTGTATTGCTAATGGCGCATTTATTAAAATAATGTAATGTTCCTGGCTCGATATGGCGACAGCAGAAAAAAAATATCATCAAACAATGAGATCCTGCAGAGGGGCTTTCACTTGAGTGAACTCATATTTGACTTAAGTTATGCCTTTTCGCTGGAAAAGGTTTCAACGTGGAGACATTTAAAGACCGAAGTGTCGACATGTCCTAACTTTCTTTTACCCTTAATTCTCAGAGTACTAGGCACCCAAGAGATATTTTAAATTCTTAATGTGGCCCAAGATTGTTAATGATAAAACATAACGAGAGTTTAAAACCCTTAACACTAATAAAATGAACAGAAAAATACTTTTTTGTTTAACAAGATGCAAATGATATTCATCAGTTTCATTGCAGCTTTCTTCGGAAAACACCGCTCTTTCATCGTTCTCGAGATAATGCAACGAGCAGCATACCGAGACTAAATAGCTCTTCGGGCAGTAATCCTATACCAAATAGTTTAAACGCTTGGCCTTGGGTCAATCGCTCACAAGAAGAGTGAGAATAAAAAAATATACATTATGGATATCGGATTTAAAATAATCTTTCAAACAATTCTCGTATCTTTCTTCCATTAGAGATAAGCTCGTTCTGAAAGTAATATCGGCGAAGAAACCCAGTTACGCAATTATTTCTCTCATTATTGCAATCATTATTATCTTTTAAAATTAAAACAACGCATACATACATTTTGACCTCGTCTCGCATAAAAGCGTTATACGCATACTTGATGGCATAATTTCCGCACAAGTACCAGCGACATGATTTCATATCGCACTTGAACTCTTTCTCTGCTACACATGCTTCCACACACGAACTCTTACTGTAGAAAAAAATTCTCTCTGAATACAGTGCTCAACAGCAGGGGAACTATGATTCCCCAAGCAATTATCTCTGGCTTGCAAAAGAGTGACAAAATAGTATAGCATACGAATAGTAATTTCACATATCATTAAAACCACCACATTGGTAACTGGGCATCTTGGAAAGGCTAAAAAGTTCATCCCATCCTGACATCTGTGGGTGATATAGAATTGAGAAAAAACCTCTGGAATGAATTGAAAGAAAAATTGAAAAAAGGATTTTTTTAAATGACGAATTTCAATCCACGATGAGAAGCTAAGAGCTATAATATCACATTCGATAATGGTTAAATTCCCTGTCCTTCATTAGGATTTTTTTTACAAATCAACCCGGAATATTTTATGGATTGCCTTAATATATCTACCAGTGGTACTGAATTTATACCCTATAATGACAAAGCCGCAGCCAATTTTTCATCCCCATAAATTCGGAAAATAATTGGAGCGACAAGAGATTTACGAATAATCGGCATGATCGGAATCTCCCACAGCATGATCAAGGCTCCCAATATGGAAGTTTCTTCAACCTTGGAAATACCTTAAAAATCACAGTCAGTATGACCAACTGAAACATTACTCACACACAAGTTAAAAACTACGTAATTTTCAAATCAAACCCCGCTTAAAATATGAAAATGAATATTAATGACATGTAATAGGACGGAGGAATTATAAAAATGGTTAGCTAATATTGTGTAAATGATTGATACATGAAAAGTTTAAAAAACGAATTAACTTAACTTTTGCAAGGTCTTTATGTCCAAAAGAAATTAGCAATGCCTCCGTAGCATCATTAAAATGAGACAATTAAGTGTCATAATAGTAAGCTCTATGGCAGCAGAAACACAAAGAGAACTCCCATTTCAACGTAAAATTCAACTCTAAAATGTTTTCATTAATTATCAAGAATAGCTTCCTGACCAGAAAAGAGGTTCTAGTCCGTCTAATTAGATGCACAAAAGACTTAGATTAATCATCACTGGTTCGACCGTTCACCTGCCTGGTAATGCCAAAGAGAAAATTTCCCTCTGAACAAGACTGCTGTCCATGTCTCCGAGCTGTCTCCACTTCTTAGATGGGAAACATTGACGCAAGTCGCTAATTCGCGATAATTCAATAGAGGCCTCTAACTGAGTTTCTTGTCACCAAACTGCGAGGGTTAGTTCACGGGGAAAGTGTCGCAAAGGGCATAATACTTGCTTGGCAATAAAAGAAAGCCATGTATCATACCAAACAAGACTCAACGGCTAACAAGATCGCCTCGCGATCAATTCTTCAAATACGATCGGTTCTCAGCAAATTCCAGCACGCTAAATACTCCTCCTGATTGTGGTAATCGATATCCCTCCTTTCGATTGTTTAACAGTTAAGGGGATGGTGGAATGCACAAATGGACAAACGGCAAGCATTGGCTTGAGACGAGAGGAAGAAAATATGAATACATATTGTAATAGTAAATCCCAATAACTTTGTTAGGAATAAAGTGGTTAGTGGTGAGAGAAATAGAGAGGAGAGCTGCAATCACCCAATTTTTGGATTATTGTGAACAATAGTGAATCATGATGATGAATGACTTCGGATTAAGGACCTCTGTTTTTTTTAAATCGTCTTTATAAGCAACTTACATTCTTTATTAATATTTAAATATTCCACATTCAAAATAAAAATATTAAAGGGAGAGGTCGAAGTTATTTGGAATGTAACTACGAAGATCGAAATGGCTGGGGAAGGAACGGAGACGTCTCAACAAGCTCAAGTTTAAGTGAAGGTGATCATACGTAAGGTCATCAAATTTCCAGGAAGCCTAATAATAAAGTTTTACGAATAATAATCTGCGTTGCACTCATATGCTTATAATATTTTGCATCAATTAAGGAAAAGGCTGGAAATTAAGATAATTGGTATTTTTGGGCGTAACTTTATGGAATGGATTCATACTGAAATAAAAGCAATAACTCCATGATTCCACTAAAAAAAATTTTTACCTGGCCCGGGTTTCGACACATAAGTTCATCTTCAGGTGAAGACTCTTACAGATACACATATTTACATATGCCGTCAGGTTAGGGGCAGGGATGAAGGAAGGAGTGGGGGTGTGTTGGGAAAAGACAGTCTTAGGGGGTGAGTCAGAGAGGGTGCGCTGAGGGTAGGAGAGGGTAGGAAACGGTAGGCAGACTCCTATAGGGCGCACTCTCCTCGGAGGATAACGGAATGTAGGGGTTGAGAGAGGGGGAGTAACCTCTCCGTGAACAATAATATTGGACCCTTTACATATCTTGGCGGTCATGTGTGAGGTTAGAGGAAAGGGAGGGGTTTGTTCCATCAGAAGTACAGACATTGAGGAATGGGAGGTTTAGGGTGGGGGAGTGGAAGGTGTACAAAAATTAGTTAACAATACACTCCTTAGAGCGTACCTACACTATTTGAAAATCTTCAACTGCTCTTATGTATCAAGTGTATGTCCTTTGTTTTCCACGAGTAAATTTTCACATTTAAAATCAATATTGTGATGCATTTATAATGAATGCTTGGGAAAATGTGCCCTTGGAAATTAAGAGGAATAAATACACCATCGTGCACTGTCATGAATGCCAACATAAGATAGCGAGAGGAGTTTCTTCGAAGCAACTCCCGGTAAATTTCCACGAGGGAAGACGGAGAGTCCAATCAATCAGTGATGGGAGCCGGACGCTCTACCGGCCGGTGAGAACACAAACATGCGGTTCTCAAGTTTCCATTGCTTTGACTTCCGGGGAGCCCCAACTAATAAGTTAATGAAAATGCGTTGCATAGGAATAATCTCTCCTTCATTTCCGAAGTCGACCGGGAAATCAAATGATGTGTGCTTGATAATTACGTGTAAGTTCTTAAGAGAGTTCTTATCCGACTGCGCAAAAAGAGTACTAATTGATGATCAAAATACGGTCAGAAAATAGAATAGAGATTAGTATTTCACAAGGAAGTGTTATAGGGCCAATTTAGTTTATATTTCCGTCATAGTGGAGAGAACATGCGAAAACAGCAACATTAGACCCGATAGCACACTAGCTCTATTCTCGCTAGCGCTATTCTCCTCCTCATTTCTTTGCTACTATGCCCATTTTCTTCTAGCGTACTACCCAAGTAATTAAATTGTTCTACTTGCTCCAGTTTGTGTCCTACGTTTTTGATTAGCCTCGCTTCCTTCGCTAGCGCTATTCTCCTCCTAATTTCTTTGCTTCTATTCCCATTTTCTTCTAGCGTACTACCCAAGTAATTAAATTGTTCTATTTACTCCAGTTTGTGCCCTCCTACTGTTATGACCAGAGCACACTACACGTCAGTAAAACACAAAAATTCGCATCCTAAGCTTCGGATGTTTTACTTCCCGCGACCTGACTGACTGGCACGTTCACGTGAGGACCTTGCGTTCGTACACCCTATCCTTCATTTCCAGCTTCGACCTGTTTGATGCGTGACGGGTGCTGTCGCAGCTGAAACCTCAAGGGATAATATCTATATATACATATATCGGAGAGGATTATTAAAGGAGCATTTCCTCACTACCCGGGCAAAGCGCGGCAGCATCGACCGGCAGAGAATCCGGGTCAGAGAGCAAATCGGGTCAATGGCCGTAAAGGGGGAAGTAATTGAGCGAAGCGATTCCAATGTTCGGTGAGCAGTTCACCGCCGCGCCGGCGACGAGCGAGTGAGCATCCAACTCACAGGAACATTTTACGCTCGGCTCCAGCCGTGTGGGCTCCATTTCTCCCATCGCAGGAGGATATTTCATCGAAGGAAAAAAACCAGGCAGCCAAAATGGTTTGAGAGACCTCTGTAGCAATCATGAATATACATATGGATCCTAAACTTGCCCTCAGTGGGTGTTGCCAAACATTCCGCATGCACCAAAAAATCAGGACCAAGCAGATTGTAGCGCCACCACTCCAGAGAAGGTGGTTCTAATAAGGAAAGGCCGTGATTCAAATGGAGATACTGGAAATAGAGGTACCGGAACTGGCCTCCCTATTGACACCGGCCATTTTTGACACACACAAGTAAACAATACCGAAGAAAAAGACGTGATTCAACCGGAGATACTGAAACTAAAGGTACCGGAATTGGCTTCCCAATTAAACCTGCCATTTTTGACACACAGAAGTGGAACCATGCCGACTGCAGCGCGACCTATCTTTTACGGAAAGCTAGGCAACACCTTCGCCCGTGCAGTGGTTCCGAAGATTTAGATCCATATGTATATTCATGGTAGCAACAATGGGAGCGTATCACAATTTTTTATTTTTACTTTATCATGCCATGGCAAATGATCATTTACAATTCATCTCTTAAAGATTCAAAAAATAGCCAGAGATTTAGGAGTCTGAAGTTGAATGGAAGGGCAACCTTCCATAACGGCCGTGACTTCATATCATCCATCGCTTCTTTCCTCTCATTCCCGATCCATTATAAAGGGTGCCTTAAAAAGGATTTTGTGAAGATGTCCACTTCTGCCGGAAATATAACAGCATAAAGATTTTGAAAATACCTTTAAAAAATATCCGTATTCACCGGGAATTGAGCCACTTTGATCGATGGATGAAATGACGTCGAAGGGCGTTTTGCGGAAACAGAAAAAAATAAAACTCTCTACGATTAGTTATTTGGTTACTAGACCTTAATGTTTCGAAGCAACTCCGTAAATCTATATGAATACCTCTGCAAATTTGATTTCAACGGTAATATTGAAAAAGCATTCGAATGGTAATCCCCCATTACTCAATGATTAGTACACTGGATTATTAATATTAATTGAGGCGATCTACTGGTTAAGCTAGATTCAAATGGAAGAAAGAATACCTATACTACCTTTTACAGCCGCAGACTCATGACTCCTTATATGGTTTAATTTTCAGTTCGGCATACGTCCTTCCTCGCTTCACCTCATCCATAAAACCTATTCTCTTTCTTCCCCTGCCCTGCTTACGCAACATCCTCCCCTCCATCTAGGCCTTCAGCATCCCTTCGCCCCTCATTACATGTTCCAACCACCTATTCAACCCCCGTCCAATTTCTTCCAGCACTTTCTTTTCCTCGCCCACCACCCCATTAACTCCCTAATTGACCTTTCTTTCCGTTCATCGTACCTTTTCCAATCTCCTACAAGCTCACATCTCAAACTTCTGTATCTGTAAACTGTATCCCATTCTCATCTTCTTTTATCAGAGGCCATCTTCCTGCACTATACAACGCTAATCTCCATGTTAGACCTTTCGTCAGTCTTTTTTTTTTATTTGATTAATTTTAAAAAGGTTCACCTTTGCTGCTCGTCCTAAACTGACATAGTCACTTACAGAAATTTATGGCAATTTCAGGTAAAAATAACTACCTTAAAAATGACGGTTGGGCTAGAGAGGAAGCTTAAGTATTGGCTCCCCATCCCTGGTTAGAATCCCGGTTTTTATGATAGTTTTCTGCGGATTCCAAATCACCACTAGGTTGCCATGCGGACAGCAATTGAGATACAGTACTCCGACTGTCGAAGGGGACGCTAAAATTTGACTTAATCGACTCTCACCCAGAATATAAGCATGCCCAAGCCATTGAAACTTGCTCCTGGTTGTATTTCCGAAAAATATTCCGTTTAAGGTGGTTTGAGCGAGACAGATCCCTAGTCATAGTGGAGACCATATTCAAATTTTATTCTTTGATTTGAGCGTCTGTAAGAAGTACGAAATAAATATTGTAATATTAATGGCGCAAATATATAGTTATATATGCCCAAAAATCTCGGTACCTAATGAAATAAATAAAGCTGCATAAGTCTCTAACTTGACTAATTTTTTCCCGCCGAACGGCTGAAAACCCTTCAAACCGGCAGGTTCTTTTGCGATTCTGTAAAAGTTACTGTGGTGAGTAAAAGATTACTTTTTATAAATAGTTGAGACAACATGCAATCTATACACCGTTGGTATAGGTGGTGTATAGATATAATATATCTATACACCGTTAGTTTTTTGATGAAATCTAGGTGCTATAAATTCCTATTTCCTTCAATGTTCCCCCTCTGGAGCGCTCAGCCATAATCTATATCATGTAAAACAGCTTATATTTACAGGCAAATTGCTCGAAAAGTAGTTCGGCAAGGGGTTGATATTTTTATATCACTGGAAAGATGAGAGTTGTTTCTTTAAAATGAGACCAAATTCATCAAATTCTAGGTGAAATGATTTTTCGCTCAAACTACCTTAAAAATTAGTACATAATTCAGCAATAAATATTTCAACATTTTTCAACAGTTTTTCATTTGAACAGTTAACATGCCTTTCGTGGACCGATCCATCCAAATGAATGTCGATGCTTCACTACAAACCGAAACAGCTTATTTACGTATTTTTTGAGGCATGACTATGCTTTTCTTAAAGACATCTATTCAATTTGACTTGCAAAATACCGCATGACCTTCTTTGCGGGTAAAATATACGTGACGCCAAACTTCGCTGATTCGGGGCTTACGATTGATGTTCCCACGCAATGTACAGTGTGTGCGCAACAAGTGTGCATCAACAATAATGTCACGATTATAAAACCATTTGCCTCTACAACCACGCACCGCCCAAGAATGAACCCTAAATTACTTCAACAGGTGTATGTAGCATATGTAGTGTATGTAGCAAGAGGGATCTGAAGACCTTATCATCGATCTTGGAACATTTTTAAACCTATGATTCGACAGGTTTGTAGCGGCGATTCGCTTTTCGTCACCCCTATGACATCGACTGTGCTCTTTCAGGGGTCACGGTTGCAATTTCGAACTCGAAAGTTCTACCATCGTTTTTCTTGTGCCCAAAAGCCTAAAAATTGAAAGTTTCGCTAAGAAATTCTGTCTTTCTTGTATTTCTAAAAATTTAACATTGAAAGACCATAAGGAAAAATTTGGATTTTTGGTTGGACCCTATTTATGGGGTCAAAAGTTCATATTTATAAAATTTTGCTTGCACTCAACAAAACTTACGACCTTTTTCTACCTAGGTACCAAATTTCCTCCACGTGGCACGAAAGAAAGTGTCTGAAATTACAGGTTAGAAATGACGCACGATCAATGGGACACTCTGTATAGTTACCAATTACACCTACTAGGTACCACAAATATCCCCCAAATATATTATAACCTCAGTTGTAAACGATATGAAGTCTATTCAACGATGTCTGGAGAAATATGGTGGAAAATCATTCCGAACTTATGTAAAAACAACTTGGCAATATCCACAGAATATTTGATTTACTTTACAACGCGTTTCGAAGTCAAAGCGTCATCTTCAGGTACAATCAGATGCAGCTATACCTGAAGATGACGCATTGAGGCCGAAACGCTTTGCGAAGTAAATAAACTATTCTGTGGACATTGCCAAGTTGTTTTTACATAAGTTCAATGTGGCGTCTGTACAACAGACTGCGCTTTGCGTCCTTCAACTTCAAATATGGATAGATCGAGCGGCATCCTGAAGCCGCTTCACATAGCGAGGCTACCTTGGGTGGCCGCCTTCTTTGGCAGCCTCACTTGGTGTTTGCCTCTTCGCTTCTTTCGAGGCGAAGGTGGCGAGGCAAAAGTTTGAAGCGAGTTGAGCCGTCTGTTAATGCGTGGCAACACTTAACTTTTTACTCGAATGCGCTCTGATGCTAGTCCATAGATAATTACCCCCTGGGATGGGTGAAACCAGGAAAAATTAGCATTTGTATAAAATTTGATGCAGGGATTTTCGGGGAATCAGAAAATATTACCAAAAAAATCGTCCCGAACAATTGCGGGAATCGTCGAAGATATTGCAAAAATATTTTTGCTTAATTAAAAAAAAATATTTACCAAAAATAATGCATACCATATTTTACAGATTCATTGCGGGCTCTCACTCCAGCATCCCACTGCGGGCACCGCCATGTTGAGTGCATGTGTGGCGCGCGGTGGGAAAAGTCAGTACTAAGTACTACTAAATTTCCAATGTATATTTAAAATGTCTTAACAATTAAGCAAAAGACCTGTTAAGATTCTAGAAGTTATTCCTATGTAAAAAAAAGCCCTGATGATGCCAAAAAATTTGGCAAAACGTTGGAAATGAATTATTAAAGAATATGACCAAAACTCAAGATATTTCAATAATATATATATATATTGGTCAAGAAAAGTCTGAATTCATAATTAAGCCAAAAACTGGTTTTATGGCCTAAGCTGGCTGGAGCGGTAATCGTGGGTCATTGAGTGCACACAATAATAATTATTCAAGTACGTGAAAAAATTCTAGGGCCAGACTTCATTAAAGTACATCTGTTTATTCGGTGGAACTCACCATTCATGCTATGATACAAGAATTATATATTTTTTTCTCCTTTAAATTAAACATGTTATGACTAGAGTTTTCGGCGCGGTATTTTAAATTTAGGCTAAAATAATATTGAAATGTTTTTTCGAACCTTTGACTCGGCGTAAAACCTTGATAGTTGCTAGTAATTGTAACCATTATAGTAAAAATAAATGTATTATTTCGCGTTTGAAATAAAATCCGTACATATGTAATTGAATTATTACGCAATACAACTGATGTATATAGCTACGTGTTAAAATAGCATTGAATTTTTAAAAATCAGTAAAATGATTTTTTCTCTAAAATCTATAGATATCACTTTATTAGCTAGCTAGCAAAGTTTTACGACATTCTGTAAATAGACAAAAATCGATGCAATCACCTTAAAGAATGAATTTCAGGATACTGGGATAACCTATGTCTGCTGTATAAGGTACCTATCTGATCAAAGTCGATCATCAATTCGGTTAAGGATGGCGGGAAATGAACTTCCGGAATTCGCGGATCATTAAGGATGGAAAAAAGAGAAGGTCAGAATTACTAGCGGGAAAAGATGGAGGCAGAAATACTCCTTGAAACGCAGTGGCGGATACAGAACAAACTCAAGGGAGGGGGGGCGCAAGTTATCGCGACGATTGTAGCTTTCAAACTGACTGCCTGGCAGCGACTCTGCTTCCCTTTTTCGTAGATCGGTTGTTTCGAGAACATTCGGTGCCAGAATGTTCGCTTCCAGACTTTTAAGGAGTGTGAACAAATACAAACAGTAGAATATTCGCGACTTTTCTCGAACAAATGCCAGACAGAATAACATATCGAGATCACTAGAATGGCTGCGAATTTTCTCGTAGTGTGTGCCAGACAAAAACGTATAAAATACCATAGCGGACGCGCTCGCGTGCTACATAAGAAAGTACAACTACTCGATAACTCGACTCAGAGTCGACTGACGAAAGACACGAACGAAAAGCGTGCGGTCTGACTGGCGGGGGCGGCGCGGGCGGCAATACGGGCGGCCCCGCAAGGGGGGGCGCGCGCCCCCCATATGTATCCGCCACTGTTGATACGCCTTGACATTTTCTCACCTGAATAAGTGCAAAACAAAACCTTGACTCGTTAGTACTTCTTGTCAAACCACCAAAATGCTTCCACAGTTTCACATTATGGTTACCTACTGTAAGGTCCTGTTCGCATGAATAGCTATTTACCATGGTAATCCATTGCAAGGGTCAGGATTAGTAATGCGAACCTACCATGGCAACTTTTTCTACCCGGATAAACTTACCGTAGTTATCTTTCTACAGTAGTTGTTTTCTGCCATCCGAATGCACTTTAGTTACAATGGTTGAGTGATCAATCGTCATCATCTTTAAATAACTGATAAGTAGGTAGTGGTGGAATAAAGTGTTGTCGGAGCGAAACGGCTGTAGCCGCAACTGTTTCGGTCAGACAACTGTTTCAAATAACTGTTGCAAACAACAGATTATTTTAGTGATCGCGCCGAAGCCGCGACGTTGCGCTCTATAGCTGTGCAGCGGCAACTGATAGCCGAAGCTTACTGTTCCTCTAGCTGTTGTTCGCAACAGGGTGTTTCGCGGAACTGTTTCGTTTTTAAACTGTTTCGGTTGCGAAACAGTTGCCATGAAACTATTGTGATCTTTTAGTGCCACCACTACTGATAGGTGATGAGAAACAAATATGGTGCAAGTTTAAGGTAGTAAACGCCAGTTGTAACAAGGTGATTGAAGACAGGTGCAAATGCGGGTAGAAATTACCAACGGTTTGTATAGTGGTAAGACGCTAGTATTGCAAACGAGGTACAGGACAAAGAATGTATGGCCTCAAGTGCTAATATGTCACTGGATTTTAAAAGTTTGCAATTTGGACTTGCCTTTTCAATAGAGGAAGATAATATTTGAAAAAGTAGTGACAGAAATGGCTACATGAAGCCCTCCGACCTCCGGGAGGGTGATAACTGACAAGCAAACTAGGAAATATTCAAGAACCAGTCAATATAAGGATAATTAACATGAATTTCTCGATTCAAGAAAAACTTTAGAAAATTGGAGTAAAGTATTTCCTATGTACTTTCACAGCCTTTCACGAGCGGAAAAGCCTTATCTCGGCCTGGTGAGAAGCTCCTTCACTTAAATCATTAAAAAACGGCACTGTATAAGAAACTGCTCACAGTGCAACAAAAGGATTCACAGTCACAATTTACAATATGAGCAAAAAATACAAATAATTACTTCCTACACAACAAACAACGCACACAATTTCGCCATATTTTTACTTTCAACATTTTTTACATTTGAAGTTTTAATTGTTTTTTGTCACTGCAGTATTAATATATGTATTTTCACTTTACTACTTCTCTTTTGTAAGTAAATATACTTTGTTTGTGTCAGCTGTAGTATAACATTATATCCTCTGTACTTAAGTTTTTGTAGGTTTCTCGCGCCCCCCATCTTGTGTGGGAGTTTTTCTGCAGTGAGTTTTTTCGTCAAGGATGTAATACTTACGTTTTTCCTACACATGCATGCCTTTTTTAAACTATTTAATGATACTCTTTAAATGGTAAAATTAAGTTCTATGCCTATTGTGAATCTTATATAGGTACTCTTCAAAGAGCAATAATTGTACTAGTATGTACCTATGTCAAATTTATTTCGCAGGTCCGTCCTATGATATTAATGAGACTACGTATCTTGAGGATTGTAAGTACGAGAAATTTATTGGGATAGGTTTGATTTTTGGGAAAATTCGTTAAGGGACTTAGTTTGCGACCATAAAAGATTTTTGGGCCAAATCATGAAAAGCATTGTAATCAAATCGTCAAGTTAGAGTATTGTATTTTACGACTTTAAAGTATGCTAAAATACACTGTAGATACTTGGAGCAACTTGAAGACAAGAGAACTGAGAGTGATTACTGTGAATTATGGCGATTTGTGAGTGATTTCTGGAATTGAGACGAGATTTTCAACGAAGCTCCTAAAATTATTTTCTTGGCACGGATGGTTTCAAGATGAATTCGCTGGAGGAAAAACTACTCTGCAATTCAAGATTGGTAATCTTTTTACTAAACCATAAAGTATGCACATCTAAATGCTGTGGTCACTTTAACAAAAACTTGTTTTTAAAATTTCATGTGTAAATTGACGAGAGATGGCAGATGAGAAGAATCAATCTCGCCCCAATAAAACCGAATTGTTATTTTCCTTGTGCGCCCTAAGCGGTTGAGTGAAATTTGTTTTAATTCTTACCACGATCCACTAGCATCAATGGTCATCACGCTATGATGTAAATTCTGTTTTCCTAAAACAAACAGCTTCCAGGCGATTGAAAGATTGATTTAAAACGGATAACAGCCGATTCCCGATAAGTTTTCAACTTGTAATCTTAACACGGTAAGCAACAAAACTTCGAAAAGTAGTTGAAATATATCCTATTTTTCGGACGGCGGCATGGTGGTTTGGCGACTCGACGATCAAATTAGAGTGAAATATTCAAGGACGATTCAACCTTTATCAAGTCAATGAGATTTTTTGGGGAACCAGATCTTACTGGAAACCACTGGCGGCACGCGGAAAGGAAGTGTCCCCAATAACTTGAAGTCTGGATTTCGCATGACGTTGGCTTAGAAGCAAATCTGTGATCTCTGCAACTATATACGGTGAACCACATTTACGAATTTTCTAGCTAGTCACCACAAGGGCGCGTGGCAGAGACTGCTAGGCAAATAGTCGTAAAAAAGGATGAGAAAAAGTTGGTGGAATCGGGGAAAAAGAAGAGATGAAATGAAATGGGGAGACATTTTTTCGGCGCATTGGTTCTTTGATCTGTTTTTTGTAAAGTCGAGAATGGAGCATGGAAATATTGTTTTTGTACCACTCTATTTTCTTATATTTTGTCTCGCTCGACAGACCTACAGGTGTGGTATGGAGCTCAAAGTACTCACAGCGCGCAAACATGTAACTCGAGCGATCCGTATTTCTGTTAACTTTACACCCTTTAGACTTAGGTTTTTTTAACTCATCCGAATGCAATGGTTAAATCACTCCCTCTAACTTAACTCCTCAATCCAAATACGAACGCAACATAAATGTACCCGGAAAGGGATTCAAACCCGCTACCTTTTGATGCCAGGCCGGCACGCAACCGACCCGACCATCTCGGATGATAGAGGCAAATTTATTCTAACGAGCGGCGCCTATGTCATTAGCGGCTCCCATTCCAGATCCGACCACATCCGTGTAACACTTCCGCTTCGATTCGCTCTTAGTAGCTTTTAAGAAAAGAGCGTCCTTTGTATTCGGGGGCTGGGGGGGGGGGGGGGGGGGCGGACCGTACCACCAACATGCAAAATATTACAAGTAAAAATATTACTCTATGATTAATAATAATAATGACCCTTAATTCTGAGCTACAATTAGCTCGTAAATATAAGACAGCACACACAACCATGCCCTGAGAGGTGGAAAATCCTCCCCAGGTTGGACTCGAACCCGCGACTTTCGGGTCAGCAGGACGCTACCCCGCCGCCACCGAGGCCGGCATGTGACTCTATGAAATTAGTGTTACGCATTGCTTCAGCCCAGCGATAGAAATTTACTATTGAAATATAAAAATATCTCTGTTCTGTTAGTTATAAACACAAATACGTGTTATAGTTTTGCGTGTATAATAAGTATGAAATGTTGCGCGGACTCAAAGGAGGTCCATGGGGTTAGTCGGTGAGGGGGGTGACACCATGAGTTACCGCACTGGGTGAAACCAACCCTAGTGACGCCACTGCCACTTTGGTAGCATGAAACCTCTCCGCCTAACATAAGACCATAATCCTGAAACAATGAGACCACCCACGCCCGAGAAGGGTTTCGAAACCGAGGCCTTTGGCGTCGTTTCTAAACCCTTCTTGGGCGCGTTACCAACCTTTGGCGACCGACGATTTGGTTGGAAACTGTTGGGGAGGAGAGGTGATTGTTTGCACAGGTTCGGAGAAGGCAGAAAAGTTGTATGGAGAGCTTGTTGGGAGGCATGTTGAGGAGAGTGATAGAGGGGAGAAAGCTGGAGAGGAAGGTGAGAGAGAGAAAGGGTTGAATTATGGACGACATACGGAGTGACTGAGGGTTGGAGGAGCTTGAAAGAGACTGGATGGCAAGCAAGTGATGAGCAGGAAAATTATAAGAAATCCCAGAGCTGGGGAAGTTAGGATAAGGCTTGTCCAAAATGTCTACCAATCAGCCAGTAGTATAATGAAAAGGTGGTGCCACCATTGCCGTCAACTACCATTACTTGTGCATTTGTTGGCGCTCACGATGTCGTCGATTTGAGTTTCTGTCGCTTCCGTTGATTTTCTGGGATGTTCCGTCGAT
Organism: Pyrrhosoma nymphula; assembly: GCA_963573305.1. Lineage (NCBI taxonomy): Eukaryota > Metazoa > Arthropoda > Insecta > Odonata > Coenagrionidae > Pyrrhosoma > Pyrrhosoma nymphula. The sequence continues at coordinate 49,329,554 of OY754333.1, read as the reverse complement.
GACATTCTGGGCTTCTTGGTTAAAACATTCGATGCTATAATTCTTCCTGTAACTTCGTTCTTTGTCCATTCATTTCTCCTTTTGGAGACATGTGGACATTTTCCTTGTCATTCACGATTTTTTAAATACCTCATGTAATAAATCCCTCAAATTTACAACCCTTTTGGCTTCAGTTTGTTTCGCGATTTTTATTTTACCTCCGATGGACGTAAGGACTTTCAATTCAACCCACTCGCGAACTCCTTGCGTATGAAGACGTAATGAATTCCAAGATGGGCATCAATTTTCCTCTTTCAAACTTCCTCATCTGAATAGATCATGACCTTGACTAAACTTGACAGGCTTAGTAGAAGTTCATTATATTAGTACTCATAACAATAATCATACGAGCGATTTTATACCCGAGATTTTACTTGTTCTTCCCAAAGGCCTGAAAATGGACGCACTTGAACAAATAGAAATTTTCAGACAATGCAATAACCTTTGTAACGAATAATTGTTTCCGCATCCTTCCCCACTCCTTTCCGACGATTTCCCGCCTCTTTAGCCCTTGTTCTAAGTATTTTTCTCAACTCTGCCCGAATATTTGTTTTTCCCCCTCCTCCCCCGTAACTACAACAACAATGAATACAAATGACAAACTTTCTGCACCTGACGATGCCGTAAATCGGTGAAACGCGTCGTAAAATAAAAATTTCGTACAAAAGTACTAAGTATTTTCATTAATCATGAGTAGGTACTAAGATCATGACCTGTTTGGATATCTCTTACACTTTTCGAGTTAAAAAGGACCGTATGGTAGACACAATTCTGCCGCATCGCTGACAGCCGTTAAGCACTCAACCCAACCGTATCGATTTACATTTCCCGTCAAAAGGCAGAGCGGACCTAGTACGGGAAGGAAAGCGTCTGGAGATATCCCCCACGCAGCAGCAATGGAAGTGTGTTTACGAGTCGCCCGTGGTGATATCGCCCAGCCATTGTCGCGAGGAGGGACGATTTTCACCAGACCCCCTCCGCCCTGTGTATCGAGCGCCTCAGTCGGTCACCAGGTCACCCGGGAGAGTAAAAGCAGGATACGCGGGAGGGGGATAGGAGGTGGGAGAGACTTAGTGTGTGCTTCTCTCGAGGAGGAAGGAAGAGTGGTCTTTTCACTCACATAAAAAACTGATAGGCTGAGAATGGTGTTTGGGTGGAAATGGAAAGCAAGGAAGGATGGAAAAGGCCCTGCTTGCCATACCCTCACCTACCCCATCGATTAGGGAGGTGAAACCATAACAGTGCCTCCTATTTTTTTCCATCGAGTACCGGTTGGTTGATTCATTGCATTGGAGAGGCGACCAGCAAACTATGGTCATTAAAGCCATTAATTATTATAGGTGTTACATTTTTTATTATTATTTAAAGTGATCTACCGGCTATGGTAGGATTACGTGGTATTAGAATAACCTACACCAATACTTGATTTCCGCCGGACCTTGATAACTAATGTGACTTCATTTTCCAGGTCGGCATACGTCCTGCCTCTCTTCATCTAATTCATAAAGCCTATTCCTCTTTCTTCCCCTCCTCCGCTTAGCTAAAATCCTATCCCGGTAAAGGCGAATGATTTTTCCTCTGTGGAATATCGAACTAATGTGCACTTGCGGGTGACTCCGTAAAAAGTAAATACCGTGGCTAGTCCCGGTATCCTTAAAATTGGTCAAAAGAGCAAACTACTCATTGTGTTCCATGTTTGGCTTTATCCTCGCGGACTGTGGCGTTAAGCGCACGCTTTGGACTGCTAATAACATCATGTGTATAGCATTCCGGAACACATTGTTCCTATAAAGCCACCAAATAATCCACAGGGGAGAAGGTCGCCTCGGTAGCTTAACTGGTGAAAACACTCGGCGCGAAATCGAGGGATCCGGGTTCGAATCCCGCTCAAGGCGAATGATTTATCCTCTGTGGAATATCGCACTTACGTGCACTTGCGGGTGACTCTGTAAAAGGTAAATACCGTGGCTCGTCCCGGTATCCTCAAAATTGGTTAAAATCCTCCTCCTCTTTATCACGGCCCCCTCGCCGGTCATTAAGTGTTTCAAACACCTACTCTGCCTCCTCCTAATTACTCAAGAATGTTTCTCTCGCTAACCAGCATGCCGTGCACTTCCTCGTTCGTCTTTCTTTCCGTTCATTGCGCTTTATCCATTCTCCTCCACAAACGCATCTCAAACGCTTCAAACCTATTCTCATCCTCTTCCACAAGAGTCCATTTTTCTACACCACACAAGGCTAATGCTCCATATTATACTTTTCGCTAGTATTTTCTATACATTATCTCATCGTATTGTATCAATCAATATCTCATTTTTTAATACTTTCTTTACCTACATATTGGTTCTTTTATATTGTTTTTTTTTTCTCTTTCTCTCACTGCAAATGACAACTTCCTTTTGCCTTAGGTGTGTCATATATTTTTTGATGCTATCCTTTTGTAAATTGATGACCTGTTTGCCAGCTATGTTTTTTTTGAAAGCAGAACTATTTACGTAATTTTTGTATTGCTCTTATAGGGAAACCTAGAGCATAATAAACATTCATTCATTCAATCATACATTTTCCTACACAAGGTCCTAGTTATTAATTGACTTCTATTTATGAACCCCTCCTTTTCTATTGCTATACTTCAAATCCTCCTTCGAATATCGTTACTTTTACGCTTATTTTCTCCCAACCTACTATCCAAGGAAGGGGAGAACTATTTGGTAAATGGGGGTAGGGTCGGGTGGAGAGAGGCTTGAGGTTGGTTTTAGCCTCATCTCCACAAATTTCGCCAAGGGGCCCACAGTGTTAAATGTACTCAAAATAACACCCTTGTAGGGATCGGGATTCCGTTAAAAATAATCACTAACTGTCCCGGGATTCGCGCCCGGGATCTCTGGATGGGAAGCCAGTTACCAAGTCACAACTTCTACTCGATCCCCAGGAGAGCAGGATTATGGGAAACAGGCCTCCAATACGTCCCCCCAATGAGGCAGGTGAAGCCATAGAACTGTTTTCGAACCATTTTTTTTTCAGCACCACATCCAATTTTCTGATAATTACAAGTGGCTTATAAGAGATAGACCCCAGATAATATAAATCTGCTCCGTAGACTTTAGGAAGCCCCCTTAAGGGGCCAATCCTTAATAAGGTGGACCCTCCGAGACCCTCCCTGGGGATCCGAACCTCGAACTTCAGGCGACCCACATGATGTCCACTTGGCAAAGGCATTAAAGCTCAACGCGACTTGGATTGCAGAGAATAACCAGAGTGACGGACCAAGTTACCGTTCATCACGCGGCAGATTTATCTTCTTTAATTAGTCTGATTATCATGCGTTGTGAGCGTAATGGTACACGATACATCCTCCCAAAATTGACTTTTTATTTTGGAATTCAAATTAGCGTACTGATTTGCGAAATTGTGAGGAGGGAGATCGCGTTGGTGTGGCGACTAGAGTACTGGCTTCCCATTCCGGTAGCCTAAGTTCGAATCCCGTGTGTGGCGGAGACTTTTCAGTGGAATCCTAATCCCAACTTGAGTGCTGTGTGAAGAGTACTTCAAGTGCGGTACTCCGTCCGTCGGATGGGACGTAAAACGGTTATCCCCTCGGTGATTTTCGATAGGAGCAGGCTAATACTGACCATGGGTTTCTCTCCACCCTTCCTCCATTCTCTTAAAATAACCTCTCCCAACCAACCTTTTTCCCTGACCTTAACTGCGAAGACGACCTCAGTCGTTGGTATCTACCCGCAAATAGCCAGAATTTACACGAAAAATGTGCAAAGTCCGAGGTTCGACTGCCAATTTAAGAAGGCGGCTTGTTCTTTAGGCGATTAATAACGGATTTATTGCCGCTCATCCAGGGCTGTAACCAGGTCATGTCTTTAGGAGGGGCAACCAATTTCCCAGAAGGGGCAAACGTTTTATAGTTCTTTTGTCAAAAATTAGTAGCCTGGTACGAAGTTAATATCCTGGTGTTCTACCTACAGTAATTTCTCACTTTTAAACTACATGTACTCTCACAGATTCAGTATCGCAGTATAAAAATATTCACACAGCGTATACGGCCTATGTCAACTTCCAGAATAGCAGAAGCTATGCAACACAAGCAACTCTAACAAAGGAACACTTTTTGTTGAACCAGTCAGATTTGAATGAAGCAAAGTACAGGCAGTTATTATGCACCTCTGAATACTGTGGTGATATTAATCTTCTGCAAAATGCAGCTTTTATTGATACTTTTTACTGTGATTGCTTCGGAATAACTGTTGGTGCATTGTTTCATTTAAATCTGACTGATCCAACAAAAAGCGGTCCCTCGTAAATGCCGTGTAGGGAATGACAGATTACGAAATGCATGCAGCGGTGTATCTGGTAAACAGATATACTTTTCGTATGCTTTTAGTTCTTTTTTTACCACGGTGAAAATGTTGATGTGTCACTAACCAAAGTCGTGCACGTTATCCTTCGACTCTTAAAGCTCGCCTCTGTAAAGCAGAATACTAAAAGGAGGCGTTAAAATAAAAAAAAGACTTAAAGCTAGGCCGGGTAAAAGAAATTCAAGGAGGGGTGGAACCCCTCCATGATCCCCCCCTGGCTACGGCCCTGCACTCATCGCGACATTTTTGGAATTTAGAAGACATTTCTTTGAGGAGGGAAGAATCTCCTCCCTCTATTCTGGCCGTGGGGATGAGTATGTCACCAAAATCCTAACCTCCGAGCCGAAAAGTCGGAAGCAGTGATCTTCCGACGACCCTTGGTGACACGCAAAACAGATGACTCAGAGCAAGCGAGCGCTGAGTGAAGAAAGGCCACCGGGCGCGCGCGGCTTTCACGCTAAGGACGATGACAATGGCGCATCAGAAGGCGTTTTGCAATAGCGGATCTTCTTAGTCGAAACAAAGACGTGCACTCAAGGGCCAGGAGAAGTCGTGATAATCGTATAACATTATCAATTCACTGACATGTGATTGAATAATAAGGCGGAATAAGTTTGAAGAATTATGGGCAATAAAACACCATGTAGAAAAAAATACTTCAGAGTAACATTGAAAACATTCTATTAATTCAATATAACGGTGTCAGGAACTGTATTATCATCAAGGGTCTTCTGATATTGAAGCACTACTTGTTAGGCCAAAAATAATTTGTGTGGAGTATTACTCTGGGTTTCTCTTTTACAAGATGTATAAATGGAGTATTCTTCGTTTTTAATGCAAGTTATGATCACAGAAGGATGAGAATACATATATTGGAGTTGTTTGAGAAGTGAGTCTTAAGAGGGATTATAATGCTTTGATTGGCATAGTGGAAGACAAACAAAGATGTACTCCGTAGGGGAGGAAAAGAAGTTGTTGGTGATTGGGAACACCCCAAGCCAGTAAATGCAGCTTGTAATTAGTTACAAGTGATAAGAAATTAAAGACCATCAGCTAGGAGAAAATGCATGAAAGTGCATGAAGAGGGAGGAAAATTATGTAGTCCATGTTATATGGAATGTGGGGAATACGCCGCGCCGGTCTGAATTGACAAATAGAGAGGAAAAGTATGTTTAAAGTTAGAAAAAATGATGGCCCATCGAAGTCTACCCAAATTTAAACTATTATAACGATAATAATACTCACTAAAAACCAAAGCGGAATTTTAGTTCTCAACCAAAATGTTTCATCGATTTTAAAATGGCTCGAATAGATCTCTTTCCAAAACAGAATCAATATCCGGTCGAGGGCCAATGACCTCAATTTTTGAGTTCTCATGTATAGGTAAAAAAATGTCTTATATAATTCAGGAAAACTATGCAAGGGAATCAGGATCTCAGACATTTCTTATGTGTTGCTCTACTATAACAGCGATCCAGAGATTACCATGAAAAAAGCAACACAAATATAGCAAAATGGTTACGAATGACGGTAAATGCTAAGTTGGTATAAATGAGCTAAAGTGCATGTAATTGCTTTTTAATGATCGACTTTAAATGTGTGGATAGTTTTGAAAAGTTTTATTCTCGAGAGGCGAAAATAGCTGTTGATAAGAATATACCTCTCCACAAATATTTTCATGATATTTAAACTTGGGCGTCCCTGAGTAATAACGCCGGCTGAAAACGGTAGACACCAGGGATAATAGAATCATTCGCGGAAAAAATAGGAAGGATATGGTGAGGCATGAAATGCTCACGAGAGAATATGGATTGGATGTTCTGGTAGTTGAAGCGTGAAGGTGTTTGCTTCGTTGAACATGACTTGGAGAGAGAGTATACAAGAGTTTGAGTATCAGAACAGATATGCAAAAATAAAACAGTGTAAGAGGAAGGAAGTCTGAAAAACTCATGAGTAAGCATGGTCTACAGGATTTCTAAATGAATTTACCAAGGAAAAATTCAAGACACTTCGGGAACCAGTCGCAACGACAAACTTGTTGAGACACCCTTAGAACACGAACTTTCACAGAGAAAAATTTGAAGTGAAAAAATATCCTCCTGGGAAAATAGTAAGTACTGAACGCAAAACGTTTTGACTTGGTCCAAGGTAAAACACCCATGAGAAAAAAAGTGACTTGAAAAAACTAGTGGAATTAGACGCAAGTCGCACGAATTATATATTTTAGCATCATATAGGCGGTAAGTAGCGGGAGCTTCTCGTTCCCTTTAACCCCACATAAGTTTCTCACTTGAAAGAGTAAGCCTGGATTGCTCAATTGACTAAATCACACGACTCAATGACGAGAGATCTGAGTTCGTATCCCGTTTCTAATGGCTAATTCTCTCTCGTGACTTATCCACTGCCAAGAGAAACAATATTAGGACCAAGCGCGATTAAAATAATGCATAAATAAGACAGGAGGAAACTATGCACGATAGAATAACATAGGTTGGAGGAGGTTACTAAAACAGCTAGTTTTCCTGGACTACGTCCACTAATTAGGCTATTCTTGGCAAACGATTATCCCCCGACAGGCAACAATTCACACAAACAAGTGGTTAACACATCTTTCAGATTCCATGACTTCCGCTGCCTAGTGCTCGCCATGGATGATGAAAGGAGTATTTTCTTTGACTAAATTAAACAAAGGGAAGGTGATGAAGGGTTGCGTTGCTCTCACTAATAACCGGAACTATTAAGTGCTTTCCTTTTGTGAAAAAGTCTCCCTATAAGATTAATCTCACCTTACATTGACCTTTTTCCACTTAGTGGACCATTAAGCACTGAGACTTCGTGGAATCATAATATTTTTCACATCGTGAAATAAGTCATTACGACACGGAATGGGCGGATATAATAAAAGTATTGCTTAGTATTACTCCAATTGAAGTTGTGATATAATTACCGTGGAAGGGTAATATAAACCTCGAGCAAATATTAAGCAAACAAATGCTACTATAATCACAGCCGATATTCACAAAACTGCGAATCAAACGTCAATGAAGCTTGGGGAAGCTCTCCTTGCTTTAATCATCTAACCTCTGTCATCGCCACGGAAAGCATTGCGGTTACAATCTACTTTCCCGTTCCACCAATATTCTCCCATGCACATATCTTATATCAAGCATAGGTAACTCGAAAAATTTGTCAAATCTAGAATTTCGCTCCTCTTGGCAAAAAAAAGCTTTCCAATGTCCGTGTCATTACATCTGAGTGTAAATTCCAGAGAAAAACTATACCCTATTAATAATAAGGCATTACCAAAAGAAAAGATGAGAAACAATGATATAAAACTTTTAATTAGTTTCGGGTTAAATATAAGTGCCCAAGCAGGGTTTCAACTACTTGCTAAGAATTTTATACTTAGTTATTGACACCAAGATTTTGATTAAGAAATCAAATACTGTGGGAAATTTTAATTTTTTCATTCCAGCTCTTAAAGTGACATCCGGAAATATTAAGTTTATCATTAATATGGAATTGAATAAAGATATATATAAAGGGAAATGCATGAAAAATATTTTCATTGCACCTAAATTAAAAACTTTAACTTAAGGCACTCGACTTGAGAATGAATTGTCCTTAATAATTTCGCGTTCAAATTTTCACATTCGCCAGCAACAAGTAACGGGGAAAAAGAATTAATACATTTGAAGTATTTTTAAATAAATATGGAGAAGATGCAAGTCACCCACAAGCTATGTGTAATGCAGTGGCATAAAACAAAGTACAAATATTCAGAACCGCACAGAAAATGCTGGTGAAACTATGATACCACCTCCTTCATTTAGGAATTAAAATTTTTTAACTGGCATTTTTCCTACATTAATAGCTGAATAATGCAAATATTTCTCATTCTTTTCCTCTGTGTGCTTAGAAATTTTGAAAAACTTAACCTAAAATAATAAAACACGGCATACGGGTTACTTTCGTGAGTAACCCGTCAACCCCGTACAAAAAAAGGCCGCGGGTCTAATAACCAGTGAATTTTTAGTCCATTCCTATGGTCAAGCTCCTAAGTATATATTCAAATGACAAACAAAACCGTTAGTGTTTTCAGAAGTACATACCACGTAAGGTGATAGAATACCTGAAAAAATAATATGAAATGCTTTTAAGTATCAGTAAAACTATTCTCTCAAGTATGGCGCTCAAAGATGCTTCTCTTACAATAAATGGCAGTGATTATAACAACAATCCAATCATTCCAAAAATACCTCTCGAGAAATTCATGTAATAGACCGATGAAATAATGGCCAAGCAAGAGAAATCAGTCCCATTACGCCCATTGCAATAAACACATCATGAATGAGTGGATGAGGCTTAAGGTGACTGGTTTCTCACAAAGTAGGACAACGAACAAGGATGTGTCACACCTCTGAGCATTCAATGTTTTTAAGGGTGTAATAAGTGGATGCTGAAATTCGGTATCGGGGACGTTATAATGTACGTATTTTAAACGTCAGAAATGTCATACTACTGGCAGAGAGTTAACAACTTTTATCACAAATACAGTTTTTTCCTGGACCCTTGTATTGCTGCTTCGAAATGACAGATTTTCTTTAAGTGGACTTCCGCTAAGAAACAATCTTTAGCGTTTTTTTGAGGTAGGTGAAGTGTGATAGAAATGATTTTATTCGGGTTAATGAACAAAATAAATGGAATCAGTGGATAAGTTCGTTTGCCTCTACCATTTAGCTCTGAAGGATAACTGGATAAATAAATAAAACATTAAAAATTGTTAATACTAGAAGTTTGGCTATTTGAAGTACGCTAAGCAGATATATTGAAAAATAAATCTTAGTAGGGGTGGACAAAAAAGCTTAAAATTGTACGTCCTTAAGAGTCATTATCAGTCTTGCTGGATTTCTCCAGTATATTCATTATTATAGCCAACTACTTTTTTACCATATAAGTTTGTTATTTCAGCATCCTTCATATTCACGCAAAGAGGAGAGAAATTAGAGCAAGAGGATTCCTCCACCTACCTCGGAAACACCATCACATAGGACGGAAGAAGTACAACGGTCATCAAGTGCGGAATAATCCAAGATTTTTAGCGATGATTTTTAGCCAGCTTTTTTTGACGTTCAGGATGAAAAGGCAACTATTGTGTTCTAAAAGGGTAGGACTGCGAACTAGGACACAGTTCGTAAAAACATTCGTGTGGAGCGTGGCAGCCTATGGATAGGAAGCATAAACCATTGGAAAAGCAGATCAGAAAAGATTTAAGGCTTCCGAAACCTGGTGTTAGAGGTGGATGCTGAAGATTAAATGTATGAATGAAATAAAAAATGAAGATTTTATACAGAAGGGTAGAAGAGTAAAAGAACATATGGAACACTGTACAGAAAAGAAGAACAATATGGATTAGGCACACTTAGAGGCACAAAGGGTTAGTGAAGAATATAATAGAAGAAAGTATAGAGGAAAAGGTCCCAAGAGAAAGGCCAAGGGATGAATACATAAGAGAAATAAAGAGGAAAGTACATAAGGAGAACTACCGGGGAGTGAGGGAATTAGCATGAGGTAGGGAAGGATGGAGGGCCGCAGTCAACCAATCTTAGGATTGAAAGACCAATGAAATGAAGTATATACGGTCACCGAGGTGGACTTAGCAATCTATAATTACTCACACAAGGCTGAAATAAACCGTTCAGAGATTACCTACCGTACTAGAATATTCATTAGTGAATTATAAAATAATTTAATCGCAGTCATGAATGAATCCAGGCTGAGTATATTTAGTCGAGCAGAAACTATGCTACAATTTCATTGTAACATTAAATTACGGGTGATATAAAACATTAGTGCTCCACGAAAGTTCATTAAAAATCGAGGTGTCATTAAGTTTCTGTACTTGGATAAAGCAAACGACGATAGAGGGTGGGTATAACCCAACATGAGCAATAAGAATTCTTGTTACTACACTCTTCAGTGCCAATTTGGTATCAGCGAATAGATCACAGTTGAGGAAAATCATTATCTGATTCATGCATAAGGAGAATTACCAGGGAGTAAGGGAACTAGGGTTTGATAGGGAAGGATGGAGGGCTGCAGTCAACCAATGTTAGGATTCAACGGCCAATGACGATCCTTCGTTTTTCGTTTGATGCATTTCATCCTTCGTCATCCTTGGAGATTCTTCTCATACACTTCTCCTCCCAATGTTTTTTTTCGCGGGAAGTTATTATACCTTATAACTTTTTCAATAAGTTAGTCCCTTACTCTTTAAAGATTTTCTATCAAAAATATTTTCCCTCTAACTCTTCGTGGTACTTCTTCATTGGTATTCTCTCCGTCTGCTTTATCTCCATCAGCAACGAATTTCCATTGCTTTCAATCTTCTTTCTTCTGCTACTGTTAACATCCAAGTTGGCCTGCCACACGAGAGAATGCTCGGCACACATAATATATAAACGATACCTGAGTATGCTTGTATAAGAGTCGGAGCAAGTTAAACGTATAGGATGGGAAACGGCTCGAGTACTGCTGGCACTAATAATGGGAAAGATGTGGTGAAGAATAAGTAGGTCACGAGAGAATATGGATTGGACGTCTCGTTAATGGGCGAGTAAGAAAGGAGTGAGCTTAGTTGATTGAGTCGTTTAAAGAAAATGGATGAGAAAAGAACAACCCATCAGATAAAATCACATTTAGTGTAAGAGGAAGAAGTTTATGAGTCAAACCGTGAGGAGGAGGATGCTCAACAAGAAGAGGAATATCAGGAAAGCTACCAACAGAGGATACTGCAAGAATTATGATCATGAATGAGGGTGAGTAAAACGAAGTCTGTCTGGGCGGTACTGTAGAAAAAGATGAAAGAGATCCTGTTTTCTCAGGCCAAAAAATAAAATCAGTCTTCTTGCTGCCTTTACCCTTAATGAAACGATATGCAAGATTGTATGCTGAATGCTGAAGTTTGAAAGAGACAATTTTGAAAATCATTCTAAGAAGGAGTTCTAAGTCTAAGAGGGCTAAATTTAAGCTTGAAGGAAAGTATTATAAGCTAAATTCTAAGCCTACAATAGCTAAGCATGAAAGAGAAATTTCTACGCCTGGAAGAATAAGCTTTTAGGTAGAAAGAGCAATGTCCGATTTCTAAGTGGGAATGAGGAAATATTAAGCTTGAAGGAGGACTTCTTTAGTTCCCATTTCTGTGCCTCTTCTTCCCTTACATGTAACTGCACATCGTCGGGCAGTCATTTTTCCAAAGAACTATTCATATTCTTCCCATGAAAAAAAAGAAACAAGCCTCTTATGGGGTCAGTAGTGTCTGAGGAGTGGCATTTTTGGGGATGAGTGGGTAAAACGGTATGTGGGCGCACTTTTTCCCATGCTGAAGACTGGGACAAATGCTTTCTCAAACGCTTGAGGCTTCAATGCTTTTAAGTTTAAAAGCATCCTGAGATCGAAAGAAAGAACGTGAAAAAGAATAATACCGGTTTTTTTGTGAAACAGCCATTGAGGAGCGCAGCACAATGGCTTTTACATGTCTACCTGTCAGTGGCAAAGCATATGACATTTACAACGTTTGATATCTGGTTCAAACCCCTTCCCACCGCTGTCATGGAGTTTCCCCTCGAAGATATTCCCGGAATAACAGAGAACTTTCTCTAATTGTCGGAGAAGCGATGGAGTCTGCGGCGGCGGGTTTTAGTGGGCGCCAGGACGTCCTAGCCGAAACACGCGGAACTGCGGTCGCAGCAGAACAACCAACCGACTCGGATTACTAAGCGTCAACCGACGACGTCATCTAAGGTAAGCGCAACCGCTATTACATATAGGTTATGAAATATTGCCTCTTGGTAAATATCTCACCTAATAAATTTCCCAAACGTAGTGCAATTGGTATACTTTTTTAACCTTGTCCAACCAAGTGCTTACATAGGTCTTTTCAAGTGCTTAATGTTTCAAGTGTTTTTTGTTCTCTGGTTTAATATTTTCTCGTTATGAAAAATGAAGTTATTATTTTCACCAATCGCTACGATCAGTTTAACTAACTGTCAGTCTGATGTTATATACGAGTACAACCCCAGAACTCCTAGTTAACATCGAGGTAACGAAAAGACTACCTCATCTTTCGGTTTAAGCTAACCAGACATTATAAAACAAGTACCTAAATTTCTTTTGAATGCACAAATAAGCAATAACGTAGGTAATTCAACACTATCAGGCTAAAAGCGGTAGAAATATTCCATTGTGAATAACAAAAAAAAATACTCAGTATTTTGCCATCTATTTCTTTCACTTACTTCGCGTTTGAAAGTTTTAGGGTAAGCCTCAGGCATAATCTATTGCTTAGAATAACGCGCAAAAGATATCGAAAGGTGTTTTTAACCAAAACCGAGCGGAAAGTTACGAACATACTTTTTTAATTTTAATACACGATACTTAAGTGCCTGACCGAGATGGGGGTCGACACCGCATCGCGGAAGGGAAGTCGTCTGCCATTCAGAAGAGTGAGGGAGGGGGATTAAAATGTATTATCTTTGTCGATATAAACCTGGCCTATTCCCAATAATACTCTAGCGGAGTCATCCATTGAGGAGAATACGGGTGCGCGAAGTTTTACTAAAAATATTTCCAGATCAGGTGATTGATTTTTTTAGCGATTTTCTCACATTAGGGATACTCTTAATTCGGAGCCTGGTTTAAGCTATTTAGTTATGCACACCCATCACGGTGTTCCCTTCTGGGCTGGTAGAGTAAAAAGAGTTTAACCATCGTTGTTAGTCCAAGAAAGCTGGCTCTTCTTATAAACCCTTCCATACTGCCCTATCGTTTCATATCTCTTTTTCTTCTGCTACATTAATACATTGCTTCATACTCGCTCTCTTGTATCTAAGACTCATAATATTCCTCCTTCCTAATAGGAGGGAAGTTTCGTAGTTCTCGCCAATGCCCTGGGAAAGTGCCGGTAAGCGATACACCAACATCCGATCAAGAAGAGAAAGCAAGTTTTTTTTTCGAATGGAGGTCAAGGTTAATATTATTTTCCACTCCTAGGCTACGCTGTTAACGATTACTATAAAAAGATTTCCGATGGAAGATTTAGAAGCATACGCAAGCTTAATTGTCACATTTTTTTACGCTAAACTTTTTAAGTTTAACGCAGGTGGCGTCAACTAGGACAGTGACGTGCTGGCCTGACAACCCAAGGAGTCGCAGGTTAAAATTTCGCCTCGCGCATGGCCGTTTCTTTTGTCTTAGGATATAGATCTTATATCTGCTGCTCGCAGAAATATATATATATAAAATTACAAAATAGGAGTACTTACAACTCATGACTTTAAATAAATGACTCATGACTGCTCATGAGCCTTTTTGCGTAATAGTACCTGGTTTTATAAAATGTATTTCCGTAATACCTGATTTGATAAAAAGTTTTTAAATAGAACTAATTTTAAAATTTATATTATAAAACGCTTTACGGAAAGTTGTGTCACAAATTAACTTAGGCAAGGCGATACAAACGATCCCTCACTTCCTATGTATTGTTTTATTTTTAATATATCTTGATTAATTCACAGCAAAATTATTTTTGTTCACTAGTACACCATCTAGAGTTGTTAAGTCCTCTCAATAAATGATGTAACTAGAACTTAATTGGTTAATTGGAACGTATCTCACGTTTATATCCACCCGTTGCACACTGTCCTCGGCTGCACTTAAAGGAAACCGCTCGGCAGACAGGTCTCCTTGAGAAGATCGGCACGCGAGGGTCCTTGACGACGGACAACGAACTCCCTTGAACTTGAGAACGTTACTGAGTGCTACTGGTCGCCGCGAATAGAACAATCGCCCGATATCGGTGTGCAAATGTGTTTGTCACTTTCGCAAGCGGTGGTGTGCGATCTGCACTTTTAATCACATCCGAGAGAAATAAACAACTGCTATAAATACGTTCATTTCCCAGATTGACAATCACCAAAAGAAAGTGATAAATAACTGGTGAACGTGAATAATTCCCGAGTAAGTGACTATGCATTGCGTTCTTTGATGAAATTGCTGATGAATAACAAAAGCGAAGGCTTTACAGCTAAACTTCGTGAAACTCATACACGACACTATATATGTTAGTACTTTCTAATTCACGCCGTGAATAAAAGGAAGAGAGAAAAAACGAATTACTTACTTATTGAGTGAAGATTGACTATTAATGTTGACCGCTAAACGCGGAAAAACTATGCTAACTATACTAAACTTCCGATAAAAAATGAAAGCCAGAAATTCGATCCCTTAAGCATAGCAATATTATGATATTTTGTCCAAAAGTTTAATCTTTTAGAGCAGTCAGTGGACGTCCTATGAGGCTAAAAGTATATCATTTCATTATTATTCAGGGTTAATTCACTCCAATTGGCTGAAATCAAGTAATAATTCTCATACATTTTAATTAATGCAATAGCGCTCTTGAAATTAAAAGTTAGCATGCATTCTAATTCCTCCTGCATGCGAAAAACTGATATTGAATGTTCTTTGTCGTGTTTTAAAGCAGTTTAAACGTATTTCTTTTCTCTTGAAATAAGAATGTAGCAATACACTAGCTCATTTAAAAATGGCCTACTATTTTCTAGGTGCCTGGGGAGCTTTCACTCAGCACGAACATGTGGACGCTGTCCGTGACCGCCTTCGCTTTCATTTCTGTCGCCAGAGGTAAGTACACAAAAGCAGCGACACCTTTACTCAAGTTGATGACAGGGATTAAGTCGCTATGACACATGCCAGTACTATATATGAATGCCGAAGAGTATGATTCAAATCAGCTGTTTAATCCCATTCAGAGTAAGACACTTAAAAGAAAACCGCCCTAAACAGTGATTTCGAATAAGCCGGATTTCAGGCCAAAGTCTTTTATTCAAATCTGAATATAATTATTGACCTAATTATTTCAATAATACTTTACTGAAAATAAGTCTTTTATTCAACGCAATACTATAATTATGTAAAAGCTCTTCAATACAGACGCTTGCACATCGTATCATACAGGGATCCCCGGTCCTGTCATTTCTGTATTTCATATAAAATTCTTTGAACATCATGAATGTTTAAAATTTTACTGTGCCATTTAGTTGACAAGATCAATACCACCTTGACATTTGGTAGGATGAGGGTGATGAATGATTTCATGAAATTATATTATGTACGCTTTCACATTAATCCTAAAATGTCACATGTATTATCTAAAACACCCACTCCGTTTTTTTCTTCGAAATAATGTTTTTCACAATAAGGGTCGGCTACACGAGGTATCTTACTCATACCAGCAGCGTGTGATATTCACGTATCATCATAGTGGTTCAGTTCCATTCCTGCCCTCACATGTGATGTCCCACATCTGCCAACCAGAAAAACCACACAATGAGTAAAATCGGACGTGCCTCGTGATGCTTCACTCGAATTTAAATGCGATTCCCCGATCAGTAGCCAAGAGATCTACCCACTAGACTACTACAGAATCCACATCTACATACTTCATTGCACTACTTCGCAAAGACGTGTGGCGCGGAGTGTCAGGACACCAGCCATGAAAATGGGATAATAAAGGAAGAAAGATTTGGGAGGGGAAAGGGACGAAAAAAGGGATATGCAATAGTACAGTGTTTCCCCGTCCATGGTGCTCATGCCTTGAGAAGTTCGTGTTTGGTGGCTATGGGGTGCGGGATTAAATTTTAATAGTGGATGGTTGTGAGTTTAAAGTAGCAGTTAAAATATAAATAACAAATATTCTTATAACTTGAGAGCAGCAATTTTTTGAAATGGTTCATTTAAGTGTATGAAAATCAAAAGAGGTTAGCAATTGTTGTTATCATACTAATATATAAAAATGTAATGGTGTCTGTCTCTCTGTCTGTCTGTAGCTTAATCACGCAAAAACTACGGAACCGATTGAGCTGAAAGTTGTCATGTAGAGATAAAATGCATCTGGGTGTAACATAGGCTATATTAAAAAGCCCTCAGGGCCCCCAAAGGCCCCCCCTGGTGGTCCCTGATAGTCTGCTAAGCATTGGGTTCGGTGCAGTCGTATCATTGTTTGCTTTTTAAATTACTTTCAATAAAGATAGAGGGCTGGGATTTTTTAAAAATCGGATGGTTGAATAATTGATGTTTATAATTATTTCAATCGATTTTCTTGTACGCTCAGTCGTTGTCTGAAAATCATGTTTTTTTCTGAAATATATAACATTTTTCTCTGAAATCAACAATAGCATATTTCCTTGACAACCAGAGATTTGATTTTCAAAGGATATTCACGCCTCAAGCATTTACGTTTTACTGCAGGCCCATGATAGCACGTATTTAGAAAATATGTTTAAGAATGGCCCAGAGTCCCAAGGGCCCTATGATAGATTGCTTCGGGGGGTAATCGATAAATTCAATGCATATTTACAACAAAACTACTCTTCAATGTTTATTCTCAAAGTAGCTCTCATAAGGGCACTGCATGTATATGAGAGAATACTTAAACACTTAGTACACGATACATATAAAGGAATTAAATGTGCAAGAATAATTACGTGCAGTGAATAGTAATGGTAATAATGCCTCTGTTTCCACAGCAAACACGGCGTTGTTTATTATCGTTTAATACTCAGATGTATTAAAAGTTTTGTAGACCAATTCCCACATCATAAACGATACGAGTTATTTACGTATGTTTAAAAGTTTTAAAGTGCAGAAAACTTACATTCACCCTATCATCGAGTTGCCTGTTCAAGACTTCCACTCACCGCTGTGTTTCCCCTCCTTGAACTTAAAAATATATCCATCAACATGCTTAATAGAAAAAAGAGTAACCTTTCGAATCAATCTTTTAAAGCAAGAGGAATGTCTTTTTTGCGAGAAAATGAGCCCTTGCAATAACAACGACAAAGGTTAGACTTGGATGCTCAAAGACATGCCCACCAGCAATCTCATGAGAATCTCCCCGTGGTGATTCTCGGGTTACGCTAAGAACCGCACAAATTTTATCCTTACCCAACCTACGGACTGGTAACCATTTATAAATCTGGTTCAAATATAGACTCATCTGTTTCGAAACTTCAGTCTATTTTCAGATAGTGGAAATTATAATGACGTCACTACATGCTTCTTACCCGAAAGAAGAATTGAAATTCTGCACAATGGACGACATTCGCGCATGAAAATCGACAAGTGCACTAAGAATTACCATAGATGTTTTATTTAGCAGCCGAAACCAATGATTATGGCTATCCTTTATGCCGAAGGCGCAGTTCGGGTGATGGAGGATTCATAGGTCAAATAAACATGGCTGCAGCTGCAAATACTCCTTTTGACGTTGTCAACCGCTGGATTGTACCCTACTCTCAACCCTAATGAATACACTCAACGCACATATCAACATTTATTGCGCAACTAAATTAAGTCATTGAATGCAAATATATTTATGTACACAAGGGAAGCAATCAAGCTGTTGATCACTCATAAGACGCCTCAAGAGAACCGGAGGGACGAGGTGACCCTGTATCAACCTGGGTGCTATTTTAGTACTAATGAGTCTGCGTGGCCCATTTTTTGGTTTCCCGTGCATGAAAGAGGACCTGCAGTCACACATCTCTCCGTGCACCTGGAAAACGGTCATCGTGTCTACTACAACGAACACAACACACAAGATAGGTTACGAACTCCTCAAATGACCACGCTGACAGTTTTTCTTCAGGCTTTGTAGTAGACAATAAGTTCAATGTTTTTCACATCCGTTGAATTTCAACGGGTATCTTCCGCAAGTAATGTTATAAAGTTTTTTAATAACTCTGTTCCTGTTGTATATATGATAAAAGGGTAAGGGAATTTTTGAACCTATCCATTCGATAGTGCATATCTTATTTTAACTCCCAACCCATCACAATCAGCACACATTCGTAAAAAAAATAAAAAATGAAAAAAAAACTGCACTGTAAGTTGTAACAATTACAGAGTTTCAACACTTTCGTACGGCCCATCGCTCGGAGAGTCATTTTGAATTTGCTCGGCGAAGAAGTAAAAATCTTATTTCAATTTCCGGTTGACTATACTGGAGATAACTTTATACATCAATTCTCATAACTTTATGTAAGGTAGTCCTTAACGGCCTTTACAGAAAAAATGTAATAATAATTTTTCAGCCAATATATTCGCATTACTAGGAGGAATGTATTTTAGCCACTCCTTCTAATTGAGATCTATGATAAGCGAGATAAATGTGTTGTCAACTAATCATTTAGATTACAACAGACAATTAGGCAGTGTAATTATACTTTGGGAAAATTACAGACGTCAGAATTACTATGGGTCAGTAGTGCTGGCGATGCTGATATTGTCTCTGTAGATCATGCTCTGTCTTGAAAAGCATTCACTGACAGCAGTATACCTTCTAAATAATCAAGTTACTCGTGCATTTAAACGTTTGTACTCCATCCCTAAGCGATCTTAATTAGTGCGCCAACACTGATAATCATTGCTTGGTAGTCGAAACGTGTTGAAACCTAAGGGGAAAAGTACAAATTTACAATTGAACACATAAGCAAGAAATAAGTGTTGCTAGTAGTGAATTTCTTCCAAGAAAGTATATCAGCCACAGAAACGATATCTACTCTACAGGCACAGCTTTCCAAATATAATTCACATGCTTTGACTCAGTCCTTAAGCTGTCAACTATGACCCTTTTAAGTTGGGAAAAAATGGCAGTAGTTTGAAGCCAAATCAGGGCTGTTCAGAGGATGGTCAAACAATACTTGTTTTAACCATATTTATCTCTCTTCCTAACACTCTTTACGAATCAGAGGATCTCTCGACACTTTCGTGGAGCGAATCGCAACACGAGCCGAGCGCTCGAGAGGACGAAAGAGAAAAACAGTCGACGCAAATGAATTACGGGGCCAGCGAGCGTTCTTCGTTCTCTCTTGGCTTTCTCCTTTCGCGAGAGAAAAGTGAAGGCATAAAAAATGAAGACGAGGGACTGGTGGGAGGCGCGGATTTCGGCGAAAAACAAGTCACGCCGCGTTGATAATGAGGCTATCTCTCCACACGCCTCGGGAAGAATCTGTGTCGAACACCATAGGTCGTAATTCAAAGTCGCTTTAACACTCTGCGCCCGATTATAGGCTTCCGTCTCTTACAACGATAAATAATAGAACTAGTAGTTTTATCCGCGTAGGTAAGGTCCCTTAAGGGGCAATAAAGTCCCACAGCAGTTGCGATGGATCTGTTCCATTAAATTATCCCTCTCGCTTACAATTAGCTGACTAGACTTGGTACTTTTTTGTAAGCAGACAATGTTTATTACAAATGCTAAAATAAAGAAAAACATACAATTTCTTACCAATATACTCATTTTTACTAATATACTCACTCAGACCAAATACCAAACAATCCCCGCTGAGTCCCATGGACTTGTCAAACGACAAAAACATAATTATTATTGGCAACAACATTATCCCTACATTTTATTCCTGCACAGGTTTTCCTAAATTCATTTTCTAGATTCATTGCAAAATATTTGCAATTTTACATGTCTTGTAACGCTACACAGCTTAATGGCGCACAGCTTAATAAAGCGCTAAACTAGTTTAGTGGACTAGAATAGTCTAGTGGACTAGACTAGTCTAAATACCATTAATTACCAAGTAAGACACGTTTAGTCAAGCGTAGTGGACAAGATTTTATTTTAATGCATTAACATTATTACAGTCATCTTGCCCCACATGGTTTTGGTTTCTCCATGAATTAGTATCTCATAGTATTCATGAATGGGAGTAGTATTGATCAAGGCTGGTTTGTAAGGATTTGGTCAAGAACAAGTAGACGAATTGACCAAACCCTCAAAAACCAGCCTTTATCAATGGATTTTACTGTGATCGAAAATTGTGATGACAGGTAGTAGTATTATTAATATTAATCAGTAGTAGTATCATGACCAGCGTACTGTATGTTAGCATGTTCACCAAAGTAGCACTCTCCAAGTTTCTGGTTTGGACCTGACTGCTTCATGGTGCTCACCTAGTGCCCCAGGAGATCGTGCGGGGTCGACCTTGAACTGAGACGAGTGTTGCATGCCTGGTGTGGAATCACTCCGTGTCACAGAACCTTGTTCGGTACTTCGCAGATGCATGAGCAGTATTTATTGCGATATGGGCGGCCAACCGTTGCACAGTGGGCCAAAATCCAAAAAAGCTGGCCAAAAGTCGAAAAATGAAGTTCGCGCAAACCAACCAAAATCAGTTGATTTATATTATTAAGCATATGCTCTTTAAGATAGGGTACCATACAGAGCATGGAATACGCCATGAATATTTTTACAGCTGGTCAAAGTAGAGCATGTCAGGGTGATTTTGTCGACCGAAATTTTTCCTTGGAAAATAGCTAGACAGAAAGCTTTATTAAAGAGTCGTTATTTATAATGTTGGTTTTAAAGTATTTTGATCCTCAAAATTGATATTTATTGCAAGAATGAAGATAAAGTTTGTTCCGTTTTATTTGTATTTTCACATTTTTATAATTTTTCAAAAATTGTGCTGTATTTTCATTAAATTTTATGTTTAACGTTAATTATCGTTTTTATCGACATCAGGCTACACGGAGTTATTTATACTGTGTGATAGAAAAAAGCATATAGAACAATATTCAGAGGGTTTACAAAAAGCATATAGAACAATACAACAAATTTTTGCGATAACTTGCGATTCTAATTTTAACAACCATTTTTATTTAAAATCACCCCGGCCACTCGGGCCACAGTGGCGGCCACTAAGCGAAGAAAGTATACAATTTCCGAGCATAAAGACGATGTAGTGCCAGTTCAATGACATTGGTAATTTGAATAGACAATTTATGAATAACTTTTTATATTGATTTTTTCACATTCTACTTAAATGGCTAAATTCAATCTAAATCTTGTCGCAAATTGCAACTTCTCGCTACGTTGGCGATTGGCGATTCTACGATGAGGAGGTCGTTGGGATATTTCTCAGCAGAGTTATGGGCTAAAATATCTTTGAAAGGATGTTCCATGAATTGTGGATTGTCCTCAGGCATGTTGAGCAGGCTATTGTCGAGGGATTTAGGGGGAGGCTCGTGGTCATGCACGTGCAGCGGCAGGCGCCCGCGCCAGCTGGTTGAGGACTTGCGTCCCTCCGTGCATGCTGGCCCCACAATGCTGGTTTTACAACCTTCCTAATAATGACTCTTTTCTACTTCCCCTAATCCATTGATAGCAATCTCAAGTTATGCTTTTTACACCTTTTTTGCCTCTTTTTGCCGACTCTTGCCGCCACTTGTTCCGCCAAACGGAATGCTTAGTTAGTTTCCTTAGGGGTTCTCGTTGTTTTCGCGTACCACATGCATCAGTTGTCCTAGAGAGCGTCGAGTGAACATCCACTGTAAGTGACTGTGCTGTGCAACACTGGGTTGATCTGTTCAACGTTAGAACCGTTTCAAATGAGGATATAGTTACCTACTTGTACCTGGAAACCAAAGTCTCCTTGCACCCGTCTCCGTCTCTTCGTGCCTTCACTATGTGTACGTCGCATCCATTGAGGAAAATTTTGCTTTCCAATCATACGAGAAGCAGTTTGGTAAGCAAAATTTTAATTTTTAAAATGGATTCTAAGTTGGAGTCAGTATTTTGTTTTTTGCTACCCATGTAAGAATGATGATAGTAAGGCTGTCGATGGAAGTGATGACCTGCTATTTTTTATTTCGTTTTGTAGTGTTTTATAATAAATTTGTGAGAAACTATGGAGAGTAGAGAAGTGATAGGGTTGCAGCTTCATGAAAAAATTCTAGAGAAATAAAAAATTACGGCACGTAAGATAAAATGTGATAGATTTTTGGATTGAAAAATTTCAATTGAATAGAGATACCGATGCGAAAGGTATTTTGACGAAGTGCCTACAAACATGATTTTTTACTAGATATTTTGAGAAATGGAACAAGGCGCAGCGAGGGGAGAGCTACTTCAGAGTTAATAATGGTAAATGGCTAATATAAAATTGGCTTGATAACAGATGTACCAAAACCAGGATATGGCACCACAAACGATGGTAACACAGACGCTGTTTTACGGACCTTAAATTATCAGCAAATATTACCGGTAAGAGAAACTGACAACTATTTCAAATTAAAGAAAATATCGCTGCTGAAGTTTAGTAAGATTTTTAGTTAATTTAATATTTTTCAGGGCTTGATGAACAACTGATTTCAAGGTTTTAAAAGATTTTGAAAGTAATTTCAAGCAGTCGAGCACTCAATCACAGTGAGTTCAGAAAATACTGTCTAGCAACAGCGAAATTATAAGTTAAACAATACCCTTGGTATTATATACCACCAACGGTGCACAAGCTTCTGATTCATGGTGCGGATATATCCAAGAAAGCAATAATGCCCATCGGGCAGCTTTCAGAAGATGCCTTGGAATCAAGGATTAAGGAAATTAGGAAATTCCGGCATCACAATACGCGGAGGATATCAAGAGAGGCAACTAATAAATGTATATTTCGGAGATTGCTGTTCACCTCTGATTCCTTGATATCTTCAATTTCATTTCAAAGTAGTAAATCGAAGGAAGATTTAGATCCAGTAGTGAAAAAACTAATTGATTATGGGAATGACGAATGTGAAGATAAGAGTGATGACGAGTCATCAGAGGATGAGTGACACTTTTTATCAATATTATTTTTCAAAATATTTCTTCAAGTTTTTGATAATAATATTATTGAAAATATTTGTTTAATATTAAAATTTAAATAGTAAATTATCATGGTCTCTGCCTCTGGCTTACATTTATGTTGAATCCTGATCCCAGTAGTGCGGCAAAAGTATAGCAAAATGAAATTGACTGGAATATAGCCATTTTCAAACTAATTTTGCAATAAAAAATTAATTAAATATTTATCTTTTTGTAAAAATGTAATCTACGTAAGCTATAGCTTTAATATTTTATTTATATAACATTGTAACTTGATGCAAGTTCATTTTCATCGAGAAACATATTTTCAATTCCTCCCATTCCGTTGCAGTAGTCATGATTTGTTAAAATATATTATGCATTAAAATTATGCTTGGAAAATTTTTGTAACGGATTTTATAGCTCCTAGCATTATTAATTACAGTATTTTGATAATTATCACAGGAAATTTTTAGTTTTAACTAGACCACTCAACCATCGAAATTAAGCTTTGTCATTGCATATTTAATGTTTATACAATTAACAGCGCTTTATCCGTAAAATATATTTTAAAAATAATGATAAAATCATGTTTATCAGCCCAAAATACCTTAGAAATTCACTTCATGTTGCATATGGACTGGTAATTTTTAGAGTTATTAATTTTGGCCAGCTTTTTTTCAGTTTGGCCCACTGTGCGTTGTGGCCACTAGCGCCGCCGAAGTTAAGCGAGTTAGATACTAAGGTAAGGATTATTGGGGAATAGGAAGATGGGCGGATAGAAGTCCGTCCTGACGCATTCAGAGGAAATAAAAATGTATAAATAAACACTTTTTAAAAACTGGTTTTACTCCAAAATGCACTAAAAAATAAAATGCACTAAAAAGTAGAATATAAATTCTAGATTGAAATTTACAGTTAAGAGACCTTCTATTCCAAATTTATAAATATATCAAAGTTGAAAGTGAAAATGAATATTTGTTTACTTTATCTGTGAAATTCGTTGATGATTATGAGGCAAGAACGTATAATCGTACGTCTAATTGATCATCAAGTTGATCATCATGATTATAAGACCAGGGTGCTCAAATTCAACTTAGTAAATTACTTTGCACCCTGGTCTTATAATCATGATGATCAACTTGATGATCACGTACGATTATACGTTCTTGCCTCATAATCATCGAAGAATTGCACAGATAAAGTAAGCAAATATTCATTTTCACTTTAAACTTTAATATATTTATAAATTTGGAATAGGTCTCTTAACTTTGTAAATTTCAATGTAAAATTTATTTTCTACTTTTTAGTGCATTTTTATTTTTTACTTTTTAGTGCATTTTGAAATAAGACCAGTTTTCAAAAATGTGTTTTTTATATATTTTTATTTTATGCTTTATAGTCTTCACACTTTTATTAATTTAACAATCATTGAAATTTTCTTTAGCTTTTTTAAATTCCGAGACTACTCCTGTCTTAGTCATCGTAATCTTTGCGTTTCTGCTAATGCTTCGCTGTTGCAAGGTTTCTTTCCGGTGAGTTTGCACAGTCAAGTTCTTGTATCTGAAGACCATCTAGTGATCTTAATGCGTAATGCTTTATTAATGTTTTCTCTATGTACTTAAATCAAAAATATTTAATTAAATTAAATCCGACAACGTGAAAAAATTCGAAAAAAATTACCAAGATTCAGTCATCAAAGTTAAACATGTATACAAAATTTGGGAAAGATTGAACAACGGAAAAGGGTTCAAAAATTGTTAATGTTTTCTCTATGTACTTCAATCAAAAATATTTAATTAAATAAAATCTGACAACATGAAAAATGCGGAAACATTTACAGAGATTCTGTCACCAAAATTAAACATGTATGCAAAATTTGGGAAAGATTGAACGGGAAAGGGTTCAAAAATTTGGTAATAGATATGCGATTAAACTCACGAAGCAAGATGAAATAAGACCAGTGAAAACAAAGTCATAACTCATCAACTCCCAACCCAACTGAAGCTAGGAACCCAACTGAAACTTCTAGCTCTGAAGAAGCTAGGATTCGTCAAGCGTATTGTGGGAAGATTTTCGGATGAAAAAGTAAAAGAGAGGTGCTATTTCGCACTCTTCCGGCCACACCTTGAATATGCAGCGAGCATATGGAATCCGGTGCAGAAAGACCTAGTCCGGGAACTTAATAAAATACAAAGGAAAGCTGCGCGATTCGTCAAAAACAGCTACGGGCGTACTGACAGCGTTACACAGATGCTAAACGAATTAGGCTGGGAACAGCTAGAGACTCGGAGGCTACGCGGTAGGCTTAGATTGCTTGAACAATTGAGAATAGATATCTTTCAGAGCGACACGGAGAACATCATATTAGAACCCCACTATATTTCCAGGTCCGACAGAAACGATAAATTAAGAGAGATATTTTCCCGAACGGATAGGTATGGGAATTCGTTTTTCCCCCGAACAATAAGGGACTTCAATAAATGCTAGGCGTAATTTCATTAGAGCGTGTCCATTTTATATGTAACGGCTGGTGTCCTAACACCCCCCGCCACACGCCTATTGAGGCGGCTTGCGGGGTAATATGTAGATGTAGATGTAGATGTAGAACTGGTAGCACACCACCATTAGCTACAATAAAAATAAGCAATAGAGTAAAATAAAATCACCGCCTATTAATTATGCAATAAAAGAAGGTAAGGAGTTTTTATCATATCAGTAAAGGAATGCTTCGATAAAACCATTCATATTAACAAAGAATTGCGACAGCAAAATAGCTCAATTTGGCAGTTTAAACTTTCCTCAAGTAGTCTAATCACATAAGGGATTAAAAATTATTAAAACTTTACCCATTCGGAAATATTCTTCTTAAATTTTAGCCCATTAATGTAATGCGATGACATAATTAATCGAAAATTGCAAATCAATGAACGTCACCTTCTCTGTTTTATTTCACCAATTTTTTAAATAATAATATTGGTGGAATATTATTTTATTTGGAATTTGCATAATAATAATTCAAAAATATTTAAAATATAATATCATAATAAAAATTTGGAATTTTTAAAGCAATAAGTTGGTGGAATAACACTGTTTTCTTTTTCATTATTTTAAATGAACTCCCACAAAGTTGAGCCTGAACTCATTGCGATAGTCAACGTCTTGTTTATTTTAATCTATTTCTGTGTAATCGTTGAATGCTTTCATCCAGACGCCACATATTCGAGGAATAGCCCAATTATCTTTATGTTGCAAGCTAAACAGTAAAAAAACTTTCCTTTCCCAACATCTATTAGCGGGCATATCGGCGGAACTGCCGTTCGACAACGCCACAGCGGCAGTGCCCGAGAACTGGGAGGGCCATCATGAGACGTTGGCCAAGCTGATGGTGCAGAGGTTGAACTCCGGCGGTTGGTCACACGGGGATTGGGATATGGATGCCAATGAGGCCGGTGAGTTTAGTACGTATACTTAAATATTCCTAGAGGGATTAGAAAGCCTGATACCTTAAACATAGCAATCATTATATTAAGTTCAAATGTTTAATATTTTAGAGTAGTCAATGGACGTTTTATGAGGATAAAATTGCATAATTTCATTGTTAATCAGGGTTAATTAACTCTATTTGCTTATCTAACTAACTAATTAACTAAACTAATATCTTATAATGAATGCAATAAAACTCTTGAAATTAAAAGGTAGCATGCATTCTAATTCCTCCTGCATGCGACAACCTTTTATTGATTTTTTTTCGTCATGTTGTCATTCTGTTTTTATTTTTATTGAAATATGTTGATTAGAAAACGAAAACAATTTTGTTTTAATCACTTTCTGAATTTGGTCATAAAAATTTCTGCAAGGTCCAAAAGAAAATAGAAGTGTTACTTTAAACCTGTGACAGTAAGAGCATAGAAAATAATTGCGTAAAAATCAGCTTAAGTATTCCTTGTTTTTTTTAATCACTTCAAAGTAAATTTCTGGGAATCAAAACCTGATCATGCTTTCTCGTCAACAAGCCTAAAAGTTCCATGACATATAAATGCGTATTAGCACGAATTATATAACGAAAAAATTATACATAGACATTTATTTCCGAAGATTTTATTGAATGAAAGAAACATTCTGTTTGAGGCTTTCGCAGTGCTGGATTACAGTTGCTAGATTTCCATCTGTCGGCACTCAGACCTGATCTGAAGATGTGGCCAACATAGGCCTCGAAACGTCATCTGAATAAAACTTGACGCAGCCAAACCCGAAAACTATGGAGAGAACTGAAAGAAACATTCATTTCTTTCTTGTGTTAAGTAACGAAAATGGCAGTTAGTCGATTAACTTTGACAGCTATTTAATTTTGCGGTGGCAAGTCATTCAATGTCATGGTGACCAGATCTGTGCCAAGAATTTAAGTTTTGACGGTGATTGGATTACGTGTTATTGCCATTCAGAATATTCTCTCAGAACACGTAAAGGCAGGGGCATAACCTGTGAAATTAAATATATAAACTATATAAAACTGCTGTGAAATTTAAATAAACAGCAAATACATTAACTAATATAGACCGATTTGAAATAATTCTTATAAATTGTATCAGCTCTATACAGAGTAAATAAAATGACCATCATTACAGCCTGCTATAAATATCAATCTCGGAATTTCTCAATAAAAACGATGAAAATGCATCAATTTCGAAAAAACCATCTATATTTGCATTTTAAGGATAATTCGTTCTATTTTGCAATTTGAGGTCAAAACTCCCAGAATGCAGGAACGCGTTTAAATAATTTCGATAAATTCCTTCAGGTGTAACTTTTTATCACCTACTGCTAAAAACAAACACCTCTTAACTATTCCGGACCATTTATTTATGAACAAAAAAATGATTCATTTAATTATGGACGGTTGGAATGCCAATTTTTTACATTGCTGGATCTTTTAATGCCACATTCTTGACAGCGTAGGTAGTGTGGCGAAACTTGGTGGCACTAACTTGTGCATGTCGCATGGCGCAAAGGAGAGGAAAGCATACACTAGATGTGGGATGAAGCGGCCGAGCCTTTTTCCAGAGGACCCTGTGGGAGTCCGATAATTTTTCCCGCTCATCAACGCTTGGTTTACCGTCAGTGTCCTGTAATCCTCAGCTGGTGTGTGCCACCAAGTTTCACTATACCTATACATTCGTGATAAATGCCTCTAAATGTGATAAAGCAAGTTAAATCGATTCATCTCAGATTGATCCGGCAAAAAAACCGTAATGATTTTTTTTCACGTGAAATAATCGACCCTCACTCAATAAAGTTTAGAACTTATACCTGCTCTTTTTCATTAATTTTTGTAACAGGTAATAGGTTTTGTTTCTCAGATTATAAACACGTGGGAGAACGATTGTATAAACACTTTGCGATGCATAGTATAAGTCTCACTCCTCAGTGGCAGATATGTCAATTATTCTCAACAGCGATAGATATGAATCCGCGCTAAAAGTGAATTAATGAACGAACAGCGCGAAATAATAACTAATGAAAATCTTTCCCTAAAGTGTAGGGGCCTTTATCAGATGACCCTTCATCTTCACGGCCACATATTTCTTTCAGAAACCTACTTTATTTCATTATTCTATAAGCGAGAAGAAGAAAAAATATGACTCATAAACCTGGCATTTTCTCCACAGCATTAAAGTTTGTCGTTACTTACTGAGACGGTCCACAAGTACTGACAGAATAAATGTCCTGTTAAGTTGTATCGTGAAGCAGGAGCATATTTCTTGATCAATATGTTTATCTCATATCAGGTTAGTTGAGCCCTAGGGCTGGACCTTCCATAAACTATTACAGAGCAACTCTAGTCCTAATAACTAAACACAGATGGAAACAATAAAAAGATAATACCTGAGATAGTATAGTTAATTTTCCAATATATATATGAAAATATTTTTATTCCACACACTATGTCCTCGTTATACAAAATTTTTGAGTGGGGATCCTAAGAATCCAAGGTTATTTTACGCAACTCCGTGACAGTGAAAAGAAATTTCACCAAGGGTGAAATTCCCCACAAATCTTTTTTGAAACCCGAGCACGTTTTTATGCTTCATTTTCGTCTCTGAATTCTGGAAATGGCAACATTTTGAGTAAAGGTCAAGAAATGTCCTTAAGCCTACCACATTCATTAACAGAGCACCTTTGGTGAAGAAAAATTAAAGGTCAAAGACCTCAAATCGGAAACCATGAACTAAAGGTGTACTTGGTATAAAATCCAATTATGATTTTCAATTATAACATCTTGTCTAAAAATCTCCCCAAACACCATGTGAGTTCTCCAAAGAAAAAAAAATTGGTGTGTTCCTGGAGGAATGGCTATTTGTTTTGGCCATAAACTCCATAGTGACACGGAGAGTCAACAATGATGGAAGAAAGCGTTGTCGGTTGGAAATCTCGTCAGACTGTTTGCTTGCACGAGGAAATCGAAAAAAAATGTCGACGGTCTTCTGACACAAAGAACTCTTGCACCACCCACGAAAAAAACGGAGTCATCAACCCAACTCTTGCCGCCATTCATTAAAAATAAAAAGCTTTCGTAAAGATTTGTACTTGACAGCAGAGCAGGAGGTGAAAAAGGTCGTACGTTTACATAGACTCATTGAGCGATAAGAAACATAAGCTCGCTCACATTTCCTTAACACGAGCCTAATAACCGTGAGCTAGCCCTTGATAGGCAGACTAAAGCTTGGTCCAAGCTCGAGGACAAATGATGAGTTTAGAATAAAGTTAGTGTAAGGTTAATTTTAACTCTGCGTACATTGATTAACATCTTGAAGGAATGAAACAGTTCGTACTCTTCAAAACTTGAATGTAAAGCTATCTAAGGCTTCTAAAGGTTCATAAATGTCAAGAAGCACTGTGGCACAAGTGCTTTCTTATAGCATAGTGCTATTTTACAATAATTTAATTGTCGAGACCAGTTATGGCTACGGCCAAAGCGTTAGAAATTACAAAGTTTTTAATTCCTTCAAGATTAACTGTTAAGAAGCTGAAAGCAATAGAACTGCCAGTTTATTCGTTCCTGCAGCAAGGTGATTTTCAAAATTTAAATGAAAAAAAGCCTTAAATAGTTCGGCCCATCAGAAAATATATTTTCCAAATTTTTAATTGAAAATCTGCAGAAGAGCACAAAATGTGACTTTTCACATTTCGTCTATTCCACGACTTATCACAAGAAAGAACCAAATTTGTTGAAGTTTAACTTGATCGTAATAACATACTTTTGTTGCCATTCATTTTAAAAAAGGGTCACATTAAGGAAGACGCCACTAAAGTCATAAAGTAAATTGTTTTTAAACACAATTGCATGATCACAAGCGGGTGACTCCGCGAATGTTACTGCGCGGCCAGTTCCGCAGTTCTTTGAATAACCAATTAACTTGATATAGTAGTCAAGTTCCCATTGCAATGTAACATGTGGAACCAAGAGGTCTAAGATCTCAAACATTTCGGCTAGCAAGCTATAAATCAATTTTTGTAGTTATCTATCCATTTCATTTAAGAGTGCATCAGAAAACAAATGGGCCGTCAATTTGCAACCATTCTACTCCAGTATATTGGTCTGACAGTATTGTTTTGTAACACTAGATTAAAAGTTACAATATCCTCTTCGATTGTATTACTGCAGGAAGCAAAAAAGCAATTTTTCAAGCAATAATAAAAATTTATTGTTCTAAACCATTAAAAAGACCTTTCAGACACAGTTATCTACAATGCACATAAGCGTAGCATATTTCTCATCCGATATAAATTCCAATGCCCTCAAAAACAGCCGAAAAGGTATTTTACATCGAGCACTGTATAACGGGTAATCAAGGACGAACACGCACAACCAACGGAAAAATCTAGCTAGGCGCGACTCGAACCCGCGACCTGGGGTAGCAGGCAAGGACTTCATCCCGGCAGCCGACGATACGAACGATAATAGAACAAAATAAACTTCGAATCATGCCTTTATAACAACTTAATGTCATATAGATTTCTACACGAGAAGACGGCGTTCACCCATATCGTCAGAAACGTTAGGAGACGCCACTGACCTTGTGATTTCCAAAACGTCCCGGTCCCAGCCACATGCTCCCAGGTTGTCCAACCAATGATCTCTGACCATCAGCTCAGTATGACTAGTAGTGCGGAACTTGGACACAATGGAAGTAGAGCGGGTGACGGGATCACTGATCGCCTTTACAACTCCACCTTCGTCGTCCACTAACTAGATAGAGCAACTCCGTTGGTCTGAGAAAATTGACACTAGCACAACTTGAGGATCTCTAGAAAATACTTTGCGCCAACTCACGATGCGGTCGGAGCCCTGGGCAGGAAACACTGGGAAGAAGAATTCCGTCACACAGCTCAAGATCGCGGGAAACAAGAGAATGAAGGTTTTAGTGCGAAGCGAGGCACCAGCGGCGTCTTAAAGGACGCTCTTATTCATCAACTCGGCCACAGTTTCCGGTTCTGAGAGGGAAATGAAGTGGAAGGCGAGCGATACGGGCCGGCCGAACTTCCGAAAATCGCCGAAAAACGGTGAAGACGACGAAGAGTGAGCCCCCCCAGGAACCAGAGCGAATCTCTTCACTTGATGATGATTATCTGGAGATTAATTTCGATATAAGATTGGGAGGGCTATCCCGGATGGCTGAGCCACACTTGAAGATGATTCTCCCGCTGTATAGCCCCAAGGTCGCTGGTTCGACTCGGTTTAGGTGGTTTGAGCGGGACATTACGGCTCATAAAATTATACGAATTTGTCCTTAATGAAAAGAAAAATATCTCATATTTCAAACAAGCCAAAGTGTTTACCATTTGTAGTACAAATTTAAGAGACATTTTCTTTAAGAAATAGAAGCCGTTTTCCAAGGGATATGGTGAGGCTGGACGTTTAAGAGAGATATCATTTTTTAAATGAGGAAGTTCTGACACAAATATCGTATTAGAAATGTAACGGTGTGTAGGTACTTTGTACGTTTTGTAAATCATAAATGGTTTAAAAAACGTACAAAGTACCTACTTATTTTTAAACATTCACCATATACTTTTTATAAACAGCAAAAAAACCTTAGTTTGTGAAAGGCGTTTTTAGCGTACGGCGTGGAAAAAATAAGTAAAGCCACAAAAGGGTATATTTAGCCATTTACTGAGAAGTAATGAAAGCACATCTTTTGCGTCTATAATATTACTAAATATACTTCATGCCTGTTGCAAGAGCCGATTTATTTTTAAATTAACGTTCGAATATGGTTTGTATCACGGATATAGAAATATTTCACTCAAATTACCCTAGAGGCGCTGTGTGAACTATGGTGGGTTTTTCGTTGAAAAACTTGGTAAAAAGTCTAGGGTAATCGGAATATAAGATCAAGCGGGTAAACGGAAGTGTTGGCTAAGCTAATTATGCATAGTTCTATAAGAATGACTTCGACAAAATAAGAATCGAAGGTGCCGGGTAAAAAATATTCAAGTATATCCACACCCTTTAAGAAACAAAAGCTTTAAAGCAAGGAATCACTTCATTAAAATATGCATGAAGCATGCTTTTGTATTGTATCGAAGTATATAAGATAGCAACAGCACACCAGAGAAGATTGGAAGCAATGGCGATAGATTGTTATCGAAGAATGATGAAGATAAAATGCAAGGAGAGAATCAACAATGAAGAATTCCCATGAAGAGTTGAAGAGAAAAACTACCCAATGGAAAACTCTGGAGAAGCAGATGATATATACTTAAAGGACACGTTCTGAGACATAATAGCCTCCTGCATGTATACATGGAAGGAGGGGAATTAAAGGGGATTCCTGCTGTAGATGAACAATGATACTTGAAGAAAACTACGCGGGAGGTTAAAATTAGGATTTTTGAAGGAATAGAGCGGTTGTCTGAAAACACAATGGAGCGGAAAACAGCACGGAACCAATCTTAAGAATACTAACTTCTGATGACAATGGCAATCACTTTACGCTATTCCCTTTGAGTGCGTCTACGACAAAATATTTCCCCACGTGAAGGAATTGGGAAATAGAGTGAATGAAGTTATACTTTATATGAGAAAACGTTTCCGGCGTAACTCTGTGGAAATGTTTAATGTGCATATTGAAAAATCACTTGGTAAACTTGGTAAATATCGGACGAAACACATGGAGTATCATTTGACAACTCAGGTACTGTGGAGAAAATACTTTTTAACTCCAAAGATGTGAGAACAGACAAAATTGAAGTGTATTAACTGAAGTGCGACGATTGTGACATCTGTTATACTGGTCAAACTGTACGTAAATTCAAAGACCGAGTTAAAGAACACAGAAACTGTTTTATAAATGGGAATGGTAATTCAAACTTTGTAGAACATTTATATTTAAACAACCATTTTAGCAATTTGGATTATGAAATTTTACATACAGTTGACAAAGGCTATAACCTGAATTTTTTAGAGCAATTTGAAATTGTTAACTGCCAAAGTATTTTATGTAATGACCATATGTTCTCCACCCATTCTCCTCTCCTAAAAATCAGTATCCCCCCTTCCCACAACCTCCTGCCCTCGTAGTCCCCAACAATCGTCATTCACCCCGTTGTTCTCACTCCTACACAAAAAGAACCCCAGATTGACTCATCCCTCCCGCTTCTTTCTTTCCAATTTCCCAGGATTACCCTAACCCCCTCCCTCCCCTCCCTCCCACTCCCGGCCTTGCACCTCCCTCCCCCTCCACCCTATAACGTATATATACTCGGCCACCACACGATCAGATACCTTGAAAATGGCACTGAGTTGCCGAAACCTGGGTCGATTTTTTCGTAATAAAGTGTGGAATTTTACCAAGTGATTTTTCAACATGCAAGTTATACTTTGATGGGTTATTATTTCGATCCGTTCTTTTGTGGTCGTGAATGATGCGCGGGACGTAAGATTTCTTGTTCCTGGCTTTCGGTAACATGTCTTTCTTATGTTGTCTCCTTATTCCGTTCCAAAGATGTTAAATTAGGGTAAAATAATATCCTCCGCGTCAATCTGAAACTCCAAAGTTTTGAATTCATACACCACCACCACGTTTACGGCGTTGAGCCTTCGTGTCTTCAGCTGCTATCATCCCATTGAAAGCCAACGCCACTAATTACGTGTTATTGTCGGAATGAGGTAGGCGCAGCCCAGAGTGGTCAGCGATAACGCCTAATTAGTAGTTGTGTACATAATAAGGTGGTTCCGTCTGACTAATTTCTTCCGCTTCGCCTTATCATCGCAATCAAGTCTTGATTCGGTCTAATTTTCCGCATTGATTCACGCTTGCTCTCTTGCCTCCATTACTCCTTCTACAGGAGGGTATAATCAATAGGTGGTGTTTGTATAATTGACAATATCCCATAGACAATTCAAGAGCTTTCTTAGTTCACCCATTTACTGAATATAACATAGCTATTTTGCATGAATCGCAACGGA
Source organism: Pyrrhosoma nymphula (assembly GCA_963573305.1). Lineage (NCBI taxonomy): Eukaryota > Metazoa > Arthropoda > Insecta > Odonata > Coenagrionidae > Pyrrhosoma > Pyrrhosoma nymphula. The sequence continues at coordinate 49,294,963 of OY754333.1, read as the reverse complement.
AAATCATTCCTTCGACAACTAAATTAGAGGGATATGCTACAGAGTATTTTTTAGAACAAAGCGAAATGATTTTAGGTCGCCATGAAGAACAATCTATTTGTATGAAATTTCAAACAGTATAACTTGGGTGGGTGTCCCCCACTGAAAAGACACACATAAATGAAATCCACAGTGAAAAATTCATGAAAGAATATTTTGCCTACACTGGTATAATCGAAAACAGATCCCCAGAATGTGTCGCGTGCTTAAAACAATGTAGCAACCAAAGCGCAATCTTCCACTGTGGATTCTGTAGACACTTTAAAAAAACTAAATATTCTAACTAGGTACCGTACACTAAGCGAAGACAATGAGCAATATTTGGGTCTAAATACAATGAAAAATTTACTAATACATATAGGGAACCTTTATACACATAATTCGAGACAAATTATCACGACTTCTTTTAGCGAAATCCAATATTTTACACCGCATTATGTATTAACCATTGTATGAAATTTAGATAAAACTTTGGGAAATATGTCATAAAACTTAAGTAATTCTTCTCGAAATAAAAAACTTTAACTCGGTGGTTCCTCAGGGTTTTATTCTTAAATCACGACACCGGTTTCTACGGCTGATGTCTTCTTGGTTTGACGTAGAAATCTGGGTCGTGATTTACAATAAAACTTTGTGGAATCACCTAGTTTAAGGACTGAATTACAAGTATGAATAGGTTCCACCAAGTCACGCCTGAGATAAAGAATTACTTAAATCAGTTATTCTACGTTGAAGCTTTCGCGGGTCATGTAGATAGATGAATAATTATCGAATTTTCGTCGCGTAAGGTTCGATGAGGTTTTTCCGACGACTCGTGCCCGTCGCGACCACTTTTTCAAGAGGATATGTCATTAAATGTTCTTACCGTTCCTTGACCCTTATCCCACTCGCACTTAGATAAAAATGATGGTATATTTGTACCATTTGAACGAATGTCGCCAAGAAAAGGAGCAATGCACCGGAGTGACATTTACTGGTTGAAATTCTCACCTCATAAACGGCGGATCCGCAGTAAGTTCTACAGTAGATTAGTTTACTTCCTTTAGATCCCATTGCCCGGGATATATCTACCTGAAAGAGTGACCAGCAAAGGGGTTTGAAACGTCGGGAAAATCTCAGTTGGGCTTACGCGATCATATCCCAATTCTTATTCATTTGCATATGTCCATGCATGTCATTGACATATTACTCATTACCTATTCACGCTTCAAATTAAGTACTTAAACTTGGTGATTCCACATAGTTTTATATAAATCACGGCCCGGATTTAGACGTCAAACGATGATGACATCAGGTCCAAAACACAAAATATACAGTTTACCGTCAATTTTGGTTAATGCAAGAGTTCACAAACCTGAAAAGCCACTTCTAATACAAATTAACCTCATACTACTAGCAATAGTAGTAGGAGTTTAGCGTGCTTAGATAGAGCTAAGGTTTTCCTATTCCAAACTTCTGTCTATCACTGGCAGTCTTGGGCAACATCACTCGGACGAAGAGGAGGATCCCCCCTTCGAACTCGTTCCGAGCCTAAACTTAATTGACTGAGCGGGGAACCGGTTGTTTCATCTCGGCAGGCCGTTGCCAATTCGTAGGATAATGTTAAGATACTATTAGCGCTAATACTACTTTAAAGGGAAGTTACTAGATATCAAGGATGTATCTGAGCGAAATTCTTTAGCTTACATCGCTCATAATTCTCGCTTGCAAGCAAAATGCTTATTTTTTTTAGAATGTTCGACTAAAAAAATATAAACCAGCAAATTTTACTTCTTTAATTTCCTACTTCTGCGGATTTCTGCGATTACATAACACTTGCATCACATCCATAACAATTGGCAGGTAACGAAACACTTTGTCCACCATTGCTAGCTCTGGAAGTGCAGCCACATGGCTCCTCAAACACCATCGATCAGATTAGTGAGGCCTCGACAGGTTTAAATTGAGAACCAGCCCACATTTCTAATTTTGCAGCCACGGAGGAAGAAAAATAAATATCTCATTCCTATTCGCTAAATCAATAACAGTTCGCAGTAACAGTGTCTCGAAATATCTTTCTCAAGTTGGAGATTTTTGGAATCTTAAAGTCTTTCAGCTGTTTCGAATTGTTCTCTTGGAATAAGATACTCATTGAAAATGTGGAAGGCAAAATTTTCACCCTCTGGTAATTTCATTGAGGTTATTGTTGTGCGGAAAATCAAGGAGTTGGTAAAATATCCGCTTGCAGAATCTACACTCATCTAATAGACGATGACGTAGTTTTTCACAGCGAATTAATCTGAAAAAATGTAGGTTCAGTGTATTCCATTCTCAGGTATCTTCTCTTTAATGTTTCATGCACATTTCTTTGAACTAATTTGGTAGAAAAATTTCTACAAACTTGGTCAAAATCCCTAAAACCGAGGATTTAATAATCAGCAACCATATTGCGGTGGTGTATTGTAAATATATCATGACATTAATTAAAGTAGATAATTTACAACCTCAGAATAGTGTTTGGCCAAATGGTCGATTAAAATTGCAAATCAGATTGAGCATATTTAGTGCATGAAATATTTGTGTCAGCCTTCACCTCTACGTTTAACCTTGTATGCCTTTATTTGGGTAAGTAGTGCAAGGTGCTCTTGGCTTTGCAAGCTCTATCTGTTCAGAAGAAATCACTAAGATGCTCCATTTGGTGCTATATTTTGACAACAATTTGCAGTTTCTGAATAGTTGTACTCTCCTTATACACCTGCTATATTCTGTTCTTCTCACAGTTTGATACCACATAATACACCTTTAAAAAACTACTCCTTCTCGCTGTAGGCTGAGTTGGATATTGGACCTTCGACTGAGGTATTTGCGCTAATAAACAATCAGTGCACAAATTGATGTGCAGATTAGAACATATGCTATGTAGATTTTTAAGGTGAAGTTATTTGAGGGTAATTTGGTATTATTATGAGGTTTTCGGGCAAGGAGGAAGGGCCGAGAGAAACCCGGCGTAGGTATTAGACTACTCATGGCTAGAGACCCAAGGAGTGAGGTGCAGGGATCGGAAATCTAAAGAAAACCACCCATTAGTAACGGAATTAGAACCAGGGTCATCAGGCCTAGAATTCAGTACTCAATTCACTACACCCAATCAATAATCCCCTCCAGTTCACATTAAGGCGAATAGCAACTAAAGTAATATTATAATTCCCTGAATATATAGGCATATGAGAAATAATGAAACTTGAATAAATGTTACTTCCCTCATTGTTTGAGGCAGTCTTGTGACGATAGAATCATTTTATCTCGATTCATAAGAAGTTGGGTATTATTGTCTTGTAGCGCCGCCGTCGACACACTCCCATGATAGCGCGAAGGTCAGTCAACGACGGTTATAAGAAGAGAAAACCTGCTGGGAACAGATTTAACTCGATTTCACCCACGCGAGGGTGTTTCGTGAAGTTCACCACGTGCACAGTCGTGTTTACCTGCACGGGTTAAGCACGTTCGTGCAAACAATACAGTCGTTCCATATCACGTGATCGAACACGACCGTTAAACGCGTTGCACGATTTTGCCATACTATGCTCAGCATATGCATGGATGAAACTTTCAAAGTCAGTATGCATATCTTCATAGCAATTTTATTTATGGCGTGGGTTATATGTTAGGTAAGGTGGTATTAAACTGCAGACAGAGGCAATACGGAGGCTTCTGGACTTCCCAGCCTTAAAAATGCGAAGACATGCTCAAAATAGGTATGGGTGAAACTTTCTTAGTCGGTATGCATATATTCATAGCAGTATTATTTATAGCGTTGGTTACGTGCTACGCAAGTTGGTACTAAATTGCAGACAGAGGCGATATGGAGACTTCTGTATCTCCCAACCTTAAAAATGCGAATAGATCTCCTGTCAACAACATTCAGAGCTAAGGCTTTCCCGGCGTATGGTGATGTTGAAGGTTGTTCGGGATGCCCACCGGGCTAAACTCTCCGTCTCTGTCGACGTTTCGATATACGTGTCGTCCATCGTCATGCCCTGATGACAATATTAAAACGCGTGGCTTTTCTTTCTAATTTATAGCGCTCGTACATTAAATCATTCTCTCCTGGGTCCCAGATGCTCGTGGCCTGCTCAAGATGGGGCCCAACTAGAGTGAGATTATATCTCTCTTTTACTTTTTCCTTCTTTACCCCTCCTCCATTCCCGAAATAATCCTTCCTTTTACCACCCATAAGGTTAGTTTGAGAGAAATATCAATTCACCCAGAATTTACTGAATTTAACCTCATTTTAAATTTTAAAAAACTCATCTTTCCAAAGCTATCAAAATACTTAACCCTTGCCGAACTACTTTTCGAGCAACTTGTCTGAAAATGCGAGCTGTTTTACATGGGATAGATTACGGCTGTGCACTCAAGAGGGAGAATATTGCAGAAATTAGGACTTTCTAATTCCTAGATTTCGTCTAAAAATTAACGGTTGTAGTTTGTATGTTTTCTCAACTATTTGTTCAATTACTCATCACTACAACTAATCAATTACTCACCATAGTAATTTTTACAGAATCACAAAAAACCTTCTGTTGTGAAGGCGTTTTCGCCGTTTAGCGTGAAAAAATGAGTCAAGTTAGATACTTATAAAGATATTATTATTTAATTGCTGAGAAATTTTGTCTTAAATAACTATATTTTTGCGCCATTTAAGTTACAATATTTACTTCATACTTCTTACAGACGCTGTAATTAAAAAATAAAATTCGAATATGGTCTCCATTATGACTAGGGAACTATCTCACTAAAACTACTTTAAAGGAGTAAGTTGACCTCAGTTGAAGGTCGCCTCCCCTTGTAACCTCACAGGAAAATTCACACGTTCTCCTCGCCGTCTTCTAACCTTTCCAGTCGCTTCTGATGATCGAGCGAATGAAATTTTCAAGTACATTACGCCCTCTGAGCAAATGGGTCGTATAAACGTGGCAACGTGAGGGAAGCCCCATAAGCTACAGTTGAAGGCGTACCGAGGGCGAAGAGATACGTTCACTAGTCCTCTAATAGCCACCCTTCCCTCAGTCCAACGAGGGGCAGTCCAAGGAGGTTAAAATGAAATTTCTTTTCTAACCTCCTCTGGGCAGTCGCCCGCAGGCTCGAAAAAGGAAATAATAGGTATAATGTGTCAAGGGGCAACTCAGCAAGGGAATCCATAGTACATACATAGAAATTGCCATAGGAAAAAAATCGCCCTGGACCGGGAATCGAATCACAGACCTTTGGTTTGCCGGGCCAATGAGCAGGCCACTACGCTACCCAGGCTTCCTAATTCTCATGGCGATTTAGGAGGATACAAGGGATCTGGTGCCGTATTTGCGGGAGTCATGAATATCTTCAATCCATAGTGCGTCACATGTAATAGAGGACAACTCAGAGGAAATCGCAGTAAGAAAATATCCCGTTTGCATTTATTACTGTTTTGTCTTAAAGGAAACTGTTTCAGGGGTCACTCAGTGGAATTTATCCATAATGAAGATAGAACAAGAAGGTGCTGCAATTCCACATAAAAATGTATTAAGCGACTCGGGTTTCGCCTCAGGTGGTCACCTTGATGGTGCTGCACTGTGGCGAAACCCGGATCGTACAATACATTTTCATGTGAAATTGCAGTACCTTCTTTTCCTATCCTCATATTTTGTTTTAACAAAGTTTCAGTTTTTTTAACTTCAGTATTCAGTAACAAATTACTGTCCTGAGGATCTCTTTCATACGTCGAAATGCGCTTTTAATAAAGCTGCCGATTACAAAAAAATAAATTATTTAAGATTTTCCCGGTGAGCCTGATTTATAAATTAATCTGATAAGGAGAGCATTCCGGCCGAGTTGATCCATCTAAAAAAGACATTTTTACAGAATGGCTATGGAAAACAACAAATTTTAAAAATCCTTATAAAGTCCCTTGCGACACAAGAGAGCTGGACAGGGGAATCGTCTGAAAAACCGTTGGCTAAAGCTTTCCTCCCTTATATCTTCACCATATCAGGAAAGATTCACCGTATTCTCCAGCGCCATAATATTAAAACTATCCACCTACCACCACCTAAATTAAGGGATCAACTGGTGAAGGCGAAGGATCCCATCGGCCTCAAGACGCCAGGAGTCTATAAAATTCCCTGTGAATACGATAAGGTCTATGTGGGAGAGACAGGCCGAGCGATTGAAACCAGGCTGAAGGAGCATCGGAGACACTTTACATTGGCACAACCTCAGAAGTCGGCAGTAGTAGAACGTCATCATCATCATCAAGATGGATATTAGGAAAAGATTTGGAAAATGCTTTATATGGAGAATTGTGTTGTATGGATCCGAATCGTGGACATTGAAGAAGAGAGAAGAAAAGTACTTAGAAAGCTTTGAAATGTGGTTATGATGACGAATGGAGAAGATTGGATGGAAAGATAAGATCACCAATGAAGAAATGCTAAGGAGGATTGGAGAAGTAAGAAGTACACTGGGAAAAATTGAAAAAAGAAAGGCAAAATGGATTGGACATATTTTAAGGAATAACAGCCTACAGAAATTAAAAATAGAAGGTAAAAAAGAAGGGAAGAGAGGAAGAGGAAGGAGGAGACACGGAATGCTGAGGGATATAAAACAAGGAAGGAGTTATGCAGAGATGAAGAGAGAGGCCCAGGACAGAATGCTGTGGAGACAACGCTACCGTTGAAACCTGTCTGCAGACAGAAGCACCAATGATGATGATGAATCAAAGAGGCCATCGAAATCCACTTGGAAAAAAGAAATTTTAACAGAGATACCGGTTTTCAATTAAGTAGGGTCTGGAATCCTATTATCAATTAAAATAAAACTGAAAGAGAAGGCGAGAAAATCAGCCAACGTCAATCACTCAGACGAAACAATCAGGAGTTACCTGAACCGGATTGTTGCATATTAATAACGGCCAAATTTGTCTCATGCGGCATTCAGTAGCAATGATGGCGAATAAGTCGTTCATTGAAATGTTGGCAGAAATGAAGCCTATAACCTGGTGTGAAACCCGAGAAACATTTACAGTAAAAATGTTTTTACCTTATTCAACAGCTAAATATTTCCAAAACAAATGCCTCCTGATAACGTTGGATTCGTATATTCACGAGAAGTTGACGAATCGGGAGAAAAATTTCATATTTTTATTGGGAGCCCCGCTGTCTAGACTTATACTCAGCGAGAATTGACGCAGTTGAATATTAATATACTTAGAATAGAATAAGGTTGTGACCATGAACTCGGCAACGTTAGAGTGATATTGGCCTTTTTAAGAGTGATGCGAAGGAGTTGAAGCTGGTATAGGTCTACAAAGTGAGAAAATAAAATAATGGATCGCTTAATACATCATAATCTGTTTTTACTAAGCAAGTCTACTGTCTAAAGCTTCAGTTTGTTGAGTTTTTATGGATTCGGGTGAGGAGAAAATTAAATCGTTCCTCATCTTTTTATAATACATTGTACGTATATTCCTTTGTACATTATAAAATTCACTAAGGGTTGGGAGAAGAAAAATATAAATATTTGAATAGCGAATTATTACAACAATGAAAATACCGTCATTATAAGTCCCAGGATGACTGTGCACAAGGCATTCCATTGAAGGCAGACGGAATTAGCTTGCACCACGATGGAAATCCTCCTTTAATAATAATGTAATCATGAAGGGTTGGAGCTTGCAAAATGCCACAACCCGATTCCCTTCGCAGAACTCCTCGGATTACGCTCGACTGCGCATGAAATCGCGCATCCGGGACACGGAGAGGGGAATCCTTTCCGCTGCCTGCAGGCTCCCACGCAAATCCCAATTAATTCCGGAAAAAAATATCGCTGGTGGGGTTTTTTTTTCTTCTGAAAATACCACCATTCACGTTTGAACACGACACGATCCAGTAACATGCGATTTCTATTTCCATCAGACCACCACGTCAATGGAAAACAACATTGTTATTAAAATGGCAATTGAATTGCGTTAATTGTAATATTACTTTCAAGGGTCCAATGACGGCTTTAACCATTGTAATGCCTTTTGATTTTCCTAAGTCGAAAAACTAAAATATTACGCCTGTAAAATAATAGTCTCTTTTTTTCGAACTTTCCTTTGATGTCTAATCCAGTCTTGGAATCAAATAGGTATCGCTTTATGTTAGCAATTCTTCAGGGTACAAACATTAAAGAGAAGATAACAAACACAAAGAATAATCCTCATATAAATGCATCATTATTTTAATTTTTATCAAATAACTCATTCTATGTTTAGATCAATTTCTTGCTTACTAAAGAAAACAGATAGTATTACCTGATTGCCTCTAATATTAGTATCCTTTTACTATAATGGCCTCTGCTAATGTTATAAGCACTATTCAATGTCAAGGTTTTCCTCTACCTTTTTGCTTTTACCTATCATTAAAGTTATCTCCCATAAAGACAGTATTATTATTCTATTTCACAATAACATTTTTCTATCACTCGCATCGATCAAAGCTTTTCATTTCTTCAAAAATCGTGTACTTACTAATTGGCTTTCTTAATAGACGTTTTCCAAATTTTCCAAACGCGCTTAATGTTTATCATAAGAAATGTCTACATACTTACATTTTCATCAAAATGAATGAGGCACGGCTACTTGCTAAATAGTGGGTTTCAGGTAAATATTTTTAACATTAAAAATCTTCTCTCAATAAACCTATGTTAAACAGCCAGTTCTGTTTTCAAATTAATAAAGTTCAACTACTGAAAAAGCTGTTTTCCATATTTTCCGAATTTTCTAAAAAGAAAGAAACTACATGTATCATTTTAAAAATGAAATAGAATAAACTATTGGAATAGTTTTCCAATGTTCTCTAGGTAAAATACCAAATTATCACACAGTTTTTCACTTCTTCGATATTATAAGTAGGTACCTACGGATCCCTACAGTAAGATCTTAATGCTAAGTTGACCTAGCGTCAGCACTAACCCACGCTTAAAGAATAGTGCAGAGCATAAGCAACCGCTGAAACGAATTGGAAACAATTGAAAGCAATTCCTCCGAAGAAGCAGTAATTGAACCATCAGGCGTTCCTTCTCCGAAGAAATCGAGAAGACGAAGAGTTTTCCACGCTTATGAGTTCCTCAATCGATTTGTTTTCCGATCCGAAACCAAGATTCGCAGAGAAGGCAAATAGCTCCTCGCCAAAAGCAAACTCCGAGATAGCGCGAGGTTTTTTGTTTTTCAAGGTGTTCGTTGAATCGCGCTCCCACCCCGTGGCCATGAGCCACATTATTCATTCTGTGACGTTCGATGGCGACACTGGGTGCGGGAATAACAGGAAAATCCGCTGACTCCCTAAGAAATGGCCTGACGTGAAGCATGCATATATACCGTCACATACAGGGTGCGGCAACATAACTTTCTTTTTTCAAAACGCAATGAAACCCATTTTATGAATCAGAATTTTTTATATTTTTTATAATGTAGGTACACACTTAAAGTTTTGTTTTACACAGTTTTGAAAACCAAATCAGGTAGATGACGCCCCTCACTGTCCATACCCTGAGTAAGCCGATTTCTGGTGTTTGTCATGACCCTTACCAGCATAGCAGCGGATATGTTGGCAATTTCTGCCCGGATTTTTGGCCTTTTTCTTTTTCCGGGGGTTTCTTGAAATCCCGCGTTTATGTCAACCATCCAAGGACCCCACAACACCTGAAGGCCAAAATCCGGGCAGAAATTGCCAACAAACCGCTGCTATGCTGGTAAGGGTCATGACAAACGCCAGAAATCGGATTACTCAGTGTATGGACAATGAGGGGCGTCATCTACCTGATTTGATTTTAAAAACTGTGTTAAACAAAACTTAAAATGTGTACGTACATTATTTTTAAAAATCTTATTCATAAAATAGGTTTCATTGCGTTTTAAAAAAAGGAAGTTATGTTGCCTCACCCTGTATAATGGTGAAGTTTCGAGTCTGAAAACATTACAAAAATACTCCAAATGATTGATGTTAGTAAATTTTAAGTGATCAACACTCCAGTCAAATTTCCAATCTGGAACTACAATTTTAACTTTTTTTAATATTTTAAAATGGAATATAAATGAAAACTTGATTTTTGGCAGACAAGCAAAGTGGTAATTATAAGAACTATGGCGATGCAATTTTCCACAGATAAAAATTTTTAATCGACCTGGGTTTCGATGCACTGCATCATCTTTATCTGCAAACATTTTTATCTGTGGAAAATTGCATCGTCATAGTTCTTATTATGTTCATATTCCACAAAATCTCGCCTGATTCCTCCCTTTTTTATGCAAAGTGGTTTTTTGCTCTCCTGAGAAGTTAGCACTTGGCAGTTTCACAATTCTACCTTTTTGGAAGCTCGCTCGGTTTGAAACGGCAAATTTCAAGTGTTACGTAAAGAGATAGTAACGTACAGTAAAATAACAAACATAATTCTTGCTATTTTCGTGTCAGCTGTAGAAACACGTATTCTCCGTCTGATAACATCAACGAAACCCTACATTCCCCCATTATTTTTTATCGCATTAAGCTTGAAGTTACGTATATGGGCTTTGAGGCGGTAATGGTTGGGACGTTAAAACACTATAGTGGATATTTTTCTTTCACACTCAAATGTCCTTTTCGCAACCAAACTGATAAAACAAGCGAATTCTTCCATAAAATTAAATTTCAATAAAACTAAGGCACAATACATTTTATATTTTGAGTTAATAGCAATATTAGGGTCAAAGTGCGTAACGTTAATAGAACTAGTGTTGCGGTTAGCTTCTCGGCCTGGAAAGAAGTAATCATTAGTAAAGATATTCATCAACAAGTATACTTACTAAGCTCATTAATTTCGTTTCCGAGAAACGGAGGCATTTGATCAGTAAAATGTTTTAGCTGGAGAAAATAATCATCACGCCAGTCATAACCTGATGACCCAGCGCAGCATACGTAAGTGTGAAATGTGCCAATGTTTTGTTTCCGTTACAAAATTTGAGCAAAAGGACCCATCAAAAATACAGTCATCGGCAAAAAAATTGGACGACAGAATTAACAACGCCAATACATTGGTCTATACGTAGTGTCAAGGTCGTTCGATTTCTCGATCGTATTCCTCTTAAGCGTCGATTACACACAGGATTTGACTCCTATACGAGTCCACTTGAAAGGTGAACTTGGACGTGTATCATACCTACTCCTAGACGAGTTCGCCATCGATAGTGACGGAATCCGATACTTGGACGGAGTAGCCGCCATCCTAGTTGTGGTTCCACGTGGAGTCGAACAACAGTCGACTCGATATAAATCGATCAGATAGGAGTAAATTCCTGCGTGTATCTGGGGCTTTAGAACAACATGAATATCTAATCGAACGACCCTGACATAGTGCCTCCCAGCAGCGCCGCCTAAATTGAACCCTCGATTTTGCAGTTATGTATATTTCCGATAGTGCACATAAGTGAAATGATGAATTACATTCTCTCCAACCAAGATACATTACAGAATTGAGATGGTGCGGTGGTTAGAGTACTAGCACAGTCTATACAGTCACGTCAAGCCATGTAATTTTCCCTAAACAGATTTGCAGCGCGCCGTACCCAGCGCCCCTAGTTGTGAACGTGTATAACTACTTATCGCACTGCTTGTATAAGGGTAAATTTTGTTCTCTCTTGTTAAAATTAACATTTACTTTTGCATGCTTGCTTTTTGAGGGTTATAGTATTTGATGGCGGCAATTTCATCCTCTCGAAAGCATTACCATCTCGTCCGGATCACCGATGTCACACTTGGAGTTTGGAGGAAGAAATGATCCGTGGAATCGTTCAATATCTCATGGAAGTGGCAAAACGTACTACAATTTTGAAAAACTGTTTTTTTTTGTCAAGCATCCATGGCTTATGACATGACATATATCTATTATGTACTTTTAAGTGACGCAATGATAAAACAGGAATGCGCGAATACGAACATTTCTTTACATGTAGATCAACACTACATTTTTGCAAGTTTTGTGAGGAATAAAAACACAAGAGGATCCACGAATAATGTTTATTCACAAATTAGACTCAAATCAATAACCTATATTATTCACTTTAAGAACTGTTTACACTTTTTATGTGTGTAGCTAGAGAGACCCTGATTATTGAATTTAAACAATAAAATAGTATTATCCTAACAAAGGATCTAACAGGTAAACTATTCACTTCTAAACGGGATCTATCTGGAAGAAGCATTTTGTTTTCTTCACAAATCGCATTCACTAGGGACATGCTACATTTATATTCGTGGGCAACACTATCAACTTTACTCTTCACTATTGACTCACATCCCTCGGAAAAGGAGTTCAGTTGTCGTCACTGCAGAATATGAGACTTATTACATTGAACACTGATGAAATTTCACTACCTACTTTGAACGTGTTTAAGTATGTAAATAATTGGTACGAAGTTTTATTATTAGAGCAGCTTTCGGGTGTTCCTCCGCGTGATGTCTATAATTGATGACAACAATTTCTCCAGCCATCCTGCTGGCGTCTTCAAATTAACGAAATTCCCGCGAAAAAGACCAAGGTATATATGACGGAAAAAACGGACATCGCCACTTCAGACGCTAGCAGGATGGCTGGAGAAACTGTTGTCATCAATAGGCATAACGAGGAGGAACGCCCGAAAGCTGCTCCAATATGTAAATAATTAATTTTCACCTCGGATGGTTTCTTCCCATTTCATGATGAGGTATTTACAATCGCAATCATGAAGTGAAAATGACTTCTCAGAAAATAGCATAAAACAAAATTTTTCTTTGATTTTTATTGTCCCTACAGCATCCAACGTTCGTTGCTCGAAGCAAATGATTTCGAACAATAAATCGTATCTTGGCCAACCAATTCTCTTATAATTCATCGTTCCGAAAAATTCTGTCTTAAAAAACAGTATTTGAAAGTCTATACATCTGTTAGCATTTGGGTTTGAAAAAGATTAGAAGGAAACTTGGGACTTGGCAATTGATACTAATTAATTACTGTCACAGCAATTTATATAATTTCGACACCCCAAAATGTCATGACCATTAATTGGACTACAAACGTCATTTCTTTGGCTTCTCTTTTCTTTGTACAATATACATTAGAACTTCCGTTGCTGAAAGCAGCGTTACAGGTACTATAGTTCCTTGGTCAACTGATTACTATCCGATTAAATGTTTAAGTTTGCAATTCCTCGCGATGAAAGTGAATGCGGATTACAGCGAAATCTGGTGGCAGATTCCATCATTATGACACAATGATTTCCGAACAGATTTTTTTCAAATATTTTACGGAAGTGCTTCGAGTGTGACATGAGTTCAAAATGTTTTGATAAATCTGATAATTTTGCCAAATATATTTGAGCAAAACTTTGACCGCAGGAAATCGGCTTAGGAGCCATTCAAGTATTACGTAAGGCGATTTTGGCCGTTTTTTTAAACCCCTTTCCACCTCCATGTAAGACAACGTAAGATTTCATGAACCCATCCCCTCCCCATCTTACGGAAGTAGCCATATATTTTTAGAACCATACACGATAACGACACGCACGAGCCATATCGATATACTTTTGGGCGAGATTCCCTGTCCAAGTGTGCAAAAATTCAACTCACCCCCTCCGGTGCTCTTATTTTTTTATATAATAATAGATAAATTTAGAAATGTGAATTTTTAGTCGGATAGTAATAATAATTGGTTTTCGAGATATCGCGATTCACTGAAAATGAAATCGCAAAGAAATGACCACACGTTTTTCTGTAATTTAGCGTCAATTCAAGAGTACTGCCGCGACGGGCAGAGCCGACTCCGCCGCGTCAACGAAAATTCGATCTTGTACTCGGGGACGCAAACGGACGCACAAACTCTCTTCGGAATTATATTTAATTGAAAGCTTTGAACAATATTGTGCATGAATAACTCGGTGTATATCGGTGTATAAATCAACTATTTCCATGTATTAACTTAAAAAATAGGTTAAAATTATCGTCCGCCGTTTTGTTTTACATAAAATTCAAATCTACTGCAAATGAAATATTACTTACATTTAATTAAATAGAATGAGTGGTTTAATAGAATAAAACAGATTATTAGAATATATGTTAATTTCAAGGGGTTCTGTAATATTTAAAAATCGGCGGATTTAGTAGAAAATCGAAGACAGGAGTTTTTCAGAAAATTGTTGAACTTTGAGCCGCTGCTGATTTTTAACAAAGAAAAACTATGGAAAATGGAACGTGATGTCACATGCAGCAGTCAATAAGGAATGACCATGGAAAGTTTCAACATCCAGGCTGAACAAAAGCTCTTTTTATTTTGGCCAGCTTTTTTCGATTTCAGCCCACTGTGCCTCCAACTGCGGTAATCCAACAAAGAATTTTTTTTGCCGGACAATAATGAAATATATGATCGATCTCAGAAGTGGCTATAACCTTACGTAAGATTTTCTCGGACATCCTCACTCCCCTACGTAAGACAACACAAGGAAAACTCAACCCCCCTCTACCCCCCCCCCCCAAAACGTCTTACGTATTACTTGAATGACCCCGTTAATTAATGCCAGTGAACTTTGTCGAAACGCAGGTCTCCGGGTGCAGAGGGTGTTGAACCAGAAGCCTTGGGGTCCTCAGAGGAAGAAGGGCGAGGCTCCCCCGACGCAGGCCATCGTGTCCGGGGGTGACAACTACGCCCCCGGGGGCGAGGTCCAAGTGGGCGGCGGAGGGGGCGGAGGAGGAGTATCGGAGACGGACCTCTACCTGCTGGGGGCCATCGAGAAGCTCGCCAAGAAAGTGGAGCGGTTGGAGCAGCGACTTCTGCGGACGGAGGAAGTGCTCTACTACGTCACGGATGGACAACAAAAGCCGCAAGGTGAGATAAGCGTTCCTTGCCCTTGCTCTCCCTTTTCGCAACCACCTCCCTTTTGTAGGGAAGGAGCCGCGACGAAAATAAAAGAAAGTCGGGTTATCTTTAAGAAGGCTGATCTCTCCCGACTGTTTGAATTTCCTGACTGTTTTCGCGTGATTCCACCGTCGTAAAAATGACTTGAGTGTGGTACAATTCATATTCTGCATTTATCACAAAAAGGGAGGAATCAGGCGAGATGTTGTGGAATATGAACATAATAAGAACTAAGACGATGCAATTTTACACAGATAAAAAAATTTTTTTTTCACAGATAAAAATTTTTAATCGACCCGGGTTTCGATGCACTGCATCATCATCAGGTACATAAATTTGGAAATCAAGATAAAAAAACTTTTTAATAAAAAGATTTTTTATCTGTGGAAAATTGCATCGTCTTAGTTCTTATTATCCTGCATTTATAGTGTGCTCTCTGTCAGGATGAGTTTACACTGTCAATGATGGAGGTAAAACACCGATGTTGCAGTTTTACACCAATAATATGTTTCATTCGTGACTAGTTTCGACGTATAGGCGTAGCAAAACTTTATGGCAGTCGCTTGCGACGAGTATGATGCCAGTAGGAGGAAAGCATGTGAAAGAAGTGGGAACAAGTTACCGAATGTCAGTCAAGCGGCGCACACAGGAGCCCTGTGGCATCCCGGCCTGCTGATCAACTCTTGACTCACCCTCACCGACCGATGACCCTCCACTGTTGAGTGCCACCAAGTTTCGGTATGACTGTACTACTACTCATAATCACTTGATAATGACGTAGTACGTCGACAATAGTCGTGAAATAAACTTACTATTGGTGGAAAACTGTAACATCAGTGTTATCCCTCCATCATAGAACAGTTCCACCAATTCAGCCCTGAATTGTTACTTCATGTGCCATTCCATGTCGAATGATACAATAAAATCATGCGTCACGCAATTAACACCTGCGGTAGTTAGTACACACCAATTTGTTGAATTTCGCCGTTAAAACGTTAAAATATCATTTGACCTGACTGCAATAACTGTAACTGGCTAACACACCTGACCAGCGATTTGCAGATCCTGGTAAAGTCAGATTATTTTTTTTTCAATTTTTTTGGCGAATTTCATCCCATTAGTGTATATTTCGGGACATACATCTGGGCGTGTGACTACGTACCATGTCACAGTCGTGTAATCACTATCATTTGGAAAACTGCGGTACTGTTGCGGACAATACCTGTTAATTGTTGATAATTGCTCTAAGATCGTCGATATTATCGAAGAGGTCTAATATCACGCTAACGCCAATTTGGCGTTAATTTTTCTATAGACTGGACTAGCTCCGTGATCTTACTCCCAAGACAAGAAACACAGCACCTAATCCCGAGGTGGAACTCGAATCCGGACAGCAAGGCCTATGCAGTGTGCATTGCAAATCAAATGTAACGCCTACTTTTTTTATATTCTTGCTACTTTTAAGAAAAGTAAAGTCTACCCGAAAGTCAACAGTACCCTACTTCCCCACGCTATTCCTCACACGAATATCTTTTGAAATTACTTATTTGGGGAGAATGAGTGAAACGTTGAAAAAACCTACTTTTTGCTAATCATAACAAAATACGAAAAGGGTATTTTCTATGAAATGGCATGGAATTAAAACAAAAGTACCACCATGTCTCACTTCTTTTAATCGTCAGTAAATGGGGTTGTGAATCACATGTTAATTTGCTGAAAATGAAGGTTGCAAAATTAACATTTATTGATTCATCACTCAATTTAGTGAAATTTAAAATGCATGAATAATTTCGCAACACAGAAAAAAGTAGCAGAACCTCCCGAAAATTTCATGCAAAAAAAACTGATGTGACTCCACTAGGCAGTATGGCGCCAAATGCGTTCGTTCATATTTTTAATGATGGATCTACTATGTTTACAGAGAAGTGACGTCACAATCAAAGTAAATGTAGCCACGTGCTTATAACGGCGCAACGTAAAACTATGCCCTTCAAAAGTGCTACATAACTAACTCCACGCTTTAAACGTCACCACTGATTATTATCATGAGTATATTTTTTCAAAGCTTTCGTTTAAAAAAGTAAGAAAAATAGTACGCAAACCTAATACCGATATCATTTCAGACACAAATGATTAGATAAGCAGAGAAAGCTCCTTGGAATGGAAAAAGTTACACGTTCGCCAATTAATCTGCATCTTCGGTTATTTGATTTTAATTTTCAATGATGGTGCCATGTTATCAAATCAGTATACTATGAAATGCTTAAAAATAGCTGAATTTTCTCATTTTTCTCGCTTACGCAGTTGGGAGAAGTGAATTCGGATGAAACAATTTTTATTGAAAAACTATATTATAGTCACATGTGAATTAAAATTGAATACGCCGGCCCAGCCCGGCAAGTATTGCTCTACTCGATTAACTTGGATTCCAGAATCGAGATAACTGTTTGCAATGGACTCCACCATTGGAGCTAAGAAAATAGATGGATTTTACATGAGATTGATAAGAAACAATGAAAGTAAAATTCCGATAAAAACCATTGAGATAACCTCACTAGAACTTTATACAATATCCCTCTTTTGACAAGGTGTCAATCGCAAACTACACCTCGGTCACTTTACCATCCTCTCTTCCCCATTTAAAGAAGCATATAGCAATGGTAGCCACATCGCCAAAATGTGATGAGAAAAACTTGAAATTTTTCCAATTGGAAGCGTATGCGTACACTGATAGTTCACTTCATGAGGAATTTCCTATTATCTTCTGAGAAGACAATGAGCATATCTACCAATTACTATTTTTTAAATGAAGATCTAATTATTATCGCAGTGAGAACCAAGATTAAGATAACAGTGTCATAAAATGCGCAACATCGGCCTGCTACAACCACCAATGAAGTTATCAGTTCTCATGATTAAAGACAACTTAGTACTTTTCTATAGAATTTTTAATGCACGTCGCGTTTCACCGCTTTACAGCATCGTCAGGTAATATTAACTTCTACGAAGTGAAGTCTGCCACGGTCAAGTTTACCAATGAAGTTATTCATGCCTGCCGCAAATACGGCGATGAAATACGATTAATTGCCACCAGAAAAAATTGGCCTTGACTGGGAATCGAACCATTGGCCTTTTGCTAGCCGGACCGATGCTCAGACCGGGCCAAAACGGTAGTGCAGAGACCTGTGCATTGGCCCGGCAAGCCAAACGTCCGTGATTCCATTTCCGGCCCAGGCCGATATTTACTCTTGGCAATTGCTACGTATAACAACCACCAATGTTAGTTATTCATAAAGTTTAAGGTGGTTTAAGCGAGATAGTTCCCTAGTCATAATGGAGACCATATTAATATTTTATTTTTTTTATTTCAGCGTCCGTAAGAAGTATTAACTCAATATTGTAATATTAATGGCGCAAAGATATAGTTATATACGAGGAAAATTCTCAGTAATTAAATAAATAAAGCTACATAAGTCTCTAACTTGACTCATTTTTTCCCGCCGTACGGCTGAAAACCCTTCAAACCGGCAGGTTTTTTTGCGATTCTGTAAAAATTACTGCGGTGAGTAATAGATTATTTTTTATAAATAGTTGAGAAAACATGCAAACTACACACCGTTCGTTTTATGACGAAATCTAGGTATTAGAAGTTCCTAATTTTTTCAATATTCTCCCTCTGGAGCGCACAGCCGTAATTTATCCCATGTAAAACAGGTTATTTTTTCAGGCAAATTGCTTGAAAAGTAGTTCGGCAAGGGGTTAATATTTTGATATCAGTGGAAAGATGGGAGTTCTATCTTTAAAATGAAGTCAAATTCTAGGTGAAGTGATTTTTCGCTCAAACTATCTTAAGGGATCCCTTTTTGCGCAACCTTCAGGGAAACGAAATGGATTTTTGCTAACGGAAGATTTATCGTTGGAATAGTCGAAACTGTAACTTACTATGAATTTACCTGACGTACCTAATCTGCAAGCAACGCACATCCAAAGAAGTAATTACAGTAAAAGTTAACCTTCACTAAAGTATAGGGGTAGCTAAATCGATGGTACAAGCTTGTAAGGAGCATGACGTCAGGGAGAGGAAAGAATAACATAGGGATGAGTCAAAAGGGTCAAAGGTCGTTCCTGAAGCCCCAGTTGGGTGCACCTGTGCCCGCTCTTCCACACCTGATTCACCATCCCTAACCTCAAAACTCTCTCCTGGAGTGCCAACAATTTTTGCTATGCCTATAATAGGACAATGTTTATCTTTAGACTTTCCAGTTGTGAGCCCATTGCGATCATATATTCATCACTCAAACCGTTTTTATCGGAGTTAAGCTATTCGTTTCGTTTATTGTTATTATGCCAATTCTAGTAATTTAACCACATTTAACATATATTACCTCATTCCCGAGAACTCAGAGAAAAATCCACGGGCAGAATTGATGCAAAGAACCGGTAATTACTGAATCCACGCCATTTTACACAAGTGGTAGACGAAGAATAGGTATTTATTGTGAGAGATTAGGCAATTCAAGCCCAAGCCCTTGGATAAATTGGGCTCATAAGAGTCATTAAATACTCTTTCATCCAAGCTTAAAAGGCCGCAAAATTTGGCTTATCAATGAATGATAAGGTTATCCTGAATTAAGTTTACGATTCTTCGTCTGTTAATTAAAACCCCTCGGCCAATTTTCCATTTCAAGGTGCTCTAAGTAATGCATATTTTTTCTTGCATAATACTTTTATTCAGATGCATTCAGTTTCGTAATGTCACTTAATCTTGCAAGACAAAACAAATCTGAGTGAACACTGAAGCTTAGAAAATAAAACTCCACTTAAGTACCGAGATAAGATTCAGTCGGACCGATGTACCAACATCGCGGACATAATCACTTCACACAGATTATATCTGCCTCCATGAGCTCAAACAGCACAATCCATCTATACGACTTTTCTTCAACCATCAAAAATGATCATTTCGCTCTTCGTTTACGCTTAAGTACTTACTTGCACGGGAGAAACCCACTGTAGGTTAAATGAATTATTGAGGTACATTGCTGAATTATTCTCGTTGAAATGATGAATGGCGTCAATGCTATAACGATATTTTATTGGCTACATATTTGTTTCATAATAAAATTAATATCGCGACATTGCTGCCACCAGAAAGCCTCCTAATTGCGTTAAAAGTAATTTTTTAAGAATTTCATTCAAACCACACTTTAAAGAAATAATTTTTTAAAACATTAATAGTACAGGTGAACGTTACAGATGTACACACGAAAAGTTATTTCTCCACGAAGGGGAAAAAAGTAAGTAAGGGCAAGGCTTGAAAACATAATGGGATACCGAAGCATAAGCTAAAGGAGAAGGAGGGAGACAAAATTTCGTATCTTATTGTTAGATGAGATGGAGGGAAGTTTGCACATTAGAAGTACGCTGAACTAAAGAATAAAATACGGTAAGGTAACATGTAATCACTGATAATTAGGGGTGTTAAAACAACAATATGGGGCTAAAACCATCCAAGCCTACCTTTAACCCGAAGAATATATTTTTGTCTTTCAATTCGAGTACTTCGAATAATTCGGCCTAACATAGTAGATATCTTTAGTATTCGTCAAGATAAACTTAGTACTAAACCCCTCCTCCATCATTAAAATTTTTATTTCTACTCATTAAGGTTCAACAACGCATTAAAATCATAAGACGATGATAAGGTTTTGTTGAAACTCGGTGGTGAATAGAACTTAAGTAAAAGAAACGTATGGCACTAAGTTCATGGGGATTGCGTTGGTATGGTGGATAGCGTGGCTTCCCATCCAGAGGATCGGGGTTTGAATCCCCGCAGCAGCTGAGATTTATTCATCGGTATCCTACCCAATTTATGGGTATCAAGTAGAAAGCACCTCTTGGGCCGTTCTCCATCTACCGGCTGGGACGTTACACTTGAGGACCTCATTCCCTGTCGGAAAATTCCCTAGAACATTGAACCCCCGTTTTCCCTAGAATACATTTTCCCTGGGAAATGCTTTTGAAAGCGGGTTGCAGTGGCTAAGAATATATTTATTTTGCACCAAATGTAGTTGACTGTGAGAAATGATTCTTTATAATAGTAGCACAACTTTTTATGTTGAGAAATATTTTATCAGTCTCATTATAATTAATTGTGATAACTCTACGGTTGTATAAATTATGCGGAAATGTTTTTATGAATACATATATAATTTTTCCTCTACAGTCATTCACATTTCACTCTATGCACTGCACACTGCACTCTATGCAATTTCTGGTGTAATTTTTCATATGCCTGAAGGTTACTCCATAAAGAAGCGTTTGGTTCTAGGGAAATTACTGAGCGAAGTCAGTCATTTTTAACTAAGAGGCGTAGAGCGATAAGTTTTGAGTAGTTTTGAAGGAAATTGAATTCCAAAACATAAAACTGTCGTCAGATTTGAGATAGGATCCACCGTTCATAAGATAAAGCTTTCAAAATAAGGGTTCTTAGACTACGCAAAATTCGCCGTTTCTATCGATTTTTGGTCTTTCGAAAGAAAGAATTGCTGTGTTCTTAAGTGTATCTCGTATAAATTGTTAAAATACAGGTCTCTGCAAAACTTCAAGCTGGTAGCTCATTTAAAAGTAGTCGAAAATCCGGTTCATATGTAGAAGAAATTCGAAATTCGACCAAGTTTCAGAAAAATTCCGGGGTATATTTAAATGTGAATATTTCATTAAACAACAAATTTCTAGTAACAAAGTTTCCCAGAGTTTTAAAGCATTTAATTGGGAAAGAAATTTTTTCTAAGGAAGTTTCAATTTTTCCCGTGGTTTTCCCTATGTTCTTGGGAATTCTTACAGGAAAATCGCAAACAGGGTTGCCTCTTATTCAAATAGTACGCTAATGCCGACGCCGGATTTTTCTCCATCCAGCCTCGGTTCCCCGAACAACTTTACTCTCAACAACGTGCCCACCCATTCTTCTTGTCCCCATCTGTCGGTCACCCTAAAAACCAATCTACTGTTACTCAATTTTATACTTTTTTTAAATTTATATTTTACTAAATATTAGGACATATACTAGTCATATATCCTAATAACCAACCCACCTAAGTTCATTTCGAATAATGACTGTATTGAGGCACTTTGAAATGTATGGTATTCCGAGAGATAAATAGCCTGCCCTTTCAATGAATAAAGTCAATGATCATTAGCAAAAGCTGCAATTGTTAACATCAAATTTGGAAAAAGGAGGAAGAATGAGAATTTTATACGAAATTGACGATCGAGCTCCACGTTTTTCGCTAGCTCCCTTCCGTCACTCCTTCGGCCCAATCCTTTCCTTCTTTTGATGCTTTAAACGCTCAATCTTTCGGCCGAGCCGATTGTGTGTCAGTGCTTAGTGTTGGTATTTTTTGCTATTAGGAGACAGGAAAAGAAATGATGTAGTTGTTTCATCCCCTGCGCAGAAGAATCAAATAATTTCTTAGTTCCTTTAGTCTGTTTATTTTTATGTGTGATGCTGAATCTTTTACGCTAGAGAAGCATTAAAGATAAGAAACTTAAACCAATGCGTAATCGCGACGCGTAGTGCTACTGCAGTAGTTACATAAAGCCTTGTACGATGAGATGTCATTAAATATTACTCTACAACACTGCAATAGCCGGGACGAGTAAGCAATTGGCCTCAGGTAGTAACTGTCACGCTATCTCGTCTTCCCTGACAATTCGTCAGCCTGTCATGGACCGTAAGACAAGAACACCTGATAACTGAAGATTATAAACAACTCCATTCACTTGCTTTATAAGAATCCGCAAAAATTGTTCCTCCAGAAAGGTGATGGCTCGAGAATACCGTTAGCATAACTAACTCAAAAATTAGTTTTTCCGAAAATATATTGTCTAATAAAACATAATCGTCTTAATTTGAAAGCAATAGGTTCACGACTCCAGCGTAAATAATACACTCAGCGGTATAATGCGTAGGTAGAATAGCTTATTTAAAGAATCTCATCGAATTCAGAGAACAGCAAAAAATGTAATCACTTGACATTACTAAATCGATTGGAAAAAATGGGCAGGAGGTGAAATGGAAAAGATAAATGGAACTAAGGGATGATTTACAGGTAACTAATGTATTAAACTTAGTGGACAGGTGGCCCTGAAGATAGTTGAAAGAAATTTGGCAAAGCGTAATATAGAAAAATATTTCTCAAATGTGGACTGTCTTCAGTTATAGCCTCCGTTGAATAGTAGCTAGATTATGTTTTACAGTGACACGCGCCGATAGGGAGAGCTCGAAAATTCCAATATAGCTGAGTCGCCCACTCTCATTTTAACCGATTAAAAAAATTCCTTTTAATAATAATAATAATAACCCTATGATGAAGGACAAAAAAGGCAGAGAGATATGCACCGAAAAATCTCTCTGCGGGGTAACCACCTTTCCCGGTTGAATGGCCTCATCGACGAAATCCTGACAAAGACGTAGGACCTATGGACGGTCAATTGCGTGGTCTACGCTGCTGCCAAAATCATGGCTCACTCCCAAAAGAACGCCTCTTGGGAGGACAAAGCAGAAAAAAAGGCTGGAACAGTTGGAGGCCAAGATCACGCAGGCGAGACGACATGCGCCGAGAATTCAGTGTGTGATGGAGAAAGAAGGGAGAAGAAGGAAGGGATGGAGAAGAAGAGAGACTTGTCCAATCCAAAGAACTACCGCCCTATAACCTGCCTCAAAACCGTATACAAGGCGTTCACCTCTATCTTGAGCGACCTTATCCTCCACCTCGTCCAGCCGGTGTGGGAGGAGGTGTACGAGCAGAGGGGCTCAAAGCGGGGAATCGCGGGATGCAAGGACAACCTGCCCATTGATAGGTGCATAAGCCAGGATGCCATACGGCATAAGCGAAACCTAACATTGGCCTGGGTGGACTACAAGAAGGCCTTTGACACCACTTCGCACGAGCTTTTGATTGCAATGCTGAAGTCGATGAAAGTCCACCCAGAGGTAGTGTCCTGCATCCAACGGATGTTACCACTCTGGAAAACGCGCTTCGTTCTGAATTCAGGCAAGCGGTCAGTTTCCACAGAGTTGGTAACATACCACCGTGGCGATTTTCAAGGCGACAGCTTGAGCCCCTTACAGTTCTGTATTTCCCTCCTACCCTGTCCTTTCGGCTGCGACGATGTAGAGGATACATTTGCGGTGTTCCAGGTGACAGGAAGCATAAGGTCACACATTTATTATACATGGATGACCTGAAGCTTTATGCTTCTAAGGTGAAAGACCTTCGCACTGCCCAGGACACCGTACCATGATGGTCATCTACAGAAGTCTTCATCCGAAATCATCCGTCGCCAGATTGTTTCTCCCTCGCAATGAGTCTGGAGTGTCCCCACAACAGAATTGTCCTAGGTACGGCATGCCGAGTGTTGAAAAGCAGGGACCCCCTGCTCAATCTCGTGAGAGAGCACGAGAGTGCGGGAGCAGGGGAGTTTCTCTTACAGACGGCAAAGAGGGCAGCGGACGAAACCGGTCTCGACTTCGACCCGTCATCCGACGGAAGCGACAATGATACGACCATCTCGTCATTGAAGGCAGACGTCCTCATGCTCGAAATAAAAAAAGCCGAGCAGAAGGCCTTGCTCAAGGCGCATACCGATAAGCACATGCATGGATGTTTCTATCGAAACATTGAAAAGTATGGGTTATCGAAGGAGCTGACGTTTGCCTTCCTACGCTCCGCCGGTCTGAAGTCTGAGACCGAGGGTTTTGCTCTCGCGTGCCAGGATGGTGTCATAAACACACTCGTGTACCGCCGCATTATATTCAAGGCGGAGGTCGCGGACACGAGATGCAGGACGTGCCGAGCCCAACCGGAGACTTAGAGTCACCTTCTCTCCGGCTGTAGTTATTACGCCAGGTCAGAGTATCTAGCTCGGCACAACGCGGCCCTGCGGGTGTTATACTTTCACCGTCGACACCATTATGGCATCGACGAAACACCTGTACTGCCCTATGCCCCTGGATATATTGAGTCCGTCGTGGAGAACGATAAATGCACCATCTGGTGGAGTTACTTTTTCTCCACCACCAGGCAGTTGGAGGCGACCAAGCCGGATATCGTTCTCCTAGACCACCTCACATGCTCCATGTTCGTGATCGAGTTTTCGGCTCCGGCTGAAACTAACATGGATGCGAAGGAGGTGGAAAAACGGACGAAATATCAAGACCTGCTTTTCGAACTTCGACAAATGTACCCCGGACACTCTGTGAAACTAGTGGTCCTCATAATAGGTGTGCTCGGTGGAGTGAAGGGCTCGCTGCTAAATAACATCAAGTGCATTCCGTCCTGCGTGGCACAGGTGGAATCACTAGTTGCACGCATGCAGAAGGCCGTCATCCTGGGGTCACTCCGTCTGCGTCACTGCGTACGCATGACCCGACAGCAGCGTAGCCACTCATCCGATGGGCGTCGGACGTGGCAACGATTACTGCCCAACCCCTCTCGAGTCTCCGGCCATTATGACGGCAATGAAACCTGATGCTTGCCGGGGACTCGGAGGGGTGTTACATATGTTACAAATAAAATAATAATAATAATAATAATTTCTATATATCTAACAGAAGACGCCAATTACTAGATATTTATTAAATGGACGAACACACGCAACCATGTCCCGGGAGGTGTAAATATCCTACCCAGGCGGGATTCGAACCCGCGGCCTTTAGTTTGGCAGGCGAGGACTTTACCCCACTGCCACCGAGGCCGGCTCTTTTCAACTCTCATACACCCAAGCCGGGTGACAATTTTTATTATCCTCTTTGCGTAATTTCAGCGGAATAGCAATGCAGTTTGTGAGGAGATTGACTACTTAATTACCTAAGCAATTCTTTCGAAGATCAAAGGTCTTTGATCAACAACCGACTGGAAAAATACTAAAGTTAGCCCGCTTGAGTTTTATGAAGCCGTATACCTTGTTTTCGTTTCATTCAAACTCCATAAAAAGCATCAAATTCGGTGTGGAGTTGTGTTATCTTGCTTTTTTAATTAACTTCCGTCATACGTTAGAGAAGTTGAGGAGACAATTAAAAGGAGGTAAGACATCTTCTCCTTGTCCGTCAGACTTTCTTAAGTTATTTCTACATGAGATACAAAATAGAATAAAGCCATCACGTATAGAGTTTACTCTCAGTCACAGCTAAAAAAACATTCTACTTGGCATTACTTGGAAAATTTAAGAGTAGTCTACCTCTTAGAGTACTTTTCTGGACATTTATTCATTAAAGTTCGAGTTCTTTTTTGCATCTATCAACCGATGGGAATTGAGGTCTTTTTCCTTTACTTATGTAGCATCGACGTTGCACACACAAAATTATATGAACGTGCCAAAGCGAAAATGATTTAAGTTTTTAGTAAATCAGGAATCGTTTCAATGATATGTCCACCTGCAATTTACAATAAATATCAATTTTTATTCGTCTTGGGTTCCCCAGGGAAGTGTTCTCGGGCCATATCTTTTTATTCTTTTCATAGATGATCTGGCCTCCCTAGTTCCCTCCTCACAAGCTCATACCCTTCTTTACGCAGATGACTGCAAAATGTTTAAGAAAATCCACAATTTCACGGACAGTTGTGATCTTCAGGTTGCCTTAAACACGGTCTCAGGGTGATGCAATACCTGGAAACTCAAATTAAACCCAAGAAAATGCAACGTTATATCTATTTCCCTAAAAAAATCCCCCACTGATTTCAATTACAATATAAACTCACTAAATCTCAATGCGTCTCTTCTATTAAAGACCTCGGCGTTTTTATGGACCACAAACTCAACTACTCTGACCATATCCTTGCAGTTAAAAATAAAGCAATGTCTCTGTTTGGCCTCCCACTACCGCTTCACACAAATTGCAGATCCACTAGCCTTACGGTCATATTTTTCGACTATTGCCATCCCAATAATCACGTATTGCTCCCCCATCAGCTCCTTCTAATATTTAGACCCTTCAGCCTGTTACTTCTTTCTTCTGCAAGATAGTTAAATACAGAGTATCTCATTTTCGAAATATGCCAACTGTAACTATTATGCCTACACTAAATTCTTATTCTTAATCTCCCTAAACAATTTCTCAAATCTGACATGAAACTCATCCACAACATCCTCAACTCTAACATTGTCTGTCCAGAACTGATTGGTAGTATCAACATTAAAGTTCCATGTAGATGTAGACCTACTCGCACACATTCGTTACTCCACATGCCCATCCCCAGATTATCCTTGAACAAGCGCTCCTCCTCTTCTGCCTCTCTTCCCTGATAAGCTCACTTCCAGACAATATTGACCCGTTTTCTCTTTCTTCCTACGCCTTTAACAGCCGTGCTCTTTCGTATCTCACTGACAATTTTTAATTGCTTCTTTCTCTTTGTGTTTATTTTCATTCATTGTTACTGAGCTCATTGTTTCTGTTTGAATGCATTCGTATATCTTGTTCTTGTTTTGTTGTTGTTACATTGTGCCACTGTAAATTTGCAAGCATGCTGTATGTGGACAATTTTTATAAATAAATAAATTCATGTACCGACCTTGCTATAATTGAGTAATTGATTTAAGAATTGACAAGTGAATAATACCGTACATGTATATAAGCATAAACCCACACTATATAGTAACTACACAACGTTTTTAAAAATTAAAGCAAAAAATACCTTAGCCCTTCAGTTATAATTAAGCACCAAAGACTTTGTTTTAGAGGCGAACTGCGGTACGATATTAACGAATATGACAGTTAACGTCGGAAGATTGAAAATTTAGATTTTAAGATGACCACAGTTAAAGCTGAGAACTTTGTTACGTTTAATTCACGATTAACACGTTTTTAACGAACTGAGATCATCAGCAGATTCAAATGCATGCAGCGCCCCATGTACTACACTACCTTTTGAGACAGCCGCGACAATGATAATGATTTCTGCTCTGACGGCTTTCGTTTCAGAGGATATCATACTCAATATGGAGAGAAACTAATTTCAAGAACTAATTTTATTAATTTAATTTCAGCTGGTATCGTAACACAATTTAATTTCATTCTTCTTCAAAACTGAGCAAGAATATAAAAAATGATTACGTTCATTTTACATAGTAATACTGAAAGACATGCACATATTCAGTCTAGATCAGGTGGGTCGTTTGGCATGGACCAAGAGTTTTGTAGGGTCAACCTCTCCTGACTCCGATGGGCTCATGGACTTGATGGATAATATATACGAAACAGAGATGTGATTCGGATTGGGGTCTGTAGCAAGCTTCAGATCACATGCCTATTTTAGTCACAAGAACTCACCGTGTTCCTTTAACGAATAAAATCGATTGAGCTCCATCCATAATCGAGGAATCGTCAAGAAAAACATTTCACCTGAAAACTTCCATTGACTGGACCAATGGTCCATGGATAAATGAAAGGTGAACATTTTCTCATGCCTATTTCAACGCATTAATAAACCGTAATTTTCGGTAGACGCAATGACCATCAGTTTTCACTCAACGGCGGAAATTATACGTACAAGGCGATTACTTTTTTTGAGAAATAGAATGCACTATCGGGATGATAATGATAATCTTATTTCTTTTAACGTACCATAAATTAACCCTCTATTCATTTTACAGCACCGTATGTGGACGCGGCCCCTTGCCGAGAAGGTTTCATCCGAGCGGGCCGTAACTGTTACCTCTTCGGACGGCGGCCCGTTGACTGGAAGTCGGCGAACACGGAGTGCAGGAAAGCAGGAGCCCTTCCAGCAGAGCTGGAGACCACGGAGGAAGGGTCAGCCGTAGCATCCACCATAACCAGCCGAGCGGATCTTCGAGGTGAGCAAGTATTCCAGTCCCAGAGGAACGTATAACACCGAACCACCTAACTCTTAGAATCGTTCCCGACTTAAGAGTATAGTTACACTCAGTACCCGGGGGAGAATATTAAAAAAACGCAATCTATACGAGGATCACTCACCGATAGCGTTCACGTGACCCGACAGATTGATAACAGAATAAATATTCCGCCTCGACAGCGAGGGCACAGCGAACAGCTGACAGAGATACGGGGGAGACCTAAGAGCATCGCACCGTTTTATTTTTCTTCACATCTCCATTGAATCATTTGATGCACGTGATTGGTCAAGCTTTGAACCAAAATACGACATGTAATAATTACACGTAAATAGAAGAAATGCTTCGTTTTATTTTACAATCGATTTCTTCAATAAAACGAACCCGGCCAAAAGAAAAAAACTGCATCGAAAATTGTGTTCGAAATATAATCTCTACGGGAGCTCCTCCCCGCCTATGAAACAAACTTTTTTCCTCCATTTAGAGGCTCATCAAGCACATGATTGTTTTTTCAAAAAAAAAACATCGACTCGCCGCGCTTACATGAAAAAAATCCGAAACCCTGTTACATGATAACCGAGTTCTTAGTATCGACCGTGGAATCATTTCGTGGATAGTCACACCACAAGTTCAGGGGAGATCATTAGATTATATTACTTCAACCAGAAGACACTTGCAGAATAGACAGCGAAACTGTTGAATCGGAAAAAATCCCGAAAAATGCAGGGGTCATCACTCTAGAACCGTGCAAACCTACGAACGAACATTTATTATATAAAAACACTATTCATACAAGCATCACTCACCAACAGCATTCAGATGGCCCAATCGCATTGATCGAAAACTGAAAAAATATTCCGTTTCAACAGCTAGGATACGGCGAACAGCTGACGGAGATGAGGGCGAAGTCTTTGGCCGCCGCTGCGTCTTTTTCTTCTTCTTCCCTAGTCTCAACCCCTCTCGACGCTCTCTCAGCGTGCGATTAGTCGCTTTTTCACCAATATTCGAACAGCGACTTTTCCATGTAAATAGCTGAAACCTCTTTCTATTTTATGAACGTTTGGTTTCTTTGCTGAAACGCACCTGGTAAAAAGCATTTTCTGACCAACACCTGCGTTCGAAATATTCCCTTTATAGTATCCATTTCCTCTTAATTTCAATCCTTTCAATCCATCAAGTCGTGAGGCTCGTTTAGCACGTGAGTGGTCGCGTTGTTTTTCCTAACACGTTCGATTCGAGTCTCTATGATTCCACGAAAACAGTCCAAGCCTATGGAACACGACTACCGAACTCACCACATCGTTCGGTACAAACTTCAGAGGATAATTACACCAAGTGTACAGGGGATGATATAAAATTTGAAAAACAAAATCACTTACCGATTGTTTTCAGGTCTCTTCGGACTGAAATCTACTATCGAAGTATTCTCGTTACGGTACGGTTCCGCTTTGCCTTTTTTTTGTCACTTATTTCTCTAAATCTCCAGGCCCACTCATTGTACTAGATTCCTCGCGTTTTTGTCCCAGAATTTCACACGCGGTGCTTTCACAAAAACAGTCCGAACAAAGTCCGCCGGACTCCTCGTGCCCTTCGCTAAAACGCACCCGGCGAAAATTTTTCCGATCACATCCACGGTCAATATATTCTCTCCACGCGGTTCCGTTCGGAAGAATATGCCTGAGTACAGGAACGCACCGACGTTCGAGTGAACCTATTATGTCCTCCTCTCCCGCTGAGTTTATCTGCACCCCACTCTCGTTATCACCGGGAAAGAGATTCGCGTCCAGACGATTCGTTTAGTGGGACTCCACACCATTAGAGCGATGCAACGAAGTGATAATAGAAGGTAAAAAGGATGCGGTATCAACGACCCGGTGTGCAACAACTGTGATCTTGCAAGGGGTAGGGGAAAGGTCCAACGTGAACATTCCCCAGTTACCTCCTTCTCAAACGAGAGCGCTCACAATTGGTTTTTTTCGTGAGACGCCAGCTAAAAGCGAGCAGAACAATGGATCCACCGAGTCGAGATGGGCCACTTAAGAGGATCTGTTTGTGCTTCGTGGAGAGCGGTACTGCGGAGTCTAGGTACCCGTTAGGATGAGTGCAACTTCGAGCCGGAGTAGCGTATGTAAGAGCATTTGCAACTGTTGTCCGGAATAACTGTCTGTTAAAAGCAGTACAGTAAGGGGTTCGGCACTATCTATGACCTCTCTTCGTGTCATTACCCTAAGGAAAAAATACTAGAAACAATTTCTACTCAAAGACCCAGATAGGTCCAAGTGATTAGCAATGCATCATAAAAAAATAGATCATAATATGAACGAAATTCCGCGCAATTTATATTTTAGATAAAAGAAATGAACTAGTAGCGGTTTATAATAACTCGATAACCTCAGTAGTAATCGCAATTTCCACATTCCATAATGAATGTTGATCTTTACGATCTCCACGTGACGAAAACAAAATTTTAGACTAATTGTTTCCGCAAATACTTTTTGGGAGAGAAGCTTTGAATCTTTCGTCGAAATCCCACTCAATTATTTTTTATTAGAGACATTCACTAAGTATGAACGGATATTTGGATTCACGGTCATATAACTCCTATATCGCAGTAAAAATTATAGCAAATTTTCTTTTCCAAGAGGCGCGGTTTACGAAGATGTTTTACGGAGAAATAATGGAGGAACATGCCTTTTGGCATATTCTCTGGCTACTACTGTATACGCTCCACCATATAATCAGATCTTTTATTGGTGCCACTCGCCCGT
Source organism: Pyrrhosoma nymphula (assembly GCA_963573305.1). Lineage (NCBI taxonomy): Eukaryota > Metazoa > Arthropoda > Insecta > Odonata > Coenagrionidae > Pyrrhosoma > Pyrrhosoma nymphula. The sequence goes on along the minus strand of OY754333.1, from coordinate 49,263,365 downwards.
GGAACGTATAAAATGACTGGAAACTATGTGATGTGATCCAGATCAACTCAGATTGGTCAAAGTGGTTAGACGTGCATCAGAACAATTAGATCAGTTATATATATCAACAAATATTAACACTCCACGTATGTCCGTAAAATAAGAAAATACACAAAAACGGAGCACAACATCTCCAACAGTTCAAAAGTAAGCAGAATTTCCAAAAACAAAAGAGTTACTTTTAGTACCCCAGGACTACAAAAATTTAATTTCAAAGTTTTCATAATTACTTCTCGGGAATGCTGCTTCGATTTTCATGATTCAATCCCATTCCATGAGTGTTTGTTAGATTTATTTACTATAGTGACAAGTCATTTGAATTGATAACCCAATGAATCCAAAGGCTGAAAAATAAACATGACAAAGGGTCTCTTATAAATAATGTGTCACCTAATTTTTATGATTTATGTAACTTATATTGTGAGTTTTTAAAGAAGACATGATTTTTAAGAAAAAAATTTAACAATGTTTCAAAAGAAAATTAGAGCTTCCTGTCACGGAAAGCATATAAGCTTTGGCGAAAGGATCTAATTTTAACACAAAATAGACAATCCTCGTCGCTAAAATTTATGTGTACGTACCAATTTGGCAGCAGTGTACGGAATGGCGAAGTGACCCTGAACAACAAAGCAGTGCAACATGCGATTAGTTACATTTTGAATTTTCAATGCTCGTGGAAATCTTACTGCTACATCCAGACCACACGAAAAGTCTCCACATACCCCAAAATAATTACTAGACGAAAGATAGTTCAACATTCTGATGTTCTTCAAGAAAAATTGAACTTATTGAAGCTTACGAATTAGTGTTTCCATAAACAGCAAAATATAACGGCAAAATGTCACAACCTTCGACGATCATTAACACTAATGGACTTCACTTTGATGTTCACCGATGGCAGTGGGAGTAAGGAATATTATTTCGTCCACGTTAATACCAAACAATATTTTTCACGCCTTTTATCCCCATCCCGGCTATGATTGGAATGAGTTGTACAGGAAAACAGAATTCGTCATTATGTGAGGTACATTAAACTATAACTGTCACAAAGAGCTTAAATAACTTTGAAGTTATGTTCGTGGGCATGGTAGGGATAGGGGCTCAAACACCCAACATTCTCCTACTCCACACCCATTAAAAGACGAACGTACGAGCATATTTAAATATTCTGCAAGATATTGAATGTGTTTAGTCCAAAATTACAAAAATGATCTATAGTGAAAGATTGGTTCAGGATTTTACTTTAAAAAATTCAATTCATACATCTGAAAATGTAAATTGTATTCACGTTTAGCTGAAAACAGGTTGATTGGATCATATAAAATACATTATTCTTGGACTTCAATTACAAATAGTGACCTATAATGCTTTGTAGCATTGTATTGGAAGATGTACGCACGTCTTGTTTTGGTATTTTGTCGATGTGGCTCCTATCATTACTGATGCATCTCATAATGTTAATTTCAATTGATTAACATGTCAGGTTTGGAAAAATTAACCTAGTAATCATTCTTGAACCTGTATAAAAATATGGCGCGAGTAAGGGAAGCCATTTTTTCACAGCAGCTCCTCTAGGCTGATGCTGTCTCAGACCAGAGCCAATATAATTATCATTACCTTTGCACGAGAAACTCGCAATTCGATAGCTATAGACTACCATAGAACAAATATGTAAGTTTATATGAGTATTTCGATGAATACTTCTCATTCTATACTTTCTTCTTGCTGCTATTACTTTATACTCTCTAAATTTTTCTAATGGGCTATGAGGATGAGACTGTTAACTTCAACACTATCCTGTATTTGGGGGAAACAATCAACATGGGAGTTGGGTGCACCACTTGTTAAAGCGTTGCGATTTAAATCATACCGACTTCAGTATGAGAGTCGAATAACGAAATAGGTGTGAATTTAGACCGAGAAAGCCACAGGTGAATGTGGCGGAAGAGACTCTTAAGGTAGTTGGAGCAATATAGTTCCCTTATCATAATGGATACCATATTCGAATTTTATTTTTTTATTTCAGGGTCAGAAGGAAGTATGAAGTAAATATTATAACATTAATGGTGTAAAAAGATAGTTATAAATGACAACAATTCTCAGTAATTACACACAGCTACAAAAGTCTTTAACTTGACTCATTTTTCCACGTCGTGCGGTGAAAATGCCTTCTCAACAGAAGGTTCTTTTTACGATTCTGTAAATATTACTGCGATGAGTAATTGATCAATTTTTATAAATAGTTGAGAAAACATACAAATTACATTCCGTTAGCTTTTTGACGAAATCTAGGTGTCAGAAATCCATATTTTTTTCGACATTCTTCCTCTGGAGCTAACAGCCGTAATCTATCCCATGTTAAACAGCGTTTATTTTCAGGCAAATTACTCGAAAAGTAGTTCGGCAAGGGGTTAATATTTTGGTACCATTGGAAAGATGGGAATTTTATCTTTGATATTAAGTTAAATTCATAAAATTCTAGGTGAAGTGAGATTTTGCTCAAACTACCTTTAGAAGAGGAATATTAGTCTAAAGAACACGGGAGAAAGTATGAAGCATGAATGTAACCAAAGCGAAATAGGCATGGAAGAAATTATTGAAGCCGCATAGAGTCTAGATTCAGTTCACTATTAAGTGCATTCGATCGCTCAAAGCAAAAGTCCAATCTGTGCCAGAGGATTTCACAATCACCTGAACTATAAAACGTGCGTATGAATTGCATCGTCCACCTCATTTATCACGTTGACCCAATTCACACGAGGTAAAGAGCTAATCACAGAGGCAGACGATGAGGCATTTCGAGTCGCTCCAAAGCTCCGAAGTCAAGGGACGCATTAAAGTTCATTTTTATACGCCCAGTGGTGCTCTTTTCCCAGTGGAATGAATAATCCCTCACTAAGTGACCATTATGCGCACGGAGACCGTGGTTAATTAGCGGCGCTCACGCAAATTGCCGCTTTCAACACCCATTAATAAGATTGAGTTCGTCGTCCCCCGAAGTGGGGATCAGGTGGCAGGTGTCACTGTCCAGCACTCGAGAGAGATAGAGAGAGAAGAGGAGGAAAATTCATATGCTAGGCGAAGGATTGACCGTGGTCGGCCTCGGAATTAATGCGGCAATTTTACTAGGCCAAGGATGAGCATCAGCAGAAGCGCGGGTCAAACCAGTACGCGAAGCGCTCACTTAGAAAGTAATAATTACAGCCGAGAGGAAAATTTAAAGCGCGACAACAAGTTTATTAAAAAAAATACTGCAAGTCCTTGCTTTATTCATGACGGCCGTTCAGGTGCTGGCCTGTGGGGAGAGATAAAAAGTTCTTAGGCATACCTTCTTCATCGCTCATATGTATATAACTGGGTTATAATCACTTTATGAATTGGATTTTGCTCATTTCTTACGCAATGAACTATTAATAATGCAACTAAATGGAATAAGTTGGAACAAATTGACGTACTTGTGTGAAATTCATGCTTAAATATTTATTTTGAACTATTGCAGAGTTTAAGATAATTGGCTAAATGCCATTTTTGACACTGTAGATATATTTTTTGGTATCATTTTCCTTTACAATAAATTATTTCGCAAAAAAATAATAACAAGACACATAAGATGTGCACATAACAGCCAAAGAAAGGCAATAAACAATCACGAGATATTTCATGCTATTTAGTACTAATTAAAATGGCTCGGTGGTGCGCCGAACATTGAGAGATCCGGGTTCGAATCTCGGTCAAGTCAAATAATTTATTTTCGCGATGAATTTTCTGACAATGACGTTTCATCTTGCATCAGTGCGTGCAACTGCGAACTAAGTTGTGAAGCTTCTCAAAGAGGTATTTCTGAATTAAGGAATGAGTATTTTATAAATTATTACCAGCACATCATACCATGAATTTACACTAACGAAAACAGAAAATATGGGCTGTTGTGGAAGAAGCTGAACATTCAACCAATAAACAAAAATATTAAAAAAAGAAAAATTGACGCAATAAATCCTGAGAACCTGCGAATGCTATTATTGAAATTTTGTGAATGCACAATTGGAGACCGTTTCCTGAAATTCTTGAGAATCCACGCAATCATATTTCCGATTTTATTAGATTTTTACCATATTTTGTGAAGTTTCTGCGCCTTCGTTCAACTGCTGATTTAGCAAAAGCTCACTCTATGGATATGCTTAGTCGTCGTTTAATAACATCTAATGGAATATTTGGCACTATTACTTGCTTGAATTTGCAGAATCGCTCCAGTTTTTTTAATACTCAAATCATTCGTCATAATCACACATATTATTAACATATGGACTAAGGCTTTGACATATTATTACAAAAGAAACTGATACAGTCACAAAAACGACAGTTAGCGACCATATACGAGGTGTGATAAAAAAATAACGGGAATTTTAGTTTTTCTTAAAGAATATTTATTAATTAATCAATATCAATTTTTTTTCCCTTCAATGTGTTCCCCCTTAGATAAAATACACTTGTGTCAGCGGTTTTTCCAATCTTGGAAGCACTTCTGGAACTCATTTTTCGGTATAGAGTTCAGCTCCTTCAGTGATTCTGTTTTTATCTCATCAACGGTGGCAAAACGTAGTCCTTTCATGGTTCTCTTCAGCCTAGGGAATAGAAAAAAGTCACAGGGGAGCATGTCCAGTAAATACGGTGGCTGAGGCAAAATAACGCTTTTTTTACCAAAAAATAACGAATAGGCAGTGAGGTGTAAGCGGGAGCATTATCGTGGTGCAATTTCCACGAGTCGTTTTGCCACAATTCTGGGCGTTTTCGTCGGATTGCTTCACGCAAACGACGCATAACTTCCAGGTAGTATTCCTTATTGGCCGTACGATCATGTGGCAGGAACTCTGAATTATTGAAAATCGGAGTTATGAAGCCCATGAAATTTAAAAATTCCCGTCATTTTTTATCACACCTCGTATTACGGCCAATAACGACCATACTTATTGCTTTTGTCGAGATTCCGTGTATATCCATTAACTCAATGATTCTTTACACTAAATAAGATATGAATGGTTTATTGCAATGTATTCGTGTTGATTTTTGTCTTTCCGTTGATATTCAACGGGGACCTTCTCCCGTTTAGTTATAAATTAAGTGGTAACGGTGGTAACCATGGATCCATGGAAAAGCGAGTTAAAGAAAAGCATGTAAAAAAAATCAATCTTCCCGGCAGGCGCCGACTACTGGACGGGCGGGCTGAACCCTGGCCTGCTGTGGATCTGGTCACACAGCGGACGGCCGGTGTCCGCCCCGCTGTCCCCCGGAGACTCGCAAGCCAACGGAGTGGTGTCATCTGGTAAGGGCGGCCGCTGCCTCAAGATGTCGTTCAAGGCGACGGGTCGCGCTGGGAGATACACCTACGAGGGGGCGGACTGCGGGGCCCGCCTGCGCTACATCTGCGAGGACAGCGGGCCGGACGGTGAGGGCCCAGCAGGCAACGCCATCCGGCGCTGGGAGAGAGAACGAAGGCTGCTGTCGGAAGTGGGAGGCACCTCTGCTTGAGATTGATTGATTGATGAATAAAAAAAAAACGGATCTATGCGAGATGAAACGTTCTCCGTCATTTGCTAACAAAATAAGGCAAGGGATAAAATTTAGGGTCCTAATGGCGAGAAAATTTAATTAAAAAACAAATTTGAACCGCTAAACCCCGGCAGTGAAACATTGATAAAAAAAGAAAATTGAACCCGGCAGTGAAAATTTGGTGAAAAAAGGGAAATTTGAACCGTTAAACCCCAGTGGTGAAAATTTAATGAAAAAAAAAAAGAAATTAGAACCGTTGAACCCCGGCAGTGAAAATTTGATGAAAAAAAAAGAAATTTGAATCGTTAAACCCCGGTAGCAAAATTTTGATGAAAACAAAAGAAATCTTAACCGTTAAATCCCGGCAGTAGTAAGATTAAGTTGATGTAGTTGATGCGGTACGCAGAACTTGTTAACACTCGCTTGCATAGAGTGAGTCGTAAGGGATGGAAAAGCGACTTAAGTTCGTGGCATAAAGAGACCAGAGGGCGACCTTCCGCGCATTTGCACGTTCAGCCCAGATTGTTTCACCTTCCCAGACTTCTAAGCCTCGAGGCTTAGCAGTCACTCATCACATCTTAGATGACACTCACTTACGGATACGTTGGAGATCCGTAAGATCAAATTCTGCTACACAAAAAAAAATCTCAAGGTATGAAATACGGGGATAAACGTGAAGACCATCACAGCGACAAAAGGAAAAGGTCTTCATACGACTCTTGTATCAAATTCGTAGAAAATGCAACTTTGTACCAATGCAACAAAGGACTTTAGGTAAATAGCGATGCCAATCAATATTTTTCACTTGAAATGTAAATCAATAAAGGGTCCTTATACGTTGCTTTCGAATTTCGTAAAATATGAAATTGAATGATAAACAAAATAAAATCTTTTTGAAGTATCAAACACAAATTTATTCATATCACTATCCAAAGAAAAAAAATGATCTTTGCTATTAACGCCAGTTATTACGAAAAGAAGCGCCTCGAGCACTTAATAACATTGGGTCTGCCTACCAACAAACAGTTTAGGTTACTATGTTTAGGAATGCAGCTATAGGATACAAAAAATAATCAATACGGAAGTAATGATAGGGAAAAGTTGATAACTTTTTACCATACTGTTTTAATTTTCTCTAAAATCAAAGGATTTGCCTCAGAGACAATGCGTTATCTATGTCGGGTTTACCGGGCGGGCGGGCTTGGGCGGAGATGAAGTTTAGCAAATGAAATCCATCTGTTACGATCAACAAAGCCGATTAGACACGGGATTAGTAATTCAGCGGAGCAAATGGGTCTTTTCAATATTGCTTGATAGAAGACTCTCAAATCTCTTATTGTGAGTGCTGAGTTACACTAACTCACAATAAAGATTAAACCGAAATTAGGGAATTAGCAGGCCATAAAGTTTTCTAATCATCTTTAAATGTATTACAGGTAGGCTCTTCCTTTCATCTCGCATTTATGAGGGTGTTGACATTTTTTATTTTTTAGCCGGATAAATTTACGCCTTTCCGGAATATTTGTATCCCAATTTTGTCTCATAAACTGTTGAAATGTATTATAATAATTTAAGGGAAAATATGTAAATATCATTTTAATTGTATGTAAAAATTAATTTATTGATGCAATAATAGACTTAATTACAGCTATTTTCATTCATTGTAATATAGCTTAACCTTAATACTCTTAACAGGGTCAATACAGACTAATAACTCTAAAGCTCTTAAGAAAAAAAAAATAAAGGAAAAAACTGTTATATGTTGACCGTAAAAGCGTCCCAAAGCGTACTTTACGGAATGAAGATCGTTTCAAGCACATCATGGTGACAGGACCTGTTGCACGTTTCAAAAGCAATGCAATGCTAAATAATGGACAAAAGGAAAAAAAACAACTCTTGGTTTCACCAAGAGATTACCTAAATTAAAAAGGAAGAGTCGGCAAGATAAAAGTGCACATAATCAATAAAAAATCATTCATTCAGAGCCGACGCAGCAGCATGACAACGGAAGCTTCGGAAGATAACGCCCGCAGCAACCGTCGAGGACTTTTAAGTGACACGCGTCTTGAATACTGAAAGCAGTCTGCATCGGATGCCATACAGGAAGACGTTAACACGCTTGCCTTTTCACTCTCGAGTACATGACTCAAATTTATAATTGGTCCTGACTGTTCTCCTCCTCATTCCCCGCCGTTAATTCCCTCTAATGAAGTAATTTTTGCACAGCATTCGAAAAAACACAGGCAGTAAACTACTATAAGGTTTGATGAGTCACCTTACCTGAATTCCGTTCGCTACTTGGTACTTTTCCGTGCATCATTAATCAAGGTAGCATGTGTAAATGAATGCACGTCAAGGGTGTGAGCATGGAACAATGCACGACTGAAAAAAATGACCGGCCACTCAAGCCGGTTAGGAGTACAGCCAGTTGAGCTACGATTCCAATTCGTCCCATTTTTTATAATGATGTCCCGAGTTGATGCCAAAATTTCTGATTTTTTAAACAGATATCTAATAAATATTTATTTGATTAAATATGGCATGGTTAATGATAGGTTAGTACTAATGCAAAATTGATTTCAATCGGCATTTAATATTAGGTGCAATATATGCAATAGTTTTCTAGGTTCATCTTTTAATAATTAATGTTTCCCAAAATAAATATAGCAGTATTTTTTTCAAAATGTTCCTGATTTTAGTAAAACATTTTGGGACCCCAAGTTAAGCACTCACAGCTGGAAACTGCTGGAAGTAGGTAATAAATCTCACCAGAGAAAACTTTACAAGACCAGCTAAACGCGTTGCATATACTACACCCTGTCCAAGATAATAGCGCAGTTGACAGCTTGAATAGCAGCCAATCAGTAAACACGTCCAATGCCGTTTGGGGAAGGGACTCACGTGACCGAATAATCCAAGACTGTGTCAATTGTTTACAAAAAACTGTTTACTTTTCGTTTATTTCAAAGCAAAATTAATATATTTCAACTGCGCCATTATCCTGGACGGACTCTATAAACGATGACGAGGGCGCAATAATTGAATGAAAGAAGTACATAAATCCGGTTGGGAAGAGTATCCACGGAAGGCGTAAATGATAGCCGGTAACACTTGCCAGCGCATAGACATTCTTCGAAAATAGAAATCAATGATTCTCCTTGTAGGTTTGAGTCCAAAGAAAGGTGATCGCTCAAATAGCACTTGGACATATGTAGTAAGCGTTGCCAAATTTCCAGCACACGCATTCGCGTAAATATATTCTTGGGATTACTAAGATCATGGATATCTTGTCGCTGATTTGTGATATTTCCATATTTAGTATTAGTATTTTACCAGTTTAGGTAGGTTTTTGGTGGTCCGCTTCTACTCAGCTTTTCCCTTTCTAAATGTCTCTTTTTCATCAGCAGTCATTATATCACAGATTGGTTTGCTGCAGCTCCCCACTTCACCCTCATCTCCGCTAACCGTTTCATATCTGCATAAATCTTCACTTTGACGTCCTACATATATTGCCCGACCTATTCCATCTTTGGTCTTCCCCTGCAATTCTTTCCCATCCATCTATCCTTCCATTTCTGTATTCATACTGTGTCGCAAAATGCATTCTGTAAGTTTTTCACTTCTCCTTTAAGGAGTTTTAATTATACATGTTTCATCTCCAACTCTTTGTAGGACTCCTTCATTGGTGACAATCATCGTCCATTTGATCTTTGTCAGTTTTTGGTAATGCCACATGTTCATCATTTCCAACCTCCTTAACTCTGCAGCTGTTATTGTCCAGGTTTCATTGCCATATAAGATGTATCTCTTTACAACACAGTATACTTCCTACATCTCTTCATCCTGTCCACCATGCTTATGCTTGTCTTCCTTCATCTCGATTATCCCAATATTTTACCTTCAACAGCGTTCTATACCATCCCCTCGCTTAAAATTAATCTTATTCCCTCCACATGCACTTCTTAATACTCATGTGAGAAACTCTCAGTGAAATAAAAGTTAGGCTGGATTGGGATTAGAAATCATATCCCACGAGTTTTACCTGATGGAAATACCAAAACGAGTAGGTATAACGTGATATTTAATACACAGAACTTCATGTAAAACTATAGTTCTTTTAAAACCTTATAGAAAATCACGGAAGAAGAGGACGTCTGCCAATCCGAGTAGGTATAATAATTGAAAACGCTTCGGTATGGTGTGGTGGTCGGAGTACTGGCTTCCGATGCAAAGGTTCCGGGTTTAGGTCTCAGCGATAATTGATACTTTTCATAGGCTTCTACTCCAACTTGGGTTCTCCGAGGTAGCTCAATTACAACCATCCGTCCGCCAAATGGGCCGTAAAACCATGGTTCCCGTGCGGCATCTCGTCGAGAGCGGTCAAACGCCAACACCAGGCTTCTTTCCGTCATTCTACATTACCTTTTACTCCTTAACTAGTCCTACATCACTCCTACCAAAATACCTAAATCCCTGACCTTGACTTTTCACGTGGACCGCGTCGGCGTGGTGGCTAGAACACTCGCTTCGTATTTCGAAAGGCCCGAGTTCGAAGCCTGGCAGTGGCGGGAATTTTTCAGCGGAATCCCTTGTTGGGGGCTATGTGGAGAGGACTTCAAGAGCAGTGCTCCGTCCGTTATACGGGCCTTAACATTGTGGACCCCAGGGGGCCTTTTTCGAGGCCAAGGCTAGAAACGAAGCCGGTTCTTCTCGCCACTCTTCTACAATTCCCTATTACCCATGCACTCCTAACCACATAGCCTCAATGGCGCAAATGGCCGGAATTTTCGGTCGCTTATGCCACTAGTTAGTGGAACAACCGACTCGAATGTCGGTGTACAGGGTAGCATTCGTGTTAGTATCTATCCTCACCGTTGATCACCGCAGGCTTCCGAGTCAGCAGACGCAGAGTTCAAATCCGGACCGTGTCCACGGATGCAAGCAACTTAACTTAAGACGCGATTTTCTCGAAACCAGATTTCCCTGGGCAAGACTTTCAAAGAAGAAATTGGTAGCTACCAGTACCCCGAATTCGTTAATTCACGCGTGGTACTGATTTAACGAACATTTTTATCCCCACTCTATTGCCAATAATATCGCGTGGGAAAAGGAATAGTGTAGCGATAGTCGTTCACATACTGAAAAATGGGGCTAAAACTTTCGTAAAACAACTTGCCTTATCGCCGATTTGGCGGTCCGTAATAAGTAAAATATGCGATGTGGATTTTTTTCTCACACTTTCGTTGTCTTCCTCAGATCGGATGACGACACCAAAGCCAAAGTCACCGCTAGTCCTTTGAATTCTAAACGACTTTGAATAAAAAAACGGACGAAATGACTGCCGTGCCTCGAAAGAGTGAACGTTGTCTGAGGGATGCCGTACGTATCGAGTTTCCGACCACGGAGTGTCCCGGGGAAGGCGGCAGCACCAGTCAAGAGGCGACGAAGCGGACGGTTGAGTGAAAAGGGGTCCGATATCTCCCTCGTCGCACGCACAAGTGGCCACGACAAAATCCATTAAGGCGCCGACAGGGAAAGACCTCGACCTTCCCATTAAAGAGGGTGGCGCAAGGTTAAAAGGTTCCGACACGAAGACGAGTTTCAACCCCAACCAAGGCTGCCCGTCAGCCGATAGGGATACGCTGGAAACATGAGTGGCTGGATTCGGTTGAGTTTGAAGAATAAGCGAAGACCAGAGAATCGGTTCCTGTGCCGCGTTTAAGCTCATTGGCAACCTTTTAACGATCAATATTCAACGATATTATTTTGTCATCTATTACTACTTCTAGTCGCAAATTTGTGTCTATTTCGTCACCTATTTACTCTCTCAATAACAAAAGCGTAATTTCGTCAACTTCGTAAATTCTTCCCAAGTTAGGTTAAGCAAATTAGGGCAAGCTGAAAGATCAACTATCAACAAGCATAGTTTAAGTGTCTTATAAACAAATACTGCATGAACGACCGACTGCCACTTAGCGTGATTGAGATCACCAATGCTTGGCATAGCTAACAAGAGATCTACGATGACTAATTTACAAATTGAAACGCCCTCCTAAGATATGCGTCGTAGGTGCGTAAATATCTTAGTAAGTCAAAAATGCCATGTTGGGGTTGGTCCCTGGTGCAATTTCGATAGTATTAACGAATTCGTCAGGTCTTACTTTTGCAAATATGTATGCGTAACGTTCTCATTGATATTTGCCGTAACTAGGGTGCGTGTGCATGTCATAGCGGTTTTGCAAAAAAATCGTGATTCACATGTATGACAATGAAATGGGATATAATATTGATTTAAACAAATAAATGAACTCTGCATTTACCACACAGACACCCAAACGGCAAGTAAAAAATCACGAATGCCTAAGGGTTTTGCGAAACAAATACGAGATCAATGACACTTTTTGGAACGTAGGTACTCATTGAATAAACCTTCGTTAAGTCCACAAAGAGGTACCTGAACTCCAAACGAGGTGAGTTTTACTCGAAAATTCTGCCGCCTCATAATTAAAAACATATCAGAAAGACGATTCTTATTTTTTTCAGTGGCACTATAGGCGTTATAGATAACTATGGTATAATTATATTTTAGCAATTTCTTAATTCAAGCGACTTTAGTTTTTAGGATAGCTTAACAGCAGCTTAATGAAACAAGTTGGCACATTTTTAACTCCCAAAGACTAAAAATTCATCCAACCCCAATCCGAAAATATTTTTTTTAGTCCAGAAAAAGTGAGTTTTTTTGACTTATTAGTGGCATTAAATTAATTACTACCGCAAGTAATATATCCAACACGCGTAATTCTAAGATTGGCAAAATAAACATTACTGCTATTAATAAAATGAAGAGTAACCTAATGAGTATCACCCATTAAAACCCATTATGGAGATTTATGAGTAGCATTATCCCAGAAACACGCTGATCTAGAAGACGGTCTCAATGTGGGAGCCCCTAAACATCAGCTCGAGTCAAAACAGACCAAACAAAATGATTAGACAGGTTCATTTAAATGAGAGTACAATGAACCGTGATGTATGCGGTGGGTCTCGCGTGGTCAATGGAACACTGTTTGGCTTTGATAAATCAAAGCTTAATCGGCAAATGACCGCGGACGACACCAAGGTCAAATTCTTAACTCGAAAGGTCGAGCTTTATAACGTCAATAGCAATCAACATGATGAGTCGAATGTAGACGGCGGGATATTTCTGGACCAGAAACACGAAAGCTGCCTCAACATAGGAGATAAAAATGCTCTTATGCCTCTAATAAACTGATGATTCGACCGTAACTACTCAGCGGACGACCCAAATAATATTCTTTTCTCCGCATTTCTACCTTCTCCTGGCTTATAAATATATTTCATCATATCTAAATACTACTAATATATTTAATTTAAATACTTCACTAATATAAATATATATTAGTGATATTCCGTATTTAAAATTTAAAATAGATTAGGTACCCTTGAACAATACGCGCTCAATTGAGGATAAATGGCTCTTCTTAAATATTTTCCAGAACATTATTCTTAAAACATTTTGCACCTTATTATTTTTTTCTTCATTCGGGAGATATAGGTCTTTACCTCCCGAAATAAGAAAAAAATACTTAATAAAAAAGAGGTCAGGAACGGGAATTACTTTTTTTTGCATCAGACACATGGTCTGCGAAAGTATAAACGATTTTATTTCACGTAATTTCTATATTTTAATAAAAATTATTTTTTAAAAAATTATGTCAAAATTTCCAAGGGCACGAGTAATTATAATGTGGCTGAAGTCCCTACACATATATATAATAAAATAATAAAAATTGTTCATCCATATTTTACTTCATATTAAGCCTGATATAATGCTTTCCAATTGCAAACAAAGTTTTGCAGTAATTCATCAAATTCATACTTCTGAGGAAAGGATAGAGAAACGTTAGGAAATAATTAAAGAGACGGTAAAAAAAATGAAAAAACAATATTAGATCGATGGCTTCTTCGTCGTTGAATCTAATTTCCCTTTCCGGGTGTCCTCCCTCGTCCGTCATTATTAGGCGGCGTTAATTGTTGGTGAAGGCGTATGCAAGGTGCCGTGCTCCCGCGGAAAACCTTAAATCGGTGAGAAATTCAGGTCATTGACAGAGTGCGAGCAAGAACACCCGAAGGTGATAAAAAACAAACAGTTGAAGCTGTCTGAAGGTGGAAGGAATTCTTCCGGGTGTTTCACCGCGTCGTTGTTTATGTGACAACAGTTTCCAGCAGCCACCAATCAGGACACACAAGCGACCCTATATAAGGCCACCAGCAACGGCATCTCGTCACTTCGACCTGAAGGTGCCTGCTGGAATTCAGGCGAAACTGTCGTCACATGAACAACGACGCGGTGAAACACCCGGAAGAATGCTGCCTTCAACTTCTGAACACCGCGGAAGATTTTGCACCAATTAAACCCTTAAGCTGCTGCAGGTAGAGCGCATGTCGTCCACCCTGTACGCGAAACTTCTTATTCGGACGGAGCCTGTCCCTCCTTCCCACGGTCCGAGGCCGGGCAGTTATATGACCCAACCCTTTTCTCGGAATCCCAGGCGGTGGGCACCGGAAGTTGTTGAGGGATTAGTGGGACTTTGAACAAATTTCGCAAATTTTTTTATAGGCGTAATTGTTAAAAACAAAATTGTGAGGATGGCTAAAATCATGATCCAGCATCTTTGACCTGAAGACACGGGCAAGAGTACCAGAAAAAATGTTGTCGCCAAACAACGACAGACGCGGGAGGACACCCAGAAAATGAAGAGATTCAATATAAAAGCTAAGGAAGAAGAAGTTCTAATTAAAGTAGATCATAATAGTAGCAGGCGCGGATACAAGTGGGGGGGAGGGGGTCATGATCCCCCAAAACCTTAGACGGCTTTTTTGTCACGGAAAAACGATTGTGAATTTGCCAATAAGTTGATCGCATTTGGCCTTATAGGGGAAAGGGGCGATTTGGTTGTACATCAGGATTACGTGATGAGATTGCGTGAGGGATGCGATTTCGTGAAGAACAGAGAATAACTTCCAGATTCCGTTTTGGGAACATAGGGAAACTGAGGCATTGACAAGTATCCAACCATCCACAAACTTCGGCGGATTATGGCTACACTTCCAGTCAGTGCAGCGACCGTGCAGCTCTGTTTTTCTACCCTGCGTCGGCTGAAAACTTGGCTTCGGGCTAATATCGGTGAGGAAAGACACACTGGGCTTGCTCTCATGTCGGTCCATCGAGAAATTCCACTAGACCCAGAAGCCATTATTCTAAGATTCGCTGATACAAAGAGGCACCAGGACTTAGTATTGTAAATTATTATATAATATTTTATCCTCACTGAGTTTATGCTGTCTTTTTGGTTCCTAGTTGCTGTTTTCTTTCTTAAACACAGAGAAGTACACCGATATTTTGTTTTAATTTAATGACCCGTACATTATTGTTCATAGATCACTTTTCAAGCATATTATGTTATTTTCTTGGAATATTTTTAACTAAGAAAGTTGGAGTCTTTTAAAAATTTATAACATTTTCTGGTTAATTTGTGTAAAACCTTAAAAAATTTTTAGTTATTATTTCTCCAATTGTTTATTTGCATATTTAATTTAAATAAATAATAAATTTAAATAAACCTATGGCAGTTATTATCATTACTCTTTCGAACCTATACAATATTAACACTCTGGAATGCGTAAAAATCTGCAACAAAAGTTTGATAAGAATTTTCAAAAACATTTCCCCCTTGGGTGGGGGGAAGCGGACAGTTATGCCCCCCCTAAAATATTAGTCTGTATCCGCCCCTGAATAGCAGTGAGCTCGTAGCGCATTCGAACATTAATTTTTTTAGACCGCTTAACCATGAAAAATGGATGAACAGAGCCTTAAGAAAATACATTAATAAAAAAAATCATAGGTGCATTGTGAAAGGCCATTCTATAAATCGATGCTTTAAGTAATTTCAACAAGGATGTGAACAGGAGGTTCCATGATTGTGATTTTATATCATCAGCTCAAAAATTTCTAACGAATTGACAAGTTCAAACGATATGCTAGGAACAGGCAGGCAAACTAACAATTTTCTATGAGAAACAAACCTAGTCGCGGAGGTTGCCTATCCAGCAGGATACTTATATCTAATATCTCAAGGGCATCAAAGCTGCAGCATGTAAAAAATCGCCAATTCACCTCAAAAGTAACCAGAACAAAAGAAATAAATCCGACCTCTCACAGAATGGGAGTACATAGGCGTATCATGAAGCGTCTGAAGGGGGGATCACCCCCCCCCCCCCCCCCCGCCCTTCATGAGTCAACTTAGGGGGGTTATGGCACACCCCATGTACAATGTGGGGTCCGGGAATTTTGAAAAATATACATCTTAAAATGACGTTGTGAAGGTTTTCTATTATGTTATGGAAGGTGATCTATAGGTGTACTATTAGCATTTGTTAAACACATCATTTTTTATCAATGGGGGTGGGGGTTAGAACACCCAAACCCCGCCCCCCCCCTGGATACACTTATGTGGGAGAATACTGGCTACACTTCTGCCATTCTTAAACTTTTTGTTGTGCATGGGAAGGTGGGGTACAGTGAGACAGAAATTGAATTTTCCTTCATAACTTATGAAATATTGTACCAACAAAAACCAAAATAAGTGCATACAATAAGTAAAAGTATAGTTTGGTTGATTTATTTTCATCTAATTTTCTTAAAAATCCTTTTTAATGAATTATTAAACTTAAAAAAAAATTGATGTTATTAAAAAAATGATCGACATTAGTCAGATTGAAAGAATTCAAACTTGACAGAGAACAAACTTATGAACGCCAAATATTGAAATCTCAAAAAAATTAAGAAATCAATTCATCCAGTCTTTACCAGCTTTTTTCCAAACATGAATTCTGTGGCCTCTTAATGATATTAATCTTAGCCATTTCATAGACCCAGTCTCCTGTTGATTTACCATAGCACATTAAAGAGCAGTGCACAAAGTAGCCTTTAAGCAATGTTTTATACTCCGCAGTACACTTTAAATAATTTTTTTATATTTTTAAATACCAAATTGTGATTGATATTTGGGAGTCAACCTCACTGCAGCTTAGGTGTTCATTTGTCTTTTCGTTGCATAACTTCATAAACAATATTTAGAATCACAAATTAGCTCCATATCAAAAGCAGAAGAAAAATAACATATGTACTTTAGAAAGGTATAGATTTGTGACTTTCACAATACATGATATGCAATTACTACCTCTAAGACACCTAGCTTCTATCATTTAGGGTACACGTGCCACATACTGCTTCTGTTGGTGGAATGTTTCCATTTTGCGAAGGAAATGGGAGTTAGGGGAAAAATTGGATGTCATGCCTTCCTACTGAGATTTTCCAAAAAATGCATGCATTACATCAAGAGAAAAAACGTTAATACATATTGACTCCTCAAATAAAGACTGCACAGAGCAACCAAAAGAGATGCATGCTGATACCTCAATATATTTTTTAGGTACCCAATGCCAACCCTACCACCACTATATTGATCATAAATTCCCTCCTGGCCTCTGGAAAATGCTGAGCAACCACATATTACAGAGCACAATAATAACCCTCAAATAATTTACCTAATCTCACACAGTACTAATCTCATTCACAAACACTGCATGCAATGCAAACCCAAGAACAAAATCTCTACGTGTATCTGTAAGGCCAAGATGATAGGTGAAAAAAAAATTTGGGGGGGAAAGATGTTATTTCTGCTTCCTTAACCATCCAAAATGGGAGGCAACATTAACACTCCTGTGTTCATGCTCTTTTTCGTAATGTGAGTGATCGTGTTGGATACCATTGTATCCCACCAATTTCAATGCAATCAAGTTGTAAATATCTATGAAATATATACTGTCATGAGACTTTTTTCACAGCAAACTCTTTAAATAAAAATAAAACTGGCATGATTTGCGACTAAAAATTAAGAAAAAATCTTAAGACAACAAAAATTGCTTTTTGATTGTTTCCCATGCATAGGACTCTTATATCATGCAATCATCTAGGAAACAGGAAGTGCCTCGAAGTGAGAAGTAGGTAGGTAACATTTTCTGCCTCACCTTAAGGGCCCAAAGACTTAAGTAATGATGTTATTCCCAGCCATTCTTTTACTCCTTTAGGAAACATTTCTTCTACAACGCGTTTCATCTTTTCTGAAGTAAAAAGGTTACCTCTTACAATTTTCGTCCTCATTGCATGAAATGGCATCTGCTCAGTTTCCAAATCTTGATAATTTACAGCTAATTCTTCAGCATACGAATCCTTAGGTACCTCTTATTCTCGCCCTTAGATAAATTCCTCTTTTTCATTTCCTCCTGGTATGTGTACCAAAACTTGGTGGCGCTCGGTTTTGAAGAGCAATATGTCTGGGAGAGGAAAGCACACAAGACAGATGGTGCACAAGGGCCAAGGGTCCCTCCAGAGATCCCCATTACTGTCCTTTGGTATCTCTGTCTGCTAAAAAAATGGTTAGTTCACACTCAGTGAACTCAAACTCCCCTCTGGTGAGTGCCCCCAAGTTTTGCAATGCCTATTACTCAGGGTTGCTGCCGACGGCCAATATCTATACCCTACAAAATATAATTTAGCGTGTGCTAAAAGTTGATTTCAACAAATCAAGGCCCTTTTAAAATAATATGCATCGAAAATTTAGAAAAAAATTGTCAACTAACCAGGGTCAAGTATAAAGCAGAAAATCCTGTAGAAGACTGCTTTCCTTGAGTGCTTTGTACTCATTTGCTACAATATAAATGAAATATAAATGAGCATAAAATTTGAAAATGTTTAAATGCCATAGACACAGTTAAGCAATACAAACTTATCAAAAACAAAATAAAAGAAAAGTTTCATGATGTGCGGGTAAAACAATAACGCTAGAGGTCATGTGAGAAACTGGGGTATCCAAGACGACTTTGCTTCAAGACAAAATAAGTACATTATAGGATATCAGTTTTCAAAAAAACTGCAGATGAATGAGAGAGGTTTTCCTCTAAGGTACCTACTTGAATGAAAGAGTTCTACTGTGCTACATCGGTGGAAACATGGGCGTATCCAGGGGGGGTTTTGGGGGTTGTAACTCCCCCATTGATAAAAAAGTTAACATGGGGGGTTTGGAATACCCCCCATGTTAACTTTGGTGGACTAATGGAATAACAAGGAAAACAGCTATAATATATGAATTGACTATGCATATTTTGGAGCAGAATGACATGTTTCAGGCAGTTCAGGGTAGTCAAGGTGGATGAAAAATCTATATATAGGAAGTTCCCTCATAAAATACATGTAAAGAATATTGGTACATGTGAGAAAAATGAGGTTGTGAAATATTTAGCCAAAAGAAGAGACAAGGGTAAAATTTTATCAAACTAGTCCCAAGAAAAATGATAGTTTAAAATAATCTTAAAAATAATTTGTGGTGGCTCATAATGCATGGCTCCTATAGCATAGTCCAATAAACATTTTTTTCTGCTGGAGGGTTAGTGCAATGACATACCATCTTGGATTTAATTATAAAAAAAATAAGTTGATGACTATGAGCCTAAGAAAATATCATCAGCTGCAAAAAATCACACATTATATAGGTTGGTTTTTGCTAATAAACCTCACCTAGTAGCAAAGGAAGTTGTCACAACGTTGTGACAACGTTACAATGGGAAAAGATCCAAGTGCCCACAACGTTGATGTTGGTTGTCACAACGTTGCATGCACGTTGCCTTAACATCCAAATTTCCCGAAAAACCACATTGCTGCAACGTTATCAGTGCAACATTGCTGCAACGTTATCGGTGAAACATTTTTAAGGCATCGTTAAAAAATTTCCCTAGTTAAGCCATCAATGAAATTATTCCATAATTAACATAAATGTTGATATTTTGTCAACAGACAGTTCTTTCCTAGTTACTCAGGTAAAACTTTCTCCCTTAAAACTCCCTTGCCCTCTCCACTGACTCTTACCTGCCCTCTCAAAATAAAAAAGGGAATTCGTGTCTTAAATACTATGTATGTTATTATCACGCGATGAGATAAGTATGTATATAGTATTATCCTACCTATTATCTACTTGACTACTTTGTACTATCTAATTATGGTAAATCCTACGGCTCTAAGCACACATCCTTGCCCCCGATATTATATATCTCGCGTCTTGAAATTCATATATCTATGGCCACTCCTGTGGATTAATGTGACTTTGATAACTAATTTAATTTTGAAATTGTGATTACTTGATCATAGTTAGAGGAAATACCATCCAATCACGATAACATTTATCAGGCATTAATCAATTGAAACCTATATCGCCACATAGTATGAATTTAAATGCAATATTACTGAGAATAAACAAGATTTTATCCAATTCCTACATGTTTGTTCAAATTCATGTTCATAAGCAAACAACGAACTAGTAAAATAAATTATTCAAAATGAAGTATATAGGTATATTTATATGTGAAGACAATGTTCACGTGCACGAATACCAAGTGCCGAAGTTTGTCAACCCCTGTGGTATAATTATAGATAAAGTATAATTTAAATCATAGCTGACGTCAACGTTGCATGCATGTTGATTCAACGTCGACTGATAACGTTGTGTTTGGACATTGATGCAACGTTGTAGCAATGTGCACTTTGTCATGTAACATTGTGCACGTTGATGCAACATTGTGACGTCCTCTGCTACTAAGGTCCATACATACACAATTTGTACAATTTTCACTGGAACTACAATGAAATCACAAACTTTAAGTGTAAATGGAGAGCATGTATTAATAGGCATTACCCTTTCCTAATATTTACACACTTCCCTGGCAACAATCCTTCTCTGAATGCCCCATGTCTATCTACAAATATAAGAACATTACCATTCAATTCAAAATAATACACCTACATATTTATGTCTTCCCAATGCGAGGAATGTTAGATCATTGTTTTCAATCCGTGATTGCAATCACCTGATGACAACATATAAAACTTAATTGTTTTAATTATCATTGCTAGGAAGAGATGCCTCAATTTTTCCAATTATATACTAATACTAAAAAAAGATATAAATGCAATGATCAGGTATGTAAGTGAGCCTATTTCCTTTGGCTGACTTGCATTCCCACACTTGAGCTTCCCGAGCTTGCAAGAAACTCCTCTCCCACCCCTTGCATCTGGTGAACCACCGAGTCGGAAAATGCAAGCCAGCAGGATGATGAACAGCAATTAACGTGGGGGCAGTCACTTGTGGATGAAGGTGCTGCATGGTTGGTGTATTGGAGGAATTAACTAAGGGAATAAATCTCAGTTTCTGGAAAATGCGTGAGTTGCTGTCTAATTCCTTACATCCCTTCCTCGCATTCCCTCTGCGCTCTCCGACAGACCCAAGGAGTTGACAGGTATTTGGATTAGGTACATAATAATGCATATTTTGGAGCCAGAGAGGGCAGAACTCAAGGCTGAGAAAACTCATGGGCCATTTAGAATTGAAGTCACACTTATAGGTACTTATTGGGTACCCAAAGGAGACCGTCTCAGACTTGACTTGCTGGAATCTTTTCATATTGAGAAGAGAGGAAAAAACTCTGTTATTCCATACAAAACGTAGGAAATGTTGAAGTATGTACGGGTGACCATAAAGAAAGAATTAGATTGGGCACAACATATTCAAAAATTTACGGGGAAAGGTTTCAAAACACTATATTTCATCATGCAAACCTTAAAGAAAGCATCGAAGGAAGTTAAAGAAATGGCTTACAAAACGATGGTACGACCAATATTGGAGTTTGCCACGAGTGCTTGGGATCCATATGACATAGGACTAGTGAAAAAATTTGAAAAAGTGCATAGGAAGGCAGTACGCTACATCTTAGGCAGGCATGAGAGATGTGATAGTGTGAGTGATATGCTGACTAGATTGAGCTGAGAAAGTCTTAAGGAAAGGTGGGCAGCATACAGGTTACCAGTATACCTGTACAAGGCCTACAGAAAGGATAAGGGATGGGAGGAAATCAGTAAAAGATCGCTTGAGCCAAGTCAAATCAGAAGAAATGACCATTGTTTGAAAATAAGGGCACGACAGCAAAAAACCGACACACGAAAATTTTCCTTTGTTAATAGGACGATAGAGGAGTGATATGGCTTACCCGTGGAAGTCTTAAATCCTTTCCCAAAATGTTATAGGGAGTTTAAGAAGAGACTTTGCCTCACAAAAATAAAGCAAACCAACTCATAATTTTTATGTGAAAAATATTGATCATTGTGTGTGAATTGAGCATTGTGAGTGCTACAAGGACCATTACCACCAGGCAAATGCCCGATGTAATGTAACTGGTTAAATAAATATTTTATTTCTCCACCCAGGTTTCGTTGCTTTGGAGCATCTTCAGGTGACATTACAAATATTAGTTAGTATTTATATCTGTACATGTAAGGGGAGGGGGTGGGGGAAAAGTGTTGAAGTTGGAATGGAGGAGTGGGTGGTTGGGAGGGAGGGTGGGGTGTGAGGTATGGTGGGGGGGGGAGGGGAAAGTCACAAGTCACATCAAAAATATAAATATGAAATATAAAAATATTTCATACGGCTGGCTAGAGATGCTATTTAATAGAAGTCCATGGATAAAATCGATGGTTGGCAAGTTTACTTGGTGGAATTTAGACATAGTAATACAAAAATACTTGGTTGCTTCCACAAATTTATTTTCACTCAACCGGTTTCAACCTTTACAGGTCATCCTCAGGAGTAAAGATTGAAAGAGAGTGACGTGAATATATACCCGAAGAAAGTGGGAGGGGTGAGGGAAGTTTTTTCCGAAAACTGCAGTTAGAAGAGGTGGGGGGAGGGGGGAAGGAAGAACAATCCAGAAGGAACAAACAACTACAAGGGCAAACCACATTAGACTATGGAGGTGGAGGTGCCAGAGGAGCCGGTATGGAGAACAAGGGGGAGGAGGTTGACGGAATTACGTCATTAAGCAGATGTTACCATATACATTTAGATAAGGTACAATTTTGAAATGTTCAATGAAGTCCAGTCACAAACATGTAAAAGCATAAGACAAAAATTATATATATGATCCTTGTCAACTGGATGGTTAGCAAACATAAGACTTTTTTTTTAATCTCCATTAACAAAGGAATTAAAATGTTCAGATTTTTGTTCACTTAGTTTCCTTCCAGTTTGGCCAACATATATGGAGTTGCAAATCCAAGAACTCGACCAGTTTAAGATTATAAAATTTACTGTAAAAAGTAAAAATGTAACATTTTTGACATCAATTTATCTTGAACTCCCCCATGTCAACAATTGTCAAACTTTTTCAAACACCCTCCCCCCCCTATTTTGTTGACATAATCAATGGACGTCCCCTATTAAAAAAATGTGGAAAGCTACTAAAATGTATTCAGTCACAAAGAACAAAATATTTAGACCATATGCACAATATGAGCCAAATAAGTACATTATAAAATACCTTTAGGCATGGCCTAGAGGCACGGGTAATTTTTGAAGTTTTTTTATATAGACTCAGCTCATTTTTGTTCACTCCTTGCAGTAGGGGGTTAGTTGTATCAAAAGTTATTTTAGACAAAAGCTTTAGATAATATTTATAAGACCTTGAATAACTTTGAACGAATCTGATATTGTGTCTACAAATGAAGTTATGATTTTTTTGTCTGTAAACTTCTATTTTTCCACCCCTTGAGCTAATGGTTGGTTTTATCAAAAAATCTGTCAAACAATTTTTTTGTAGTAGTAGGAAGGAAGTTGGAACTAAAAGCAGAACCAACGAATTTAGTTATAATCCAGGTTTATATGCCTACCTCTAATCATAAAGAGGAGGAGGTAGATGGGGTGTACGATCAGCTAGAGGAAATAACAGGTAGGATACCTGGGAGTAAGCACCTGGTAGTAATGGGGGATTGGAACGCGGTGGTGGGTGAAGGAAGAGATGGGCGGGAGGTGGGCGATTACGGGCTAGGAAGGAGAAACGACCGGGGCGAGAAAGCTGTGGAGTTTTGCCGCAGAAATAACCTAGTAATTACGAATACATGGTTCAGACATCATCCTCGACGTAGGTACACTTGGAAGAAGCCGGGAGACACAGATAGGTTCCAAATAGATTACATAATGGTACGTCACAGATACAGGAATAGTGTTAAAAACTCGCATACTTATCCAGGAGCTGATGCAGACACAGACCACAACTTATTGGTCATGAAATGTCGGGTAAAACTGAAAAAGATAAGAATGGGAAGGAGGGTACGAAAGTGGAATACGGAGGCATTAACTGGGGCAATGAAGAAGAAGTATCGGGAGAAGGTGGATGAGAGAATGGGTGAGGACCATGGAGTTAGATCAGTGGAAGATGAATGGGGAAGTTTGAGAAACGGAATTATAGAAGTGGCGAAAGCAACGGTAGGCGTAGTGAGTGCAACTAAAATTAGAAAACCGTGGATCACGAAGGAGATTATCAGGGAGATGGAGGAGAGAAGGAAATGGAAGAGCGTAAACTCAGAGCTAGGTAAGAGAAAATACCGAGAATTTAATAACAGGCTTAGAAGAGAAACCAAGAAAGCAAGAGAGGCGTGGTGGAGAGAACAGATCAACGCGTTAGAGAAATACCAAAAAGAGGGAAGAGCAGATGCATTATATCGGAAAGTAAAGGAACTGACGGGTGGTAACAAGGGAAGGGGAATTACAACGATAACATACTAGACGGGAAAGATGATCGTAGAACCGAGAGAGATCCAGGAGAGGTGGAAGGAGTATGTTGAAGAGCTGTATGGTAAAGAAACAAGGCCCAATAGGTTAGATATAGAAAGGGAATACGATATCGACAGCGATGGCATCGAACCAAGTATCCTAGATAGCGAAATCGAAAGAGCTCTAAGAGACATGAAAAGAAATAAGGCAGTGGGAATAGATGACATACCTGCAGAGTTTTTAAAGAGCATGGGGAAGAACGGAAGAGGAAAACTTTTTACGCTGATTCGTAGGATTTATGAGGATGGAGTGTGGCTGGAAGACTTTGCGAAGACTGTACTAATTCCTATACCGAAAAAGAGTAAGGCAAAAACTTGCGAAGACTATAGGACAATAAGCTTAATATCCCACGCGGCCAAAGTAGTTCTGAGGATTCTAAACAGAAGGCTAGAGAAGAAGGCAAATGAATACCTGGGTGACAACCAGTTCGGGTTTAGGAGAGGGACGGGAACG
Organism: Pyrrhosoma nymphula; assembly: GCA_963573305.1. Taxonomy (NCBI): domain Eukaryota; kingdom Metazoa; phylum Arthropoda; class Insecta; order Odonata; family Coenagrionidae; genus Pyrrhosoma; species Pyrrhosoma nymphula. Next base: position 49,238,529 of record OY754333.1, on the reverse strand, counting down.
CGAGACGCTATAGCGGTGATGAGGACGCTAGTAGAAAGAAACCTAGAGTATGGGCAGGATGTTTTTGCATGCTTCGTAGATTTCGAGAAGGCGTTTGATCGGGTGGAATGGACGAAATTAATGGGAGTGTTGAAGAAATTAGGAGTCGATTGGAGGGACAGGCGTCTGATTCGGAATTTGTATATGAACCAGACGGCGCAGGTTAGGGTAGCCAATGGAGAATCGGGATGGGCCACGATAGGACGGGGAGTGCGGCAAGGGTGCCCACTATCGCCGTTGCTTTTAAACGTGTATTCAGAGGAAATGGTAAGGGAGGCATGGGGGGAGGAGGAGGTAGGAATAAAGGTAGGAGGGGAGCTGATAAAATCAGTGAGATTTGCAGATGATCAAGCATTAGTTAGTCAGTCGGCCAAGGGGTTACAGTCAATGGTGAATGCATTAGAGGTGCAGTGCGAAAAGTATGGGATGAAGATCAATCACAAGAAAACGAAAGTAATGAGATTTTCTAGAAGTAAGAAGGCGGGGCTGAATATAAGGGTGGGAGGGCAGAAGATAGAGCAGGTCGAGCAGTTTACGTATCTGGGTAGTATTTTGGAGGAGAATGGGTTTAGTGGTAAGGACATCAGATGCAGAATTGCGCTCGCTAAAGAAGCATTTTCGAAGAGAAGGGAATTGATGAGGGGGGGTCTGAGAAGAGACGTAAAGAAGAGGCTGGTGAAAACTTTAATATGGAGCGTGGCGCTACATGGGTCGGAAACGTGGTCATTGCGAAGGGAGGATGTGCGTAGACTTGAGGCGTTTGAGCTGTGGGTTTGGAGAAGGATGGAGAAGGTTAGCTGGATGGCGAGAAAGACGAACGAGGAGGTATTGGATATGGTCGGAGAGGAGAGGAAGCTTGTGGCAGAGGTTCGGAGAAGGCAGAAGAGATGGATGGAGGAGGTTTTGAGAGGAGAGGGCATGCTGAAGTGAGTGATAGAGGGGAGAACACTGGGGAAGCAGGGGAGAGGAAGGAAGAGGATAGGAATTCTGGACGAAATAAGAGGAGGTAGAAGATATGAAGAATTGAAGAGGGATCTAATAATGGGCCGTCCTTAGGAGGGAAAGCGAGACAATTTCTATTAGGTTGGGATACAAAATGGGGACTGTCCAAGAACCTACCAATCAGCTGGTAGAATACTTGAATGAAAATGAAAGGAAGGAAGTATAATAAATTTAAACGAATGCAACATATTTCATAGTCTTAAAAGGTCTGGTGGTGCAATGGATAACATATCTGACTACGGATCACAAGATACCAGTTTTGAATCCTGGCAGGGTCAATTTTTTTTAATCCCCCACCTCTCTCTCCGCCATGTGCTCAGTGACGTGAAGTTCCTTCATAACAGGGAGTGGTACCCTACGTACCAATAACCTTCTTCCTCTCTTTCCAATTCATGTTCCTCCTCATACCACATGCAACAGTTGTCTTATAAACATTCCCAAATTTCATCTTTCAATATCCCAGCATCCCCCATTCTACCACATTCAAAACATTTTTAACTCCCTGGCTTTGCATTCAACCTCCCTTAACCTCTTCTTGTCACCCTCCGCTTTCAGATCCTTCCTTACAAATCATGAGCAAATATGCCCCCTCTACCCTGTTTACTCATCGCTAAGTCCCCGTCCACGTTTTTCTATTATTTTGTATGTTTTCCATTTTTCTGTCATTGTTTTTATACTTTGGTAATGCTTCTAATTAATTTGTTTGTTGTCATCCAACGTAATAAGCATCTAACTTATGTAAGATTTAAGGCTTTCCCAGTGAATACTGTTGATGTAGATTTCTCGGGTTTCCAACCAGGTGATATTGGTGTGTTGCACCGATGGCGTAGTCTGCCATCGTCCTCAGGAGTCATTCACCCTGAGGACGATGGCAGACTACGCCGTCGAAACGTCGGTGCAACACACCAATATCACCTGGTTGGAAACCCGAGAAATCTACATCAACAGCATCAGACTTCATCTACTGCATTTATATTCAGTCCCCATAGTTTCTACATAGAGCACTGAATATTTTGTTTACACATGATGGAAGTATAGAGATTCCAAATGAAAATGTTGTAGCCATTAATAGTTTGTTATTAGTCAGATTACTAGAGCTTAATGAATTTTGATTTTAGATTTTCTGTGTCGCAAGACTTTATGTTCTTGCTTTTGGTTACCCTGATTGTATTTTACTAAAGCACAAGCTTTATTAAAATACAATCAATGTAACCATTAACAATGTATTAAATCAGTGTAATTATTAGCAAGAGTGAAGCACGAGCAATTGAGATTTATAAAAGACTGAAAAAACTCAACAGGGACAATGGGTACCAACTTCCATACTTATGGAAAAGGGAAATAAAAAATTCAAATCAGAACGGTTAGCCGTCTCAATTGTTGTAACCGCCAAATATATCTATCCCAGCAGAATCAGCCCAGGCCCATATATCAGGCCCAGCAGAATAAGAGAGTCATTATTGCCAAACAAATCCAGATCTCTTATTGCTTTTCAGCAACAGCATTTTTAAGAATTAATAGAGAAAAAACACGACCAAAGTGATTTCAAGTGATTTTATGTTGCCTTAAACTGCAATAGCAACTGTTCACTGTCAGTAACTATTTCACTATATTTATTAGGGGCTGTCCATAATCTACGTAAACAAAAATAGGCCACTTTTTGACCCCCCACCCTAATGTGGACACTCTTAGTTAGACTTCATCCGGACCCCTCATTCCCATCACCCCTGGTGTCCACGTAGACTTTTCTTTTTGCAGAAAAAGCTGTGAAATGGGCACCTGGGACGTAAGACACCATGACACGCCAGTGCTGACCAAGAAGCCGGGCTGTGCCAAGCCGGCACCCAGCAGGCGGCACCGGCCACTGACACAACGTCCTCGCAACCATTCGCAACACTGAGTGTGATGTGGCAATGTCACTCCTGCCACGTCATATCAACCATTGTCTACGGAGATATCCCTCCAACGTGGACCTTCGTTGACTACCCTTGCACCCCCCACCCCTGTTTGGTGTCTACATGGATTATGGACAACCCCTTATTCTCGCCCACCACAGGAAATGGACGAGAGTCAGGTATAAAAAGGGATTAAGAAACCCAGACAGATGGTATTATCAGCAACAGATAACAAAAGAAAAGCAGAGCTTTAGTCCTTCTGGAGAGTCAGATTGGAAGTAACAAAGAGATATGAATAGAAGTTACATGAATTACCTAGGTTGTCATTGTTTGTACTGTTGATATTGTTACAAGGCACAATATCTTCTATTGTCTAATATGCTTAAATCCTCACAAAAATGTTTGCATAAGGCCTAATCTGACATTTCTGAAATATAAAATAAGAGATAATATTTCAACAGCAGATTCTTATTTAATTTATCGCTAATGTTCTAATAAATTGTTGCATTATATTTTTGCTCCAATTTGATTATTCATAGCAACTAGCCATACTACAAACAATAATTCAATGGAAAACCATTGCCATTCCTAACCCTCACAGAATAGCAATACATAATATTTCATAAAATTTATGAAGCCCATGCAAGGATCAATTGAATTTACTTCTTTAAAATTTGGTCTTCGAGTACTGCCTACACCAAAGGAGAAGACAAATGCCCACTATTTCCACAGGGGAGGGAAGAGATAAGATAGTGAATTTGGCTGTCTCATGGCTTCAATCACTTCAGATAAGGACCGTTATGCAATGAACTTATCTTTCCAATGCATGGGGTATGAAAATAAAGGTGAAAGAAGCTGATGTGGGACCAAAACTTGTGACTCTAGTAGATGGTTCATTAGAAACGATCAATCTCAACTATGATGGCACGACTGGCTTCACTCCACTTTTCACTCAAAGCATTGTTACATTTAATGGCATCACCCACTGAGAAGATACACATGAATGCCCAAAACTCACAATGAAAAATCATTCTCCGGACTTGAATTTAAACCAAACCATCCGAATTCATTCTGAGTTCTTTCGCTCTGAGCTATATAGTGGAATTCTCTTCCACAGCAAGGACAAATTTGTGGTATTAGACAATGAATATCAGTTCAGGGGAATGATTTTTTTAATGGAAAATTGGCAATTTGTTATATCTCCAATTCATCGAACTACCTAGATAGCTCACCAAAAATGTAAACTATCATTATTTTACCATTTGGATACATTCAAGGGCATCAGGCGAAATATGATGGAACTCCTTCATGATTGTTCAAAAAGGAAAGACAATGGCAGGTTCCACAGATATTTTATTGGCGACCGGTTTCGATACAAGGTAGTGCCTGACCATGATACCATGTATCGAAACCGGTCATCGTCATCAGGTACTACCTTGTATCGAAACCGGTCGCCCATAAAATATCAGAGGAACATTCCATTGTCTTTCCTTTTTCAAAAATTACCATTTGGAGGTCAAGACTAGCCTGATGTATGTTTTCATGAAGGCATTGAAGAAGCTAGGTATTTCATACAATGGAAAAATTTGATAATGCTTCACTCATGTATATGACACATTTAATCCCTTCTGTCTCAGATATGTAATTTCACATGAAACACATTACTGCTCTTGCCATGATATATATCATGATAAGATATGATATCATTATAAAACTACCTAATGTATGTATTTAGGCATTGGACATTTCTGCAAATTATATTGGTAAACACAGAAATGGGATGAGAAATAAAGACTTTTGAGTTGTGATGCAATTAATAACAGTTGGTGGTGTTCTGTGAGTAGCAGATTTTCCTTGAATCAATTAGGTATCTTGCGATATTGACTCAAAGGTAAGTGGATAAGGTGCACCAACTCTTTCATTAGTTCAAGGGAATTTTTATGGAATATATCCAACACAATTAATTCAAACAAATATACTCAATTATAAACATTTTCTCCTCTAGTCATTGCCATTTGCAACTGCCTAAGGCTTAGTCAAGAGAGCCTAGAGCAGGGCTGCAGGGTAGATAGTCCTGGGTTCAGATCCAAGCAATGTTTCCCGACAACACCAGTTAAATGCTGTTAACACGCAGTAACATTGCTGCAAATCAGTGAGTGGCACTGAGAATGGTACGGTTCTGGAACCATTCAAAATCAAAAGTGTCAGGCTTGCTCAAATACATGAATAATTTAAATACTCCTTGATTACAATCACAAATAAGAGCACCAGTAATTTTACAAAATGAAGGTACAGCATCAATACTAAAAATAATCACATCTGAGAAATTGCACCTTCCCGATCAAACTCTGATCACTCAAACAGACTCATGGGTCGCAAGGCGCAATGTCATCAAAGCTTTGATGACATTGCGTCTTAAAAATGTTATGATTTTTCCTAAGATGAAGGAAAACTGCCATAAATTATAACCCCGGGAAGAAACAATTTTCTGTCGAAACGACCACATTCTTGAAGATGCTCACGCGCTATCATGACGTTCACCGTTCATAGAAGCGGTTATTAACCAATTAACACATTTATTATCGCAAATAAGGGCAATACTTCTTGCAAACAAGCAAAATAAACTTTGTAGTTACCAGTGGAAAAGTATTTGACTGATGTCTAAATGAAGCTTAACTACGCAATTTCTACAAGGAAGGCACGCAAAAATAAGAAAAATATGCCCTCGCTTCGATGCAAATACAGGTATATTCATGAAACAAAATGAATGTACGACGTAAGTATACTGTAGTCAGCTGACGACTATGAACAAGGCAATCCTTAAAAAAAGCGCTCATTACAAAAAATAAAAAACGTATCCCACCGCAGACTTACTCTTTCGCTTCTTTCCTGTAGAAATTTAAAATCTACATAAAATAATAAACATCAACCTCCGCCTCTGTTGATCTACTTGTCACGAGTGTACTTGTTTTGAACTCGCTAGAGTGCGCTGAAGACGGCAGCACGGCGGCGAAGCGGAGATCCCTATCGCGCTGCAATAAAATCGTCGATCACGCCTCTCCGAATCTCTTCCATTCACTCTCTACCGAATACGGAGCACCGGCTGCCAGTGGTTCAACTTGAGTGTCACTTTTGATATATTCGCCATGCCTATCCGAAATCCCGAGGTCAAATACACGCAGGTAAAATGAGTTTATCCTGTTTTTAATTCTCACTGTTTTGCATAGGTTTAAGGTAATTACCATTCTTTACAGCTGTCGCCACCCAGAGGAATTTTCTCCGGCGTAGAATCAATGCTTTTTCTCTGATGAACTTGAGTTTATTTGTATCCAGAAATGTTTCATTAGTTTCTGTCTGATTATTTTGGTTATGTGCGACTTCAAAAATTTCGATCGTATTTAACTCGAAACTTTAACGGGAAGGAGCCCGAAACAGATTTTTTTTGTTTCGTTAGTGTCTATAATTTTGGCTCTAATGACGACATGAAATCCTAACGGGGAGTATGAAACTTGAAAGTGTTGAACATTATGCTATTTCATAAGTGATATATGTCATCGTAACTTGAGCATGTTGATTGTTAAGAATATGATAGGAATGCCTTGACCCAAGTTATTCAAACCCATACTATATACTTCATTACTATGTCAACTTTAGCATGATAGTACTGTGGGTCGACCCTTGACGGATTTCTTGCGGTTGCCACTTGATGCCTCAGCGGAAGTTCCTCTCTGATGGGTTAAGATCGATTCTGGGATTGTTAGTTTTTCGCCGGTAGCCCTTGTAACATATAAAGCTTGTTGAAGATAAAGCCTAGTATCAGCTTCGGCGTGGCAACGTTTACAGACAAAAAAGTCACTCCGTTATGGAAGTCTTCTCGCCATCGGCACTGATAGACGTGTGCAATGCCAGGCTTTGTCGTTTTCTTTTTCTAGTGTTCGCCCAGCCCTTAGAGAATATCTTGAAGGGTGGCTCCGTCAATTAAATCACATGCATTTTTTAAATCCACCAATGGCTATAAATTATTAAAATTGATGCAGTTTTTAGTTCTGTGCCATGGTTCTGTGGATATAATTTTCCCCCAGTGTCCGTAAATGTTATAAATCTGGCACGATTTGGTGGCCTAGATTATTGAATGACAAATATTTTTACAGGTGAACACAAATTCCAGTCAATGTTTTTACGTGTGCCTGTAGATAAAGTAGGCGTCATAATCTCTTGGTTAAGGGGTTGAGATGAAGTTCCACCTTGCTGATACTGATTTTTACCGGGAAGAGAGAGAGAGAGGTCAAGGAGTTGGATTTGGTATTAGGATAGCTATTGTAGGGGATGGAGGGAGGAGAGAAATAGAAAAGGGTGTGTGAAAGTTATTATCAACCAGATATAAGATTTGATACTTTCCTGGTGAATTTTCATGGCGAACTCTTCTTGAGATTCCATTGGGGTTTAATTCTTCTCTCTGGCTGATGATTTGAAAGGCCTGATGTTTAGGGGAAAGTTTCCATTTGAAATGTCAGCCAGAATAAAATAGTTTAGCTGTAGGAAAGTGGGAACAGTTCACCTGGAGGTGATAGAGTTCATCAAAGCCTAGGTTGTATTTAGTGTTTAAGAGTGGAAAATAGTTACTGTGGCAGTAGGTTCCTGACCCGGGTCTCTTGGATGATACTTGAATCCAAAGTGATGTAATGCTTACAATGACTACCAGTTTGTTATGTATTAGACTTTGTCAACTAAGCAGTCAGAACAGGGTTGCTACAGACCTGGAAAAGTCAGGGTAAATGAGATATAACCTGGAAATTTGCCTTAGTTTTTCCTTCTTGGCTTTATGTGACAATGGTACACCATTGTCCAAGTATTATGTATTCTTCATTTTAAATTCCAAGATCTTTTTCACAGACATCGATTTCTTCATAGTTCTTCATAGACATGTACACTTGTGCAGCTATTTTGTCTGTCAGCTTAGTTGCTATCTTAACAATGACTATCCTATTCTTACACTGAAGGAAAGTTTTCACATGCATTATAGTGCTCTGAAGCATAAGTCCTACCCCTGCATGTTTAATGATACAGTGTGTATGATCCTGTTGCTTCTAGGAGGTTCCTTTAGCTCGTTGGTGGATACAAAAATTAAAAGAAAGTGATGGATACAGGCAGCTCCTTGGGATTGTAATGTGGTGATTTCTCCTTGACTTCAACATGTCAAAGCAACAAAGTTACAGGCTAGGTAACTTATACTTTGAATTTGTTTAGGTAAATGTTACCACACCTGTAGTGAAGTGAGTGTTGCTGTGGTGTCCACATTCATTCGTGAAGAAGGATCGCCACATTTTTTACCACACTTATTTAACTTGCTGTTTGTTTGTTGTTTGTCTGGATGGAATCTTGTAATCGAAATCTAACCCACTTTCCAATGTTCAATCCAGCTGAAATGTGGCGCACTTACTTATTCTCGATGACACTGCACGGATCAATCATTAACTTTACTAATTACCTAGTTAGTCTATGAAAATGAAATGGTTTGCATTTTATATTTCTTTATCCTATCCTGACGCAATCCACATCACATTATCTACTTGTAGTCAGAGCTGTTGCTGGCGCTGTCGAAATATAACCCACTCCCCAATGTCCAATCGAGCCGAAATGTGGCACACTTACTTACTCTCGATGACAATACATGAATCGGTCATTAACTTCACTAATTACAAAGTTAATCTACTTTTTAGTACCCTTGAATATAAGCGTGGTAAAAAAAGTATTTTTTTTCATATTTATTTCTGCTTATTCACCATGACTCTTTGTGTGATGAGTGTAGATGATCATTTCGCAACTCACCTAAAAGCTGGCCTACAATACGTCTCCCAGTGGACTCACTTAAGCGTAGCCCAGAGTGTGCCTCAATTCTGATGTGAATATCATGTACGAAATAGAATTTGGTAAAATACAGTCGCATTGCAATGGTGATACCTTGACACTTAGGTGATATTGAGTTAAGCCCTCGAGCATGTTTTATTTGCAAGTATTTTATCTATACATCGAGCGTTGTTCCCTAATGTTGAAGATTTTGTGCATACGTTGACTGGAATATTTTTAATACCCTAGTGGCTATTTGAAATTATTCCAATAACATTGTTGTTATTATGTATTATTCAACAAACTACCTACTAAAAAAGCTACCATCCTTGAAGTAGAAAATATGAGCATAAAAAAACTGCTGACTTAATGAAATAATCACTTTGTTCTACCACATGGTTCAGAATCTTAGTTATTCTGTACCTTATTGTTTGTAGAATAAGATTTTGTAGATATTCCTGAAATACAAACGTGACCAAAAGCAATTTTTCTACGATCCTAAATTTTTGGCCTCTATAATTTAAGAATGTTTCAAGCGCTGTGCGGAAGAAAACATTAGTACAATTAACGACCCTTGAAAAGGGAGCTATGTGAAGTAAAATACATGAAGCAACATGATGAAATATCCTCCTGTTCCACCTAAGTCTAAGCATGCACCAGTGGTACAGTGGTCGATAAGATTGGAAGGTGTCCCCTGGTCGCACAGACTTTGAAGTACAATCGAGTACATAATGTCCATGGGCATCATAAATGAAACATTTTTCTGCATAAACTTCAAATATCTAATATTCATTTTGTACCTAGAAATGACGTGGAATTCTCTAAAGAAACATCAACTTTCATGATTTATACATAAACAATGTTGTTCGTTAGTTTATCTATTCATTATAAACCACAACTGCGATGATTTTTACATCATGGGCGCAAAGTCAAATGAGATGCTTTTGTTGAAGGGTATCTTTTTTATCTCTCCTTCAAGTTTTGGTCTCAGCTTGAGAGAGCATGCGGAAATGCTCTCCTTGAATTGTCGCCACTTCTGCAATTGGTAGGTATGCTGGGGGCCGAGGTGTAGCACTAGTGGTCATAACCCATTGGTTAGCCCAAGCTAGATTATGATTTGTTCAATAAAAGATTAAAACCAACCTGTTTTTCATGTATTTCACTATAATGCTTGTTATCTCTACATCGTGTGTATACGTTAATGTGCTTTTCTCCTATTCTTGCACTTTCTTTAAAGTACTAGCTTACGATAGAATGAATATTTTAACCTGGAAAATGCAAATTTTGGCCTGGAAAACCTGAAAAAGTACTGGCATTTCATAATTTCTGGTCTGTAGCAACCTTGCAATAGATCTGGTGAATTATGGCACTGTAGTTGGTAAGGCCCTCCATCATGGGTGGCTACTGAGTGGTAACATATCATTTTGGGTCCAAGTAGCGGTTACAGTCGTTATATGGTCATTCATTTTGCCCTAGATGAGTACAACAGTTTTCAGAGTCCTGCAGGTTTTGGGGAACCCGGTTTGTTTTTGACAATGCTCTGGTCCTAGCTCCAGAATTTGCAAATGACTTGTAGATTTTGGATGATTGTAGAACAGGTTCTCTGGAGTAAGAGAATGTGAGAGAATTTTCAACATGCTGTAATGGGATTTTCCCAAGAGGTTTGCTGGCAAAATGTAAGAAATACTTAGTGTGTATTCATCATTTACTGTCCTCCATAGACTACATTCATTCAAGTATTCTACCTGCTGATTGGCAGGTTCTTGGACAGTCTCAGTTCTGCATCCCAATTTCATAAGCATTGTCTCCCTTTCCCTCTAAAGGATGTCCCGCCATTAGATCCCTCTTAAATTCTTCATATCTTCTCCCTCCTCTTATTTCGTCCAGAATTCCTATCCTCTTCCTTCCTCTTCCATGCTTCCCCAGTGTTCTCCCCTCAATCGCTCTATTCAACAAGCCCTCTTCTCTCAAAACCTCCTCCATCCATCTCCTCTGACTTTTCCACACATCTGCCAAAAGCTTCCTCTCCTCTCCAACCATATCCAATACCTCCTCGTTCGTCTTTCTCAACACCCAGCTCACCCTCTCCATCCTTTTCCAAACCCACATCTCAAGCGCCTCAAGTCTACGTACGTCCTCCCTTTGCAATGACCCAAGTTTCAGACTCCTATTGTGCCACACACTATAATTAGAGTTTTCACCAGCCTTTTCTTTACGTTTTTTCTCAGACCCCCCTCATCAATTCTCTTCTCTTTGAAAATGCTTCTTTACCCACGGAAATTCTGCATTTATGTCCCTACCACTAAACCCATTCTCCTCCAAAATACTACCCAGATACATAAACTGTTCGACTTGCTCTGTCTGCTGCCCTCCCACCCTATATTCAGCCTCGCCATCTGAAGTACTTCTAGAAAATCTAATCTCTTTCATTTTCTTGTGGTTTATCTTCATCCCATACCTTTCGTACTGCACCTCTAATACATTCACCATTGACTGTAACCCCTTGGCAGACTGACTAACCAATACTTGATCATCTACAAATCTCACTGATTTAATCAGCTCCCCACCTACCTTTACTCCTGCCTCCTTATCACCCCATACTTCCCTTACCATTTCTTCTGAATACACATTAAAAAGCAACGGTGATAGTGGGCACCCCTGCCACACTCTCCATCCTATAATGGCCGATTCTCCATCGGCTACCCTAGCCTGCACCGTCAAATGGAAGAAAATTGATGCGTATGGTAGTCAATGTTCAGAAAATTGTTTCAGTGGTGGACATAGTTGCTCAGTCTGTTGCGTTGATATGTAGACACTTTTTAATCTCTGAAGAGGCAGTTGAGATCAGGAGCATTCTTACCAGTCTCGTACAAGATTCTTGCGGTGCTCGGTTGGGGAAGGAAGATTGAGTAGATTGGATCATCAAAGTAAATGAATGCAAGTGAAATTTTAATCTTATTTTATTATGCAGCTAGTTCTTAAGTAACATCTACATTGATGTCATTCTCCAGAATTATTTTGATGGTGATGTGGTTCACATCATTTTTACAGGAGTGTTAATATTAAACATTTTTTGGCTCTGATAGAATCAGGGAAAATCAGCATTATTTATTTTTTCAAATCTTTTATTAATCAACCCATTGATATTTATATTTACACTAATTGGATAAATGACAAGTATAATCTTCATGAGCTATGTGCAATCATACCTTTTGTATTCATTGGGAGGGCCATATGTTAAGAAGTGGGTGCAGGATTTTCTGGGATCTCTGCTGTTTTGAGTCTAGATAAATAAGGAAGTGGTTCGCAAGGAAGTTACTCTCAAATGCCAGTGCCCAGCTTTAGGGGTTTGGGAGTTCCTTCCCTGCTTACTCATCATCTGTGTAATCTACCGGTTAAAGGTAGGTTATGATGAAAGTCAGAGAAAAAAATCCAACACTCTTACACATGCAGTGCCCTATCTACTCATGGTATTTCTTTCTTCATATCAGAGTAAGTCCTACCTTTCTTCAACCGTCTATAAAACCTATTCTCTTAATTCCCTTTCCCCGCTTCCCCAACATCCTTCCCTCTATCATGGCCTTCCGCAAACCATCACTCCACATTACTGCTTCCATCCACCTACCTTGCCTTCCCCTAATCTCATCCACAAGTTTCCTCTTCTCACCCACTATGTCAAGGACTTCCTCATTTTTCTGTCTTCCTTTCCGTCCAACGCACCTTCTCCATCTTCCTCCACACCCTGCAAACTACTGCATTAATATTGCTCTCCTCTCTGGGTGAAAAAGGTATAATTGCTTAAAACCTTTGAACAGTTTTCTTTTCATTTTTACTTGAAGGTATATAGCTCACTCATTTCAAATAATACTTTTTGCAGCTTTTCATCAACAATGAATTTGTCAAATCAGTGAGTGGAAAGACTTTTCCAACTCTCAACCCATCCAACGGGAAGAAGATAGCAGATGTTTCAGCGGGAGACAAGGTATTTCATAATCTTATGTCCTCAGTTGCTTTTACTTGGAAATTTTTGGTGTGTGTATTATGCAAAAATCTGTGATATATTTCGGTATTGTATGGTAGGTAGTCGTAGCTGTGAATTTTTGCCATCATTTTCTCATGTCTGACCTTGTGACCTTTAAAATTTTCAGGCTGATATCGATCTTGCTGTTGCTGCTGCACGCAATGCCTTTAAACTTGGGTCTCCATGGCGAACAATGGATGCATCTGCTAGGGGTGCCATGATGCTTAAGGTGAGCTTTGAGTAATAATAGCATTGTGCATTTCATGATGAAAGTGGTACATTAAAAAAAAATATTTATTATAAGACTGTCCATTCTTGAAAAAAATCTCCAATATGCCATGAATTTTACTTGTGGTGCTAACGATAAACACTCGAATCACTCAATCTAATTTAGTTATAGCTGATCAGTAAGGAGATTTTAACAATTATTAATCAAAGTATGGGTGCTGAGTTCATGTTAATAGCTTTGTAAACCTGAGATTAATATTTCAGAAGAGCTAATTGGATTGGAGAGGTATGGCATGTATTTCTTTGTCAAAATCTTAAAAATATTATCATTGTATAATTTTTCATAGCAATATTTTTTATTATATCACAGTTATTCAAGGCCAAAATCATATGTAGTTGAGTATCAAATCTGAGCCTAATGCTAAAAGTTTAAGATAACTCCTGTTTCACTGGCATCTCTCTTCTGGATTCAATGATGCATGTTAGCTACTATAATTTTCTCTGCCATTAAAAATCATTTATGTTGATAGCTTAATTATAACTTAACAATCTATTTTAGAGCATTTATGAAAAATGTCCGTTTAAGTGTTTGCCTAAAATATTGGAAAGCTAAGCAGCCTCTTTTAGGGTAGGTTAAATCATTTTTACCCATACGATGGTACACCGGCCCATGTAAATGTCGTTGAAAAACAATGGAAGCACATTTGCACTACATATCTCCTATTTCTGTTGTCCATTGCAGAAATACATTTTTATTCTTTACTAATCTGAATCCAACATTTAATCTGAAAAATAAATAAAATACAAAGGAAAGATTTGTGCTTGTTAACCCTTTAACTGCTCCCATCGTCTATAAGCGATGGACTTAGTAGACTGCTCCCATCGTCTATTGGCGATTTGAATAAATTTTGAAAAAAGGTATATTTCGTCTTTCAGTAAAAAAACACCACCTGCAATACGACATTCAGAGTAAAAGTATTAGTAATTACAAAAAAAAGTATTAGTAATTTTGGAAAAAAAAATTTTAAAATTTTTTTCCCAAAAATATTAAGTGATAAGTGATAAAATTACGCAAAAATAAGAAAAAATAAAAACATTTTTTTTTGCGCCTGTGGAGAGCTCTTTTTCAGATTAATTGCGCAGTAAAAGGGTTAAAAACTGCTTCGAGCGAACAAAATGTGTTTCACAGCTTTTAGAGGGAGTAGGTTGGGAGACACCGGAGACTCAGAGGCTACACGCTAGGCTTAGATTGATTGAGAAATTCCAAAGAGGTGTGTTTCAGTGTGACTGAGTATCATTTTGATGCTGCACTACATCTCTAAGTCAGACAAGTGATAAAATATGAGAGATATATTGCTGAGTAGATCAGGTATAAAAATTCATTCTTTCTATGCACAAAAGGTGACCATAATAAAAACCTAGATCCACTCAAAACACTCCAAAAAATACACTTCACTTTTTCATCTCCCTATAATCATAGGCGTACGCAGACCTTTTTATTTGGTGGTGCCCAGAATTGTTTTGATTATCAAAACTAGCAGTTAAAAATGGTATTAAATAAATTTGGAGCATGTTTGGGAATATGAATAATAAAATTTAAACAAATAATATTAGGGTAATAAAAAGTTAAAATTTGTTTATGCATGTATGTTTCGAAAAGAAATGTAATGTCTTGAAATTTTTGTGAATATGAAACAAAACATGCTATCCATTTTTACCTAATTGATACTAAATCAAACTTAATAAACTTACTTTGAAGTACAATGAACAATAACTTGCTTTAGGGCAACATTCTCCTCTCATCAGGAATAAGAACTTTAAATTCTTGACATCCTTATAGTTAACATCTATTGCAGTTTCTTGCTCTATGAATGGTAAAATTAGGCACTTGAGGCGATCATGAGACATTGTCGTTCTTAGTTTACTCTTAACAATTAAGGTTTTGGAAAAACTCCTTTCTCAACTGGCACTGGTTTCACATATTATTGAGAAAATTTTCATAGCACATTGGAACTCAATAAACAATTTTGATCTGTTGTCAAGGAGTAACCACTCCAACCACTTATTTAAAACGGTTCTTGTAGCACTTAAAAATAAAAGCACGGAATAAACTTATTCTGCTTCGTTATTGTATAGCCTATGGAAATGTTTATTAAATAATTAACTTAACACTCCACTGGAAACGCACTCCTCAGTTGCTTACTTCTGCGCACGCTTAGTACAATGTAGGAAATGCAATATTTTATTCGCACTGCCAGTCAGCGAGCTACAGTGAATTTTAAACGCTGGTTGTCAATAAGACAGAGGAAAAAAAACACAAGTATTTGATTTATTTACCATTTTATTGTTTATCTAATTATTACGCAAAGTTATATACATTCATACTATCATTTTCTAAAATTTCTAGGTTATTTAATGAATTGTTTCTCGCCATTAGGTGGTACCGGTGCATCACCGGCACCACCCGTGTGCACGCCTATGCTTATAATATTCTCCTTTACACCTTCACATGGCTGGTGTCCTTACACCCTCTGCCACACACCCATGCAGAGGTTCGCGGGGTAGTATGTAGATGTAGAATCTATTTTTTCATTTCAGCTAGCTGCTCTCATGGACCGTGATGCTGATTACTTAGCAAGTTTGGAGACTCTTGACAATGGCAAGCCTTATGCTGATGCATTTATAGATGTGAAATATTCTGCCCACGCTATTCGGTACTATGCTGGATGGTGCGACAAGATCCAAGGGAAGACAATTCCTGCTGGTATGTCAAACATGATTCTCAGGGAAGTGGATTGACTCAAGTTTTGTTGTATAAATGTGAAATAACGTTCAATAATATGGAATAGTAGGATTATTACCAAAACTTGGCTGCGTGCATAAAATTTAAAGCGTAAAATCGAGAGGTGGTAAGAATTCAGAACCATCCAGAAAGTTATTTTTAAAATCACGTTGTTATTGATTTTTAAAAATGACTTTTTAAAAGGTCTGAACAAGGTGCTCTGCAACCCTCACAAGTATTTTGGGTATATTTTGGGATATATATTTGGGTATTTTGTTCATTTTATAGTGATATCAATTGGAAATATGTGATTCACTTGGTAGACTTAGTCAAGACTCAGCTCACTCAGACGCTTGATGAAGCATCCAACACGCTCTGCCCTGATTTTGCTACTGACTAGATCTCTTATGAGCTACCTCAGCAGCTAAAGGTATTTAAGGCCATAGCAAGGGTCCAGATGTACACCTATTGCACCGTAGTGGGGGTAGTTTAAAGAAGTATTATCGGATAGGACACAATGATTTAATGAAAAAAAGATAAAAGCACGCCAAGGCATGGAAAAAGAGAAAAATATGATTGGTAAGGGAGGAGGAAGGGGAAGGAAATGGTGGTGGCAATGATATCTCCAGAGCAGCTGTTGTGGATGGGCAGCAGCGTTATGGTGTTCTAGACAGTGTCGCCCACACGCACACAATAAAGTCTCCCTGAATCTCACCTGGGCCCTGACTTATATAGGGGAACCTCCATTCAGTCGGTGTACTGAACGATAGGACCCCTTTTTATTTCTGGTCACCCGCGGATCAGCTGCGACCTTGCAGGGGGGGAAGGCCTTCGTAGCACTTGTTCGTGAAGTGGACAGCTCACTGTTAAAACAAGATCAAAGTCCATGCTTATTGTTAAATCTAGTAAGGGCTTGTTTGCAATCAGAATCAGATGGCTAATGCATGCCGAAGATGCGAGGGGAGAGTGAAGGAAAAGAGATGAGAAAGAAAAATGTTTTGCACCTATATGGGATTCTTATCTGATTCTGAGAATATAGAGCCAGAGTCTAGTCAGCTGTTTTGCCATGAAGCTTGCCATTAAGTGAGGTTGTTTATTCATAGTGCCACTACTTTAGAGTTGATTAAGGGTAATGTCTGGCAAATACCAGTGCAGGGAGTTCATATATTAGCTTCACTCTCAGTGAATCTCAATGGAGCCTGCTAGAAATATTTTATATCTCTGAAGCCAATCAGGCAGGCACTTAGCCAGGGGGAGGGGGGCTTGAAGGGCTTCAGTCCCCCCTGAAATTTCAAATCATGTTGTTAGTTTAGTTTTGTCATGTACTATATTGGATGAAAAATACAAGGGTTCGAGAGGGGAAAAAGGTAAGACTAAAGCAGTTTTCTATTTAAAAAAAAGTAGCCATAAATAAACTGTAATAACGAGTAAAATTGTACCAATAGAGGACCCCCCACAGGCTTCAGATTTAAGCCCCCAAAACAAAATCCTGGCTACATCACTGCAACCAGGGATCAGGTTTACGTGGTACATATTATGTGGCTAGAGTACTGGTTTCCCATCCCAAGGGCCCGAGTTTGGATCTCGGCATTTGCTGGGAGTTTTCATTGGAATCCTGGCCTGTACTTGGGTGCTGTGTGGAGAAGACTTTTAGTGCACTACTTGGTCTGTCGCATGGTATGTAAAACTGTGGTGTCCTTGGTACCTATTGATAAGAGTAGGCAAATGCCAGACCGTTTCTCTCCACCCTCCCTCCTCTCCACTAATAATCTTTCCCTTGGCAACCTACTCGCCTGTCCTCAATGTCACAAGTGATCTCGTTTGTCAGCCAATAATCCTATGCCAACCTTGTTATTTTTCCTGGAGGCTAGCTTTTGATGATACAGTAGAACTCCAATTATTCAAACTCCGAACTATCCGGATTGCTTTTAGGGCACAATATCCTTGAAAATGTTGGCTATTTACAGTCACGGCAATAGGCTATTCGAAACGTATATTGTATCTTTTATACCATTGATTTCGTTTGACAGTTATTGGTTACGGCACATAACTTTCTTTAGCCTTCTTCGATCAATCCAAAGCGAATACGTTAAGAATTTTCGTAAGAAATAACCTTTTTTGTGAGTTAACCATTTATCTGGATATTTGATTATTCATATGGGGTCTGGTCCTAATTGATCAGGATAATTTGAGTTCTACTGTGCTTGTAATGACCTTCTTTCAGCTCACTTATTATGTTTCTTAACATTTTAATGATTTTCCCGCAGATGGAAATTTCCTGACCATGACTCGTGTTCAGCCTGTTGGTGTGGTTGGAGCTATCATTCCTTGGAATTACCCTATGCTCATGCTTGCATGGAAATGGGCGCCTGCCCTAAGCACTGGTTGCACTGTTGTGCTCAAACCAGCTGAGCAGACACCCTTGACTGCCCTATACATGGCATCACTCGCCAAAGAGGTAAATTTATGCTTTTCTTATCCTGCCTGTTATTTTATAATGTAATTTTTCTCTTGTGAACACTGTGCTATCACATAGCGTTCCATTGTTTTGTCACAAGATATTTGATACTTCAAAATTTGTCTTTACTAGTTGTGAATATCACATAATGTTTTTTCTTTACGATGGGTGTCATATTCAAGCTGCCATTTTTACTGAGAATAGCCTCCTACATCATGGAAAATTATTTAAAGTCGTTGGTGGCAAAGGGTTCCCTAAAATAACTCCAAAATGTTGATTTTGTGAAATTTCTGGATAACTTGGACAAGCCCTCACCCTATGTAGTCCAAATTAGAGAGGGTGTACTGTATTCCAAATTGCAGGAATATTGCTCATTCATCCAATTAAAATCTCAAAAAATTATTTTTTACTTGAAGAGGAATTACTGGGTTCCTAACTTACACCTACATATTCTAAACTAATGTATTAATAATCCTTTTTGTTGGTAATTTCTTTCCATTGTTTTATTTTACTACTGATTTTACTACTGTTTTCCCCCGAACAATAAGGGACTTTAATAAATACAAGGCGTAATCTCATAGAGCGTTTCCTTTGTATATGTAAACGGCTGGTGTCCTAACACCCCCCGCCACACGCCTATTGAGGCGGCTTGCGGGGTAGTATGTAGATGTAGATGTAGATGATTTTCTGGAGAGCAGGCTTTTCAGTACAGAAGTTTAGTCTTTCATCTGATTCATTCTCCTTTAGAAAGTTTCTGTATTCGTTTGAGTTAGTTCAGCTCTCCCTAGCCTTTAACAGTTTGTGATGAACTTTTTGCATACATTCATATTTCATCTATCTCAAGTGAAATATGCCTCTCTATGTATATATGGATTTAATATGAATTATGTCATCTCTGTAATTTTATATATTTTTAATCATTACATCGTAAACCTTCTTTGATAATATGATAACTCTCACATATGCATGTGTAACTTTCTTGTTGAAAGATTTACTCGCCAAAATGGTTTAGTAAGACCTCAAAACATTCCCACTTCCTGTAGTAAGAACATGATTTTATGCATATCTGTTTGGACTACACCCAATATTCATTCTTTACCTTAAGGCTGGTTTCCCTGCTGGAGTCATTAATGTTGTTCCTGGATATGGACCAACTGCTGGTGCTGCCTTAGCCTCTCACATGGACGTTGACAAAGTTGCCTTCACTGGCTCCACCGAGATTGGTCACCTCATCCAGTCTCAGTCGGGGACATCCAACCTCAAGAGAGTGTCCCTGGAATTGGGAGGAAAGAGCCCACTTGTTGTCTTCAATGATGCTGATGGTAAGTTGGTGTCATTTGTTGTCTGATGAAATATATAGTGCGTGCAAAGTTTTGGAGGTGATATTGGTGTTCATCATCGTTATTACTCTGCCAAATGAAAGGTAGGCCCTTCGACAACCCTGTAAATAAATTAAGTGTATAATAGTCTTTTCTAATTCTTTCTTCAAATACCTTTTCCTTTTTCATTGTAAAATCTATTAACCCCTTGGGGAGAGCGTCTTTAGACTTGCTTCTCCGTTCTCGAACCCCGTCCTGCTAAATTTTTAAACAATTTTTTATTTTTTTTTATTTTTTGAATAATTTATCAGGACGGGGACATTAAAACGTTATGAATTTACACTCAAAAAGTTTTTTCATTCAATATTCTTACTTGCAAGTCAATTAGACAAAAAAGACTTATTAAATTAAACTTAATTAAAGGGGTTAAACTGTTCTTATCTTTCACCCTCTTTCAAACCATCCAAGATGAATTTTAATTCATCTTTCTTTGTGGTACACACCTTAGTCTTCATTCTATCACCCTTTTCAACATAGATTTCATTACCAACCGGTGCGTCTTCCTATCAATTTTGCTGCCTCCGCCTAATTTTTTCCTATCAGCTTCCTTCCCTACCGTTTCCAGCTCTTCGTCATGTGATTTCCTCGCAACCCAGCTTATTATTTCTATCTTTCTTCTCACGCTCTCTATTGGCTGCCTCCTATATTTGTTTCTCTCATCGACCTCCTCTCCTGCCGTGCACAACACTCCCTCATTTATTTTCCTCCACCCTCCCACCAAGCATCTCATAGGCCTCCTCCTTCATCAACCAATGTCTGGCCTGTCTATCGTGTGATTAATTTAAAGAAGGTCAGTGTTTGTATTCCATTCATTTTTTTCTTCGTAATGAATGATGAGTTGAGATAAAATAAGGCCCATTATTCCATCTTTGGCCAGAAAAATTGAGCCACAGGAATTTGTAACCCGAGCCAACTTGACTCCTCTTTTCAATTGAATGTGTAATGTAAGTATGTAATTCAGAACTGTTACATGTTCCTGTGTTCTCAAAGTATGGAGTGGTAGGTGTATTATAGCCTGCTTAGTGATGTAATATGATAAGAAAGTATTTAATTTCTATTCAATTAGTATTCATAATTGAAATAAAATTCTTGACTTTTTCTATAATTTTTTCTTTCTACAAAAAAAGTAAAGAGTTTATTTCAACTATGAATGTGTATTTATTGCAGTATCTTCTATGAAGTGAAGCCTGAAATAGTCAAGTTCATCAGTGTATTTCTGTTACATTTTTTTCAGTAGTTCAAAAACTGCATCGGGTAATTCATTTCTTCTCTTATTAAACATAGATAACATATTTCAAATGGTGAAACTTCTTTTTAATGAGTAAATTATAAGTTGTGGTATATACATCAACGGATCCATGTAAGGTCATCATGTGATAAAGTTAGAAGTATTCATTAAGATACAATGTACAATTCAACCTTCACTTTTGTTGATTTCAGTGGATGAGGCTGTGAATACCTGTGCCAATGCTGTTTTTGTGAATATGGGGCAGTGTTGCTGTGCTGGAACTAGGACATTTGTTCAGGAAGGAATTTATGATGCATTTGTGAAGAAAGCAAAGGAAATTGCTGCTGCTCGCAAGGTTGGGGATCCTTTTGCTGAAGGAGTAGTCCAGGGACCACAGGTACCTACCTATTGAAATCATTAATCTTAATCTCATCCAGTGAGGTGGTACCAGATTATTAGTTTTCATATAAAGTTTTAAATATGGTAAATTGAACGATTAATAGTTTATTTTAAAATCCAATACGTTGAGAACAATGAAGAGAATATTCCACTGTCAAAATTTTCTGCATGAAATTTGACCGAAGGTGTTAAGTATCAAGTGAAAGGCAAAGTTTATTAATTTTGTGAACATAAAAAATAAACATTGTGAGTAACCTGTGAAAGGCAGGAGAAAATATATTTTATCCTAGGAATTTCATTTATTGAGAACTTTGAATTGAATACAGTTATATGCATTCGTTTTCTGCCTTCATATGATACTCAAACCTGTCTGTTAAAATATTTTGTCATAAATGTTTCCATGGGACGTAAGCTTTATATATTAATGTGTTCAAGGATAAACTTACCATTTTTTTAACGCTATTCTGACTAGGAGATTTACATTTTAGATTTTTAAGTTCAAATGATTTAATTACTTTTATCAGTTGAACCTGAATTCTTATTACGTGCAACTCTCAGGGGCGCACACGAGTGATGAATAATAAAATCTTTTATATCAATGAATGACAACTCTCTATGCTCCTTGTAATTATTGCTGCCTAACTAATTGCAAGTGAAATGACTGCCTTTTTAATTCAATGCAATGTTTCTTCTTGTAGATAATACATATTGATGTGTTTTCATTAAATGGTTTGTAGATTGATGAAATCCAGTACAAGAAGATCCTCGATTTGATTGAAAGTGGCAAGAAAGAGGGTGCGGTTGTGGAATGTGGCGGGGAAGCTTGTCCTGGAGATGGTTACTTCATCAAACCCACTGTGTTCTCTGGTGTCACCGACAATATGAGGATCGCCAAGGAAGAGGTAGAAACATAATTAGAGGAAGTTAATTTTAAAGGCCTTGTGTATTAACATGAGTGTAATATTGATTTTTAGATAATGGGAAAAATTTTTCAGATACATATCACCAAATATGTTTAGCCATTCCGTCTGTAGTAATTTCATTTAGCTATAACATTTGAATTTTAATTTTTGTGGAGATCACTTAACCCTTTCGTGCCGGTGAACTTTTCATGGAAATATCTTTACATAGTATGCTGAGCTTCTTCGGAGACTTAGCTCATCTCTGTATGGAGGCATTTCGAAGGGAACATCCTTTCTGGCATACCGACCCCACCCTTCCGTCCCTTCTCAGCAGGGCTCCCGTCGCTTCCCATGGTAACTGGTCTTGACCTACTGACACATTTGCAGACCCTCTCACAGAATGGGGTTGTGGTCATTTTTTTGTATGCGCAGTGGTTTTTTTAAACAATCACTTATTGCAAACGTGAGAGAATTGATGTCTGAAATGAATTCTTCAGGTTTACTTGATCATTTTAAAATTTTGAACAGAGTTTCTAGCTGTGGTATTAACAATTTTAGGATATTAATCAGAAAGTAATGATTAAAAGAAAGCAGAAGGCAACTCCATTAATATTAGAGCTAGAATTTCACTTAAAATTTGAAAACCCACTGCAAAACACAAGGAGTTCATTTCAGTAGTTAATATTTTGGGATAGCCAATGAATATTTATTTAAAAAATCCACTGCACATAAAACTAGTGATGGCAGGCACATGCTGAGAGAATGGCTGCTAAAGGGCTCAAGGGTCGAGTGAAGTTGCCCAGGGAAGGGTCTTGCCACCCACTGAGTAGGGACTTGAAGGGTCGAAGGAACACTCTTCCCAAATTATTCAGTGGTGGTCACTTTCTCACCCTACACGACGTCTATAGCTGACGTTCATTCTTTTGGGTATGGAAATCCCTGACGTCTATAGTTAATGTTTGGTCTTTTACGCAAAGAAAGCCTTGACTGCTATAGCTGATGATCTGTGCGAAAGGGTTTAAGAACATGGTATAGACCTGTAAATTTAAATGCCAAATAATGTATCAAGCTTTTTCCCATTTATTACATACCTGAAGTGCTAGTGGATGGGACAGAAGGTTAAGGAATTTTTGATTTCTTGCAGATTTTTGGACCAGTGCAACAAATCTTTAAATTTAAAACATTGGAGGAAGTGATTGAGAGGTCGAATGCAACCAATTATGGCCTTGCTTCTGGAGTAATAACCAAAGACTTGAATACTGCTCTTACCTTCGCTCAGTCAGTCAATGCTGGGTCTGTTTGGTGAGTTATTATTTTAAGTTTCATATTTATGAAGGAATTGATTGATTGTAAAGTGTATTTCTTTTAAGACTGCATAGTTTTTATTGTTACCATTGAGCACCCGTATCTGTGGTCCTTGTATCCACGGCTCAGCCTACAAGATATGTACTTTTAGGCCTAGAGAATACTGGCTGTATTTGATGCCGCTTCGCGCCAGCTTTATGAAAGATAAATATGTATCATTAATTTTTTTATGAATGTTTTATTAATTTTCACTGAAGTTGAAATTAATTTTTTGTGTGTGGTGATGGTAGTTTGGCACAAGTGAATATATTTGTAGAAGGTATGGAGTGCTCCATAGCTAGGAAATATTGTACATCATTCCTCAATTTAATTCTGATGGAAAAACAATGGCTGAGGTCACTCAAGTATATGATATAAAAAAATCAACTGCTAGTGATGTTGTAAATTATGAAAATAGTATTTTAAAATAATTCAATATTTTGAAGAAATAGACATAAGCAATGTGAATTTTTTCAATTATTTGTGCCTGAAATAATTTTCATTTACCTATCTTGTCCTTGAAGGTGACAATAATAAACTCTTGAAATGAAAACATCTCAGTTCCCATAAGGGAGAGTTTGACAGGCAGTGCCATTGAGGGGCTCTTAATTCTTCTTGGCACAAAGATTTATAACAAAAGGGAGAGGGATGTTGGTTGTTGGGGTGTCATGGAGCAGGTCAGTGCCCCTTCCCCAACTGTGTGGGCCTTGTCACTAGAGGTTGAGGTCTTTCGTATTAGCTGGAGAGAAGGGGTGTTGTAATTGCTTTCATTGTACATTGTACTGCTTTCAAGAAGTCTGTTTGATCATTCAGATAAATGGGACAAAACTTTGAAGAGGGGGTATGAGACTAAACTAGGGTAGGGGCCCAGTCCTCACCCTCACGGCCCGTTTCTTGGAAATGAAGTTGAAACAATACAAACAACTGGTAGGTCAGTGCCCAAAGAGATGCCCCATGTTTTGGCAAACTAGAGTATTAATTCTTGGAAAGCATAGTGCTCCCAATTGCCTTACAGACTTGCATTGATGAGGAGGATGGAAGGACAGGAGGAAAAATAAAAGTGAAATATCATGACCCTGCAATGCCTGGGAAGGTATTGCATGGTAACCTGACTGCATTTACGCAATGTAGAAATTATTACATAATACAATGTGTACTCGGTTATTTGTAGTTTTCTTTTTCTGTGGAAGGTCTCAGAACGTAATTACCATGAATATGAGGGTTCCACTATATTTTTTATTCTAAGATGTTCTGTAGACTATCTTAATGGGCTTTTCCTTTGTATCATATAGGGTGAACTGCTATAATGCTGTACTTGTGCAGGCTCCATTTGGCGGTTTCAAAGAATCTGGACATGGTCGAGAAATGTAAGTTTAATTTCTTTGATTTTTTGCTGCAGAGGATTTTCATTAATTTTGAAGATTACGTCATGGCAATTGAGTTGCTACTGTTTTCACCAATGTTTCTCGGCATCTGGTGCAATGACGTGATGAGTAGTTATTTAGCAAGGTGGTCAGTCCCCTTGTATTATTAAAAAACAGGGAAAACTTGTTAAAATTGCTACCTTCCGGAAAAATTTAGGTTTTCTCTTGAATTTTGACATATTTTTTAATTTCTCATAGAATTGGTTTGAGCAAGATTTTTCCCTAGTTATAGACAGAGACAGTGTTTGAATTTAATTTTTTAATTTCCATAGCTGTAAGAAGCTTGAAGAATTATACATACTGTTGTATTAATTGTG
Organism: Pyrrhosoma nymphula; assembly: GCA_963573305.1. NCBI lineage: Eukaryota > Metazoa > Arthropoda > Insecta > Odonata > Coenagrionidae > Pyrrhosoma > Pyrrhosoma nymphula. The sequence goes on along the minus strand of OY754333.1, from coordinate 49,213,264 downwards.
CAAAAATATTGTTTTATGTGACTGACATTCTCAGTAACTACATATACATTCTATCTCTTATAAGTCTTTTACTTGGCTCATTTCTTCCACTTCATATGTTGAAAATGTCTTATCAGCAGAAGTTTTTTTATCTGATTTAAAAAAAAAGTATTGTGGTGAGTAATAATTTTTTATGGTTGGGAAAGTTTACAAACTACTCACTGTTAAATTTCTGATGCGATCTATGTGTTAGAACTCTCCCAGCTTTTAGATAAATTCTGACTGGAGTGCATAGCCGAGCCATATCCCTTTGAAAACAGCTTTTATTTTGTGGCAAATGTGTATATTTTAACACATTCAGTGTGGGTGACTGCTTAAGCAGTCATGGGGACTAGTTTAAGATATGCATTTAAAAACCTTCCACCACTGACTAAAATCTCTAAAATTATGCCAGCACTGAAAGTACATAGTGTGGAAAGTGGCTGATGTTATGGTACCTTTGGAAGGGTGAGATATTAATTTTGTAATAAAGCCAAATTCATTGATTTTTTTTTGTGAATTGATATCTCTCTCAAACTGCTATAGGTTTCCCAGTTTTTAATATGGATCGGAATAGTGCCAGTGTAATCTCTAAAATCATGAACTGTGTTCCATTTAAAGTTTTTGCTGGCGTCATACTGTCACTGTAATTACTGTGGTTGATATTGGATTTTTTAAATGGTTAAGTTTGTCTTCACCCTCAGATTTAAGCATATGCTTGAGTCAAAGTATCTTTGATGCTCATTAGATAAAAGGTATTCACTTAATTTTCCAATTAGAGGTAGCCATATATGCCACCTCATCATGCGTATCTGTCAAATAAAGGGTATTACAAAACTGCTTTTAATTTTCTGTTTTAGAGATAAAAATAGTTCTTTTCTCTTGTTGAAATGTCTTAACACCATATTCAGTTGAGCTTGTTTACATATCCTTGCACCATGCACCCTTGTGTAAGACTCACCATATTATGTACTTATAAAAAAGTAGAGAAATAAATTTCTTGCACATAATGTTTGTTTTGGAAGTGGGAAAGGCTGGAATTACAAATTGGTGGAAGGACTTTTACGGAGAATGTGTCTCTTTCTGCAGATGATTCAGTATATTGCTCTGTTTGTGGTGTCTGTCTGAGAGCCAAGCAGCCAGTACAGTGTGTTCAACTAAATTATTGTCGACAAATGTGTGTCATCAATAATATGTGATGTTTCTCGTTTTCAATATTTGATGCTTGAGTTTTGTTTCAAAAATTTACCCTTGTCTTTCCTTTTCAGGGGTGAAGATGGTTTGAAAGAATATCTTGAGATCAAGACCATCACCATTAAAATTCCCCAGAAGAACTCATAAACTAGAGGCATTTACCAAGTATATTCCTCAAATGTATCAAAAATAATAATTTTCATTATATATACCATATATTTCCCAAGAATACCCTAGAAAATTCGTAAACAAAATATATGCAGCCGAAAATTATGACTATTTCTAAAAATGATAATATTTTTCCAAAATATATTTAACCAGGAAATAACTGGTCCATCTTGCTATAAACTTATCTTGTGTAGGAAGTATATACGTATATTGTGAGGCAAATTTGTCTTCCTCATGCCAATAAATGAAGTATTTTAATAAATTTTATATTTTTGATCCATTGTGATGGCATGTGTTTTTCAGTAATTGGTGCTATAAGTATGAAATATTTTCTACCTCGTTTTATAAATTGCTATAATTATATCTTATTGAGAGCAATATCGCCACCACAAAGTGGTAAGGAGCTAAATGTCACCACTAATGTTCATACAATTTTTGTGTGTTGTGAAATAAAATTAGAGGTTATAATTTGGCAGCATTAGGTGCAATGTATTTTGTGCATCAATAAACAATATCCAGTGATTGTATTGTAATTCAGTCATTTTTTCCTGCAGATAAAATAGAGAAATATCCTTTTCACTGCAATGGGCACGCTAACATGCCTGTAGGGATCCATTATCTTAGTTCATATGCATTTTATATACATTAGAAGTGCACTTCCATGGACAAAGACAAAAAGTGAAAAATAATTTAAAAAGAAAAATAAACATTATTAAAATTATAAAGCAGGCTATTTCCTCTCCAAAAACCTCTGTTGAGGTTCTCTCTACTCTGTTGAGGAGCTGATCTGGTCTCACATACCTAAATTTCATTTTGATCCATTAAGAGATTAAAAAAGCATTAATATAAATTTAATGTTTTCTTGTATTCTGATTTTTTACTAGCTACCAGTATTGGATTGGTAAAATATTTCTTGTAAAATTATATTTTCAAATAATCATACCCCTTGGACTCAAATGAAAACTTAGTCATTGGACTACTAAATATCTAATTACCCTTTTCACTGTGGAGGATACATCTAGTGTGTCAGTGCATGCATTATACTGTATAGGTACAGTGGCTACAGTAGTGTCTTTAGGAGCTGCTTATGCTCAAATTGATGTACATACTTGAGGTATTCCTTAGCATTTCTTTGGTATAGTTTGTTTCTTCATTTTTTCCTTATAAATGTCATCGTCAGGGACTTTTCTCTTTTTACTCCCCGTCTGAAGGGTGTTTTTTGGTGATTTCCCACCTGGAAAGGCTGGGATAACTTTCCTTATAATCTAATATAAACAAATCCTTTCCTTGGGACGAACTCCTTACTTCCTAAGAAACTTATGTTAATGCCCATGCCTCCCATATTTTCTATTTTGAGATTGAATTCCCCTACAACCCTCTTTTACTAATTTACATTAATTGTTACGTCTTTACATTCGTTTATACATTGATCAGATATCTTGATCTTCTAAGGATTAACTTCGTACATGCTGCCCGACCTCAGAACGATAGAAACTTGTTGAAAACGACTGGCCTAATGCAACTCTCGCCCTTACTCCGGTGAAGTTATCGCTGAATCATCGTGTTTCATCGCCCACGTCCATCTCGTGGGTCCTTGCTGCTCGTTCGCGGAGTGATTACTAATCCGTGTGAATTCCTGACCCTACGGACATCGAAGACTATCGAATATCTGCACGAGTATCAATCAATCTTAAACAGCCATCGAGAATGATGGCAAAGGATAGAGTTGTCCACCCGCGAAATCAAGACTATAATTATCTTTAGATGTTACGATTATGATTACTGAGATTTCCTCAATTGATTTTTAATGTCACCACTTTTCCATGCTTTAAATCAACGGTAAATGCAGGTGTTTAGCGGCGGTGAAGTGGGATCATAACCCGACCGTGGAATTTTCAATTGAACACATATTGCTAAATTAATTCCGTCTCTACCAACCCTTATTTCCTCATCCTCCCCCATCAATTTTTTCTCCCGATACTGATTTTCTCCTGTAATGTATTTCCACGGATATTAGAAAATTATATTTTCTTATATCCTTGGAAATTTTCCTATGTTAAAAATATATATTTTCAATATTTGTGTATTTCCGTGCGGTCTGGGGCCCAATCCGCTCACTGCCTGACCCTGAGCCCTTTCCCTCGAGCAACTCCGTATTAGCTTACCGCAGCCGAGTGCGTCCACAGGGTTTGCGGATGGATAGGTCGACCTCGCATTGAAACAAGTGAAGACTGCAGTGGACAACAGCTGCTGAGCAAAGGACATTGGAAGCGATGGAAAGGGTGTTAATCGAAGAATTATGATCAAGTGGAGGGAGAGGATAACAAATGAAGGATTCCTTCGAAGCATTGTAGAAAAAAGGTTAATGAAAACTTATATTGATGTTTTTTATGCGTTCTTGGAGAATAAAATACAGTTAATTGACATCAGTTATTCGAAATGTAGGCGGTGTTTTGTTTGAAGTTATTCTCGCGGGAAAATGTTTGTTCGCACTAACTCCGTTAAGTAGCCCCGATGCATTGGAAGGCTTCCATGGGAGGGAGCACAAGATCCATTGTGAGCCTGAGTAATTCGAGCCCTCGCCAGTGTAGTTAGCGGATCTTATTTAATGAAATGCTAGAGACTGAAGAAAACCCTCTGGGTAGGAAAAACAGTCAACGCCGAAGTTGCTGTTCTTGAATGGCTTTTCCAGTTATCTCGTCGGTATCCGTGGTATACGTGCTGGAAATTCTTCATTTATAAGAATTGGTGTGTTAGTTCCAATCGCGGAAGTTGCGGATATTTTTCAATGGTATTTGGATCTCTAAATCGGTGGAAAAGGAAAGCGATTCTAGAGCCAGTCCTCATACCGTGGAAGGGACGTTACTCCGTGAACATCTTAAGGGGCCATTCAAGTATTACGTAAGGTGATTTTGGCCACTTATTAACATACACAAAGGGTGTTCCGTAAATATTGGCATTTTGAACCTTCGAGGGGGGAAGCTCCTGGGGGATTTTTGGTGACTTTTGTAAAAAATTTCCTTTGGTAGTAGTCTATCAATGGGGTAAAATTCAGCTTTACCCTACTTACTTCCCAAGTTTGATGTTTTTGGGTCTTTATTGACTGGGCTAAGGAGAAGAATAGGGTGTTTGGGCGGGAGAATGGGAGGCAATATATACGAATAGTATTGGAGGGATTTAATGTTGGAAAAATAGTTTTGTAAAGGAAACGTTGGAGAAGGCTCTCTGCAGTTGGAAAAAATATGGGCCTGATTGTCTGAAAACCTGTCATTCATTTAAGAAAATACCACCATAGGCAACCTGTTCCAATCCCAAAATGTCCTTGAGCTGTCCGTGAAATTCGCAATCTATTTTCTTATCGACTCAATCTGCTGAATTAGTTTTATCAGTGGCAAGCGATATGTTGAATGACATCTTTGCTACAATCTTGGCTTGGTGATACGATTGCGTCCACGTCTTTGAGGGAGATAAAACCGCTTTACCTGTTACCGTGCGTGGGAGCTTAGTATTGTTGCATATTATCCTAGGAGCTTGGATTATCCCCGCGCAGAGTAGGCTGAAATCGAAAAAAGCTGGCCAAAATTCAAAAATTGCTTTTTTTCAGTCTGGAAGTTGAAACTTTGCACGGTCACTCCAAATTGACTGTGGCATGTGATGTTGCGATCCATTTCCCATAGTTTTTACTTGGTAACAGTTAGCAGCGGTTCAAAGTTTAGCAATTTTCGTGAAAAAATCCCGTCTTCGATTTTCTACGTAATCCTCCAAATTCAAACTATTACAGAAACCGTTGAAATTAACATACAGAATAAAAATCTATTTTATTCTATTAAATAACTCATTGCCTTTTATTAAATCTAAGTATTGTGTCATTTACAGTTTATTTGAATTTTATGTAAAACAAAATGGCGGACAATGTTTTTAATAATTTTTTAAAGTTAATGCATTAAAATGATTGAGTTATTCACCGATATACACCGATTTATTCATACAAAATATTGTTCAAAGCTTTTAAAATGTGATTCCGAAGAGAATTTTTGCGTCCCCGAATGCAAGATCGAATTTTCGATGACGCGGCGGAGTCGGCTCTGCCCGTCGGGGGCCTAGAGGCAGCAGGGACGCGACCAGTTAGTTGATACGCTTGTGACTAATACTGGTTGCAATGGCGACTTGGAATTATAAAACTATATTAAAAAGGACTTCTACAGATATTGTACCCAAAGAATGACGGCAAAACCCCCGGATTATTTACTCTTTTGAGCAGCCACAAGACTGTACTACTGGCGTCGTTGGACATGAAAATAAAACTTAACATTATGGTTGCATGCTCTTCTTCTTGGAAGAGGTTTTTATTTTCTACAAATAAAATGTGTTAGTTAGCTTTATTTTTCCGAATCCCATTTTATTTATTGGATATGAAATCACATGCTATTTTGTTAATAGAGTTCTTGAGACAAATACCATGAACGCATGCCTTTTGATTTAAAGGGGATACTGGACATTTTTATGTTGGGCGTAAAAATATTTATTCAAATATAAAAGAATTTTTGCAACTATGAATCCTTCTAAGATAAAATGAACATTTCCCCTTAAACTCTATAGTAGCCAGCGAATGACTTAAGCCATTCGCTGCATTGAAACACAGATTTGAACAAAGTTTATATAGCACAATATTGATGTTGTCAAGTAGCCCACCTACACTATACACGCCCAGAACTACTTATCGCACAAAGCACAAAACAAGATTCCACGGCACTGAGATAATTAAACATTAGGGGCTATCGCAAGAGTCACCCCGCCCAGAGTGCAATGAGACGCAAAAATTCTCTTCGGAATCACATTTTAAAAGATTTGAACAATACTTTGCGTGAATAACTCGGTGTATATCGGTGTATAACTCAACTATTTTAATGCATTAACTTAAAAAAATTGTTAAAAATATTGTCCGCCATTTTGTTTGATATAAAATTCAAATAAAATGCAAATGATATACTACTTACATTTAATTAAAGACAATGAGTTATTTAATAGAATAAAATATATTTTTATCCTGTATGTTAATTTCAACAGTTTCTGTAATAGTTTGAAATAGGGAGACTTAGTAGAAAATCGAAGACGGGAGTTTTTTACAAAAATTGTTGAACTTTGAGCCGCTGCTAACTTTTAAAAAGTAAAAACTATGGGAAATGGATCGCGACATCACATGCCACAGTCAGTTGGGAGTGACCATGCAAAGTTTCAACTTCCAGACTGAAAAAAAAAACACTTTTTGAATTTGGCCAGCTTTTTTCGATTTCAGCCCACTATGCCGCGTCAATCTATTCTAGACCGTGTCCGCGTTGACGTAGCAGCGAAAGGCTTCTCAGGTGGCCATTTGAAATGCGGAAGCGGATGACAGAAATATCTACTGATCTTGTCTCAATGCATTACCTAAGGGAGCACAGTATCGTCGTATCAGTCGAAGTTAAGCCTGGACAAACAAAATCCTCAGAAGTTGCCGCACTAACATCCGTAAGTTTGAAGGAAGCGATAACGAATGATAGACGAAGTGACGGAAGGTAATTCCTTGTAATTACTCTCACTTGGGATCCTTATTTCCTTTATTTGTAGAGGTGGTCTTCAGATCAAGCTAGTTTCAGATGGGGCTAAGATAATTTGCACTAACCAGAAAAAATCCTTCATATCTCATGAATAATACTTATTCTCGTTCTTCTCCCTCCCCGTTTACTCAACATCCTACCCTCTGTCACAGCCTTCATCATCCCCTCGCCGGATAAAAGTTACAATTTGTTCCATCCATCTGTTCCGCCTCCAAATTTCCTGTGGCTGTTTCCTTTCCTCTCTTCTACAATTCCAATCACTTTCTCGTTTCTCTTCCTCTTCGTCCATCGCACCTTTCCTCCACACACCCAAATCTCAAACGCCTGCTACTTATTTTCATCATTCGTAATAAGTGTCCAGGTTTCTGCACTTTCCACCTTACCCTCCACATCTGACTCTTCACCAGCATTGATATCATACTATCCGACATCAACCCTATCCATTTCGTTAACGCCTCTTTCTCTTACACAAATTTTCTCCTAATTCCCTTACCATGCCCATGTACCTCCACGATACTACCCTAATTACTAAATCGTTTAACGTTCTCCACTTTTATGATTTATATCTCATTTTTGTCCTAGAACTCCTCGTTACTTTACTTTTCTATCGCGGGAAAAATATGTATGGAAATATTTGCGGCATTGCGTTAGAGGGATGGGAGTTTATTGAGCAAATTTGGAAAGGTCCATGGACGAATAAGAAAATATATGGTTTTGCTCAATTGAGAACTCAACTTGAACTCAGCACTAGCGAATGACACCTAGGCGAGATAATAAAAAGTGTCTCACGGGAATTGAAGGGACTGGGTTGGAAGTTACAAGAGACTTGGGAGCTTACACAAAAGACTAAACTTACTCGAAACATACAGGTCGCAAAGGTCTCAGGCTGACACATTGGATTATAATTATGGCACCTCACTACATCTGTTGGTCAAACTCGTTAGGAAGAGCAATAGCATAGAGGAGTTGTTCATTTTGTGTTTTGCCAATTGATTGGCAGGCATTTGGAAAGGTATTTACACCGGTTGGTTAAAAACCACAGTCGCACAGGGAAATTGTCATTTGTATGTAATATCATTGCATTAGAAATGTACGTAACCATTGTAGCTTAAGCAAACTTCTTTACGCTGGTTGACTGGAATTTGGTGAATTTTTCACTCTGAAAAATATCGCAAAATTAGGTTTTGATGCTTATAGATTCTTTATTGCGCTGCGAACAGGTATCAAATTTGGCGTTTTATGGAGATCATTTTCCCTGGTGTCAAATCTGTAAGTGAATTGGTAAAGAAAATACACGCTATGCCAATTAGGAGGCTCTAATGAATGGAAATTTTGTGCCATTAAAGAATATTGAATATCGTATGAAAGGAGAAAATTGACAAGGAGGAGTCCCTTGAAGAGGTGGGTAGAAAAGAAATGTTGCGAAGCAGAAGATACATAAAGTGGGTGCATTCTGAAACAGCCTCACGAAAACAACCATATGGGAAAAAATTATTTGGAAAAATAACCGAGGAATGCCAAGAATAAATTACGTCCATGAAATATTTAGGGATGCTGAAGTAAATAATTGCGAAGAAATAAATCGATCAGCGGGAAGCAGAACGGGATGGAAAGTTGCAGCAGACTGATTTCCGGATCGGTGACTTCTGACGACGCTGTAAATCTTGGTACTCTCCAAGATTCTTTCGTTGAAGAAATGGCATTCGCGAAATAAATTGGAAGAATTCCCCTCCTTTTCTCTTTCCCCTAGAGGGCAAATGCGATCCAAATTTCACAAAGCTTCGAAGGAAGGCCGGCGAGTTCACTATGAATGACTCAAGTTCAAGGACGTAACCTCTAGGGGATAAGATAAGCCGTAGTGTGCATATGCTACACTCGGGCGATGTCGAAGATAATGAACCCAGTCGGCTGAAAGAAAGTTCATTGTAGGGTGGGGTGTGAGGCGAGATGACGTCAGAGTGAGAATCATACCGACTTCTCTGGCTCTCCTAACTTGATTATGGGCGCTATGGTAGCGATATCTTTTATGTCTTTCTATGTGATAGTACAGTAAATATGCGTGAACTCTGTGGAGCGATATATCCCTTCGTGATTGACATATTTTACATAGTACCTAAATGTCATAACAGTTAATTCAGAAACAGTGTAAAGCGCTTTCAAAGTCCCGAGGGAAAACGGGAATAAAACGTAATTTCTTTTAACCTTCTGAGGGCAAAGGCAATGGAGATACACGTAATAAACTAATATGTACTATGCAACTGAGTTATTGTTTCAGCTTTTGATATTAACCCTTTTCGGTCCACATGATTTTTTCCGAGTTTTTGGTCTGTTATTTGAAGAAGCCACCGGGAGTCATAAGCGTCATTGCGAATAGATTTCGAAGAATAAAACGCTATAGTTGGTAAGGCTAGAGTTATTTGGGGGAAGGAGGGAGGGTGGAAGGAAACCCAGCGACAGCATTAGCCTACTCTTAACGCTCATGGGTCCACGGCTTAGCGTCCCATCCGACGGCTTCATTTGAAGTGCTCACCACAAGGCACCCAAGTAGCAATTGGTATTCCACTGAAAAATTTCTGCCACTGCCGGGATTCAAACCAGAACTTTTCAGGATGGGAAGCTATTTTTCTATAGCCACAACATCAAACCCATACCTTCCTTGTTCTAGTATTCTGGTCAATTTTTTCACAGCTTTTCTGTGAGGTCTACAGTTTTCTATCTGGTGATACATTACTATTATTAACATTTAAACAAAGGAACAGCAACATGAGAGGATGCTTTACTGAAAAAAGAGCACAGAATTCTAAAATAAGAAAATTGATTGTATACTACGCAAACAAAAACAATGCGTTAGACCGGTAGATGGTATGTCACCGAAACATGTCGGGTGACAATGTTGGAATCGGCGCGAGTATATTCACTGTCGACTGAAGCTCAACGTTGCATTGGAGAGGGTTAAGAATGTGTACATAATAAATTGCTCCAGCCTAGCAATTCATTAATATCGCCAGAGTTGGAAACTGGGGCCGTGTCTATTACTATGCGATGGCCGTGGTAACAACGGTTTTTACTGAGAGGAAAGAACTGAAGACGACTGCCTAAAAGATTATTGCAAATTTTAATATGGAGAGTGGTTTAAACATAGGCATTAATGACAGAGGATGAGGATGGGCTAGATGTGTTATAAATGTGGATTTGGAGAAGGATGGGAAGCATCAGATGGACGGAAAGAAGGATAAAGGATAAATTAATTAAGAGGGCCAAGAGTAAAATAATGGAGTCGAATATTAGAAGTAAGGGGATACCGAAGGTTTTTGTATAAGGAAGAATTCTTCTTTTGTTTAGCTTAATACTTCAGGTATTGCAGATTTAAAAAATGGGGTCCACTGAGTACCAAGCCTATGGTTGGGGTCGGCAAACTTTTGAGACTGTAGAGCCAAACTCATTCCTCACAATTTTGAAAATTATTCGAGTTTCATGTATGTATTTTTTCAAAAATAAGAAAATGAAGCTAGAAAAAAAAACAAGTTACATTGTCGATTATATTTTTTATTAAAGAAAGGTACGTGAATAAAATAATTTGAAAAATTTACAACTGATAATTTATTAATATTTTTCATTTTCATCTCCAGTTTTATGTCAGAGCGTTATGTACGTAATCAAAACAGAACGTGGTCCGCGATCCGTAGTTTGACGACTCTTTTCGGCTCCAAATTGTGGACAAATGAAGATCATATTACACCTGAAGGAAGGCCGTAGAAAAAAAACAAAAATTGAACACTGGATACCGCATTGACTAAAGGAACATGAAATGGATACACCTTTTCCTCTAAAGCGACTGGGGTGATGCTTCTGTTGAGGTCTAAGACCTGACCGAGGACAGGAGGTGACAAGGCGGTGGGAGGTTGCCTGCTCGTAACGGAAGAGAAAAAAAAGGACCACTTCTCCGTTGGGAGAGAATGTGGATTGACAGGGGGCGATAGATGAGTTCGAGTGGAAAATGCGATGTGGGCATCGCTTTAGGGTTCATACCATGTATTCGGCCAGTTATTATAAGGGGTGCTGAAAAGACCGAGACGTGAAGGCAGCAGGGACGACAAAAAAGCTCTTTTCAGCACCCCTTATAATAACTGGCCGAATACATGATATGAACCCTAAAGCGATGCCCACATCGCATTTTCCACTCGAATTCATCTTCCCATCTGGATATAAAAATATTTCGTCTCCAGAATCGTGCTATAAGAATCATAGGCCGGAAAGGCAATAGATCTCCCAGCAAACCAATTTTTAAGGAGTTAAATATTCTTCCTATTCCATGTATTTATATTTTAGTAACCATTTTGTATGTGAAAAAGAATATGGAAAATTTTAATGTAAACAGTGTTTTCCACAGTCATCACACAAGGGCAAAAAGTGACATACATTTTAATTTTGTACGAACAAAAATTACAAAGATGGGGCCCAAAGAAATGGACATTAAATTATATAAAAACTTCCCACTTGTATTAAAATTGTAAATAATATTAATTCATTCAAGCTAAAATTGAAGAGACTTCTGATTAATAACTTGTATTATTCTATTGACGAATATCTACATGATACCATTATTGTATGAATAATTAAATTGTATATTGTTGTTTAAATTGTAATGATTTGTTTGAGTATGTTCATGATTTGATGTGCCTTATATTTCATTAATTTCACTGATGTTTGTTATCCTTAGGCAAATAAATATATTATTATATTATTATTAAAGACTTGTCCAAAATAAAAAAAGAGAAAATTCTTGGAAGAGGTAAACGGTCATAAGCCGATCATGTATAATAAAGAAGTGTTCCAACATAACTTGGCGGAAATCTAACACATCACTAAATAAATTAATACATTGTACTTTTCACACTAAGTATTTTACTCTCGATCATGGTTTCAGCAATGGCTGCCATGATCATTAACTTTAATAAAAGAGTGTATAAAATACAAAGAACCAAAAGTGAGGCCTGCTGTGGCCTTTGGACCGTGCGAAATCCAAAGTTGACATTCACATTTCCGTGCAAATTTTTTACCGCGAAAGACGCAATGTTTATCAATCGCATAATGCCGCAAATTGTATGTCTAAGTGTGGTATTTCAAAATGTCTCGAAGAAATATATCGCCAAGCTTGGACGATCAATATTGGAATGCGATATCTTTGGCGTATCATAGTCGATGTATCGCAATATCGCATAGCTATATTTTATGTTGTTGTTTACTTCCATTTTCGTTCGTTAACATAGCTTCTGGATTATGATCGAGAAAATATTTCCCTCTGACAATTTCCAAAGTCGATAGAATTAATTCGATCATTTTCTTGTGTTACTTGATTCTGCGACTTATCCTCACATTCATTCAAAGCATTATACTCGTCTTATTTTCTGAAGTTTCTGCCCCATACAACGCCACACTCCATATCACGCTCTTCACCAGCCTCTTTTTTACATTCTGATGCCTATATGACGCTACGAAATGGGCACGCTTAGCCTCCACTGCGGGGTTAGGAGATGAACTCTCTGTGCTATGGTCATCATATCAACCCCCTTAATTAAAGAATTTGCAACATAAATATCACCGATGCCGACGGGATGATTAAAATAGTACTTGAGAGCAACAATGGCGGTGAATCCGATAATGTGAGTCCATTTCGATTGCAGTCCCTTTCCCGTTGTATGACAAGGGAAACAGATGAACCCCCTGACGCCTTTCGTTTGCATTGTATAAATTCCCTCGGCATGTGTTCTCCACACACCCTTTACGGACTAAATAAATGTTTTTCCAAATACCCGCTTAGTCTTGATGGTTAAAATGGCCTCAGTTGTGTATCACTTCACTTTATTAATGGTAGAGCAACTTATTCTCTCGTGGCTTTTCCGTTTGCGCTCATTGTATGTCTACTAAACGATTGGTGCGTCTATGGACAGCATGAAGAGTCTTTTCTAAGGTTTCCATGAAAAATTATGTTCTAATGTTAAACTATTTACATAGTATTGGCATAATAATAATAATAATAATTTATTTTCAATGTAAGATCAGGTACAGTAAAAACTTACTATAACCAATATATGGCACGTCAAAAGATAATCAGGTACAATATACTGCATGTTTAACGAACAGTTATCAATTTCCATCACATATTACTTTAGTAAAGCATTAAGCAATTACAATTTTTTTAAATAAATTAAAACCGTGTCACATCAAAATTACATAAATGAAATAAATATGCACAAAAAATACACTATTTAACATTCAGGAGAGTAATCTCTCATGTACTCAGTCACTGAATAATACAGTTTTTTAAGTAAAAACTCTTAAGTTTTCCCTTGAAGAGTAGCACTTCGTAGATTTTTTAATTCTGCAGGCAATTTATTGTAAACTCTAGTTCCCATCTCCTGTGGTCCACATTTTAACCTTTTTTCTAATTGAGTAACCCTTCTTTTGCATGCTTTTACACCTCAATGCGTCCTCCAGTCACTTTTGCTGCTTCCTTCGAACGTATACATTTAGCCTCCTTCGCATCATGACCAACGTTTGTTTTTCTCTCTGCCCTGCTTATTCTTTCCATCCTCCACACCCTCATCACTAAAGCCTCCAGCCATCCGTAGCGACCACGTTTCTGAACTATACAACGCTAAGCACCATATTAGAATTTTAACTAATCTTTTTGTCGTCGTCAAATAACGAAATCGATTATTTCACTACCCGGCTTTTTAGAAAATAATGACATTACTCGCAGAATTCTGAGAATATTGGCTCTGTAAGCGCATTCAACGTTTAAGCGTTATCGCGTAAAAGTGTAATCAGCATCCAGCAACAGCAACAGCTTGAAAGAGAAAAAATTATTTGAAAAGAGAGGGAAAAAATTCTTCTATTCCACATTAAATATTTTATTTCACGACTCAGGTTTCGCTGCTGTACCGCAACATAGTAAGGGCCCTGTGGCGCAACGGATAACGCGTCTGACTACGGATCAGAAGATTCCAGGTTCGAATCCTGGCAGGGTCGAAACTTTTACATCTGATGATGCTACAAAGCAGCGAAACCTGAATCGTAAAATTAAGTATTTTATTTGGAATGGTAGAGATTTTTCCCCTCTCTTTTCAGTCTACTTTAGAAAATTATTTTTTAAAGTTTATCCAAGTCAAGGTCTCGTCAGTTTCCTATATAAAATTATTTTTCGTGTATCCAAGTCAAGATCTTTCTAGTCAACCTATTAAGAAAACTTACCTTATTTAGTCTAGCTAGAATATGCGAAAACTCGTTTCCCACCGTGTATGCTCATGAGTAGGTGCCTTATGAAGCGTAACACCTTTACAGCTGAGTGGACAGAGGGTTTTTGAATAAATACATTACCTTCATACCTATGTAGCAAAAAATTAAAATTGCAATAATTTTAACTCAGAAGGTAGGTAGTTCACAAAATTAATTTACTTTAGAAATCTGATTTGATAGTGGATTTTTATTTACTCTACGGTCGGTCTGTCTAATAGAAGATTTGATGTAATCTCATTTTATCCTCAGCTGGTGATTTAAATACTCATTAAGTGTAGAAGGACTCATTCGAAATAATTCCATTCCGAAAACCTTCCGCAATTCAATGAACGTTGTCTCCCAGTTTTACCTGAGCACGAAAGAGTAAAGTATCATTTCATATTTCAAGAGTATATATCATTCCAAATACACCTATAGCTTATTAAAATACTGACCGCATGATAATCCCATAGGCATGATTTGACCAAGAAATGCCGCAATAATCCTAACGTCCTTATCGGAATTGTGATATTCTAAGCTAGACGCCGAGTACTCGATTCAATAGCCCGCCATTCAAATCAGTGTTTACTTCAAGAAAAAATTACGAATTATTTTTTTTCCAATTATGTTTATCTCATGCTTATTGGGATCCGGGTCATCTGAAAAATAAACTTGGCATAAAGTGTTATTGAATCCAACTTGCATTAAAACACCTATTCCTTCACATGAATCTCGTTCTCTTGTATTTTTGACCACCTTTAACAGCCACGAACCTCACTTAAAATGTGAATGGCAAGTTAACGTTTGATGCCAGTTTTCACCTAATCGTCTCAGTTCGTTTTAACAGGTGACCAACATTCGCGCTCTTGGCGTGACATAATGAATTTAAAGATCATTAAAATCATTCTTTTACTAAAATCATTAACCTTGTCAGTTGCAGTGAGTACTGAATAAGTAATCTCGTTCGCAAAGCTTGACTTTTACATGGAAGTCATTTTCATTGCGCTTTTATAAGAAAATGAAATTTCCCCCTCCCTTTTTTTCTCACAACGTTTTAGAATTTCACCAGCCAACTTCCAACCAGCTTTTGAACGACATTGAATTGAAGAACATTTTGGATTCGCTCTGAGCAGGAGTGCCAAGTACAAGGTGAGGAGAGTGCGAAAAAGCGAAGGACACAGCCGGGTTCCATAATCATTAATAAAAAAATTGAGTTTCCAACGGCCGAAAAATTTCCTGTTATTTTATTTTAACAAAGGTGCTCGACGCGCTATCGAGAGATCTGGGTTCGAATACCAGTCTAGGCAGATGATTTTGCCCTAGTAAATTTTTCACATGCACGTTCTCCGTTGTGGGTAACTACGCTTTACTTTACTAAAAAGTTACTATCTTTTGGCGAACCCGGCCTAGCTTTCATGCATCATATTCACGGTACCTAATCAGTACATCTCGTTTATCCTCCCATCTACATGAAGTTTCCAATAAGAATCTGAGAGGGAGGTGAAGGCCACGTTAATACATTGAAGTCTCAAAAAATATGAGAACATTCAAGGTGTACTTAGCCACTTTTTCTCAAGTGTCCATTTTCTTTTTTTGCCAGCCCATTGAATCCTCCCGTGTATTTATAACGCGGAGTCTGGAATCGCAATGTTTTTCTGGTTGTTACTTATTAAGAAAGTTACTCCATTACGTGGACTTTGTGTCGCCTACTTCAATGAGCATGGGGCGAAAATTTTGGTTCTATCTCATGAGAGTTGTTCTTTTTATTTTTTTAGGTGAAAAGCCTTCTGTCTTTATATAAATAATTTTAAAAGTCAATACGAGCAACAAAGATTTCATACTACCGGCTCTTGTGCTATTTTCAGGACTGCGGGTGAGAAGGAGAGTATTGTTACACATATTAATGTAATTTAGTTGTTTTGTATACATTGGCCTCCAAAAACGAGTGAAAATACATGGAAAGTACATGCATACGATTAAAAAGGGAGGAATCAGGCGAGATGTTGTAGAATGTGAACATAATAAGAACTAAGACGATGCAATTTTCCACTGATAAACATTTTTGATCGACCCGGGTTTCGATGCACTGCATCATCATCAGGTACATAAATTTGGAAATCAAGGTATATATACAAGAGAAAGTGGGTGAGGGATGAGAGGATGATTTTCAATGCTTGTCCCTCCCCCCCCTCCCCTCGACGCACCGCGGGACATCACCTCAACGAACTTATGATTTTTTCAAATTTAAAATGTTAACGATCTTCTTGTGCAAATAAAACTCCCTCCCCCCTTGAAATTTTTCCCCGTCCTCACTCCCTCCCTCCACTTTCCTAACCTCCCTCACCCACCTTCTCTTGAAAAAACCTTAATTTCCAAAGTGATGATGCAGTGCATCGAAACCCGGGTGGATTAAAAATTTTTATCAGTGGAAAATTGCATCGTCTTAGTTCTTATTAAATACATACGATGAATGCTACTTCTGTAGAAAGATCGCGCTCATGGAATCTCGTAGTATTTACCCAAGAGTTCAATTAGCACCGTAAATCAAATAGGGTTATTTTAGCAATAGATTTTTGAAGGGTCTGTAGTGATTTCCCATAAGTTAATTGCACCCATGCGACTATGGTGAATTGGAATGTTGGCCATGCACACGCATAAAAAATAACATTAATCATATTCTGAACGCGGGAGGTAGTTTACTAAGTTTAAAAATATTGTTTTAATCCTAAATAAAAAATATTATCTTAGACCCTATGGTGGGTCTGCTTGATGGTGAGGTGATCTCAGGCAAGAATTTTCAGCGTGATAGATCATCACTGAAAATTTCCTCTTTTCCCCATAATCGAAGTTCTTTTTTCTTTAATTCGCTGCTTTTTAAATTTGAAACTTGTAGACAGAATTTAAAAGCATGAAGGTACACACTTCACTCAACATTTTAAACTTACGATCGTATCCTAGCGCATCCAACTGTCAAATATGACAGTAATAACTAGCTATTGTTGCGCGAACCTTTGTTGTGGATCTGAATATTCTATTAATGAATGAAATAGAACAGATTTCACGGCAACGAAACGGAAAAGCAAATTGCTAAATTCAGAAACGTGTTGCCATGGCGTCATGACGCTCCAAGGTACGCTGTGTGACGATTGCCTCCAAACAGCGCTTCTAAAAGTTTCAAAAAAAAAAATAAAGAAAAACGAAAATAAGAAGTTCCCTGCTCGCCTGTTCCGCGGCATGGGTACCACCGTCCGTGAATTGCGTCCGAAAAAAAGTTGAAAGCGACGGGGTGCGTGAGGTGGTCACGTCACGGAAGCGTTGGGTATGTCAACCTTCCATGTCTTATTCAGAGAGCAGGGAGAGTATCGTGGCTGGGTGTCAAGGAAGAGAGAGAGAGAGACTTGCGGAATTTCCGCCGCTATCTCCGCTGAGCAAGCAAGACTCGACACACTAATCCCCCCGAAAAATTATGTAATGCGAATCGCTTCCTCGCATCTTGCGTTCTTCCCGAGGGCGCGAGTCTCCCATTCGCGACAGCTATTTCAGACAATGGATGCTCACGGAGTGTGCGGTGCGGGGACCTGTTCTGAAGTGGAAGAGTTGTTACCTACCAACTCGGTAATGCCATACTCACGCTAACGTGACGAAACACCTGCGAAACAAGTGAGTACAGAGTGGGTAAAGAAACTGTTTCTTTCGTACGATATGGCCAATTAAGTCTTTTTACGATTTTAAACTTTATCTTAGCCTTTTATTCTACTCACTCGTTCAATTAATGACCAAGTGATTTATTTATTTACTTAAAGAACAGTCCGCATCCAGCATGATGCCATTTTATATCGATATAAATATAACAAACAAAAAAGGACACGCAAAAACATTAACAAGAATGTTTGATCGATGATGATTGAATTGATGCTCCACATTGCTCGAAAAAGATACAGAGGACAACTGAAGAATCATTGAACTTGAAGTTTTGTTGCCTTAACACGCGGAACTGCGTTCTGGAATAAGTAAAAATAATCATATCCATGGTGAAATTTAGAGCAGATGGTTCTCGCGAGATTTTAGATGGCATGGCGATGTGTCTGGTAAAATACACCTGGCCGCCAACTAGGATATCCGAGTTTGAATCTCAGTCTCGTTAAATGATTTTATCACAACGAATTTCCACGCTATGATTAATAAAATTACTACGTAAATCCCAGGAACAATTTGCGTCCTACCCTGGTTTCAACTGTTATACATTCACCAAAGACTGGAATTCGCCATGAAAAAATCATTTGACTTCGCACCCGTGCGCGTGACTGCGTACCACATCATTTGTTCAAACGCAATGATTGGAAATTTGTTATACATTCATTTGAAAGGTAGCCTGAGAAGTTTAAACCTCGGGTCGGTGGTAAACTGCACGTGGAGTATAGGAAGTGCTTTCGTTTTTTCATCAAATAAATACATGTTAATCTTCTCGTTATTGTGGTAGGTACTCAATGGAGAAGAGCTATACAGTATAGAGTTGAAAAAGAGGCCCAAAGATAGAGAGACGCCATCCATGTATGATGATGTAGGAGATCACTGAGAATTTGAAAATGAGAGACTAGAAAGAGTACTGCATCTGCGTTTGGGAGTAGCGAAACTTGGTGCCACTCGGATGTGATGAGCATGACGCAAGAGAGAGGAGAGGATACAAGAGATGGCGGGGATAGAGGGGCCAAGGGTTCCTCCAGGGGTCACACCGAGAGTCCTTCTGTTCCTTTGCATGCTCACCAACGCTCAATTCACCCTCAGTGACCACTAATTCTCCACTGGTGAGTGCCACCAATTTCACATATGCCTAAACTACTCTCCGAGCCGACGCAGGGGTGCATGGCAGGAAGTTTTAGATATATAATAAAGCTGTTTGCACACATGACCATTGAAGTGGGTGATCGGTATTCAGTTATCGGCGCACATTGGGCGGAATTCGAAAAATGCTGGCCAAAATTCATATCTCCGTTATTTTTAAAAGTAGAACCACGTTTTTTTCCACGTTTAATTATTTTTACCCCCTGAATCCGAATCTAGTTTTCTTGTAGACCAATCTGGGGCTTCTCTGAAAAAAATGGCGGAAACAGGAACATCCTCTCCTTCAAATAGTATTAAAAGGTTGGTCAACTATAATTTATGTCTGTGTGCAATATGCCATATTTATTTCTGAATTTAGGATATTTCCGTTATCAGTATCGATTTTTAACGGTATCCTACTTTTTCGACGATATATCGATTCACGGTATCGATAAAATATCGAAGGTTTATTTTTATATATTTTTTTTGCCCTCGGACGATTCTGGTGTTCCGTATGCCCCTGCGATCCAGATAAGCGATTAGCTTGTCGTCAGGTCAAGACCCATGGCCCTGGGCCTGTGAAACACCGACCCAGGCCGGACTCGAACCCGCGACCCTCGGATTAGCAGGCGAGGACTTAACACCGCCGCCACCGGGGCCGGCATTTTACTGTAAGGATGGGAATTTGATCAGAACATTCAATGGAGATTAATGTCATTCATTTACTTTTTTATTTGGTATTAAAACATTATATTTCTGTACTTGCAATTAATAAGAATATAAATATATGCGATTAAAAGTTGTCATCTGAGTCAACCTCGTCGCTATCTCCGTCTGATTCTATTTGCTCATCCATCAACAGGAGAGTCGCAATGGCTGTTGAAGTATGCGCAAATATTGAGAAATGGTTGTTTCCGCAGTGTACTATAGTCAATGTATACATATTTGATCGGAATACACTTAATCAATAATCCTTCTTTCCATGCCCTTCGCACAGTAAAACTTCTTTCCACGAGCCATTTATGACTACAAAACAAAAAACATAATGAGGCTCTGAGACACTCTAACAAGCAGTACACCTTTTATTTATCCTATTTCCGATCAATTTTCCCTCCCCTTTAATTTGTTGGTGACCTAAAACCCCCTGCCATATGCCTTTGCGGTACCTCGAAGGATAGTGCTAGATCTTGATGCAGAGGTTTAGACTTCAGTTTAGCTCCAACGGCATAAACTAAGCATAATTAATGAACACATTATTTAAACAATGTAGGTACCCATTAACTTTTTCAGCCAATCTTTTTGAGGAACCAATGAACGGAGAGCGATAACTTTCTGGTGATGAGCGTTGAAGGGTGATGGACTATGTAGAGATATATTCGAAAGCGTCTTCATTTTCAAATATGTCAATATAGATCATTTCACTGATAAGTTTACAGAGGATTATGTCACATAATCCAGTGAGGTTAAGATTAACACGAGAAACCGTGGACGATAAAGGCTATCTGTGCAGTGATCATCAAACTTTGACAGCCGCTGTTTCCATAAAATCTATCATATCTATAATGTAACTTGTATTTTATCCTTAAAGGAACCTAAGAACTCTTATTCAGAAAAAGTAAGTCGACGTCATCAACCTCAAATGGACAACTTTCTGGAGTTCTATTCCTCATCACCGGTCAATTGTCACCGTCAACACCTTCTGCAGACTGTCAACGCATTATCTAATATTATCTAATGCTGCTGGGAGAGCTATTCCAAGAACAATATCGCGGTAATTGATACTAATTAAATTGAGGGCAATCACCATGGGTGTAGCTAGGGGGGGGGGGTAAAGTGTGAGCACCGCCCACCCTACAAAACTCATTGCCCACCCTAGAAAAATCGACATTGTTTAATAAATATACTGTTTTCATTATTGCTTCGTCACTAATTGTTTTAGAATTTAGCGTTTTGTCGCGTTTAGACGTGTTTTTAGTCATCATATAATGCTTCATTACTTCAAAAATTTGTCAATTCTACTAAATATTTAGTTGATCTCTAATCGGATTAGTGAAATTGAAACCTTGCGATGGCTCTTGGAAAAATTCCTAGCTACACCAATGGCAATCAAAGGCAATTGAAATCTAAAATCGATTAAATCGAAAATGAACCACCATTCAGCCACTGAATAGAGCATCCTTATTGGTATAAAGATCCCCAAGGCATACAATTTTTAACTTTCATAAAAATTAAATAAATACATTTTTAAGACTTTTTAAAAGAGACTGATGATTTCACCTTATCTACTTGAAATCAACCCGTGGGTTTTTTTAACGATTTTATCAGATTTTCATGGAAAAAGATTACAACAATTCAATAATTAAAGAGTTAACGACAGTTTATTCGAAATAAATTTGAGATACAAATCTTTTTGCAGTGACTATGAAGCAAGAGCAGTATAAACAAGAATTAAAATCAATCAGAGAGGGAGATCATTCATCTTAACTTCACGTGAGTACAGTCATTCTCCACTTTTCACCGTCTTATGTCATTTTTTTACTTTCTACCATCCAAAATATTTCTCTGATAATTCATCATTCCGCCTTCTTCATACGCTTGACCAACACATTGATGCTTTCTGTCTATGTATCATATTATTCGCTTCAAAAAAGCTAAAGACACCGTCCATGACAGGGATATGTGTCCAGCTCAATTCGATATAAAGCCCCTTTAAAACGGTGATCTGCTCTTCATAGTGCATCTTCCTACATTTTAGATTACTGCCTTCGATGTTGAGAAGGAAGCCTAAATAAAGGTGTGTTCTTCCTGTGGTCAATTTATTGTAAGGTGTTTGTAGTTTTCCCTGCCTCTGAACTCGAGCGAGCCTATAAAGGCCGTTTTACACGATGAAAGATTTTGTACAAACGAATGTACGTGAGATTGTACGTTTGTCTCAACGATATTAGAACAGGTTCTATTTTCCGTGCAGGCATTGAGACATTCGCACAAGCGATCATACAATTTGCCGCTTTACACGATACATTTTGCCTCATGCAAGAGTTAACGGAAGAGTTTGTACAAACAAATGTACCGTGTAAAACGGCCTTAATAGCTAAAGTCTTATCTTGCCTTATTAATTACTGAAAAGAGCAGGGTCTATATTTAAATCCTCGATACCATCTGTAAATTACTCTTCCCATACGATAAGCAGATTTTCTCTTTTTTAAATATTTTGTTTGCAGTATTATTTGAACCTGCAATCCATCACTTGCGAAACAAGGCTCTTTGTAAGAATTCCTATAAGCTCTCCTAATGGTATACATGTATTTAGGTTATTTCAGTACTATTTTTATAACCCTAAAATAAATTTGGATAGTCAATTTCTTTTTTAGAGAGTTCTCATTAGGCTATTGGAGGTGAGTGTGACTTCGAAGAAAATGCCTAACAGGTGGCGCAGTTCAGTACTCTAATTTTCAGTTGGCGCAACGTCTATTTTCCTAGTTTTGAATTGCAAATGTCATCCTGAAGCATTATATATAATGTTTCTCATCGATTTTATTGAATTAATAAGTGCTGATTCCCTCCACTTATTTGAAACAAACGGAATGATTTTGGAGTGCGAATCGGAATTCTCATTTTGTAGTAAAATTTTAGTTATTATGAAACACTGCGTTTTCAATTACTGTATTATTTATAGAAGTTGAAATTGGAGTTAATTGGAAGTGAAAATTTTCCAACACGCCCCTTTTTTCTACGAGATAATTTAGGGTAAAATTGTTACACCAAAAAACGTGTTCAAATGTTGCGCGTGAATTCCAGATTCAAATTAGTTCCTGCATAGTCCGAGAGCAGCGCTGTCTCTCAAGTTCTATAAAACTGCGCCTGCGCTACTGCCGGCCAGTTGTTGACGGCAGGCTGTGTGAAGCAGAAGACTATTTCCGGTGATTTCATTTGATCTTCAAGATGCCTTCAAGGAATCCTACTATTAAGTTTACGAAGGTAAAAAGTGCTTTTGATCATCTTGAATTCTATTATCTCTTTAACTAGTGCTTCCCTTTTGCATGGTGTAGTAGTCAACTACTGTTTGTTGCCGCTTGTTTCCGTGGCAACGGTTATTGTATATCAACATTGCATTCTTTGTGTTTGAGAATACGATTGCTCAGCGAAGTATTTCTCGCTGCATTAGGCTAATCATTTAAAGTATTTGCGATGTTCGTGAGATTAAAATCAATTATCTGTAGAGGTTTTCACACCCTCCTGCCCGACGTGTGCCGGCTAACCTCTTTTCGTGTACGTAGTAAATGTTTATGCATGTACTTATTTGTATCAGTATTCATTCAATGACTAGAAATAGAATAACAACAGCAGTTAGTTTCTCAAGTGGTTCCTTAGCAAGTTACTTTAGTGGAGTAAATTAACACTCCTTCCGCAAGCATAGGTACCGTATGCTGGTATTTATTTTACCGTTTACTATGCTCGCGAAAATCAACAGGTGAGAATGAGCCTTCTATGATACTTCAGGTATAAAATTCACCGTAAGAGGCCATTTAGTGAGCCGCAAAATCAGCCGATTGATCCGTCCGTAAAATTTCGCCTCATAGTTAGTTTTTTTAAACTATAATTTCCCGGCAAACTTCATTACGCCTTCGTTTCCCACGAGTGAAACTTGCTATGCTTTTGCATTTTATACGGTGCAGTTCGTTAAGTGGATAGATCTTGAGTTCGACGACCGCTTCTCTAAACGTCGAGGTTATTCTTCCCTAGTTTCTACCTCAGCCACCAGTGCTATAAGCATATGGTTCTGCCTACGTTTAAAGTTGAGGTTAATCCAGTGGTACGGAAGGTTGTAGCTATAAAATCTGATGAATAATTGGTAAAGTTGCTTTTTTATGAATTAATTATTAATACTCTGATTAAATGTATAGGAAATCACATCACTACCAAAGTTTTCCATTGATTCGCGCGAAGCTTCAAATGCGAAAGTATTTTCGCCAATTTAAAATCATTAAACCTCTTCCGTAGGAAGGCTTACTTAAGTGATTCCGGGGTTTGGGTTGGTGTTGTGGCCAATTGCTGGCATTACATTCCGAGGGCCGGAGTTCGAGTCCCGGCAGAGGCGGATATTTTTAGTGGGCTCTCAGTACCCGCCTGGGTGCTTTGTGGAGGGAACTTAATTTGGAGTAATCCGTCCTTCGGATGGAACGTTAAACGGTAGACTCCTCGTCGCTTTTCTTTGAGAGTAGCCTAGTACCGACGCCAGGTACTAGGCTACTCTAATACTCCACCCTTCCCCTGCTCCCCAGAAAATCCTTGCCTTACCAACCCACCAACCTTGGGGGCCATTCAAGTATTACGTAAGGCGATTTTGGCGGCTTTTTAACACCTCCCCTTCTTCATGTAAGACAACGTAAGATTTCATGAACCCATCACCTCCCCATCTTACGTAAGTTGTCATACGATTTTAGAACCATGCACACATGTTATAACGATATACTTTTGGGCGATTCCCTGTTCAAGTGTGCAAAAATTCAACTCACCCCTTCCGGTGCTTTTATTGTTTACATAAAACTAGATAAATTTAGAAGTATAATTTTTCAGCCGGATATCGATATCGGTTTTCGAGATTTCGCGATTTAAAGCAAATCAATCGCAATGAAATGATCGTAAGTTTTTTTTCTGTAATTTAGCGTCAATTCAAGCGTACCACTGCCGCGGTAATCCAACAAAGAAAATTGTTTTGGCCGAAAATAATGAAAAATATGATCGATCTCAGAAGTATGATCGAACTATAACCTTAATATTGTCTCGGACCTCCTCACTCCCCAACGTAAGACAACGCAAGGGAAACTAAACCTCTCTCTCCCCCCAAAACGTCTTACGTAATAGATACTTGAATGATCCCTTGGGGCTGAAGAACCTCCGATGTCGATCACCTCCCAAAAATCTTGACCGATCGGAACAGACTGATTGTGAGTCGAAAATTAACGTGAGTCTTCCCGGGATATCTGGCTGAGTTGGAAGTTGTATTCAGGTGCGGATTTAGTTCGTTGTTTTGAGGGAGGAGGGCACATTGCTACTTTCCGGGGATCTAGGGGGGGATGGAATACTTACAAATCATCGTGTTTTCTCTTTTCTGAGGAATTTTTCTGAGGCCACCCCCTTTCCACCCCTCCTGAATCCGCCCCTGGGTGCTTTCAGGGGATAGTCGTAAGCGGCGGTTTTGTAAGGTTGCATGAAACTGAATAGTGCTGTTTATGTTACGAAAATGATGCTCTACATTGAATATATAATTAGGTTTTTAACTTAACTCTATTTACGCTTAGGGCCTCGCTTTTTCCAATAGAAATGCGCGAAGAGATCTTATGAAAAGTGTTACATTGACGATTCTTTAGATTCTATTGATTTAAAACTATTGCTTTACCTTTTTGTGACTATTTTGCCTTTTTCTCTGTATCAGCAACAATTTTTCAATGCAGCGACTTCTCATAAGACGTCGAACTCACAGATTTACTTTTGATTTGATTGAAATGTCAATCTATTATTTTGAAAGACCTATCCATAAAAATCCCATTTTATTTTGAGAATTTTATCGACATAATGCCGTACAGAGGGTAAGAAAATATTTAGAATTATATCAGCATGATATTTCATTTCTTCATTTTGGTTAAGTTTTACGTGTCTTCGATACCTGTCTCTTTTTCGTTGATTTTAGTTAATTTTCTAATCGCCAAGGTAGTTCTTTAATTAGCATATTCTCGGTGCTGACTGTGTTGAATGATTATGTTCGTAGTGATGCGCTATCCTAGTTCTTCCAAGATAATTTTTCTGCTTGTGATTCCATACTTACGTGAGTTATTTTTCTGAGATGTAGAATTTTCCATTTGTTGGGAAATAACTCGGGCATAATTTAATTACCTACTCTCTTTTTCTCTGTCCAGCTCTCTCATTGTTCCTGTTTCTCTTCATTCGGTGTTGCATAACTATTATTTTGTACCTTCTTTCTTATTCTCAAGTATTTTTAATACTCCATCGCATTTAAACAGGCAATTGTTCCAACCGCCTGCTCTTCCCACCCTTTATTATTCTCCTGCAAATTCCTTTTCCATCTGTTTGTCTTCCTTTCGGTCCGCCGAGCCTATCCACCCTCCACACAATAATAATAAAATTCCTACCTTCCATTCTTCTCATCCTTCCTCAGGATTCAAGTTTCTGCACCATGCAACACCGTGATCTATGTGAAACTATTCAATTGTCTTTTTTTTATTTGAAGTTTCCTTCCTAAATCACCCCTTTGTTAATAAACGCTTCGTTAAATAACGCTGCGTTATTAAAAATATCCTCACAAACAACGTCCATTTTCATCATAAATGCTGCATTTGTAACTATAATAATAATTTATTTGCCCGAAGATCATGTTACATTAGATATGTAAGAGATAAAGGCACGTCACAGGATTGTAAAAAGACACAGTACATTACACATACACTCAGTTTTATACAATATGTATTCAGATATTTAAAAATTTGAGTTAAAAAATTCTTTTACAGAGTAAAACATTTTATAGCGAAAAAACTTTAATACATTTTTTCTGAATACTTCAATCTTAGTTTCAAATTTAAGCTCAGATGGTAGATGGTTATAAATCATTAAGCCCATGGACATTGGTCCATGCATGGCAGTGGTGGTTCTTACAAAATTTTGATGAAGGCCCATGTGCCTTCTGGTATTATGACCATGAATACTGTTATTAGTTATATAGTTTGATAAGTTGATCTTGGCAGACACACAAACAGCATTCTACCTTATCTACCCTATTTTGTGCCCTGCCTCTTAGATATTCAACGTAATATTGTTTATCCACGAAACATACTCATGGGTCTGGAAATAGCTAAATATCCCTTCACTATTCTCCTTAATTGAAGCATGCTGTGAGTTTGCCAGACAGAACAGTCATGTAGAGTTCTCGGTTTTCCATCCGGGTGATGTTGTTGAGTTGCATTGATGTTTCGACGGCGTAGTATGCCATCGTCTTCAGGGTAAAGCAGACATAGGCAAGATGCAGACAGAAGCAGACAGGATGGGAGACTACGCCGTTGAAACGTCGGTGGAACTCACCAACATCATCCGGATGGAAAACCGAGAACTACATTTCAAGCATTCACCGGGAAAGCCTTAAATCTTGCAGAACAGTCATATCCATAAAGGAAAAATATATCACACTCTTCACCATTCTTTCCTTAGAATCGTTTTTCTGAGTTCTATCACTAATACCGTCTGATTAGTTGACGCTGCTATATTAAAATTTGCCTACTTCGTCATATGCAACTCTATGATGACTCTTAGGTATACTCGGCGTTGATCGGTTAATCTCTCCATGGTTTCTGGGTTTTTAACCGCGTTCGAACATTGTTGATGACGACAGTTTCCCTAAATCACCACTTGGTAATAAACGCTTCTTTATTATCTTCTTCTTCTTCGCGATTCTTCTTCCAGCGTTATTTATAACGCTGTGTTCTTCAAATATCCTCAAAAACAACGTCCATTTTCATCATAAGTGCTGCCTTAGTAACTATTCCACCCCATATACCCTATTTTATGCCCTGCCTCTTCAGTGGCGTAGCCAGGTTTTGGGTCTAGGGGGCGCGGGAGAGGGGGGGAGGGGTAAAATGTTAAGGGGGCGCCGACTTATAAATTCACCAGTTTACTAAACTTAACATACTGTTATATGCTTTTACTGTATTATTTTGTTCGTAATATACTATGATCCAAACTTGTAGACCTTATAGAATTTATTATTGATAATTAAGACATTGATTCACGTACGTATTTGGGACTTAAGAATGGATACATTCACAGGCTTAGGGGCGCCAGAACACAGAGGGCGGGGGGGGACATTCGCCCTCCCTTCCCCTCCCCTGGCTACGCTAATGTGGCTCTTACATATTCAACGTAGAATTGTTTATCCTCGAAATATACACCCTAAATTATGCCCTGGCTTTTAGATATTTAACATTGACCTGTATATCCTCGAAGCGTACTCATGGGTATGGAAATAGCCAAATATCCCTTCACTAATCTCCTAAATTGAAGTATGCTGTGAGTTTAATAGACAAAACAGTCATATCCATGAAGGAAAAAAATGTATCACACTCTTCACTAATCTTTCCTTAACATCGTTCTTCTGAGTTCTATCATTAATACCGTATGATTAGTTGACGCTTCTCCATTAAAGTTTGCCTACTTCGTCGTATGAACCTCTGTGATATCTGTCGCCGCAGTTGGGGACAAATTATAATTTATATACAAATTATAATCAATAATTATTGAAGAAGGCATAGTTCGTAAACCGAACGAACACTGCAATCTAATTTCATAGTGTATTCAGTTCAGGGGATTGGTGTGGGCTGGGTGTGTGTGTCTGAGCAATTCTAAGAGGAAGAATGTGGGAGCAGTTGCGTATCGTCCGGAATCTCATGCATGTCGTCATGTTTTTCGGGAAAAAAATCATATGCATGAAAAGTCAACACCCTCCCGCCTAGCGAGCCCCATACTCTTGTCGTAACCCACCTCCGAAAAGGAGTTCTAGGGTTCCGGAAGGGTTAAGCCCTTTTGTGCGAGGTCACTGGGCATGGAGGACACACGAAACCCCTTGGCCAACTGGAGTTTCACCGTGACCTCACGCACTCTTCCATGCGTTACGAGGATTCCTTTCAAACCCAGATTACATTTCAGTGATTCTTTCTACGGATAATTGTACTCTTGTACGACGTTGAATGTTGATGTAACCTAACAACCGTTTCTTATCGTGGGATTTTAAGGGGCCATTTGATATATTTTTTATTTTCTTTATTGATTTGAGCAATGCCTTAGAGTGAATGAAATTGGCTAGAAGGACTCATCGTAAGGAGATGTTTGTCCTATTACAGCCAGCATCATAATATGTGTAATACTTTTTACCGATCAGTAATGATACAATGGTGAATCGATTTCTTTAAATTGGTGTGGAATTTAGATATGATGTTGTTGTTGAAGTAATCACAGTTTTCTCACCCTTGTTCGTAAAGTATACCTCGTTGTGTGCCGGCCGCAGGTTATTTTTTTCGGCTGGCTGTCCGTGTGAAATTGAATTAATAGGTAGGACATAGGGCTGGTGTGGTGGCTATTGTTCTTGCTTCTCATATTTAGGTCCCGGGCTCGAATCACGAGTCGAAAGAAAGGATGTTTTTTCGGTGGAATTCCCATCCATATTCAGGAGCTATGAGGTAAGCACTTGAGTTTCAGTACTCCGTGAATCGAATCGAACATTAAACAATGGTCCCCCCCCCCCCTAGTCCCTTCAGAGAAGACCAGGATAATGCCGACGCGGGGTTTCTCTCCACCCGTCCATCATCTTGTCCTTGATGGAGCAAATTACCTCAGTTGCCAGTCGCTCGCATAAATTTATAACCGGTCATAGAATTTTTAAGAGGTCATCATCTTGTTATTTATCCATTGATTGTATAAGTCTAAGTACTGCCAAACAATTAGGCATGCAGTTATTCATCCAACATTTTTAAGGAAAAAAATTGCTCTGACATTTTAAATGATCTAAGATTAACCCGGCGAATCTGATAAATAAATTGTTCACGGGTATTCCACCCGGTAATAGGCATTATATCTGCCAAAGTTTCGACGGACGACTTGTTCGTTATCATCAGGGCTTCTGAATGCCGAATTTATTTAAAATAATATCTCTGGTAGACTGTTTATTTTTTCGGGATTCATTCCGCGATGTTTAAAATTGCAAAAAACAATATTTCGCTGGTCCTCCTGCCAGCTTCATCAGGTTAACTGAACTAATTCGTTAGTCTCGCTCGTCTTCATATATTTGAGTGAGGACTCCCATTGTTTCAGGAATTTTTAAATTCGAAAAATTCGTTTAAGCTTTCTACTCAATGTGTAACCGTCTTCTCGGTTGACGCTCTCCGGTCTCTTCGCAATTTTTATAGCCTCCCTGATTAATCTTGGGCAATAGTGTACCTCCTTTGATATTAATTTTGTCTCATCAAAATTGAAATTATGAGTGGGGTCGCTGAGATGGTGTGCGGCTATTGCAGAAATGCGGTAATTATTACTTTTAATTGCCCGTTGATGCTCTTGGAGGCGTATTTTTAGGGCTCTGCATGTCTGGCCTACATATGGATGTCCACAGCTGCACAAAACTTCATATATTCCTCCGTAGAGGTTCCGTGGATGCGGGTCTTTGGCTTTCAGAAGTACGTCGACAAGCGAAATATTGTTTTTTGCAATTTTAAACATCGCGGAATGAATCCCGAAAAAATAAACAGTCAACACTACATCCGCGGAAGCCTACGAGCTAATATCTCTGGTATTTTGTTTTAAACTGTTAGCAATCTTATCTGTGCCACCGTGTAGAATCAGCTCTCCCTAAGCAGTTACGAGCCAAGTCAGGGACATCTCGTTACTTCGCTGTCGCCATTTCCACAACCTGAAGGATGTTTTCCGAAAATGATCGATATTATCGCGGCCCATGCCACTACTCATCGGCATACGGGAATATAGGTTGAGTGGTGCTATCCTTTTAAAAGCCCCGAATGGTGATATAATTAACGTTTGGGCTTAATTAGGTATTCTCAGCTCTTTTTTTTTTAAAGTTCGTATGTGTGCCAAACCGTTCTATAGTGGTATCTGCGCTTAGGCTACTATCACGAGTCAAAGATTAGCATTAGTAACACGTACATACAAGTAAAAGCAGGAAAAATTATCAACTTATGCTATTATCCAATAAAAGAGCTTTCTTTTGATAGTTCTCGTCACGCACAAACAGAAAGGCGTTGGTGTATCATTTGGCATGGAATTTCAAAATTAGGTGCACATGAAAAAGTTTGATATTGGTCGTTCGTTGTACCCATAACAGGGAATATCAAGTAGAATCAATTGGTGGTTCATTTAAAGCCATTAAATGGATGAGCCATAAACGAGGATATGCTTTACTTTTAGCACCACTCAGTGTTCTTTCAAAACTTTTGCGTTAAAGTGATAAATGCTTCCCGCATTTTTGTAAGCAGCGTGTATGGCTGAATCCTGTTAATGAAAACCCATTAATAAATATCAGCCCCTTGGGTATCTTTTTATTTTTCATATCCGTAATCATATTATCCTTCCATTAAGCTTCAGCGTCCCAGGCTGGAAGAACTGGAATTTAGATGATCATCCTATTTTCTTCCTTGCAAAAACGGAAAGTTCCCTCATTTTTAGTAGATAAATTATTTATGACGGGAAACTTGAAATTGCAGTATTTTCAAGAAGATAGATTTTACTATTTAAAAAAATACTACTTAGACACCCTTTCGTTTTTCGATGCTTTCAGATACAACCGGCAGGGTACGCGATATTGTTCATATTCTGGTCGCGTGTAAGAGGTCTACTTTTTTAAAGGTGGAAGTGTATCTTGTAATAATCTCAATTATTTTTTTCTGCTCTCATTCGCAGTTGTTTATCAACAACGAGTTCGTGAATGCCGTCAGCGGCAAGACGTTCCCGACCATCAATCCAACCAATGGGAAGAAGATCATCGACATCTCCGAAGCGGACAAGGTAAGGATTTGTTTGAGGAAAATGTCTACCAAATAAAGGAGTCACTTTCTTTAGTTTCGCTTGCTGATCCCTCGTTCGAATTTTGAACTTCTCCGATACTATGAACCAATGTTAACTTCACAGCGAAGAAGTTGTATTCTACATATAGAACAGAAATATAGATTAGTGGATATATCGAGTAAAATTATTTGTATTAACTGTCACTATATCAAATTGAGAATACCCAATGCGTAATGACCTGGCTAAAATTACACGAAGGACCCTGTCGGAAAATTCCCTAGAAAATTCAACCCCCGTTTTCCCTAGAAAATATACTTCAAGGGAATAATTTCCCTTGCTTTGGAAAGTGGGTCGTAGTAGCTTAGAATATATTTATTTTACACCAAATGTATTTTATTCTGAGAGATGATTTATTATAATGGTTGCACATACTTTTCTATGGAGAAATGTTTCGTCAGTCTCATTATAATTATATATGAAAACTCTATGGTTGTATAAATGAAACTATGCAGAATTAGTTTTTTGTTTTTATGAATTTTGTCCTCTATAGTCATTTACTCTATACACTGCACACTGAGTTTTTGCACGGCACACATTCACACTATCCAATTGCTGGTGCAATTTTTCCTATGCCTGGAGGTTTTACCCAAAGTAGCGTTTTTTTCTAGGGAAATTACTGACCGAAGTAGAACATCGAAGTGAATATCAATGAAGTGAAGTTGAATATCAACGGGCACCTTCACTATTCTACTATAATAAACACCCATGTGTCAGTAACTATTATGCTGACACAAGAAATACTCGTGAAGCTGAATCTTCTTTTGGCTGCAGGCTTTTTTTATTCATTTGCAAAATTAAATTAGAAATAGTAGTTTTCTGTTATTGGGAAATATACCAATAGAGAGAAAATAAATTAAAGATTATTATTTCTTCAATAGAATTTTGTATTCCGGTCGAAATTCCGAAATATTTAATAAAACGTATAGATTTTTCTTTATATTTTAGCGTTTTTGAGTCATCGTCTCCATAACGACCATACTTATTGTTTAGTCGAGATTCTGCGTATCTCCATTAACTCAATGATTCATTGCACTAAATTAGATATGAATGGTTTATTACAATGTAATGGTGTTGATTTTTCTCCTTCCCGTTGATATTCAACGGGCACCTTCTCTAGTAAAGAAGAAAATTCTAGGAAAAAAATTCGCTAGTGTTTTAAGCTATTTCCTTAGGAAAGAAATTTTTCTAAGGAATTTACTATCAGGGGACCCAACGGCATTTTCAATGTGACACCATCTCGTGTACTACCTTTCGTCTTGCTCCTACTCTTCGACCTACCTGGCATTGGTGGCTCTACGAGGAGGAGCAATTATTATTACTCCCACCAATGGCCCCTAGAGCTGGACTAGCTCTCTATAGGGGTCATTGGAGCGCGCAAGCCGTTTCGTTGCGTCAAGGGTGTAGTTCAAGGGTAGGGTAGCAAAATATATTGCTACGTATTTTAAGAAAATGCGCATGTTCCAGTAATTTTAATTCCAGAATATTTTTTCAATACTTTTTGCGATATATTTTCTAAAAATATTAAATAGTTTCAAAATTTCGCCAGGAAAATATTGATCATGCTATGTATCGATTTTTGTTAGCGTCGCTATGAAGTCATTCCTCCAGATTAGGATTCGGATCTAGATCTTTGACACAGTAGTATCCTGAAAGACACCTTTTGGGGATGTGTCTGGGTAAATTTTTACCAAAAATGCCGTGATGTCTGGTGTAATAACATAAGTGTACTAACTTTCTATATTTTATTTATTTTTGCGACCGGTTTCACCTTAGTGAGGTATCTGCTAAAAACCGGTTGTATAAATTAATAAACTGTGGAAAAGAACAAAACTTTGTAATTGCAATGGATATCCGTCGCTTCCACGGAGAAACCATCCTAAAACCATCGAATTTATGCTATACTGTGCTGCAATAATCACGTTTTAAGGATTATGTTGCATTTGAAGAGTAATAATGGAGAAAGCTCAGGGGTTTACGAATGCTGAAAGGTATATGAGGCATGGGTCTGCTGTTATTAGTGGTCAACATGAAAAATAGTACGTATAAAAGCGTATCAGGCTTAAATTTGTGGAAATACTTTGTGTACATTTCAAATAAAACAATATTGGTAAATTTCCACACAGTATAGAATAAAAACACAGTTAAAATACACCACCGACCAAGGTTTCGGCACGTAATGGACAGTGGCCACACCTTGTTCTACCCCCCTTTCTGTGTTCTACCCCCCCCCCCCCTTTCCTCCTGTGTTCCCCCTCTGTGACTTAATACCCCTCGCCTCCATCCAGGGGTATATATGGCGATGGTTCTGAGAAAGTTGTACCTTGATAATGGCATTACGTGCCGAAACCTTGATCGGTGGTGTATTTTAACCGTGTTTTTATAATATACTGTGTGGAAATTTGCCAATATTGTTTTATTTGAAATGAAAAATAGTAGTTGTATACAGAAGTAACAAACAAGGGTGCATGTTCAACAACCTATCGCTCAAATCTTAGTGACAGCTACTTAGCTATATATCTTAAGCCCGGTTTAAGAATATCGGCTTAAATATTGAGAACTGGTTTGAGAACAGATGCTAATGCGCTCTCCCATCGATATCGCTCACGTCAGCTAAACGACTGTTGTAATTTACAAAACTTATAGTCTCAGATAACATCTATAAGTTGATGTAAATCATACGTGATATTACGATTAACTTCAACCAGGCAATATACAACCGGGCCTTCGTGTTCTCGGAGAAAAAGAAAATAAAATTTAAAAACTACAAAGAAGAAGACGCATAGCTTATAAGCTTCATGGTTTAAAAAGAGTTTATGCACATTTATCTTTAAATGTCATTCAGACTGATATAAACTCAACCAGCAAAAATCACTTTTTATCATAATTCGAAAAAAAATACTTTTTTCAGCTTTTTTTATATCAAAGCACTAGACACTCACATGTATGGAAAACCGGGAAAAATCAAATTCAAGGAAACACTGAATGAAACTTTTCAGCCGTTTTAGATTTTTTTAATTATGAAAGTGTTTAGTGTATAAGTAGAGCTCTTAGTATTTATTTTCGTGATAGAATTTCGTTGCATTTTATTAATTATGATTTTACATACATGTTTAAATCAAGTTTTTTTTTCTGAAAGATAAAAATTTGAGAACATGAAATTTAAGCATTTATAATTTGAAAATGTAATTATTCAGGTGACATGATTATGAATTTTGTTTGCATAAAAAAATGCGAACGATTAAAAAGTAAATATTTGGGAATTTTATTGTCTAATTTTATCAAATTATTTGGCTACGCGAAATATTTAGTTTTCTCTCACCCAAATAGAATTATATTGCTCTGACAACGCAATCAAAATCTTTTTGCGCTGTTCATTGAGTAGGAATTATAATAAACCACAATCGAAGTAGAATCATTTTGCACTTACTTTCGTGGTAGAATTTCGTTACATCGTTTCATGAGACAGAATTATGTTGTAGTTTGGCGTGAGGTAGCATTGCGTTGCTTAACTACCCGAAGTAAACTTTTATAGAATTCATTTCTTAATAGAATTTAATTGCCCGCACCTCTGAAGTAGAATTTTGTAAATAGGAGGCGTCGAATGGCGTAAATGACAGTTGAATATGGGGGTATCCCATAGCATGATGAGATGTGTGATAGCCCCCTTATTCCACTCAGATTTCAAAAAACCACTGAATACACCTTTAATATTTTTATTTATTATGTTTCATTAAGACTATCCAGCACTCTAATAATGGAAAAAATAAATAGTAGATAGTATAAAGTTCCTTATTATACAGTTACTTCATTTCTGACCAAAATGTGGGATACCCCCTTTTTCCACTAAGCCCTTCAATAGAGTATTTGCACAATTTTTGGAAACTACGTTAAATTTTTCCTTGGGGCATCAAAACCATAAATTCAAAATTTTACAGTCATAAATTTCCTACTTTTTTTTTTAACAATAAGCGATTTAAAATCATATTTCGATCCTTGCACACAAATGGACCGCGACCATATTGAATCTGCGGTGACGTAATCGCCCTTACTCCACAATCGCTGTCGGTTTTTTTTGTACATTCGTTCTGTGTTGTATTTACTGCCTTGTGTGGTAAATATCCAGTTTAACAAGCTAAATAGTGCCAAAAATCGCCATGCAGTTGCCTGATGATATCAATGGTAAAATTATTGCGAAAAAGAAGAGCTAAAAAGAGTACTGTTTCGTGCCAATATGCAACAGTACGCGGATATCAACTCCATAAGCTATTCGTCAACATGCCATGTAACCCTTCATTATGAAAGAAGTGGCTCTTAGGAGCTCGGAGAGACTTTAAGATGATGTATTTAGCTGCATCACCCATTCACGCTGCTGTGCCGACCATTTCAATGTAAATAAATTGAACATTTTGTTCCACTCGATAGTTAACCTCCAAACTTATGAACTACGTAGGTGAATATGAAGGTGGTATGATCATATGAGTATTCTTCACGAATATTACGATTAATTAACTGGTGCTTGCAAGACTACAATCATTTCAGAATTATATTTCGTCCTAAGTGGAAACATTTTAATGTAAACATTCCATTTGTAGAAATAGCATTTACCTAAATGTGATCAGAAGTAGTGATGACTTGATATTTTGTAGTTCACACGGTATGGACCCCATTATTAACTGTTCCACGTGCTATTCAACTGTAGTTATTGCTGCCAATTCACTGATTGACGCACAAAGAATAATCAATAATAAATTAAAAACATTATTAAGAAGACATTATTGAATAATAAGTATTTAATAGGCAATACGAATCACGCGCCAGAACTCTGTTTTACATTCTGATATAAATATAAGCTACATATTTTTTTGTATTTTTGCATCATTGTTTTTTAATTCATTCCAGTTAAAAGACGATGCAGAAAATTACATGTAGGCACAGGAAAATGATAGTAGGCCCTTTAAGGATTAAAAAAATAGTTATTCCTCATTTTTTTAATGCCAGTCGAGGAATATTCCTGCTACATGTGACCGATCCGTAATAAAGAAGAGATAGATTTTAGAACTGCAGACATTACCGCAATGGTTTTGTGGCCCGTTTCTCTGTGTGTAGCATAATAGACTGCCTAGGAACTTAGAAATATTGGCTATTATTGCTGAAGGCCTTTTTTGCACTGTTTTATTAAAATGTTGGCATATTCACCGAAGGCATTTTTCGTGATTGAATTCACTAAAAATCACAAGAAAAGTTATAAAAATAACATAACTTTCCGTTCCACATCCAACGTTGTCGGGATTGCCACTTAGACAATTACCGATCATTATAGCGTCCACAACTGGGAGATTGTTGGAACAATCTTTGACGAATCCAACTTCCATTATGCACACAATCTCTACCTGAACACAAATGATATGTAACTTCAAAACGGTGAATAAATACTAACGTCTGCAACCGCAACGTGTTCTTTCAATTATGGTCTGGTAGATGACGTCACGCAAGGAAGAGCCAATCGGTGCGCGTTTCGGCCTATGTATTATCGATGGTGAAACAATGAACATTAAAAGTTAATTATAAAAAAATACGCCGAATAATGTGGTGGTAATTTAACATTGGCATTTGGAAAACAAACATCGTCCACTCCAATAGATATCAAGGAAATTCCTCACCTATGAAAATTCTCTATTGTTGACGGTCTCTGCAAGTCTGTGTACCGCGTGCCGGAAATGCTGCGATAATATTCGTTGGGGGGTCACATATAAGGCAAGAATCACTTGAAATAGCAAGGTGCCCATTCCTCGGAAATAATTGAGGTATTTTAATCAAATTAAATATGTCATAACGCATATTCGAAATATTTTAAATCCATTTTATTGAGTGTTTACCTTTTGTCTAGATCTTAATGGATAACATTTTTACTCTCCTTCCAGACTGTGGCGAAGGTAATTTCTCGCGACGAAGGAAAGCGCTTTTCGGACGTTCTGGAAATGTTTTCGCTTTAAAATTGCTCCCTCGTTCCCGCCTGGACGCGATTGCTTGTGCCATTGGTTAATGATTTCATTGCCTTTTACGTTGTATACAATCCAGTCGCATATGTTTAGTTTAGAGAATATTTCTGTTTAGCGTATGGTCATTTTTCCTAGATGAGTTAAGAACCCAGTCAAGTGACCATAAAAGGAACAACAGCCTTTTTATCCGAGAATGGCCGTCAGGATATCTTAGGAGGAATGAAGAATCAGCTGAATGTCAGCTAAATACGGTGTTATCGTTCTTGGCCTGCACAATCAGCTGGCGAGGCTTTAAGATCAATTAATGTTTATTTTTAATCAATTTATTACACGATACATCGAGAGTGTTGATGTATATTACTCATTGTTGCGTAATAATATGGATCGTGTTACCAAACCGTGACGTAATGCAGACTCCTTGACTGATTGCGCTTCTTAGTATACGACTCGTTGCGTGATTCACTGTATTCATCTTAGATATTCATTCTTAATTGATGAGAAAATTGATAAGGCATTATCTATGTAGAGAAAACTCACGCAGGAATTCGAAAAATGAGACGAAAACAATGATTCTAGGAGACCATATACTCTTGTATCGGTGAAAAACTACAAGGTTTTCAAAAAGGAATGAAACATTCATTCATTATTTGTTTTAATTTTAAATGTGTGCATAAATCAAAATTCCAAGAGTGATGACGATAGTTAAGACAGAAAAAAACGCAAATAAATCCAGCATTAAATATTTGATTTCCCACTTTCGTTATCAGATGATTACATGAAAGTGAAAATAGTTTTGCAAAAGTCTACGATTGAAAAAAACACTATTTATAATTCTATAGATTTTTCAAGCTAACTCAATGAAAAGAGCTTTATAATAATGAATATTTAATACGAAAGTTAACCCTTGAAGATAAATCACAATGTGCAGTTTAGGGTGCTGGCCAAAGACATATGTGGATTAAAACGAATTTATTTAAGAGTTATGGATTTTGATGACGAACGTGTTACTGTGATTTCATCCTTGCCCACCTCATATCCATGCGGTTTGAATACATTGATTAATTTATATTATACTGAAGAATGTGGACCGACCGAAATGATAAGAAACTTTCTGGGAGGATTTTGTGATAGGGACACTACCGATCTAACCGGACCGAAATGAAATCGAATTGCATGTTATGTTGTGGGCTGGAGAAGGATTAAATGCAAGGAAAAGTTTTAGATTTAAATACTAGTCGAAAAAAATTGTTCCAAATCTGGCTATGACGTAGTCTCTCTGACCCGTTCGCTTGGAGTTGAAAGGGATCGACTGAAGTCAATGACTGAAGTAGACAATTCAGAGCATACTGTCTTAAAGGCATAGGTAATGCCTTAAATTCAGATCTAGCAATCACAGTTCAGGGCCTACATTACTTATACTACGCTGGCTACAGCTAGTTTTTCCTGTTTTAATTTATTTAGTGCAAAAAACCTTACGCTAACAGGTTTCAAGAGAATTAAAGCTTAATAATTTCTTATGACGCTTATTTAGATTTCATTTTACTCCACTGATAATGTTCCATTTCTTGAGTGAAACGATATTGATCTTCAACTACTCGTTTTTCTCCAAAGCAATGAGACCGAAATGATATGAAACTTTATGGGAGGGTTTCTTTTGTTTTTCTCCAAATCAATGAGACCGAAATGATAAGAAACTTTCTGGGAGGATTTTGTGACAGGGCCACTACCGATCTAACTGGAACGAAATGTAATCCAATTGCATATTATGTTGTGGGCTGGAGAAGGATCAAATGCGAGGAAAAGTTTTAGACTTAAATTCTAGTCGAAAATATTTTTTCCAAATCTGGCAAAGACGTAGTGTCTCTGACCCGTTCGCTTGGAGTTGAAATGGATCGACTGAAGTAGACAATTCAGAGCATATTGTCTTAAAGGCATAGGTAATGCCTTAAATTCAGATCTAGCAATCACAGTTCAGGGCCTACATTACTTATACTACGCTGGCTACAGCTAGTTTTTCCTGTTTTAATTTATTTAGTGCAAAAAACCTTACGCTAACAGGTTTCAAGAGAATTAAAGCTTAATAATTTCTTATGACGCTTATTTAGATTTCATTTTACTCCACTGATAATGTTCCATTTCTTGAGTGAAACGATATTGATCTTCAACTACTCGTTTTTCTCCAAAGCAATGAGACCGAAATGATAAGAAACTTTCTGGGAGGATTTTGTGACAGGGTCTCTACCGATCTAACTGGAACGAAATGTAATCCAATTGCATATTATGTTGTGGGCTGGAGAAGGATTAAATGCGAGGAAAAGTTTTAGACTTAAATTCTAGTTGAAAAAAATTGTTCCAAATCTGGCTAAGACGTAGTGTCTCTTACCCGTTCGCTTGATGTTGAAATGGATCGACTGAAGTAGACAATTCAGAGCATATTGTCTTAAAGGCATAATGCCTTAAATTCAGATCTAACAATCACAGTTCAGGGCCTACATTACTTATACTACGCTGGCTACAGCTAGTTTTTCCTGTTTTAATTTATTTAGTTCAAAAAACCTTCCGCTAACCGGTTTCAAGAGAATTAAAACTTAATAATTACTTACGACGCTTCTTTAGATTTCATTTTACTCCACTGATAATGTTCCATTTCTTGAGTGAAACGATATTGATCTTCATTTACTCGTTTTTCTCCAAAGCGAACTGCCAGCAAATTCAATAGTTTTACTCTGAGATGAAGTGAAACTAAATATTTACTTTCACTTCAGCTTCTAATCCCTGCTTCGATTGCGTTGGTTCATTTTCTCGGAAAGAACGTGCTTTGCTTTATTCAGCAGAAAAAGGAGAACATCTTAGAGTTTTATTGGCGAGCGTAGAATATTAATGAACGCTTTTGTTCCGCTGCACTTGATATGCTGCTCTGAGTTTTGCCGCTTCTACGAGACCGTTTTGTCTTAGCGTATTGAATTAATGTTCTTTTGAAAAAATTCCAGTCTCATAGAACCTTATTTTAGGTACCATTTACATTTCCCTGATGGAAATTCCCACGTAAGAATTCCCTAGAACTTAGGGAAAACCAAGGGAAAAATTGAAAATTCCTTAGAAAAAATTTCTTTTCTTAGGAAATGTCCTAAAACTCTAGGAAATATTTTCCTAGAACTTTTTTACATAGAAATGACAGACTTCGATCAGTAGTTTCCTTAGAACAAAACGCTAATTTAGAAAAAACCTTCAGGTATAGGAAAAAATACACCAGCAATTGCATAGAGTGTAGTGTGCAGTGCCTAGAGTGAATGACTACAGAGGAAAAAATATATATTCATGAAAATAAAAAAAAATCTGCATAGTTTCATGCATATAACCATAAAGTTAGCACAATTAATTATGAGATTGACGAAATATTTCTCATTCAAAAAGGATGTGCAACCATTACAAAAAATCACCTCTCACATTCAACTACATTTGGTGTAAAATAAATATATTCTAAGACACTGCAGCCCACTTTCACAAGTATTTCCCCTTGGGAAATGCATAATAGGGAAATTATTCCCTAGAGGCATATTTTCTAGGGAAAACAGGGGTTCAATTTTCCATGGAATTTACCGACAGGGTGTGTAATCGGTGATTAGTTACGAGCAAACGAATTATGTTGCTGTAATCATGACCTTCCAGCGGACTTTCCGAATCACGTGTTTAAAACGGTCGGTCACTTCCAACGTGCGTCTTGCTTTTCAAGATTTCAGCGGAGAAGGATGCACTGAAAGCACATGGGTGGCTCTTGGCTGTTTCTCAAGTCGCGTTACTTGAAGGCGGTTACGGCGTGGGACGCTCAGTTTTAGTTTTCATATGAAACGCGAGGAGTAAGGTAACTCCACTGACTGTTCCAAGTTTGATTCCCCGTGATTTACCTGACGACTTAATTTCCCGCCTTCCTTGTTCATTTGTTTGCGTACAAATCCCCTTGTTGTGGTCTGACAAGTCTTACTATTAGTGCTGAATAAACTTCAGGTGGTTTGAGCGAGATAGTTCCCTAGTCATAATTGAGACCATATTCAAATTTTATTTTTTTATTTCAGCGTCTGTAAGTAGCATGACATAAATATTGTAATATTAATGGCGCAGAGATATAGTTATATATGACAAAAATTCTCAGTAATTAAATAAATTAAGCTACATAAGTCTCTTAACTTGACTCATTGTTCCCGCCGTACGGCTGAAAACCCTTCAAAACAGCTAGTGTTTTTGCGATTCTGTAAAAATTACTGTGGTGAGTAATAGATATGTTTTTATAAATAGTTGAGAAAACATGAAAACTACACACCGTTAGTTTTTTGGCGAAATCTAGGTGCTAGAAAATCCTTATTTGTTTAATATTCTCGCTCTGGAGCGCACAGCCATAATCTATCCCATGTAAAACACCTTATATTTTTAGGCAAATTGCTCGAAAAGTAGTTTGGCAAATGGTTGATATTTTGATACCATTGGAAAGATGAGAGTTTTTTTCTTAAAAATGAGGTCAAATTCATCAAATTCTAGCTGATGTGATTTTTCGCTCAAACTACCTTAAAAAGGCGCTGTTCTCATAACTGTCTTCTGACGATCACGTGAAACGCCCTTCGACTGTGCCGCATCTCGAATACGCCTCAAGCGTGAGAATCCCAGAGTAGAAAGGTTTTAGCCGCAAAAAAAACAATACAAAATACAAAGGATAGCCGCACAGCCTGTTAAAGTCTTCAAAGAGAGAGCACAGTGTAACACAGCTGATTTAAGGACTCAAGGATCGTTCATCGTTTCATATTTGTTCTATTTATTTATATTATCTTTCATTTCATGCTTTGTTTGTGATTTTCTTAGTCTCGCGATTGATATTTGTATAAAAATGAAGTTTACCAATTAGTTTCTTCTTTTAATATATCGAGTTTTGGTCAATTAAACTTCATTATTTCACTGCCAACTCAAACCAAACCAAACTCAATAAATTTAACGAAGAAATTATTTATCAGTTGTCAATAAATACATTAATTATTTACCAATTATGTAATATTTACGAGGATTGATTAGATTTAACGAATTTCTCTTTGCGACTGCGCTTTGTAGAATTTCCTGGTTTACGCTCTATGGATGGTAAAAGTTTGATGCGATAGTATTTCTCAATGTGTTAATTCGGCGCGATACAATTCGACATTGAAGGTATT
Organism: Pyrrhosoma nymphula; assembly: GCA_963573305.1. Taxonomy (NCBI): domain Eukaryota; kingdom Metazoa; phylum Arthropoda; class Insecta; order Odonata; family Coenagrionidae; genus Pyrrhosoma; species Pyrrhosoma nymphula. Next base: position 49,170,361 of record OY754333.1, on the reverse strand, counting down.
ATGTCCATTCTCGCCAATCTAATCTCTGGTTGACGAGGCGCTAGCGGGAAGCCGTAAATCATCTCCTAATCGTCTGTCTGCGTATCTCGGTAGAGGGGGACGGTGAGGGCGATTCAGTTTGTCTATATTTGGTCCAAAGTCATTTACCCACTAATCCGGATTCCCGCATGTTTTTGAGTGTATTCAACATTATCCATTGCTTGATAAATAGTGGTGACTTCCGAGCGATATGAAACGATATCGTGGGGTAAGATACCAGTGATAACGACCGGTTACCTGTTTACGATGCCGTCTTTTACAAAAAATTTGTGGAATACTTTTGGTGGGATTACTGTGCTCCAATCCTTAGCGTTCGTTCCATCTTTGTTGTTCTTGATTTGAGAGGCCTTTTAATAACCATAATTCTAATACTTTATGATTTATAATAGTTATTGTCGGTGACTCTCGATACGATGGATCATAACTACTTGGTATCTTGCAATTCATGTACAAATTTGATGTGATTTGTTCAGGGATGTGAACCAAAATGAAACTGATGTTAAATAACAAGTTTTATTTTACCTAGAAGCGAAATTATTTCTTTTTCTGTGCTTCGCTTGGGCGCGAAACCATTAGTCGATTGACAAGTTTCTTTCACTCCAGAAGCGGAGCACTTTGAATTGAAATTGAAATTAAAACAAGCGCTACAAAAAGTTCCGCTCAGAACTGTTATTAGATGGTTTGCGTAAAAGAAATTATCCTATAATTGAAAAACAAAAAAAATAGATGGACCACTTGTCCTGTTGGCCCTGAATGACTGGATCTGAATTTTGGCATACGGACCAGATACCCCTGGTCCTTTTTTTTACGACAGCTGTCCTGAGTTGTCTTTTTTTATCGAAACCTTTAGATTTTAACAGATCAGGAATGAAGCATAGCGGGAGAGCCTGTAATGAAACTCGAGATTCTTCCAATCGCAATTTCGGTGCAAAACTTTACTCCAAATTTTGATCCTGCTCCAACGTGGTTCGTAATGCTCCAATTCCATTTATATTTGGCTACATCGAAAGTGCTTCTGTCACAAAACCGGCCGATAGTTACTTCTTTTAGTTTCGTTTCAGTTCGGTCATAACCCCTGAATTCAGATCTGAGACCATCTGGTTAGCCGACGAGCAAGTTACTCAATTTTGAAACCAACTAGGTTTCATCAACTTAGAATGTTTTTATAATTACAGAATTTTCTGCTTAATGGGGGCATTAAAATATGAATAACTGTATGTTTTTCTTGATCTCCTCCTCACCAGTTTCAGCACTGTTGGGGCGCCATCATCATCAGAATTCATTAATCGTATGATTGGTTTGCTGCAGCCCTCCGCTTTCCTCTCAGCTAACCGCCTAACTACTTCATAATTTATTTATTTTGTACATGATGATGCCGCAAACCTGTGAAACGCGTCGTACAAATAAAAAAATATTGTAGAACAATACAAAGTATTTTACATTATCGTGAATACAAACATTAAAAACGTCTACGAAGTGAAGCCTGCCAATGCCAAGTTTACTTCATAATTCTTCATTTTAATTTGCTTCGTGAACCTATTCCATTCTTGGTCCGCTTCGATAATTCTACCCATTTATTTTTACTTCCAGTACTTTTTTCAACAGACTGTCATGTCCCACGATCGTCCAATAAGCTTGCTTCATCTACTTCGCAGAGTTTTCTTTAAACTTCTTCTCTCTCCATCCCTTTGTCGGACTTATTCATTAGTAATTATTCTATCTTCCACTTTTGAGCCTGTTGGAAAGTGGAAAGGATGTAGGTACATATAAATTTACGCGTTCTGTGTTATGCCCATCTCCCTGTATCCGTAAAATATCCAAAGCGTTTCATGACTTCTAGTTGGGTTTAATCAACACGTAGTCCGTCGTCTTTGAATCACGAAGGAACAGGGTCATTTATCGTTGTATGAGCCGAGTTTTTCATGGCGTAATGTTTTAGGGAAGAGATCTCCGGTTTTCAACCAGGTTTAGAAGTCGAACACCGACGTTTCTAAGTCACTTTACCCTGAAGATGACGGCGGAGTTAGCCTTCATAACGTCGGTGTTTGAATTCTCAATCCAGTTGTAAACCTGAGCACTCTTCTCTTAAGTCTTTTGTCTGTCGAAATTAATAAAACAATAAAATGTTTTGGAAAGAGTAAATCTGGAAGGTAAACAAAAAACATAAAACTTGCATTAAAACGAGTGACTGCGTAAATCTGCACAAGAAAATCAGGTAGGAAGTTCGTTAAAGCCAACTTCAATGGTTCATGATGCCCTCTGAATACAGTAGGGCCTGCGAAGGTATTCTCTTGAGCGAATGACAAATTTGATAAAGCATACTAGACTGGAATACGGCACTGAGCGATAACCTTGGCACCCGGCCATTCCACGCCCTGACCTTGCTAGGCAGTGATTACAAGGTCTTTATGATACTGGGATGGGCTCCGGAGACTGTATGATTCAGTCGCGGGCATCACAATGTTTCTCGGACCACAAAATGTAACATAACAATTAAATTTGCCTCATTGCTCCGTCTTAAGCCCTCTTTGTTCACTCGGAAACCTTTTTAAAAAGTTGATAATTAACTCTTAGGATAACTCTTATTTTTGTATTGAACGTGTATTCCGGGCATTTCATTGGGAAATTTTCAGGGGGAAAGTATTATCTCAAATATATTTCGTAGGTGTCTGTAGAATGTCATTGCACTAAATTTGTCTGTAATAAGAAGAAAATAATTTTACAACAAAAGTGAAAACACACCAAGATTATTTCAGACTCGGGTTTGCGGCGACCGGCTTGATTCAGTTATATGCTCTCTTTTCTACTAGTCTCTAGGTGGTTTCCAAAAAATGATATCATATAAAGTTAAATTATCTAAGACTCATGTAAATAGTAAAGCAATACTGTTATTTTCTGTACGTAGTGAGAGGTGAAGGTGTTGAGTGAAAAAAGGGGAACAAAGTAGTTTGATATGAAAATCGGAATAATTATAAGGCGATCAAAGCCGCTGGTAACATCTAGTTGTGGATAAAATGGCAATGAGATGATTAATGATGGCTAATTAAAAATATAATCTCTTTCAAATGTGTTCCTAGTAATCCAAAAATGCAATCAGTCTAATCAAATAAAGGCTGTAGCATTGCACGAATTTACTCATGGTGGGGTTTCATATCCACCCAAGTATCACCCTAAATACTGTCCGAACATGCAATTTAATTAAAATATAGATTTATTTTATAAAGATCGCCATTCTGAATTTTACGGTAGGAATTGGGTTTGAGTTCTCTTAAAGTATAGAATTAATAATGTCGGTCACGCTTCTCCTTGATCCTGTTTTAATTACAGCTTTCTTCGTGTTTTTTCGCTGAATTAACCTTTTCGTTGAAGAGACAAGTTTGCTGAAGTAGTTTTTATCATTGAAGAGAATTGCGTGGTGGAGGATTTGAAAAATAATACTATATTAGAACCTCGCTAATCCGTCACCAACGGGACCGAGAGCATGGCCGGAACAAAAAAAGGTCGGGTTATCAGAGGAACACATTCATTCACACAAAAAGGTGATAAAACTGTAGTTTAAACAGAAAATATTACTATATGTACGGTTTTACAGGTTTAGTATTACTGTAAACCATAAATTAAAGTATACTGCGATAAAAATACAGTAAATGAAGAGAAACAAATTGTAGAGCTATGAAACACCATAAAAAACAATAAACACTATGATCGTTTCACTATGATACTCTATGAACGTCATGAAACACTTGACTGAAGATTAAATGTTCTTGCGCTTGTCGAAAAAAAGTCTGTAATGTTCTTTTGCTTAGCAGACGACAATCCAGATTTTGCTGCGATATTCCTCCATTTTCGTATCCACAAAATGTCCATTGGTGTAGACAACACCGTAAACGAACACTGATAAGCGACGGAACGGTCGGACATCCGAGGACCATCCGAGGTCGGATTAGCAGGGTCCTACTGTATAGGAAAAAAAGATCGATAGATGTTTACTGATGGTGAAATAAATATTTCGAAAAAAATAGTTTTAGTGGTGATCTACCGGCTAATTGTTTGGCTTAGATGGAGAAAAGATTACTTCTACTTGTCTGTTACAAGCCTGGAAACCTACCTCCTAAAAGGATTTCTTTTTGCAGCTCAGCATACATTCATTTTATTTCACCCATACAATCGATTCTCTCTTTCCATCATTGGGATTCTACGAAAGGAATGGTAGGTCCGTGGATAGTCCTGCCGACGGTTTCCCCTCATCCTCAGGAATCTTCTCAATCATTTCCTTCGTAGAACTCTTTATACTAATGATTACTTCCTCTAAAACGTTTCTTATCTAGCTCTTCCCTTCAAAGAGCCCGAGGTTTCTATTTTTCTCCCGCCTCTCGCGCTAACCCTTCTATCTTTTTAATCATTTTTCTTAATGTGTCTTTCTCGATGTATATTATTAATTAATTTGATTAATCCTTGTGCTAATCAACTTGTTAATCCATCCTATTATTCCATCTTTACTTCTTTCAAAAAATTCTTACCTCTCAGTTAGTTCTTAGCCCTCTTTTTCTACCGCATTTTTAATTTCTTCAAAGCCTCCTTTCATCTTCGACCACGTCCAACAGTTATCGTTTGTTTTTATCTCTTCTCGACTCAATACTCCCATCCTACTCCCCACTCGCGTCTCAAAAACCTTCTACATAAAAACATTCTCCCTTACCATCGACCAAGTTTCTAAACCATATAGTCATTCGATGAAGATATAAATTTGTGGAATATTTCCGTATTTAAATAAGCACTACTTCGTGTTCATTTAATTTATGAGCCATAAAAAATAGCTACAAATCATATTAGGGTTTTACTTAATCTTTACTTAAGGTTGTTGCGTAAATCTACTCCACCTATTCCCTCCTTTTCTTGGGTGCTTTCTTCGTCTACGAAATCCTTCGCCTTACGTCCTCGCTGCAAAATCCACTCTCATCAAGAACACTGCTTAGATGTGTGCCCTTCCTTCTCCTCTATTTGATGTCATCTGACGTTAATTTTTATTGTAACTTTTTTATTTACGTCGGGGGAGTTTCATTACTGATTGATATTAGGCGAGTATTAACATTGAAGTTCTTAGTTCGTTTCGTTGCTCGCTCTTACAATTTTTGAGATTATTATTGAAGCTTTTTGGTACATATTTACTTCGTGGAAAGGGTAATAGAGGTATGGAAAGGGTTAGTTGTGCGAATAAAAATAGGAGGATAGCTGACGAAGTTCGTCAGATTCGCTGACGATCAGGCGTTTATTGGTCGATCTCCAAAACGATTGCAGGTATAGGTAGATATATGCATGAGAAAATCAGGTCGAGAAATATATAGAATGAACATTAATCAGAACACCAAATAAATGAGGTTCTTCAAAAAAAAAAGAAAGCGTGGCTGATCATATGCAGAAGGGCAGCCTGAAACAGGTAGAACGATTTTATTACTTGGGTAGTACCATACTACTCTGTGGTAGTACGTTGGAGGAATTGGGCATAGTATAAAAGACACATTAGAAGGAAAATCACTAGCGAAAGAGTCGTTAACTTATAGTAGAGAATGCTGAAGGCCGTGATAGAGGAGAGGATGTTGGGTAAGAGGGAAAGGGGAGAAATAGAATGGGATTTATGGATACGATGGAGATGTAGGGCGTATACTGGCCAGAAGAATGAAATCGTGAAAAGAGATGGGGATAAGCGCCTTTAAATTGAAGGAGATTTGTACTGTCTTTCATCAAAAGCCTGCATTAACCGGTAGATCACCTCAAGTAATAGTAAAATAAATCGACGAAAAGCTACTGACGCGCAGAACCGGATCTGAAAGCCTTTTTTCCGCGACTCGAAGACTCTGGAGCGGTCTGAGTCATCCATATCCCTCAGGATGCCGAGGTGCAGACATGAAAATGGTTTTTTTATCGCAGTTTTACGATAGATATTAACCATTTTACGTGCTTTAGTAATTTAAAGTTCGTTAAACTGGCTTGGTTTATTAATTTAAAGATAGATATTAACCATTTTACGTGCTTTAAAGCACGTAAATGGTTAATATATATGTATCTTATAACTGCATATATGGCTATAGCCCGGAACCAATGGCTAGAGCCCAAACTTATGTGTTTAATTGTAAACAAAGTGTGACTTATGAGCGTTTAATTTTAAATACTCATATCAAATACTTCAACTAAAATATAATGAAGTACACCTTTAGTTAGCCATAAAGGAAGGTAATTTACAACTTAATATACAATTTAAAAAATTAACTAGCGCTGTTGTAATTGGAAAGAAACTGTGGTTCCGGGTGTGACTCACACAAATGACACTTAATAAAATAGACTTCTTTAATCTGTAAACTCTTTGCATAGCTTAAACATTAAATATTGATACAAATATCAATAATATTAGAGTAATTGTTCTTTAGTTTAAACTAATGGAGAAGTATATCCAAAAGCATTATTTTTCTCGTTGTAAAATGTTTAATAGGTTCTGGGTGTGACATGGTAAAGTTCCGGTAGTGACCTAATTACTATAATAAAAACGCAGAAAAAAGGCAAAAATAATTTTTAGGCAGAAAATAATAGCAAAATTTTTAAAAATTATATGGTGTGACAATTTAGTGTTTCATATTTTCAAATTTCTTATTTATATTATTTTAATTTTTTGCATATTTGGGCTTGCTTTAAATGGAATTGCTGTGCGATGAAAAAAACCAATTTCATCAGCGTGACTAGTGCAGCACAAATACGAACATAATTCTGCGATTTATGTTTAACTTTTAGAAGTTATAAACTATATAGTATAAACTATATACTGGTCAGTTGGTGCCATAAACCACCCACGGTGAAGGGTTGGGTCACCTTCAACGCCGAGGCTCGGACTCCGAGTTCGGGTGCCTCCCAGATCCGGCACTTTACCATAACGGATAGTTCTTGCCTCCCAGGTCCGGCACTAAATGTGAAGTGCCTTTTCGAATCACATCCCTGGGTGCAGTGGGGCCGAAAAGGCAGTGGATACGAGGATACCTCCGCGAACTCGAAAGTTGGTTTTTGGCATGAAATTCCATAAACGACGCGACCTTGAATGAGAGGTGCACTTTATTTATTGAACCTATACTGTGCCACGGCATTCTTGCTGTGAACCCGCCCTACTCCGACCGCGTTGCAATGTTTATATTTCGCATCCATATTTTTCTCCCCATGAAATACGACCTAGGTGCAGTAAAAGGGCTGTCGAGTTCTGATGACGCCTTGAGCAGAACTGGTGGGAGCAATGTTGGGCTGGCGGCTGGAGCATAGGCATAAGCAGAACGTAGTGGAACCCATCAGCAAAGAGTTTGAGGTCAGGGAGGATGAACCATGCATATATATATATGACCGGGAAGAGGTTCCGAAGAATTCATGCGAAGACCTCTGGAGGGACCCATCAGCCCCTTTTGCATTATTCCCTCTCCCATACGTCATTCTCTTCAGTAGCGAATGACACCAAGTTTTGATATCCCTGTGTTTGCTTTCTCATCCAGAAGGACCGGGTTAGAATCCCAGGAGTGTCGGAGACTTGTCAGTGCACTACCATTGTATTCTGATCCCTTCTTGCATAAGGAATACTTCAAGTGTCGTTATACCTCCGTCTAACTGAACGTTAAAAATCTTAAACTAAATCATAAAAGAAGTAAAAAATATTTTTATTGCAAAAGTGTTTTATGAAGATTGTTCCAAAGATAAGTAAAACGTTGAAATTTTATTTTTTTCTGGACAAAACAAAAAATTCATGCAATGCAGGGTTAAACTGTGGTCCCCTTGGCACGATTTGTTAAGAATAGGCTAATGCCGATGCCAGATTTTTCTCCTCAATTTCTTCCGTTCCCAAAATGATACTTCTCATACCAAGCCCCCCACAGCCTTGACCCAACCCCCTTGCCTCTGTGGTGCCAATGACTTCAGTTGTTTCCATGCCAGTTTCAGTCAAAATTCCTACTTGCTGAAGATGATTGGTAAAACAATGCAGGAATGTTAAGAATACACTGCCAGAATATTCATCATCAATGTTATGGTCGACTGCCATCAATCATGTCAAAGCAAAAAAGTTATTTGGTTAATGTGTTATAGTCACAAAATCATTGAGGTGTGAATTCCAGTCCCAGCTTATATTTTTTTCTTAGTAAATTTCTCAAATACTTTTAGCCTGAGCATCTTGAAATCTTGAAAATTCTTGAATCTGAGCATCTTGAAATCATCAAAAATTGTTCATTTGAAACTAATTTTTTTTAGAGAATGACCGTTTGTATACTTAAAAAAATATTATTAATTACAGGTTTGAAATACACATTAGTTTGAAGTCTTGAATTTCATCCGGGGTAGTTATCGAGGAGTGAGAGGGGAAGGGGCAGAGTGGAGAGGATAGGGTTAAATAACAAAGCTGGGTGTTGCAGTGATGGAATATGTCTAAAACTGTGCCAAAGAGGTGCAATGGAAGACTAAAAAAATATTTGAATGAGTAATTAAGGGTGCCTGCTCAGAGTATGTAAGGAGAGTAATGAATTTTTTTTCTGGAAGATGTTGATGAGTAGAAGTGGTAGTAGAAACTAATTGGAGAGGGAGTACATATTCTAATGGAAGGACTCCCTTTGGAAGGGAGTAATCTCTCACTGTGGCAAAAGACGAATAACTGGGAGAGGGTAATGGAAGATGTCAGGCTATGGGTATAAAGAAATATGTACCAACTGTTAAAAAAATGTAGTTTGGAGGACTGTTTCAAACCCATCATTTCTTGGATTTGCGAGCAATGATGTCATATCTTGGGATAAGGAATGTAGAGGAAGTGGGTTAAGGTTTATCAAGGATGTAGTTTGAGAAAGAGGTTGTGTGTATTCTAAGCATTTTTAAACCAGGGAATGTCTCATCAAGAAGCGATATGGGAAAAATATTTCAACATGCATTTTGGCGTTTCCCCTGTGGTTGCAATCTCCAGTGCTTCATTACTATTTAATTTTTTCAATTCATTATGCACCAGGCTTTTGGTTCTGCGATTAAATTATTTAATATTATGCAACAGTTTTGCCGTGCTATGCTGCCGGCTTCGTCGGGCTTTTAAGAACAACAATGGTCTTTTTTCACAAAGTAAATAAACAATTCCACCAGTTGATGATTTTGAGAAGTAAAAAACTTAATTTCGAATAAGTCTCTTCCAGGTATAAGGGAGTTTATAACTATCCTCTCTATTGATGTTATTTGGTCTTTTTTCTATTTCAATCGCCTCCCTTATGAGCCGCGGAAAGTAACTGCTTTCTTTGTGTAGTACTCTTGCCGTCTCGATGTCAATGGCATGACCTTCCTCTAATGTAGTGTGCTCAGCCACGGCAGAGTGATACCAGTCGAATAGCGGCGAAACAAAAACAAGCACGGCGAAACTGTTGCATAATATTAAATAATTTAATCGCAGAACCAAAATCCTGAATACCATAAACAATGAGCTGCAAAAATCTACAAATAAAGTTCATTATGCACCACATTAGACCAGGCTTATGAAATTTTCCTTGCAAGATTTGTTGTTATGTACCTAGTTGGTTTAGCATGTTTCTCAAAAATACATCAAGTTAAAGTTTCTTGAGGTTTGTGTGTACTCCTCATTTCCATATCTCCAAAATTTTGGCATAATTGTAGCTGCTATGGAAACGTTATCAAAGGACATGTATATTGCTTATTATTTAATGCAACCACTGAGTGATTATTCTTTATCTTCGGCCTTTATAAAATGAATCAAGGCTAAGGAAAAGTTAAAAACACTTCAGAATCACTTTCTCTCTCAATAAAAGTTGTCATTGGTCTGCGTAACAGTTTATTTAATGCTTTCATTGGTTTCTCTTCAACAGCCTGATGTGGATCGTGCTGTGTGCGCAGCCAGGGAAGCTTTCAAGCTTGGGTCATCATGGAGGACCATGGATGCATCTGCTCGAGGCACTCTCATGAACAAGGTAAAAAAGAGTGAATAGCTGGTGTAAATTCTTGAAAAGAGGAATGTGATAATTTTATTTGCATCCTATCAAAGCTATAAAACTTACGGAATGTCCATGCTATGACATAATTAAGTTTTTTTTTCTCTCAAGCCCAGTCAACTTATTTGGATCATTCCTCATAATGTTAGTTTGCTATACTTCTTTCCTTCAGTGACAAATTATAAAGGCCTGCACCATTAAATGTTGAGGAAAACTAAAAAATGTTGTGTACAGAGAGTAAATCTTTATGGTGATCAGAATATGTACTGGAATTCTACTCACGTATCTAATGTCTCTTCTGCTGCGTAGCTGGCTTCTTGGCAAAGTATAAAGTAAGTTGGCAGCTACACAGCTATATTGGGATTTGTTTATTAATTTAGATTTTGCATTGGAAAAATCACTGCATATATGTAGATTAATATCATGAAAAGCTAGTGGACAATTCTTCCATTTTACAGCTATGGGAACAAGCATTTAATTTTTTTGGATTTTATCTCTTTCTCTTTGAAATCAGAACACACAAAAATCAGGTGACCAGTGATTCAAATTTTAAAATGATTGCTAAGAATAAAGGAGCCACAATACCTATCATGTGTGCATGCAATACATGACATTTGTAAGAATTGTTTATTGGATTAGATTCTTATTCTTTGGCTTTACTTTGTGTAATACCAAAGCTCTGTTATTATCTGATGTGAACTTAAGAGTGCTGCTGTTTTGGAAAAGTAAAAGTGAATCAGAATATTTAAATTTACATACAATCATTGCATTGAGCAAATGATGTGGTACGCAGTCACGCCCACGGATGCAAAGTTATACACTGAAGATGGCGAATTTCACTGTCTTCGGTGTACATATAACAGAATATGTATTTAAGTTATTTGAAGCCTTTGTTTTGTTCTAGTTTGCAAGTTTGATTGAACGTGACTTGGAGTACCTGGCCAGTTTGGAAACTTTGGACAATGGGAAGCCGTATGCGGATTCTTTGTTTGACATCAAGTGTGCCATTGATGTTTTCCGGTATTATGCAGGCTGGTGTGATAAAATTCATGGACATACTATTCCTGTTGGTAAGCATAATATTCAAGAGTAACGTTTAGCAAAGATAAACATGGGTAAAATATGTGCTTTGATTCCATTTAGTGGTTGCCCTCAGTAGGGGGTTGAAAGTTGTTGCATATATTCATACAGGAAAAAAGCACACTATCCAGGAAAAAAACATGCCTTTTTCAGAATTAATGAATATACTAGTGATGTAGTAGTGCTTTCATTTTGGGGAGTAGGTTGATGTGATGGCTAGAGTACTGGTTTCCCATCCCAAGGGCCTGGGATTAAATCCAGGCAGTAGCACAAATGTTTCAGTGGAGTCATGATCCTTACTTTGGTACTATGTATGTGGAGAACTCTTAAGGTGGAACACATTTGTCCATTGGATGGAACGTTAAACTCTGGGCCCATTAGAATCCTATGTTAAGATGGGGATTAAGGTCATTGTTTTGGGGGGGATTGCCACTTTCCGGGAGTCTGGACGATATGGAATACCATATGATCGCCATTTAACTATTTTCCGGGGAGGGGGGCTGAACCCCTACACCTCCCTTTAATCTACCCCTGTGTTAAGAGTCAACTATTGTTCCCTCCCTTGGATTACAATGTTGACGTGGTGAACAAGCTTGCATATTCCATTGGCCCCTAGGTCTGGACTAGTGGGAGCAATAATAATTACTTCTGGTATGGCAACCCATGCCAGCTAGATGCAGGGTAAAGGTGATGGTCTCACTTTAACATACTGTTGGCAGTGATGTTACAAGAATTTTTGTTTGAGGGGGGGTTAGTCTGAATCCTGGGGGGTCCTCTTTTGGTACTACATATTTGATTCGTTACTAGGGTTTATTTAGGTTTAGTTTGATGGGTGGGTGCATTGAAAAAAGAAATCACTTTGCATGTCTGCTTTAATTTGTGAGGTAAAATTAAACTTAGAATAAATAAAAGATTATAATTGTAGATTTAGACGTCTGAAGAACCCTGCTTATTATTTTGGTGCAAAACTTGCATTTTCCCTATTACCTTAGAATTTTGGGGGCATTTCATCCCCCCTGGCTATGTGCCTGACTGTTGGGAAAGGTAATGGGAAAACCCCCACAACTACCTTATTCACAAGAAAAATGGAAGTCAGTTGTAGAGTACGGAATCCTGGCAACCATGGGATTTGGCCCTCTAGGGTGGGTGTCATGCTGGGCAGCAGGGGAGGCAAGGCACTTCACGGTTATCATCACATGAAATCCTTGCACAATAACAGCAACAGATATGACGATGAAAAATGAGAAGACAAGAAGAAGAAGAGGACAGCAGCAGTGAAAATGATGTTAGAGGAAGGTAGAAAATATTAAATGAGAAATGGAGTGAGATTCAACTGCCATCAATGGGATATATATCCATGGTATTAAATGCAAAATTGAAGAAGTGGGTGGTGAACATGGAACAGTAGAGCAACATGATACTTTTTAGTGGTTGAAATAAAATCACGCCCAAGTAATTATTTTAGTGGTCCAGGCAAACATGCCTATAAGTATAATAATATGGAGGAAGAGTTGAATGGCATGTATGAACAATTAGAAGATATCGTGGAAGGTTATTAGGGATTTCCACCAGGTCAGGTTCTCCATTACGGCCGGCGTTTCGATGAACGAGTCGTCCATCGTCATCAGGGCATGCCCTGATTCCACGATACAATACGCGGGGAAAGCCTGCGATCATTCTTCAATTAGAAGATATAATTAGAGAAGGTCAGGGTAAGAAAACCTATTATGTAGTAATAATAATAATGACTTAATTGAGAACCTAGGATCTATGTCCCCTAGGTTCTAATGGTAATAGGAGATTTAATGTAACAGTAGGGGAAGGGAAGGATAGGAGTGAAGAGGAGGAGAATGGGCTTGGAATATGAAATGACTGTGGGGAGAAGACAGTTTAATTTTGCAGGAGAAATTCATTTGTAGCATAATTAAAAACACTTGATTTTAACATCACCTCATGAGTAGGTACACATGGAAAATACTGGGAGAGACAAAGAGATATAAAATAGATAAAATGGTCAGGCAGAGGTTTGGGAAAGGTATTAAAACATTTTGCTGTTTTATGGGTGTGGATGTGGACTCTGATCATAATGTAGCATTGATGAAATGCATAGTCAGATTCAAAGGGATAAGTAATGGTAAGAGGGTGAAGAATAGTAAGAGAGTATAAAGAATGAGGGTAAGTTAGAGAGATTAAGGAAATGGTAGCAAATAGGGAAAGATCATAGAACATAAAGACATGGCAAATAAGAGTGGAAGAGAAAACAATGGGATCCAAGCCAAGGGTCACCAAAGAAATTATTAGAAAAAAAGGAGAGGAAGGAATTGGAAAAATATCAATGCTGGAATTGGGCAGGATGAGGTACATATGTGTAACTATCCCATTCTTGAAGCGATCTTCATCATTAAAAGATTTTATTGTTGTGCATTGTTCTGGTGTAAAGGTAGAAATGAACATTGTAACACAAATGTTCCAATGTTATTCAGGAATTTTCAGTTAAAATTATTGACGTCAAGAATGAATATAATTAATGATTTTGAATTTGATTTACAGATGGCAACTTCATGACAATGACCCGCAAGGAGCCAGTGGGTGTGGTGGGAGCAATCATCCCATGGAATTATCCAATCTTGATGATTTCATGGAAATTGGGCCCAGCCCTTGCCACTGGATGTACAATGCTCTTGAAGCCGGCCGAGCAGACGCCCCTCACAGCTCTCTACCTTGCTGCATTGATCAAGGAGGTAAGAGAATATTTAGGTAGTTTGATTGATTTCTGGGGTGAAGTAAGATCTGGTACTATCCCAGTGAATTAGATGCAGGAACTCGTGGGAAACTCGAGAACAGTTCCTGTAACTTCTGGGGTGGTTTCAATTGGAAATAGGGTCTGGATTGGTGTGCTGGATAGAGCACATCCTAAGGGCCTGGATTCGCATGCCATCAGCAGCAAAAACTTTTCGGGGAAATTCTGATCCAGACTCGTGTGCCATATTGCGATGGAACTCAATGGGAATTCGTCGTCCCGATTGAACTGTCAGAGACAGATAGACGGAGTCTAAACAAAATGAAATAACTACAGCCTTAAAATGGGATTTACTTCCAATGAGAACAATTATATTAAAAAAATATAATACAACTCAAGTAAATCCATAGGCTAAGTACCGTGAACTCTTGTATAGTTAGCACGCCTTCAGTAGAATCTCCCGATGTGGTCTTCTGGCCGGTGGAAAGAAAAGAGAGCTCTTCCGCTGGTGGTACATTTCGCCAGCCTTTGAAGGGAAACAACTGTTTAGTGGAGGAGTGGGGAGAGTAGGGGAGGTGCTAGCAAACTGTGGATTGTTGGGAACGTTCACAACTAGACTTGAAAGATTGTAAAAGATGGCAGCACTAGGACAAACCATATAAAAGTTCAGTAGGCACAACTGGCGTGAAGACATGAGCGATCGCGCAGACATGAGCCAGATCGCGCACTTGTCTCAACGTCTCCCCGGCACTATGCGAGACCGTGACAGTCTCCTGCAGTTCTGAGTCTCTGAGGTTTCGAGTCTGCGATGTGTAGAGTATGCCAAAATTGGCACAATATGTTGAGAGAAATTCTAATGAAGTGCATACTCATTCCATCACATTGGAGATCTAACTGTGGTGGTATCTCCATGTTTTTCGGGCAAAGCTGCATCGGTGTATCTTTACGATGACGTTTCGTAGCCAATGCAGGCTACATCTTCAGATCAAGTCCGAATGCCAAACGGTGAAAGTAGGCCTGTATTTATACTGTCCTTAAGGGGGCCTTCCGTTAGTGCAGCCAATCAGCGTTGAGCACCCTTCTTTTGGTGCGTTTCTTCTCAGGAGTCTATTCAAGGTGTTGTAGAGTCTATGCCCGTCATCCCTATTGAAATTAGCCTCTACCTTCTCTATTTCAATAGCCTCCCTGATGAGTCGAGGAAAATAAAACTTTTCCTTGGCTAAGACTCATGCGTCATTGATGTTAACTTGATGTCCCGGGTTCAAGAAGGCATGCTCTGATACCATACCATCGTAAAGATACAACGACGCAGCTTTGCCCAAAAAACATGGAGATACCAGCTTAACAGCGCTGCAAAAGCCTCAAACAGAAATCTAACTGTGGCCTTCTTGGTTTCTTTTGGTAAGAGTAGGATAATGCTGATGCCTGGTTTCTCTTCATACTTCCTCCATTCCCTACTGAATAATCATTCTCTTACTATCCTACCCATGCACCCTCAATGGCACAAATGACCTGAGCTTTTGGTTTCCTTCCAAGTTAACAAACAATAAGGATGGTCTTTCTTTTAAGTGGCGTCCCACTCATGGAGAACAGGAATACATATTCATGGTGGAAGGTGGTATTGCTAAGTAAGAGAGCTATTAGGTACCACTGAGATTGGAATGAAAAGTACATATATATGTATTGCTTAGTTTAAAATATGGAAACAGTCTTCAAAATCATTCATTACTTAGTGCAGTGATCTGGAGGATACATGAAAATTGGTTTTATAGTCTTCATAAAGCTTAGAGAGACTTCTGTTACTATATCTGTTGATAACTTGTCACCCAGCAGTGGTTTACTTGATGTTTTCATTGAAATTCATTGCATAAAATATGGAATGAGCCTGTATCATAAAATCGTGTTTCGATAAAAGGTGAGCTTTTGTTTCGCCAGCAAAATTTCTTTTTGTGAAAAACCACTGTTATGATAGTACCTATTTTAGTTTCTCAAGATACATAATTAAATGTTATGTTTTACTGAAAACATGTTGTATACCTTTTACTTCCAGGCTGGGTTTCCACCTGGAGTAGTGAATGTTCTACCTGGTTATGGACCCACAGCAGGTGCCGCCATTGCATCTCATTGTGACATCAACAAAGTTGCATTCACTGGCTCAACTGAGGTGGGAAAGTTGATCGCCACGGCTGCTGGCAATTCCAACCTGAAGAGAGTCTCCTTAGAGCTTGGTGGCAAGAGCCCTCTGGTCATTTTCGATGACTGTGACTGTAAGTACTATAGGATGCATTAATAAAAGTGAGATACATACTCTTTAGCTATTATTCTAAAGTCACAAACTTGTAAAAGAAATGAGACATACTTTGAGATCCTGTAGTGGTGACTGGTGAGTGCAGGGTAATTGAACAACTCAAGGTAACCCTTTTGCATTATGCTATTACATACCGTATTTCTTCGAATATAAGCCGCACATTTTTCCCGATTTTGGAGCCTCAAAATCGGGGTGTGGCTTATGTTCAAGGTGCGACTTCAATTCAAGAACTTTCTTATAAAATCGTAAAAATGACCGATTTGAGCAAACCAGCCATTCGGATTCATGCGGACGCCAGCTAAACTCGCATAAACCACGGGAAAGTAAGAAATAATGCTGAAAAAGGTGAAATTGGTGCACAATTTATTCATATATTAAAGGATAATATAGGTAACATTGTGTCACAGTTACATAGGAAATGTAAAAACAGATATAAAATTCTAATGCCTAATACTTTAGGTGGTATGGGATGCACTGAAAAGGGTGCTGCTTAAATTTGGGTATTTCCTTTTTTCCCTGTTTGAGACCCCAAAAACGGGGTGCGGCTTATATTCGGAGAAATACGGTATGTTAAAATTCCAGTATACTGGAATGGTATTTATGGAATGGCTCTATAGAGGCTGCTGATCTGATTTGTTTTCTCTCCTACTATTATTGGGGTTAAAAATATGTATGCAGAAATTTGATTTTATTGTCCTATATGCTGCTTAATTCTGGTGTTGCATTTTATTGCAGTGGATGAAGCTGTAGAGATTGCTCACTCTGCCATTTTTGCCAACCATGGACAGAATTGTTGCGCAGGTTCCAGGACATTTGTCCAAGAGGGGATTTATGACAGATTTGTGAAGAAGGCCAAAGAACTAGCCATGGCTAGACGAGTTGGAGATCCTTTTGAGGAAGGAACAACCCAGGGTCCTCAGGTAGGTAATGCCAGAGTAAAAATTCATCTTGAAATTTGTACTTAAAATGATTCACTGATGATAAAGTTCATGGTTTCAGGGTTAACACTGAAAAATGTAATCATAATCAGCCGTCTTTAATCCATGGTTTGCTGCAACTCTCTGCTCAATTCAATTTTCAGCTGACCACTAACCAGTTCCTTCATAATTCTTGATTTTCACTTTCTTCAGAATTTTCTTCATGCACTCTATCCTTGGTCTTCCTCTGTAATTCTTCCCATTAATTAGTCCTTCAATTTTAGTTTTTTGGAGGCTATTATTATTGCTAAGGTTCTAAGTAGGGGATATCGGGTTCGTACTGGTTTGGCTCTTGTATATTGGGTCCTGGATACCTATCGGACGATGCATTCCCACAGGTGTGGAGAAGTGAAGGTATTGGTGGAGCAATGACTGATGAGTTGCTGGAAGAAATCACCACTAATTGTTTCATTCCAAGGGGTTTATATTTATTGTGCTCAATGGCCCATTCAGCTTCAACAAATTAAGTAAAAATCCCCACCTAGAATAACTCCAGCTTATGCGGTACATCAACCTCATATATTGATTGGGCGATATGCTTCAAAGGAATTAATTAAACTCCAATGCATTGTCGGTTTTGGCTCTTGAGCGGTACCAGTATACCGGCCGGTATATTGGTAGTGACAGCTGATATTTAGAATTGCTTGATTATACCTCAGAATATCTCATAAGTTTGTCTCTTCTACTATGAAGAGTATTACTCATGTATCTTTTCTCCCAAACATTTCACAGGGCCTCTTTATTAATGATTCTATCCATCCATTTTATCTTCATTTGTTTATAACTCCACAATTCCATTTCTTCCAATCTCTGATATATGTAGTTCTAGCTTCTTTGCCTTTTAAGAGCATGCTCCATGTACATTTATGCTTTCTTACTTCCAAACTTGTGTTGGCTGTCAGAAGGCTCTTCTGCTGACATAAAGCCTTTATTTTTCATGTGGTTGGTACATATGTACGTATATGGCTGTATTTTTATCGCATTTTCCATCACTGATAATTCTAATTCCCTGATAGCAAAATTTTTTCACTCAGTCCAGTTTTTTCTATCCAAGTCTCATGGTGACATTGTCTATGTAATTTCTTCCAATAAACATTGCAACAAAACATCTGGTTTTCATCTTGATCTTCACGTTGTATTTCTTTCTACTAATTTTAATTCTTTTTCTTCCTCCTCCATCTGTGCTTTCTTTTAATGTATTCTAACATCCCTTCTCTACTGGTTTCAGAATACTCTTTTTGTTAGTCTTCCTTTGGGCTCATCTTATTTTCTGTCATGGAATCCTTTCAAACCCACATTTTGGTTAATGTATTTGAAACTTGGGACAATGAACTTATCTATGGCAGTAATTAAATGTGTTTCCTCATTTCCTGCAGATTGATGAGGCACAGTTCAAGAAAATCCTGGAGCTGATTGAAAGTGGCAAGAGGGAGGGAGCCAAGTTGGAGTGTGGGGGAGGCCCAGCGGCAGAAATTGGATACTTCATCAAGCCAACCGTTTTCTCGAATGTCACCGATAAAATGCGCATTGCCAGAGAAGAGGTGATTACTTTTCGGCAAAATTTACCCATTGCCATTTGTATTGAAGGGTACAATTTGACAAACATGCATTCAGAAATTATGAGTATTAGAAGGAATTTTTATTCCAGGAATAGAAATTTAAGATGCATGACTATACATAATAGGTTCAATAATTAACCACGTTTGCATAAAGATGCAAAATTGATCAGTATCTTCATCTTCTCAGCAGAATATTTCCCAGGAATTGTTTTTTCTTAAATATATACATATCAAGGTATTATTCATCAGGGACAGTTTCCAATAGGTAAAAAATGTCATTCTTATGGGGTATCTTTGCCTGCCCTCTGTGGTGGACAAGTTCTTGGGTAAAACTTAATTGGCTTTTTACCTGTCCAGTTCAGCTGATTTGCATATTTTATTTTTATATATATTATGATGGAACACGCTGCCATATACACCCATCCGGCAAGTTTCAAACCCCCCTACTTTTCTCCTTGACGCTCCCGAGAAAAAATGGGGTCTGGGAATTTTTTTATTGAAAGAATAGTGACCTTTTCCCCAAGGACGAGCCACTATCTGGTAGAGCGAGGAGAGATCTGACCTCTAGGGAGTGAGTTCTAGGCCTCATGCAAACGGGTTTCATGCAAAACAGGAAGCAGTTGACAACCATGACTGGGCTCAGGCCAATGAGAGGACACGACCACACGCTATTTAATCAGATACCCAAATTTATTTTGAAACAGATGAACAAAATGATGAAAGACCGTACTCTTATAAATAGTGATGAATGGGAGTGATTGATTGGTGAAACACTAATGACAAGAGAAAATACTTGACAAAAATGGGAATTAGACTAAAAAACTGCGAGAAAATTATACTCTTAATTCTAAGGAGGAATGATAATTGGTATGCAAAGGAGACAAAACATGGAATGGTCACTTGACAAGCTTCTCGCCATTGCAGTAAAATGAGTCTTACATGAATTGGACGGGAGAATTGTTACATAAGATACTTTCATTGCTTGGAACTTAATCAGTTGCGTTGACCCTTTTTGATTGGTGCAACACTTTCACTTGTGGTTCGGGATGAGTGCGTGGTCAAGGGGCAGTCTTGGAGGGTTTACTTGGTCTTCTTGAGGAGGGAGATTTCAGCTTTGGACAGTACTTAAGTGCTTTGGGTGTGGCTCCTGGCCATTGCACCTCTTCATGGTGCCTGAACTGCGCAGACTCATGGTACAGTGTGGGAACGGGTTCACAGCAACGTCGCATGTCCAATAATCATTTTTTGCACATTCTTACTTAGATTCACTGTCATAAGCTCTCTTTAGCCGTATAATTTAATACTAAATCAAAGCAATGTGGTCAGAGATAATGGGAAGGACATGAGTTGACATAGAGAAGACATGACATGATATTATCTTATTACACTGGGATCAAGGACCTTACTCTGGAATAGTGCGAGTCTGCCCATTCAAACTTTTCTCAGAAATGACAATCCATACAATTTGGGTGGGATAATAGAAGGAGAGGATGGTGGGCAAACATACAAGAACCTTTCCCCAGCAGTCGTCCTAGCAAATATAGAAATGTTTCCCACAGTTAATGGCCTTTCATAGGAAAAATATTGATGGGCTCATTATACATACGAGATCAAATCTGGAATGAGCCTTACTTTAGGATACAAGACTTTGAGATTACGCACATTATTTGGTTACTATTATCATTGTTGCGAGTTGATGGTCTGACTCCAAATCTAACATTGTTGTCTTTTGTAGATATTTGGACCTGTGCAGCAAATTATCAAATTCAGGACCCTTGAAGAAGTGATTGCCCGAGCCAATGACACTCAGTATGGACTTGCAGCAGGCATTGTCACAAACAACCTTGACAGGGCCCTCACATTTGCCCAGTCCGTCCAAGCTGGCTCGATGTGGTAAATGTTGTTATTCTTTCACAGTTTCTTGAAGAGGTTCGGTGGTTTTACTCAACTTAAGAGAATTCAATGAAACTTACTGGAAACCTTAATTTGGTTGTCTTAAAGCTTCCTGATTTTTTCAGAATTATTTGTCGCAGATTTCTAATGATATTTGAACGAGAAGTGGGCATGAAAATACACGGGTTGTTATGGGAACACAAGGCTTTATTCATCATAAAGAACATTTTCATTTTAATTCAATGTATAATAATTTATATCATCGATAGAAAAATGTACATGTGTCAGATTTTCACTCCGAGTGCTTGAATAAATCCCTCGTACGCATTGCAGATTGTGTGAAATTGGCACCACGGGTAAGGTACTTGAACGTGGATGAATAACTTGCAGGATGCAAAGAAAAGGCCCAATTCCCGATCAAATATCTTAAAAAAACCTGCGGTAAATAATTCTGAAAATTTGCTGGTAGCTTTAGAACAATATTATAATACTTAAAGAAGTTTCATTGAATTCTCTTAAGTTGGGTGAAACCTCCTTAAATGACCCATGAAAAAATTGTCGTTTGCAGCATGCCATATACATAGTTAACTGTATTGGTTCACAGTGATTTTTATGATAGTAGAAATCATGCAGTCTTAATGTATTTTTTTCAGGGTGAACTGCTATGACATTGTGATTCCTCAGGCTCCTTTTGGAGGGTTCAAGAGGTCTGGTTTTGGAAGAGAATTGTAAGTAAATTGCTGCGTTCACATTAGTTATAACTAATGTAGTGACATTACCATCAATATAATGGAATAAAATTCCTATATTGAACGCAAAATACTTTCACCCAAGATTAACGAGAAAAATGAACTACAAGTTTCAACTTTTGGTTTAAATGAAGAAATACTCGCACACTGACAATCCCTCTTCACCTGCTCAAATTTCCAGGGCTTTAAGTGTCCCTCATTGAACTTTAAAGCTAAAAAATCATATGGAAAAGCAACAATAGTAAAAAAAGTGAAATATCCCAGCAAAATAACTTTTACCTGGTATCTCCGAAGAGAAAAAATTCTGGTTTTGGTAATCTTTCTCACAGTTGTAAATACAGCTAATCTGAAAGCTTGCTACCCCATGAGGCAACAGAACAACAGTGATATTAGGGGAGTGGGAAAGGAAACTAGGTACCTATTAGTCGAAGTGCAATGTTCTACTAAGTTCATATAGGGGCAATGGTCATTTTCATTCATAAACCAGCGTGGTACATAGCAGTTCCTTAATGGATTTGCTAAAGATTAAAATCAATTTCTGCATAGAGGACATGAGCATTCAGATGATATGACCTGTATGAACTTAGGTACCGAATATAATTTGACAAATCTTTAGCTCAATGCACCATAAATAATAAGCATGATCCTTAGTAAATGTTTTCATGCAAAGATCACACACCGACGTTGATAAATTTATTTCACAAATAATTACAGCTGTCTCGCTTCAATTTAAGTAAACCAAAAACTTGTATTTTCACTTGTGCCCTGATGGTAGTAAACATTAAATAACTTCAACAACAATACATTGAGAATTCAAAAAATAATGTAGGAACTGATTCAAGCCTCCATTCAGTATATTCATGCGTTGTAAAATCCATACCGAGCCATAAACTCGACAAATATTTTTGTGACTCAATAACATGGCATAAAGCTACAAGGCAGTAAATGCATGTGGA
Source organism: Pyrrhosoma nymphula (assembly GCA_963573305.1). Taxonomy (NCBI): domain Eukaryota; kingdom Metazoa; phylum Arthropoda; class Insecta; order Odonata; family Coenagrionidae; genus Pyrrhosoma; species Pyrrhosoma nymphula. Next base: position 49,148,065 of record OY754333.1, on the reverse strand, counting down.
AAGATGAAGTTCATAGCAAATATGTAACATTTGAAAATGCATTTCTCTTTGCAGAGGAGAGGACTCACTGAAGGAGTACTTGGAGGTGAAAACTATCACCATCAAAGTGCCCCAGAAAAACTCCTAAAAAGACCACAGCAAGGAAAAAAAAGCACAATGGATCAAAATGTATCTCTGACTTTTGTGAAATGAAATAAATTTTTAAAGTATAATAAAAGTATTTATTATGTACATTATTTTAATTTACAAATTTAACTATAGTCACATCAAATTATCTCTATGAATGAACAGACACCCATCTACTCAATAACTTAATTACGTGTCACTCTTCATCATCTCCAGGGATTCCTAATTCTTGGTCGCTCCACTTGGTTGGGTCAGGATACGGAAACTCACCCTGTTTCAACGAAATAACAATTAGAAGAATGAAATTTAGCAAAATCTCAATACTGAATGAATGAAAAGGGTGTTTCGTCAAGCTCATTTAAACAATTAAGTAAATGATATCCATTTTTTTCGCCTACAATGTGGAGTGCCAGCCAATAAATCTTACAGAGCAAAAACAAAATTTTACAATAGAATCTCTCAATCTGTAAACTTCAGGTGAAAATTCTCCAATCTTAAAAACCTCTCCCTCTTCCATTTTTAGACCATTCAAAAAACATAAACATTTTTTAAAAACAACTTCTCAGGTTTGGATTACAGGGAGAGAATACTTATTCAACTTCAACGAATTCTGTTAGAAAACTGAAGATGATTCCTTAAGATGAACACCTTAGAGTCATTCTCACATATGTGGTTATTTCTTTAAATATTACTTCTGGATTGGAATACATTACAATGAAATCATCTCGGGCATCCAAACAGGACAATCTGGGTTAACATGTAAACTTGTAATAGTTGCTACAACAAGTTTATTAAAATAATATTAAAATAACCCTTCAGCAAGGCTTTAAACCGATAGATATATGAAAAAAGATCGAATGTCTTATAAACAGAAATAAAAATTACACTAATGTAACAGTAGCAAAGGGGACAAGCTGATGGTATGGTGAGAAGGTGACGTGATCCAGATTAAGGCAATCATAGAAGATTAAAAGTTACTGAATCTATCTCAAAATGACATATAGTGAGGGGTAAACTGCACAGAAAAAACGCAGATGACAAACTAGTAGAAAGTAGAAAACTTTTCCACGGCAATATCGAATGAAACAATACCTTTTCTTTAAGATGTGAATTCATATAGAAAATACACTAAACTTACAGTTATATGCTCAGGCTCATGCCATAAGTGCCAAAGAATCCACCACCACATAAATCCCCCAACTGCTTCGGCGAGGAATAAATTCGCTTTCGAATGACGATGATCTGCTACTCGGTATCTCCAACTGTGGATATACATCAAAATTGGCCAGTGTAAATTATCAGTGGTTGCACTATGTTCACCAAACGCTCGTATAAAAGGAGAAGAAAGATCAATAAAATAAATTAATGCATGTTTCACTTTTTTATAAGAAACCCAGGTCATCACCAACTTTTAACAATTTGGACACATTTCACTTACTGTCCACTGTTTCGTATGCTGCCACTCGAAATTGTATTTGCGGACTGTTTCCTTTGTTCCGCAAAAAGTCTACGAAGCACGAGACCTCCTCTAGATATTAACATGGTGTTAAAAGAAGGTTTAAACTATAATTTTACTAGACGCTAGAGGACAACAGCAACCAACCTCCTTCCTCTACCTGTAGCGGAAGGCTACCGTCAATTGTCGCCAAACACAAGAAAACGATAATAGTTACATTAGTCAGCACTAGGTGGCAGCTATTGCCAAAAGTCTCTGCAATTTGTCCGGCAGTTATAAACAGAAGAACGATTAGAAGGTCGAAAATTATAGTGTTTTTTGAGAACAACCTCGTCAAATCAACTCAAATTTAGTCGAGTATCATTAAAATATTTTAGACACTTTCTACTTTTGATTCTTGTGAGTGTTTTGTAAGAACAATAAGAAGAATGAAAAGTCTTTTCACCTTTGAGGATACTGGAGAGCACGGTGAGTTTTCCAAAGCCTCTTTTTCATGAGCAAATGGTCAATGGTGCGCACAAATTGGGGTATTAACTCAAAGTAAGTCACAAATAATTTTTGATGCAACGGGGAAACATGAGATTTTAGGAAATTTGGGAGGGCGTTTAAAAAAATGATATTGTATTGTGGGGGGGACATTGACATATGGGCCATTGAGTATGGAGGGGTGAGGCCACTGCAAATCGTTGAGTAATATTCATTCATCCTTGAAACCTCAAAAAGAGTTTGCCATCGTATGAAATTTTGGCAAAAGATTGTTATGCCATTTTATAAGTTAGTGAAGTTAATCCGGGAGCTGATCGTGTATTTTGTATATGATTCTGGAATTACTGATTTGTATGCATATGTATACCTACCGGTATAGCGAAATTTGGTGGCACTCACCAGCGGAGGATTAGAGGACACTGAACGTAAACCAAGCATTGATGAGAGGGCAATGTTATTAAAGGACTCCCGCAGGGTCCTCTGGAAAAAGGCTCAACTGCTTCAACCCACATCTCATGCATGCTTTCCTCTCCTTTGCGTCATGATCTTCTCAAGCGAGTGCCACCAAGTTTCGCTACACCTATACCTATAGTTACCTTTGCATCGCTACCTTCGATTGGAATTATATAAGTCTCAGTAATTTGCTATTTTACCCTGATTTCTCTAACTGACAACATTGAATACTATAATGTCCCAAAGATATCCACGAAATAACCGGATGTCATATTATTTGTAGTTTAGGATCGTCAACAGGGATTTTATGCTCAAAAAGAGTCAACATTCGACAATGCGCATACGGGTATCTCTGGATAATATACATAACTACATTAACACTAATCTCTTTCTTATTCATACGTTATCAACATGAAGTACACATGTCCAAGTTATCTTTCTTACGAAATAAAAAATAGTAAGTTTTATTATTTATTAAAAATATTTAATTTATTTGTTTTTAATGAAACTGTTAGTTTTATATGCTAATTTACGTAAACCTGTAAAAAGTGCAACTGGCCAATAATTTTCTTTGCAAATAACATAAATTACTTTACTTTCCTGCGAATTATTTTTGATGTCTTTTTGCACAAAGGAACTCGAGTAGTTGTCAGATTTACCGTTCAACATTTTTCATATGATAGTCGTAGTTGGTAGTTTTTTAGGGTGGGAACCGAATTTTTAGGTCATTTGCGTCTTTAAGCATTACTGGGTAGGTTAATAAGAGTAAGATTACTGAGGGAGTGGATGAAGGGTGGAGAGACACTGATTGTTTGACGTAACCTGCACTTAACGGAAGACATCAAGGGGTGCAGAACTTTACGGTTTATCCGAAGGATGAAGTACTGCGCTGGACGTGCTTTACACGTAATAGCTCCCGTATCGGGATTTCATTAATTAATCGCCTGCATTTCCAGGATTCGAACGCGGGCCCTCGGGATGGGAAGCCATTACTCGCGCCTCCACATTGGTCTTATCCAATTTTCCCATCAAGTTTTCCCTTTGACATTCTTGCATTAATCCCATGGCCAATATTACGATTAATTTTTTTGTGATAACCGCTGGGTGCTAATTTATTATAAACAAGACGTAGCGCATTTTATAACATCAGAAAGAGTGCTCTGCTAATGCATATGTTAATCCGAGGGTCGCGGGTTCGAGTCTCACTTGGGGTGATATTTCACCACTCATGACATGGCTGTTTGTATTCTCCCGTTATTGTTACTCATACTCCCGTTGTAAAAGGCCAATGTTTCTGTATACGCGAATCAAGATATAAATTAAAAAAAAATTGTTGTCGAAAACTTCTTTTTTTTTACTAATGCTGATGAACGCATTTATAAAGCACGATGGAAATGGAGTTCGTATTCAGACTTTGAAGATCGTCCTCGTGCAATGAAGAATCATTGCAGACGATTTGCAAAGATTATAATATTATTTGCAGTGACAATCATGCGAGGGTTGATTTTGGGACACTATCATAACTAGGATCGTAATATTATGCCGTGAGCCGTGTAACATTTGGAGGATCTAGTTTTTTCCCCACTTTTCTCTTTTTTCACTTCTATCTTTTAGGTGGTTTGAGCAAGATAGTTCTCTCGTCATAATGGAGACCGTATTCAAATTTTATTTTTTGACTTAAGCGTGTGTAATAATTATGAACTAAATATTGTAATATTAATGGCGCAAAGATATAGTTATACATGACCAAAAATTTCAGTAATTGAATAAATAAAGCTGCACAAGTCTCTAACTTGACTCATTTTTTCCCGCCGTACGGCTGAAAACCCTTCAACACAGCAGGTTTTTTACGATTCTGTCAAAATTACTGTGGTGAGTGATAGATTATTTTTTATGAATAAGTAGTTGAGAAAAGATGCAATCTACACACTTTTAGTTTTTTGACGTAATCTAGGTGTTAGAAGTTGGTAATTTATTGAATATTCTCCCTCAGGAGCGCACAGCCATAATCTATCTCATGTAAAACAGCTCATGTTTTTAGGCAAATTGCTCAAAAAGTAGTTCGGCAAGGGGTTGATATTTTGATATAATTGGAAAGATGAGAGTTTTTTCGGTAATATGAGGCCAAATTCATCAAATTCTAGGTGAAGTGATTTTTCGCTCAAACTACCTACCTTAAATAATACCAACAAGGACACGTATGCAAAGTTTCACGGAAGTCTGTACATAAACGACAATCGTTCCAACCATCTTCCGTGTCACCTTGAAACTGGCGTGATATGAATGTTTCTACAGTAATTAAGTTGTACAAAGTAATGGTCGCCTGCCTGTGGTTCTCTTGTGGTCACGAACTGTCCGAGGGAAAGAAGAAGATGTTTAAACAAACCGTTATAGTACTTGTCCCCATTTTCTACTCTAGTTTTACGATCCTACCAATCTGGTTACTGTGGATTTTTTGTGTCGGATTTTTTGGTGTCGGAATCTCAGACCCCCTGTATCTTTCTGTAAAAATGTATCTAGATTGGTTCCTTAGAGTTCGGGGGGACTCCCATCTTAGCTCTTCCAATATCTCGGTAAAACTGAGTTTTTTCAATTACGCTTTTTTATCAATCTTTGCTGGACCTTCTTAGAACCCAACGTAATCAACTCTTTCCTTGTTGAGCCCAAGAGGGTTAGGAGATTTCGAAGTACCTACTTCACTTGTTTTGAAGATAGTTTCGTCCATCTGGTGAGCTGTGCTATGCTAACCAGTACCTACCTTTGCTCCAGAAGTTCATGATGGTGCATTCATTATTACTTAATTAAAAACTTCAATATTTACAGTGATCGGGTTGGTGTGGTGGCTAGAAGACAAGCTTCCTGTCCCTCGTACCCGGGTTTTAATCTTGGCGGAGATGGAGTTTATTCAGTAGAATTCCGATTCCTACTTGGGTACTGAGGATAACTCTGCCTTCGTCACAATGATGATTTCGTCGATGAAACTCAATGATCACCGGCGGTCCTTCATCCGAAGATTAGAAGGTAAGCTGCAATTCTTCACTCCATTCTCCTCTCATTCAACCGTTTTTTTCTTTTATATTTCTTCATCTCAACGTACAGATCATCATTTCCTTCGTGAATTCCATTGCTGCTCTTCTGCAAAACTAGAGATGATGATCGTTTATAAATTATTAATTTTATATTTTGAATTCTAAAGTTAGCATTTACAAAATATGGACGATGCGTTTAATTGCAAAGTTGATTGATATCTGACGATATTTCAGTAACTGCTGAGCACATAACGATGAAATTTGCCACACAGTACCGCCTTTACTCCTAGAATGATAAATATTAAAAAAAATTAACTACCCTAACGGGACTTGAAAAATTAAGCGTATGTTATGGAAACCATGCATTGAAATCAATTGAAAAATTTAAGCAGGGTGTCTCATTTTGTGACTTCAGAATCTGATAACTACATTTAATGCAACGAGACATGGACTTACTTCGCTGCACGAGAAAGTTTAAATTCTACCGTCTGATTTCGACGTTATGGTCTATAAATAAAAATAATCGAAAAAACGTAGTATTTTGGCGTTTTCTTCGCCTTTCTGTGCAGGTGTATTTCTCTTATTTCGTCATTATTTCTCTTTTTCTTATGTAGAATGGGCGGAACAATATGCCACGTCGATCTGAAACTTATATGGACGGAATTTAAGTAACCTTTGCTTGTGACCTCTGAATAGTGCCGGACCAAGCTATTTTACAAGTGTGGGCAAATTTTTATTTGGTCGTCCGTAACAAATAATTTATTTCCGATTGTGATTTGTTAAACCGCGAGTTAGTGACGCACATAAATATACACTAGTATACAGTCTTAAAAGCATGGAAGGAAGTATTATTAATTTTATACTTCACAGGAGAAAGCATTATCTTTACTTGGAAACTTTATTTGTGCATTTCCGATGAAAAAAAATCTATTAACTTGAAGGCCAAATAATTTCAGTTATTTTTTTATTTATAACAAGTTACGGCATACAAAACATGGAATGTTAGCACTTTTCCTAATTTTTTCGATTGCACCGTTTCTAACCAAGGGAACTCCAAACTTGTTTTCCTTTCCGTCCACCGCAGCTTCTCCATCCTCCTCCACACCCACATCTCGAACGACTGCAGCCTATTCTTTTCCTCCTTTATCAGATTCCACGTTTCGGCCTCATAATACGCCATATTTTCAAGCTCTTTACCATACTCTTCTTTTTATCCGTACCCAAGGTCCCCGTTATCAGCTTCCTCATATTACTGGATGACTCCTTAGATAATGCTATTCTACTCGTAATATCTTTGCTAGGCCCATCTTCTTCCAGCGTACTTCCCAATTAATTAATATGTCCTACTTGCTCCATTTTGTGCCCTCCTACTTTAATGGCCAGCCTCACTTTAATTGTACTAGAGAATCTCATTAGTCTTGATGTTCCTCTCATACTTTTGTTTTCTTATGATTTATCTTTTTTCTGTACTTCCCGCACTGAAATTATAATGAATCTACTGAAGCTTGTAATCCCTTCGACGATCGACTAACCAACGCCTGGTCGTCCGCGAATCTAACAGACTTTGTCAGCTGGTCTCCTACTTTGATTCCCACCCTTAATTCTTCCAGTGCCCCTCTTACCGTTTCCTCAGCATAAATGTTAACAAAGGCGACAACGGGCAGCCCTGCCTTATCCCACTGTCTATAATTGCCCTCTCCGAATCGCCGTCATCCACCCTCACCTTGGGCCATACATAAGTTTCGGACGCGTCTCCTATCACGGCAATCTATTCCTATTTTCCCGAGTATCTGCATTCGTTTTTCTCAATTTGTTCTGTCAAACGCCTTTTCGAAATCCGCAAAGCAAGCAAAAGCGTCCTGATTATACTCTATGTTTCTTTTTATAAGTTTTCTCACCACCGCAATCGCATTCCGAGTTCCCTTCCTCTTTCCTGAACCCAAAATAGTCAAAGCCCAAGTGGTAATTTACTCTTTTCTCCAGTCCTTTATTGATCGTTTCAAACAAAAATTTTGTCGCGTGGGAAAATACACTACTTGTTCTATGTCCCTTACAGTCCAACGCTATCTTCTTCTTAGGGATAGGTATTAATACCGTTTTCACGAAATCCTCTGGCCATGCTTCTTCCATGTTTCATTCATTCATTACAGTAATCTACAGGTTAGAGGTTGGTTATGATGAAAGTCAGAGAATATCCAACGAACTCTTGCGCGTGCGGTGCCCTTTCTACCTCTAGTATTTCTTTCTTCATATCAGCATAAGTCCTACCTTTCTTCATCTCGTGCATAAAGCCTAGTCTCTTCCTTCCCCTTCTTCGCTTACCCAACGCCCTACCCTCTATCACGGCCTTCAGCAAACCATCGCCCCTCATTACCCTTACCAGCCACCTACCCTGTCTTCCACTAATCTCATCTATAAGCTTCCTCTCCTCGTCCACCATGTCAAGCACTTCCTCATTTGTCTTCCTTTCCGTCCAACGCACCTTCTCCATCCTCCTCCACATCCACATCTCGAAAGCCTTCAGCCTATTTTCGTCTTCCTTTCTCAAGGTCCAAGCATTCTTTGTCCTAGAGAATCTCATTACTTTTGTTTTCTTATTATTAATCTTCATTCTGTATTTCTCGCACTGCATTTCCAGTGCATCTACTAAAGTTTTCAATCCTTTCGATGACTGACTGACCAACGCCTGGTCGTCTGCGAATCTAACCGACATTATCCTCGTTTCTGCCCATTACAACGCCACACTCCATATCAAGCTCTTCACCAGCCTCTTTTTTACATCCTTACTTAATGTGGCCGTTAACAGCTCCCTTCTATCATTGAACGCTTCCTTCGCAAGCGCTATTCTCCTCCTAATGTATTTGCTACTATGCCCATTTTCTTCTAGCGTACTACCCAAGTAATTAAATTGTTCTACTTGCTCCAGTTTGTGACTTCCTACTCTTTTCGCTTTCTTTGTCCAAGAGAATCTCATTACTTTTGTTTTCTTATTATTAATCATCATCCCGTATTTCTTGCACTGCTATTCCAATGCATCTACTAAAGTTTGCAATCCTTATGATGACTGACTGACCAACGCCTGGTCGTCTGCGAATCTAACCGACTATTCACTGGCCTCCTACTTTCATTCCAACATCTAGCTCATCCCATGCCTCTATTACAATTTCCTCAGCATAGATTTTAAAAAGTAACGGCGACAACGGGCACCCTTGCCGCACCCCACGACCTTTTACTGCCCACCCTGATTCACTGTCAGCTACCCTTAGCTGAGCCCTCTGCCCCATATATAAGTTTCGGATGAGTCTCCTATCACGCCAATATATTCCTATTTTCCCCAATATCTGCGTTAGTTTCTCCCAGTTTACTCTGCCAAACGCCTTTTCGAAATCTACAAAGCAAGCGAAAACATACTGATGTTCCATACAACACCCATATGCTCTATGTTTCTATCTATAAGTGTTCCCATTAGCGCAATCGCATCTCTGGTTGCCCTCCCCTTCCTGAACCCAAATTGGTCATCGCCTAAATACCAGTTTTCTCTGCTCTCCAACCTTCTAAATAGTATTCTAGGCAAAACTTTTGTCGCGTGCGAAATTAAACTGATTGTTCTATATTCCTCGCATTCTGACGCTTTCTTCTTCTTCAGGATAGGTATTAATACTGCTTTCACGAAATCCTCTGGCCATACTCCTTCCTCGTAGAATCTGCGAATAAGTTCGAAAAACGATTTTCTCCCCTTACTACCTAGATTCTTCAGTAGCTCCGAAGGTAGGTTATCGGTTCCCACGGTTTTTCTACCCTTCATCTCTCTTAATGCCCTCTCTGTTTCGCTGTCATGTAACTCTGGTCCGAGGTTATCCTTGTCTATTGTTCCTTCATCCTCTAGATCTAGGCTACAGGGTCTATTCTCGCTGTCATATAGCTCCTCTACGTATTCTCTCCATCTTTCCTGGATACCATCCTGTTTGGATTAATATCTTCACTGTTTTGTCCTTAACCTTTGGTATCGTTTGACCTCGCACTCCACCCGATAACATATTCACCTTGGCGTATAAAGCGCTCACTTCCCCCTCCTCCTGCATTTTTTCCATTTCCTCGCATTGTCCCTTCCCCCAGTTTTCTTTTGCCCGATTGGTCACTCGCCTGAGTTTATTATTCAATTCCTTGTACTTCCTCTTGCCTAAGTCGGTGTTGACGTTTTTCCATATCCTTCTCTCCTCCATTTTCCTTATCATTTCTTCCGTTACCCACTGCTTCTTAACCCTCTACTTTTCTACCGTTCCTATTATTTTCTCTGCCGCTCCTGCGATGCCTGTTTTTATAGTCTTCCATCTTTTTTCTATTATTCCCATCCGCTTTGCTTCACCTATGTTCTTTTCTACCAGCTCTTGGTATTCCCTCCTTTTCAACCCTTTCAATGCTTCAAGGTTCCACCTCTTTATCTTCCTACCTTTACAAATCCTTTTGAATCTAACTTCACACTGCATAATCTCTAAGTTATGATCTGAGTCCGCATCCGCCCCTGGATAGCTACTCGAGTTTTATACAGTGTTCCTAAACCTCTGCCTAACCATTATATAATTAATTTGGTATCTCCCAGTATCACCCGGCATTTTCCATGTGTATCTACGCCTGGGGTGATGTTAAAACCAAGTGTTTGTCTTTGCTAATTTATTTCTTCTACAAAACTCAACTGCCTTTTCACCGCGATCATTTCTTCTTCCTAGCCCAAACCCTCCCACTTCTAATCCGTCCCTCCCTTCCCCCACCACTGCATTCCAGTCACCCTTTACTATCAGTTTTTTCTTTCCCGGCACTTCTCTAATTATTTCTTCTATTTGCTTGTACACCTACTCCTGCCTATGGTTGCTCGTAGGCATGTATACCTGAACCAGTACGAAATTCGTCGGTCGTGCTTTTATTTCTACCACTAGTATCCTGTCGCTCAGCTGTTCAATATTTACCACCCTCAGCCCCAATTTTGTGTTCAGTACCATGCCTACCCCACGTTGACTCTCATCTCCCTCACTATAGATTACCCTGTAGCTATCACTCCAATAGTCCCCGCTATCCTTCCATATATTTCTATCGCATAATCCCAAAGTATCTATTTTTCCTTTTTCCATTTCCTGCTTTATATTTTCAAGCTTCTCGGCCCTCATCATGGTCCTTACATTCCAAGTTCCTATTTTTACCACTGTTTTCCTCATCCTCTTCCTCTTTTTCCTCTTCTTCTCTCTCCTACCCCTTGTATCCACCGATGATGATGCTGTGCAAGGATTTCGTGTGAAGACGCGGAGGCCTTGCCTCCCCCGCTGCCGGGCACGATACCCGCCCTAGTGGGCGGGATCTCGTAGTTGCCAGGAATAAATTCTCTGTGAATGACTTTCATATTCTAGGAAGTGATAGTTGAGAGGTATTCCCACGCTACTCAACGGTATTTTTAACGTGACACCATCACTTAACTACCTTTCGTCTGGCTCCTACCCTTCGACCTATCTGGCATGGGTGGCCCTACCAGGAGCAATAGTACTTGCTCCTGCCAGTCCAGCTCTAGGGGTCATTGGAACGCACAAGCCCTTTCACCACGTCAAGGTCGTAGTTCAAGGAAGAGCTTCTTCCATGTAGATCCTACGAATAAGTTCTGAAAAAGATCATCTTCGCTTATTACCCAAATTTTTCAGTATCTCCGAAGGTATGTTACCTGCTCCCACGGCTTTTATTGCTTTCATCTCTCTTAATACCCTCTCTGTTTCGATGTCAAGTATCTTTTTCCTCCTCTTTCTCTTTTTCCTCTTCTTCTCTCTCCTACCCCTTGTATCCACCGAGGGCTTCCCACCACCTCGAGTATCGAGAAGTTCCTTTAGGGCAGGGCGAACCTTTTGCCGAACTCACCTGTGCACTTTTTGCTTCACCTGTATTCATTTCCAATAGCTTCTGGTATTCCATCGTCCATTTCGTCTCCTTCAATGCTTTCTCAAAACACCTCTTCATCCTCCTACTTTTATAAAGCATTTTGACTATAGCATCACAGTTCATCACAACTAAGTTATGATCCGAGTCTTGTAGCGCTATCGGGAGAAGGAGCAGATTTTCTCGCCGATAACCCTCTTGAAAACACAAACTCTTTCCAAGCTCGGGTGAGAAAAATGAGGAAAACGAACGAAACACAAGTATTATCAATCATAAACTTAACTTATCAATATATTTTACAAATCACAAAATAGAACCAAACCAATTACAATAATTTACCCATAGGTCGAGTGCCAGGCGACCGTAATCAAAGTTTCCAGTCGGAAAATAGTTTAAGTTTAACAAGTACGAGAGGTTGAACTTCTCTCTTAAGTACAAAAGTGACTTAGTCAGCAGGCTCACACAACGGTGTTACTCGGTCGGCGTCTCGGAAGCAATAGAGAGCGAGCTTAGACACGAGTCCGCTGAGGAGGGGGTCTGTCGACAAGGACGAAGGTGGAATGGGTAAGGTCAGGAGGTTGGCGATTGGTAGCCTTGGAGGGGAGGAAATAATGGGATGGGTGATAGATAGGGTGGCAGTTTTTAATTGGAGCGCCAGGAACTGTTTTCTGGCGTCGGCCGCAGAATACAGGATCACAGCCTTTTTGCCTTGGTCAGGATGACCGCATTTTTGGTATCCTTCCTCACTTTACTGGCTATAAAAGCGGGGCAGGACCTGGTGAGGGAAAGGTGCGGCGAAAGGTGCGGCGAAAGGTGCGGCGAAAGGTGTGGCAGAAGTCGTGGCAGAAGTCGCTGGCAGTAGTCGCTGCATTTTGTAGTCGTAGGCATTTTGGCCGTCGTTGGCGCACATGTCGTTAGCGCGCATGTCGTTCGGGCAAGTCCTTCGGCTAAGTCCGGAGGATAAACAGTCCGCAGAGGAGAAACTGTCCAAAGAGGAGAATTGCCCAAAAAAACAGGGGGGAAAATGCCACAGTCTGCATTACCATCATGTACAAATCCTTTTGAATCTAACTTCACACTGCATAATCTCTAAGTTATGATCTGAGTCCGCATCCGCCCCTGGATAGCTACGCGAGTTTTATACAGTGTTCCTAAACCTCTGCCTAACCATTATATAATTAATTTGGTATCTCCCAGTATCACCCGGCATTTTCCATGTGTATCAACGCCTGGGATGATGTTTAAACCAAGTGTTTGCTGCTACTAATTTATTTCTTTTACAAAATTCAACTGCATCACCGCGGTCAGTTATTGTCCCTAGCCCATAGCCTCCCACTTCAAATCCATCCCTCCATTCCTCCACCACTGCATTCCAGTCGCAGTACGTTTTTCTGTCCCGGTACCTCTCTCATTATCTCTTCTAGTTGCTCATGTACCCCATCCGCCTCTTCCTCCCTCTGGCTACTTCTGGCATGTTCACCTAGACCAATACGAAATTCGTCGGACGTGCTTTTATTTCTACCACTAGTATCCTGTCGCTCACCTGTTCAATGTTTACTTCCCTCTTTCCTAGTTTACCATTCGGTACCATAGCTCCCCCACGTTGACTCTCATCTCCTCCACTGTAGATTACCGTGTAACTATCACTCCAATAGTTCCCGCTATCCCCCCATCTCAGCGCGCACAACCCTGAAGCATCATTTTTCCCTTCCTCCATTTCCTCTCTAATATTTTGTATCTTCCCAGCCCTCATCATCGTCCTTACGTTCCAAGTTCCTATTTTTACTGCTGATTTCCTCCTCTTTTATTTTTCTCCTTTCTCTCTTTCCTCTTCTTTGTATCCTCTAATGACATTTTTGTGCCAGGATTTCGTGTGATGACGACCGCGGAGGCCTTGCCTCCGTCACTACCGGGAACGACACCCGCCCTAGTTGGCGGCGTCCCGTAGTTGCCAGGATTCAATTCTCAATCATTGACTTTCATACTCTGGGTAATTGATTGTTGGGAGGGCTTCCCACCCCAGATTCCCGGTATGGTATTTTTAACGTGACACCATCACGTGAACTACCCTTCGATCTATCTGGCATGGGTTACCCTAGGAATAGTAATTTCCCCGGCCAGTCCAGCCCTAGGGGTCATAGAAACGCGCTAGCCCTTCCACCACGTCAAAGTTGTAGTCCAATAGATGGGATATTACCCTTAATACCTGTATGATTTCTTGAAAGGACATAGAGATGTGAAATTAATTAAAAGCCTTCATTAATGACGTTTTGACATATTTATATATGATTTTCAACTAAGAAATGTATAGAGTAATAATTCGAGTTTAAACAAGTATTCATACCACAATCTTCGAAAATTTTAATGATGGGTTTAATGATAGGAATCAGTTCTTCCACGCCTAAATTATCTGCCATTTCAATGTCAATATAGTTGCTATCATTGTAGGAAGCAACCGTTGCTGGAAGGGTCAATAAAATCTCATTTTCGCAAACAAGTTCGAAAAAAAAACACTAAAGATCATTTTCACATCCATACAACAAAATTTCTCCCGGGGAATGATCGGAAATTCTGCGAGCGAAGACTCTAAACTCGTCGATAAGAAGAAGCTATCATTTTTTCTTTTGTTTCATGCATTAAAGCGGCTTCCAATTCAACAGAGCACTTTCTTTAGCAATTGTTATCAAAATTACTCGTTTTATCCACACCAAAAAGGAAAAAAACACCGAGTTATGTTTATACTTGCTCAAATATTTCAGTGACTTTTACGATTTCTGTATCGGGAATGGCATAAAGAATTTGACCATTTGAATTCGTTTCAGTGTTATTTATGACGTTTCGTGGGAAATTCAAGAATTGGATTTCTGAATAGCTATTTATAGCACTTCTTTCATCTGGAATATTCTTTGCTGAACTAAAATACGCTAATTTTATTGCGGTTTATTTAACCGTTACAAAGCTGTCTTCTGAAAAAATAATGTAATAGGATGAATTTCACGCAATACCACCACTTAGCTAGAAAAGTGGTATGTTGGGGTAAAAATTAGAATGACGATGGCGAGGATGCTGTTGGTTAAAACCATAACCCTTAATCTTAATCTAATGACGTTGTGTAGAAGTATTCCCATTTCCCCCCATAATGGATGTGCACCACGTAGTCATGACAAAATGAATCGATTTTTTAAATTGATTGACGTTTGAGTTCGGACAGTGAAATAATTAGTGTTATTGTCAAAAAAACACCAACCTGCTATGCATAACCTTAAATCAGACGAATCATCACAGATATCACCTTTATGAGATGACCTTTACTCTGAAGAACACACGTCAAAAAACTATAATGAGATTCACGCTCTGTCAATGACCGCTTTAGCAGAATTAAAGAAAATGAAGTTTGTATTTTGGGGTTTCACGTTTTTATCTCACTTTTACTCAGCAATGTGTGCCGGATGTTGTCATTTTTGGAAGGAACAATCTACCGGGGGTGATACTTCTGAGTTTTCTGAACGATCCTCTTAACGTAGTAGTTTCCTTTCCTGGCATGAACTCAATTTTTAATCTGTAAGTTGTCTCCATGCTTCGAGTTTTTCGAGGAACTATGTTTATAGCAATTATTAATATTAAACCAACCTAGTTCTTGTAGATGTATGTAATTTCAACAGTAAGTTGTTGTATAATTTTAGCCACAGTATCTTTCAGTGGGTTGGTGGCAAACATGTTAATGGAGGAAATTGTTAGTTCGTAGGTTTCATTGTGGATTTTGTTGAAGTTAGTCATGAGTGTAAGTGACCTTTATGATGCACTTTAGATGGTCATATAGGATGGAAATACTCACAGGAATTTAGTAACATTTTCCGATTTTCACCCTTTTTTCCACCCAATTTCAAAATCTTTAAAAAGTCACCGACTGTCCGCCCCTACGTCCGTCCGCCTGTGGCTTTTGTCCACGTTGCCTTTACTTGGGCCGCCACTGCCTTCGAGTATATATGTCATCTATGTACAATATATGATTTAGAACCCCAACGGATTGAATAAATTATTATTATTTTTATAGGAAATCAATTCGATCTAGGCGTCACGGGAAAATAACCCTTTCCGCGTCCGATTTGACTATGGCGCGCCAAGTTCGGGAGGCGATAGCAGCGCCACTCGAAGCGGACCACGCCGTCGTCGTCCGCCGTCCGCAGGCAGGAGTGAATTCAGTTGCTCTCACGCTCACGTTGAAGAAAGACGCGTCAGCTGCGGTGCCGCCTGCGAACGAACGGGTTTTCAAGTCGCTTGTGGGGGGAGCTACCTCTCTCTCTCGTGGTTTTAATGCATCGGGCGGAAGAGAGTGAAAACACTAGTGCCCCACGCGAACGCTAATCTGTTGTCCTCTCCCACGAGATGGTCACTGATAATTTAATCCAGACGAACAAGCATTGATGAAACGGCAATTGTTTTTTCTTTGCAAACGAACCGACCACTCGAGAAAACATTTTTCTTCAGGAAAAACGAATAATATATCTTATTTCTAATTTTTTTTTACTTCTCTTCAAGTTACGCCCCTTCCCTTGAGGGGTGATATGGTAAAACGATCATAAGAGTTGCGAATTGGACGACTCAGTGTTTTCATGGGATTTGAAAGTTAGAAAAAAAGTGTTAGAACTAAAGTTGTGCTACAGAGGTTTTTTTTGTGTTTTACCAACTGGTGAAGACGTCTTGGACTACTAGCACCATGACCAACTACAACCGCATTCGTGTGGTCGTGATGGGGAGCAGCAGGGTTGGAAAATCCGGTGAGTACCAATTCTCCTTTCACTCCTGCTTCGTAGATCGGACTTTTTTCGACGCTATTCTTTCACCGGTCAGTACTACCGATTTTTTTGCGGAGGATCGATTCAAAAATGGTGCCGGTATTTTTAATTTCGAGGGATGAGTCTGTGCCTTTTGCTTCAGAATTTTAAAGATTGCATTAACCTTCAGCTTCTTTTTGTTATACTCTATCAGTCGCAATCATAGATTTATGGTTAAACCCGGTTTGAGGAGGTTTTACAAATTCCTGGTATAAATGCGGATTTAAATGAGGCTAAAAGCTTTCGCTTCATAGTTATTTATAACTTTTGGCTCATGATTTACTTTTTATTGTAAGGATACTGTAAGTTTGGTTGGTTTTATGGAAGCGTCAAACGGATCTCTTTCTAGGACTCAGTAAGTCTCTTTGACTTTCTAAGACTCAGTTTTGCTGTCTTTGGACTTTTTCTTGACGGTATTCAGTATCGTCGCGATTTTTTCAAACTTTTAACATATGTATACCTTAAGTTTAACTTTCGGCATAAAACGAAGATATGAATAGTGGTGAAAGAGAAGGTCCGAACGAATTTACTTAGACTTGATCTGGAAAAGCGATGAATGCAGCCGCTGAGACATTCTCTTTAGGTCTCTTTCCCCACGGAGTCCAACGTTTATTTCTGTGCAAACCGGCGCCCTACGGTCGTGCCGCAGTGCCTTGACTCCTAGTGCACTGCTGAAGCGGCGCCGTTACGACGGCAAGTTTCGCTTGCACGGTGAGCGGGTGATATTGGCGGATTGGCAACGCAGTGGATGGAGCAAGCGTTTCTTTAGGGATGCTATGAACGACGGCTCCAGCGTCTTCGGCAGTTGCGTGCCGCTCTTTGCTGCCGGCGGCAGTCAATGCACCTCAGTCCTAGTGAATTTCGAAGATACAGGCGATGTGGTGTGGAAGTTCAACACGATAAATTTGAAAAGTTAAAAGCAATTTTCCACAAATAAAAGTTAAAAAAATACTTTATTACGACCTAGGTTTCGATTTTTTACATATCATCACCAAGTCCTGAACAAAGGTCTAATACCTGAAGATGATGTATAAAACATAGAAACCTAGGTTGTGATAAAGTATTTAAAAAAAACTTTTATTCGTGTGAAAATTGCTTTGAACTCTTCAACCTTTTGATTCTAGTGTTCTCAATGGAATTTCTGAAGGTATAGATTTTGTCGTGATTCGTGTGAATTAAAGGAGGCAATAGTTTTAAGTTTTGTGTAACTGGTGAAGGTTTTCTCTCGAAAAATCGAGTAAGTGTTTTCATGAGCTATCACCCGCGAGAGGAGATTTCAGATCGAGAAAAGTCGCGTAACATAAAACAATTGGTGGACACTTTGCGGAAAAGTTTTAATTATTTCAAAATAAACACTTGTTTTATCGTCTACACAGACGTACCCAATCTGACGTCAAAGTCTTCGTAAATGTTATTTCATAAGTAGGTATTCCGGCCACAAGTGTCACGTTTTGTTGTTCACGGTGTGCTCCAGTTGATTTCTATTTTTCATATCAAGCGTATTTAAGCGAATACTTCTAAATACCTTCAACCTGCCTCCGTACCTTTTCGTCTTTGCTGCGATTAATTCGTGAATAAGTTACTGAAGGAATGAATAAGTAGGAACATAAAAAAACTGTCTCAGGTACGCACGGTGCACGGGACCGTAAAATGTCATGGTAGGAAATGGACGGAAAAATATTTGCTGCAGTCGGTAATTTAGATCAAAAAGTGCATCTCGTAATAATTTTTGCATGTATCTATTAGTGCCAACTATGTGGGACTATGAAAGCTGAATAAACATTTTATTTTTGCGAAGTCTTTGTAAAAGATAGCTGATGAGTACACCTCCGGTTGTAATGCGGGAGTTTCCGGTATTTGGTAACTCACACCTTTAATTCATTCATTAAATTAAACGTCATTGTAATTCAGTAGTATTTGGGGTATTTTTAGTCGAACTGTTGTTTTTACTGATATAAGTACCGGTGAAATGATCGGTAAATTAAACATATAATATCACTTTTGCGTTGCATTAGCGGTCTCCGTTATTCCGAGTCTATGGTAGGTACGGTATCATGGAACTGTGATGATTTGGTGATTTGTCTTTGATTATCAGTAATTATTTCACATTGAACTCATCCCTTATTTTGCTGTTCTCTATCTCCGGACTAAACGCTTCCATATTTCTGTTAGTGCTGGAAGGTTTTAAATTATATTATACCAAATACTATCTTTAAAATATCCAAGTAAGACGAAGTCCGGAATGATTGAATAGCAGAGGACACTCGTATTGACCGTTGTAACATCGCTCCGTATTTTGTTTTGGTGTTGCTTCAGCATGTGACCGATTTATACCGAGTTGGTACATAATTATTTTTATAATCATGCCTAGTTTGTGTTTATTGTATGAATGAATACGTATTCTTCCTCGCTGAGAAGAATTTACAGGTTTATGAAGAGCGATAACCTTTTTGAGATTTTATAATCGTTACACGACGGAAACGAAACATTTGTTGCCGGTTGAAAGCATTGGAGGAACAAGATCTAACAAAAAATATTTCGCGAGTTGTATTTTCTAATAATCTATTCTCTCGTTTGCCTCGTTTTGCGCAAGTAAGTGCCCATTTCGAAAATCGGCCTTAAACGGCATTTTTACGTCGCTAACCAGTGGACAACGTTTAACTTGTTTTTTATTCTTTTGAGAGACTGATAACATAATTATTTCCATTATATATTTTAACTATTCAGCGTAGTAAAGCACGAATAATTTTTCTGTGGTTTGGTGTTGTACGAACCAAATGCGGGATATTATTTAATCCTTACCTCTAGTGGTGTCTGATTTGAGGTAAAAAAGCCAAGTTATTGGTTGGATACGATTATTTTAGTCTCAAATTGTTATAAGGAACACAGTTCAGAAGGCACGCATCCGGGAAACGAGATGCCTTCTTCGTGGTTTGAATGCACCGTGTAGGCGCTGAGCTAGCAATTCTTTAAGCTCTCTTCGTAGATCAAGAGATGGCGCGCGGAGGGAGTGCGTGGAAATTCCTTTTCCCCGCTTTTAGTTAGGTACCCTTTTATCACCTTATTTGCCCTCACAACAAACTTATCACGCTATTCAGATGCCTTACACTCGCATAAATTAGGGGTCGTGCATAAACTACGCTGCCGTTTTCGGTGATTTTTTTACCCCCTCCCCCCTTCGTTGACAACCGTAATATTTTTCCCAACCTCCCCCACACATGTAACTTTGTCTCTACACATGAAACTTTAACTTCAAAAATATTTTCTCAATAATTGAGTGAGTTTATTTTTGGGGATATGTAGAAGTGAGACAAATAAAGTAGCCGAACTAGATGTAATAGAACTATCTAATCTCAATTGGAACAAGTAATATTCATTTTTAAATTCTAAAAATCAACCGTGAAACACGGCTCAAGGTGCTGTGATAAAATTTACTTACCAAAGTTTTACTTTTTTCTCTAAATTTTCTATTAGCAGCTGATAAAATACCGACTCGAAATGCATTATTTCCTCCCATTTAGGATTGAATAAAAATGTTTCAAACTGTGAATGAGGAATCGACGCTTGCTATTCATTAGATGTAATGACAGTTTTCAGTCAACCCAATTAGCTGTTTGGGGAACGCGTCTAGGTGGCCGCGTGTTCGAATCTTGCCTCGTGCAAGGATGGTGGGTTTTCAGTTATTAGGTGATCATATTTATGAAGCAGTTGATCAAACGTGTGCTAATATGAGCTCAGCTATCAGTGCGTCTCACCTGAAAATCCAATCTCAAAGACTTAATTTGGTCATTCCTGAGTTCCTCTTCTTCTTTCAGGTTGAGTTCAGTCTTCAGATATATTTTTGGGGTCACATAAGTATGATTGCCATTAGTTAGATCCTTTTTAGGGCTAAAACCCACGGTTGACAATGCAAACTAACCCATGGAATTTTGAAGTCAACGTTGATGATGGTAGTGACTATTGGTGTACTTAGGATTTCTGGCGCTCCCGGCAAAACGGAAGGTATGGCGTCCCCCTCAATTTTTATAGAAATGTCATTAACCTCAAAGCACTTATTTGTAATTATCAATTGATGCTTGTTTTTGAGCCAAGAAACATAAATTTTTGTAGTTCTACTTTGGGTAACAAAAAACACTTTTTTAAAACATAAATGAAAAAAACACCATCCCCCCTCCATGATAGCGCTCCTGTTGGAGGCCATCCCCGCCACCCGCTAGGTACACCTCTGATAGTGAGTGACACATATCATATTGATCATAATGCTGTATACCTGCGTGCAACTGTGCCATGAATTCAGCGTCATTTATAAGAGGACCTCGCTTCTGAATGATACTTATTCCCGCGCACTCTCACACCCTGCTGACTTATATATTAATTAACGAAGTGATTGGAACTTTGTGTGTACTCAATCGCATTCATTCATCTCTCACGAGAATACGAATATTCTAGCATTGAATTACCTTACTTAAGTTGGAATATCAGAATTGGTTCAAGTTTTTACTGACATGGCATTGAGGAAAAAAACGCCCCACGCCAGGGCACAAGATTGGTTACGCCAGTTCGTATCCGGAAAAATAAAAAAAAATATTCAGGATTCTCTTAATACTTACATGGAAACACACGAGAATTTTATTGCTGAGTAGATACATCATTTCGCTAATTACCTTCTCACTTTGCTCACACCCTACTCCTAAGGTTAAATGTCATCTGGATGAAAAGAAAGTATTAAGAAGAATGAAAAGTAACTAGCTCTGTCTATTACCATCTAGGAGGGTGGTAAGTCATTTTATCACTTTAAGTGTCCAACATTTCCAAAGTCCCAAGATCATGAAACGGGAAAACCTGCTACTAAACCAAGAAGCGGAATGTATGCGATAAGTATTGTGTGTTTGATCACTAGCAATCGGGTCAGAGAAAAACGCCTATATGGGGTAAGTAGCTAATATCGTTTCGCTGGGATTCAAGGGCTGCATAAAACTACAATGGAGAGAGGGTTGAGTTAGCCAAGTCTTTCTAGTGCACAGAATATCCCTCCCATCTCCCTTGCTGGGCTATTAGGGAGACCTTTCACTTCCGAGAAAGAGAGAGAAAACCCAACTCCTGGCGGTCAGTTCGCAGTCTTTTGTCTTGTGTTTGATCCCTGTCATGCTGGCGTCAGCAACTTTCCGAGTTTCCGTAAAATGGTTTTCGGAAAGCAGCAGGGGTTCGTGTTTTCCTGGGAACTGTGCCTTTTCATCCCTTCAAGTGCTCAGATCCTTCAGAAATTAAGTATTTACGGCTGCATAAATAGATTAATAAAGGTTAATATGAGATCCTATGGATTTTACGCTGAATCATTGGGAAGAAACCCTTACTTAGCAAGTAGCGCTTGCCATTGGCTACAGACTTCCCCTTGTTTTGATATAACATCTCATTAAGGGCCGATTTTATGTCCTGCTAACTTTAACTGCAAGATGACGTAGCCTTTTGGTTAACTTGATGTTTACTGAGAGTTCGGGTTTCGTATATTACATCAGGCGTCATGAGACGTGAGCGTTATCGATGGTAGAACGTATTAACTTCGGCTCTCAAACTGAGAAAACATTTAACCTGAGATTATAAAACATTGGGCCTGAGAGTGTTGCCACTACACCGTGGACGAGTAAAAGAGCGGACTTATTGGGACGTTGTAAATTTACAATGTAAATATTTAGTTTATTTTTCGCCTCTCTTAGTTGATGGTATATCGGTGCGCAGATTGCGGTGCGCAGTTGCCCTGCATTAGGCTAATTATATTTATTTACATTTTGATCAACCGTCAGAAACTTCAAAATATTTGACTCGGAAGATAAAAGGCATTAAAAAACTGTTCCTGTCGGGCGCAGTAGCCAGGTCAATAACGTGCCGGTCAGTCAACCCACAGCCCACGAGTTTGAATCTCACCTAGGGCATAAAGGACATCAAATAAGATAATGAGGAAATTAATCTGATAGCGAAAACACATATAAGCCAAGTAACTATGCTACTTTTAAACATTTAAAAATACATCTATTTTAAGTTAAATTATAATGTAATTAATCCATGATCATAAATTAACCCACGTATTAAAGGAGCTAAGGACCTATATTCCAATGTTGGTTTCTTGAAAAAAGTACTGTAGCGATGTAAAAACTGTTAGCTCCCGAGATCATTCATCCATCGTTGTAGCTCAATTATCCGAGATGTATCAATGGAGTAAATTTCTTATCTGTGACAGCCAATTACAAAATCTGTGTATGCTCTGGAGTTAAGGAGTTAATAGAAAATATAAATTCATTTATGGATGGCAGAGCGTGAAATACATTATTTGTGTGGTTGGCCTTTCGTGAGACAAATAACAGAAACCTTCCTTAAAATATGAATAATTTCAACTTTATTTTATTATCTGATGAAATTAAAATCGTGATCTCCGCTTGTTTTGGAATTTAAGGAGGTGATTGCTTATAATACATCTTCCTTTCATGGGCGAAAGTGATGTAGAGATGTGCAATCGTGTATGCAAAGCTCGACCGTTGTATACACTACATCTCAAAATATTCCTATGAGGTGCTAACTTTTCTTTAAAAAATACCTTTCCTTGAAAACTAAACGGTAGATTTTTTTGGCTGATACGCCCGGATGATCACGGCGTCGCAGCTATTGTGGAGCGTAGAGCCTTTTTTTCTTCTGTGTATGCGTTGAGGCCTTTCGAGCGACGAATAACAGAAATTATGTGGGTAGTCACGCGGGGGACTGCGGCAGGCGAGAATTCGACTCTCACTGGCTCAGAGATACATCTCTCTCCATCTCCGACGAAGCGCTCTTCGGGATGTTTGGACAATGGAACGTGAAAGGGGTTTTCCCGAAGACATAAAACGATCCTCTCCTAACATTTCACAGATAAACGATAGCCTCACTAGCCTAGACCGTTCACCTTTTAGGTGCATTTCATCCGCCGCTATCGTGGAGTGGTATCTTTTTGCACCTCCGCGATCGTCTCAATGTTAGTGCGCTTTTATTATCTACCGCTAGGTGGTTTCACCTGGCGCTTGTTTCTCCAGGCGTTCATATATACCTTTCGTCGTGTTTTAGAGGGAAAGGGAAAATGGGACTAGGAACGCTCTAGGTGCTATTGTAGCGAGAATAGACAATTTATATGGTCCTTTTTCGATGGGAGTTATAACAGGTAGAATGGGAGGGTAAAAATTGAGTCTAAAATTGCCATGATCATCTCTCTAAAATTCCCCTTTCATTGGAGGTAAACTTGGAAAATTCGGAAGATAGTCGTCGCTTCTCTTTCAAAAGCCTTGTAAAAGTCAAAAATGGGCGCTGGAGAACGATATACGGCCGTTAGGCTGGTGGTGATTTTTTTCTGAAAAATTTACGGAGCACTTCGGAACTGCGTGATGTTTTTATTCTAACCTTGGCTAGCTTGCGAGTGGAGCCCGGAACGAGTTCTTCATTAGTCTCAGTCAAACGGCTGCAGCTGCATTTTCCAGGCAACATAATTTTCCAATTTCCCGATGGCTTGGTGTTTCGTACGATTTATTCATGCCAGCCTCTCCGAAATGTCATTAATGATTCCGTGGTCGTTATATAATGAGTATGCTGCCTATTTCCTGAAAAAAACCTAAATCATTTCCTTTGAAAAATGCGATAGTTCTCACAACTTTAATGGTCATCACTCCTGAAAGTGAACAACTCTCCATTTAACGCTTTATTCGGCTAGTCTCTTATACGTCTTCATATTTCTTTGTTTTCACACCTACAGTTAGTTGCTTCTATTTATCCCACTTGGGATAATCCCCTCATGTATCCGATCACTTTTCCTTCCACACAAATCTTCCGCAGGAAATCGTTCCTAAAAATGCCTTCGATCAGATTTTTCGTTTCCATTTCGATATTTTCTTTTAGCGGGTTACTTTCCGCACCATTCTTTCAGAGAAATTCTCCACTCTCTACTGTCATCATTCTCTTTCAGCTGATGATAACCACCTTTCTCCTCCATGATAACCCAGCACTTATGCATTTCTGTCAAGTTTTACTTCGACCGATCGCGTCTGGAAATCACATCGTTGTTCTAAAAGTTCAAGGTGAATGTCTACCGGGCGTTTTTTCCGAGATTCCATGACCCTCCATCGTTTTCAAAGAGAAA
The DNA here is from genome assembly GCA_963573305.1 of Pyrrhosoma nymphula. Lineage (NCBI taxonomy): Eukaryota > Metazoa > Arthropoda > Insecta > Odonata > Coenagrionidae > Pyrrhosoma > Pyrrhosoma nymphula. Next base: position 49,123,615 of record OY754333.1, on the reverse strand, counting down.
AATATATCTAAGGAAAATACAAAAGCTACAAGGAATAAAGAAGAACAGGTGGAGAAAGTTGACTAGCTACTTGGGTAGGATTTTGCATGAAAATAGAAGCAGTACGAAGGATATTAGTGAGAGATCTGTGCTAGCAGAAAAGACGTTCATTAATAGGAGAATCTTTGGGTGAGACAACTAATGCGAAGAGGGAAAGTAACTGAAGGATCGACGAAGAGTTGGATATGGACGTGGCGAAACACGTGATCAGGGATGAGAGGAGGAAAATAGTTGATAGGAGCAGGAGATGTGGGTGTGGAATGATTCAATGGGTGGAAAGGAAGACACTCTAAGTAATGTACAGTGTAGCTGATTAGGAAAGTAAGCTAAAGGAAGATAATCAAAAGCAGAGCTTGTAGGTGGAACAAGTGGTCAGCGGTAAGGGGATGTTGAGGACTATTACTGAAGATGTAATGCTTCCATATTAAGGGGGAGGGAGTAGAGGGCAGGTACGTTAGACGCAATGAACATAGGAAGAAGCATACTGTGTTGGTGGCAGAGATAGGATGAGTGAAGTAACTTCGGATGATTGGAAAACAGTACAGAAAATATCCTTTAAAATCTACTCTAAACAACCGAACTATATATGATAATAATAATTCATTGGTCTCAAAAAAACTTTGTTAGTTTAATAATGCCATCCAATCGAATAAAAGCACAAATAGCATCGATTGAGGAGTTCACGACTCTAGCGTGGTCCGGTGGTGTGTTCAATTGGAATCACTCGTATATGTATAAGGTGGTAAGGAGCGAGATATTCTTAATCGCATAAAATACACTGGATTTGGCTTCGTCATGAATAAAAAGATATCATATTTTTTCATGACGCCATCTAATCAGCCTTTTATTGCACTAAGTTTTGAGAAATTTGCAAACAAATAGAAGCCTTTTTTCCATGTTACGTACATGGTGCGGCTGTGCGCTCCAGAGAGAGATTATTAAAAAGTTGAGGAAGTTATAACTCACAGATTGCGTGAAAAACGTGACGGTGTGTAGTTCGTATATTTTGTCAATCACTAAAAAATTATACCGTAATGTTTTTTTTTAAACAAAAAAATAAAACTTCGGTCTTGTAGGATGTTTTTAGAGTACGACTTGAAAAAAATAAGTCGAGTTAAAGCGTCAAATATGGATAATTAGTTATTTACTGTGAGGTTTATTCATTAAAGCACAGCTTTTGCGTAATTAACATTACTAGATTTACTTTTTGCAGCTGCTTAAATTTTAAAATAAATTTGGAATTTGGTCTCTATTACGACTAAACTACAATGGTTAAGCATTCAAGATAGACGCAGATACCTTTGGGGTAGTTTACTCTATCAGCTGTTTCAATGTAAATAACCTTTGTACATATTTCTTTGATGCTTTTAAGATGTTACCTTTGTCTAAATAAATTCATACAAGGGGTAGCGCCTCATTTTTATATTGCCCTGCTCATCGTACTACAACTTTCTACAAATCAATAGTATTACAATCCACATTTTCGTGGAACTCATTATCAACTGAAATTAAAAAAGCAAACTCTATCCAAAACTTCAAGGACAAAGTTTATAATTTACTGCTTCAACATTGATGCCATCATTCTGTTTGTTTTTTTCTCATCGTGATGTTATTTTTTCTGTATTTTAATATTTAATTTTATTAACCTTTATTTCGTATTCAACTTTATTAATTACTTGTAAGAAATAATTTGTTAAGTGCACCATCGAAGGAAATGTATTGTTTCATTTTTGCTCAAAGGGCTTTGTACCCGGAGTAATTTAATAAATCTATTTGTAAAGATAATTTTTACTTGAAGCACCTTAGTCGTGTGAGGTATGGAGGGGAGCAATTGTACCGCTGAGTAGCCGTAACCGCCACCAGCACTTACAGACGTTGGACAATAAGGTCGAGTCAAGTCAGTTTATTCCTCAAGGGGGATGGACGGTGAGGGAAGAGATGGCTTTGAGGATACCATATACATTTTTTCCTCCAGTCCTCTGCTTCGCTCGTCCCAAGGAAAACCAAAAGGGTGTCCTTTTCTCCTTTTCACGGCCACCGATTCTTTAGGTCACGGCCAAGAGAGTGCGTATATAACTCCCTTACGCGCCCACCCAAGGGAGCCTGTATTATTTTTTTTCTGCCAAGCGGACCGGCTGTAAAAATCGGGAGCATTCGGCTCAGGTGCGAACTACGGTGCGTGCAGTTTATCGCTTCGTGTTTTTCGGTTGTCTTCTATTTTTTCGCCCCGTTGCGTTTATTGGTCCGGACTGAAGGGCCAGCGGAATGCTTTACGACTGCGCCCATAACGCTTCTCCTATTCCGTTCGACCGCCACGCCAACCTGACTTCTCACCTCAGGAAACCGTTCTGCCCGTAGATTAAAGAGATGGCGTCTCGACGCACGAAAGTGAAGTCTGTTTTTATTGCGTAAAATTATCTATCTTACGTCGATAATACGCAAAAATTTTCCATTGATTGTCGAATAATGGAGTGTTTTTTTATTTGGAAATTATTTCCATTCTGCATTTTGTTTTAGAGATAAATGGTTGCTGTACCGCGACAATTTTGCTTGTAGACCTATTTTTTCGGGTTTTAAATTGCACAACTGATCCATTCAATATGGTCGAATACGCACTTAAAAAGCTTTAATATTCTCCTGCGCTATCGTACTCAGCGGTTCCATCCATTTTCTTCTTTTCTGCCATACCTACTCTTACCATCTCTGCTCCGACTTGCTCAAAGTCAATGTTGCGTGGATGATAACCACCCACACAAAAGTCATGTGCTTGCATAATGTGCTTTCTCATCCATTTGTCTTAAAGCCGAAAGCGCTGTTAGGTTATTTTCTGTTGCGTCCGGTATTGTAGTAGCATTCTAGGGTTTTGAGTTCTCCAGCTAAAATTAGAAGTGCGTCGGCGAGGATGTACTTGTAGTTCTAATAGCATTCTTGTATCGACTGCCATGGCATTATTGCGCTTGTCAAAAATTTAATGGCGCACCGATTCATCAATGATGGCTCCTGAACCAGGTACGTTTCTCCTGTATGTGTATGCCTGTTGATTTCTTATTCGTGGAGGATTCCGTCAACTGAGGTGATTTTCGGCATAAGGGGCATATGGATAAGTAGACAAGGAAAGAATTAATTGGCAAATAGAGGAATGGCGTAGGGAAACGCAGCGTCGGCTTCACGGACGCCGCAGAGTATTGAAGTAGGGATAGGGATTCGACTGAAAAATCTGCACTACTGCCGGGATTCGAACCTACCCCAGCGGGATAGGAAGTCAGTACCTTAGCGCCTGAATCTACCGGATCTTCCGTATTTGTTTCATCGTGAGTGAGAAATAAATAGGTAGCATTTGAGTGGGGCATTAAACTGTGGAGCCCTTAGCGCCTTTCGCGAAGAGAAGACTAACCGCCCCCGACACCGGGTTTCACTCCACTCTAATTCCAGTCCCCAAATAATCCCACCTCTGCCATTCTACCAATATATCTTTAAGGTAGTTTGAGTGAGATTTTTACCTAGTCATGATGGAGACCATATTGGAATTTTATTTTTAATTTCAGCGTCTGTAAGAAGTATGAAGTAAATATTGTAATGTTATTGTCGAAAATATATATTTGTACATGGCAAATATTCTCAGTAATTAATTAAATATATCTGCATCAGACTCGCCATAACTTGTCTCATTTTTTCACGCCGTACGGTGAAAACTCCTTCACAACAGGTTTTTTTTTGCGATTCTGTACAAATTATTGCGGTTATTGAATACTTTTTAAAAATAGTTGCGAAAATATACAAATTAAACACCTTTAGTATTTTGATGAAATCTAGGTGCTAAAAATTCTTAATTTTTTCATTATTCTCCCTTTGGAGCACATAATCAGCCATAATCTATCCCATGTAAAAATAACTAATATTTTTAGGCAAATAGCTCGAATAGTAAGGTTCGGCAAGGTGTTAATATTTTGATGTCATTGGAAAGATGGTTTTTTTTCTTTAAAATAAGGTCTAATTCATCAAATTCTAGGTGAAGGTATATCTCGCTAAAACTACCTTAAGGCTGCAAATGATTTCAGCTGTCGATGGCTTCCCTAAAAAACTGCCAATGCTCAAGATTTTAACAAGAGCTTAAATTGCCACAAACGAAGCCAGAACAAACAATATAAATATCAGGGTTATAGAAAATAAAACTGGTTGGGACACTTCCTAGAATCCATACTAAATAACATACTTGGTATTTTTTCTACAGAATATTTTTTATTTTGAAATTCTGTGGAAAAAATATTCAAAGTATATTATATAGTATGGATACTAAATACTTCCACAAAGTAAAGCCTGAAACCATAGAGTGTACTTCCTAGAATGCTTAGGTATGAATATCCTGTGTGGCAACGTTGCTATCTATATACCCTAGGCGTACATGTTAACTGCTTACATAATGACGTTAGTACCTGCCGTTGTTGGATTTGGGAACTAGAGGCTCTTAGCGCCAAAATTTAACAGCGAGTAATCGTGAATTTATTTTTTAACCCTTTGTGAAATCTTTTTTTTTTGTTCGTTCAGTCCTTCCCTCCCGTACTTTCCAACTCGCTCCGATTGGACGCACTTTTCGCTTCGTCCCAATGGTGTCCACTTTCGCTTTTCTTTTGTTCGTCTTCTCCCTCCTCCTCCGCCCATCCTGTCTCTCCTCTGTATCTCTCATTCTCTTTCTCCCAATCCCTTGTCCTCCTTATCCTCTCTCTCTCTAGAACCCTTATTTTTTTCCCTAGCCCACCACACCAAGCATACCCCACTCCATCATCCTCTCTCACCTCCACCCATCTTCCATTCTCAACCCGACGCTCCTCGGAGCCAATCTTACCTCGTTCCTTCAACCTCGTCTTACCTCCCAACTCTTCAGTCTTCTCTTATTGAGAAACTCAGATCTCCTTCTGCAAAAAAAGGCCCCAACATGCCCCGGCAACGTCTCCTGTCCCATTTAGAAGGACGGATTGATGGAAAAGTCCCTCGGCTGTGTTACCTCAGCTAGGTAAAGGGGTCTGCCTGGAAGGCATTGTGGCTATTGAGGGGTTTCTGAGGGTTTCGATGAGTTGTCAAGGTTCAATCAAGACCTTGTAAGTACAGTACGTTCACACCGTCCTCGTTGTTGCCGGGCGCATCGAACTTGTCACCGTTCTTTTTGCTCGCCATACCATCTTGGCATTTATATCGCCTCCCCCTCGTTTTCATGGGTATCACAGATTAAAGTCGGGGATAAATGATATTTTTTATGGCTGTAGCAAATGATAGTATTTTGTACGGCTCAGAATTATTTTATTCTAGGTAGATACGATACCGTATACTTAGAGTCACAAGGTGAGATGGTGCAGATTACCCATGTTTTAGTCAAAATTATACTGCACATTTTCCAGAGCATAGCGGCTACTGACTTTCACCTTTGATCAATGTGTCATCGGAGAGCAGATTATTTTATTTCCATATTTTAGTTCGATTCAGATTGTCCACTTCAAATAATAAATAAAATAGATGAAAAATAATTTTATATATACATAATATCACTCCTAAATAATCAATCTATGACAGCAGGCGACCCAAGCAACAATCAGGACTGTCGGTTCACCTATTGTGAAGTTATCCCAAGTATAGTTAGTTTTGATAGAGCATAATCCACCCCATGATACTGTTTCATGTCTATTTCTTCCATTTACCGTATCATCTCTACCTTTGTAGGCATACTTTATTATTTTTTACACGATTCGGAGTATTTCTCGTTTTGCTATTTTATTACATATTCCGTTCAATGTTCATCAGCTTCCGCATATTTTTCCATATCACAATAAAACAGAGTCAATGGGAAATTCTTTCATTAGGATTGAATATTCATGGAGTGTGCACTAAAAAGGTAAAATCAAAGAGAATATTCTTGCTGAGGTTTTCTAAACGTTTGAGAGTATGCCTGAATTTGAAAAAAAAATATTTCCATCACCTTCCTACAAATTTAATGTTTGGGTAAATATGTTTTTTTATACTTTTCCATTTTTTTCTCTAAAATGTAACCGGATTTATGTATCGATGAGTGACGGATTCCGATAAATGTCGAAACCATTTGTGATTTTTTATTTTATAATTTTAGAAGTATTGAGTATCCATAAATTAAATGTAGGCTTAACGCTTTGTCGGGGGATCTCAGCAATTGAAGATGTCGTCAGCTATTTTATTCTCAGTATTTACTTGTAACACGATTGATTTATTCTTCCATTTGTCTTTTAACGAAATATGTTCCGAATTAATTTGTAACTTTTATATGCTTAAAGGTGTGATGATACAAGGATGATGTTTTCTTTTTGACGACTTTTGATCGATGACGAGGATTTTTTTTTTTACCAATGTCCCTCCTTGTCGCTGGTCAAGCCTTCCACACCTCTTTTAGGATTCTTCCTAGCCGTGTGCTCGTGGTCTCAGAGACGCGCCTTCTTTCTCTCGGGCCGACATTTCCGACCGACAAGCCGTTTTTGTGTCCGTCGATCGATTCACGGAAACATGGTGACGGCGCTAAACAGAACCGACCCACTTGAGTGTGGTGATGTAAAGCGAAGGAGGGAACAAGGTGATGTAAAGGAGGGAACGGGAGTCAAGTCTCCCCCGAAACGAGTTTATATTCGGCGGGGAATCCGACATCCAAGCCATTCGCCATTACGTGCATCGCCGCCCCCTTGGCATAATATTGGAATCTGGGTTCCTTCCTTCCCTCTCCGTAGTGGACCCCGTTTACACACACACACACACTTACGGATGGACCTCATTTTAACTGAAATAATCAAAGAGGATTTCTTCCAAATTTTTTTGGGTGCCGAACAGCTGGGTTATGGACAGCTCGAATCGCTGAAGCTTGGCTGGAAGCCGATTAGAGCCTACACGCTAGACTTGGATTGGTTGAAAATTTAAAAAAACATGTCTCAGGGTGGAACAGAGGATATATTTTTCTACTACCCCCGCAGAACTACTCTAGAGCTGAAATAAGTGAAAAAGTAAGAGAAATACTCATGTACCAGATAGGTACAAAACTTTTTCCTCTCAAGCACCGCTGATGAATGCAGCAAAAAAACACTGCGATCCTGTAATTCGTCAAGATACATCTCGCCCTTTCTCCTACTCCTTTTCCTCATTTTCTCCTTTCTTAATGCCTGGAGGTCCTATAGTCCGCTGCCAAACGCCCCTGCGTTTTGGTAGATGTCGATGAATGGTGGTGGTTCATTTTTTAAATATAAGGTATGTTTCCGAGAGGTAGTTCCTTGCGTAATCTGATGCATGGGTAGATGTGGAGTCGAGATTTTATCGTCTAAAGCAGAGAATTGCATTGGAAACTGCTCTAATCCGTGAATTACTCCTGGTCAAATAGTCGTCTACTCTAATGCGGTGCCTTCATCTGCTCAATTTTGAGTCTTCAAAGACCTTCGCCTAATCCTCTTTGTAATTGACTGCAGGAATTACAACTACTTCCGCTACTTCACTTTTAGCTGTGGACTCCTATAGTACATCCACCCATCTATCTTTCTTGTGAAATTGAATGGTCCCTTTAACGATACATGAAAAATCAGGTGTCATATAATTTAAATCAATTTTGCAGCCATGTCAAAGCATCGCACAAAAATGCTCTCTGCTTTTCAGAATGGTATAACTAGGGAAATTACGATGTGCTTGACTATTGCATGTTGATTGCGTTCATTCGCGCAATAAGTTATTTCCCCCTAGAATTTGCGAAGTGAAATTGCTTCATACAGTGCAGTGAAATGCCTCTTACATAATAGACTTTCTTTATTTAAAATATAATTAATCGATAATACAGCGTTAGCGAATGAATTTCCTTTTGTCGAAGAATAAAATCTATTTTTTATAATTCCCACTCCAGCAAAGTCATTAACAGTTGCGAGTTATCGCTGAATTAATTCGCTATGATTTTCCATGAAATTGCTTTATTATGTTTCTCCTACGTTGCATTTGATTTTTCTCCTTTAGTTAAGAGAATTCTTTCCCTCATCAATTCTATTTGCCAACCTTTTTGTCTCACTTATTCCACCATGTTATTTTTCCCACCCAGATGGGTCATTTCGCATGCACTTTCAACCTCTTCATTAGTATCCTACTGATCCTCTCGCGCGATAGTTTCTCATGTCCCGGCCCATGTTGATTACCTCACAGAGTGGACATTTTTCTTCAGATATTCTTGCATCAGGTTTCAGTTTTGAATGCTTGATAATTTTTTATAGTTTCATAATATCGTGGATAATCCATGATGCATCTCTACTGCGAGAGACTTAATGAAGGAGAGGATCTTATGTACTCAGTTTCTCTGCAAGAATCTAATTTGTCCATCTGTCACCTGCAGCACTTGCGCATATAAACATTTCCTGGTACTCGCATAATAACTCTAGATCTTAAAAAATATAATCCCTATCTTGAATGAAAAATTATTTTATTCAAGAAAGTGTGAGTGAGAAACTTAATGAAATTAAACAAAGTATCCGTGTTGAAAATTGCGGTCATTATTTTTTTCTCAAATCTTTGATAATACAAAGTTCATATCACTTAATGTTCAGCGTAATTTTTACCGTTCAATTGTAATTTTATTCTTTATGGAGCATATTTGTATCTCCCCTTCTGGTGTTATCTTGCGCTAGGCATATTAACTAACTTCAGTTGTTCCTTTGCTTGTGGAGTTTCGGTCTAAGACTAGTAACTAAGTATAAGAGAAATCAAATGACCTATAAGGTCATTTCAACATTCGGTAATTTGAGGGAGAAAGACTTATAGATCTGAGGCTTTCCCGGTGTATGCTGTTATTGACTGGTGTATGCTGAAATGCAGAGTTTGACCCGGTGGAGATCCCGAATAGACCTCACTAGGACTATAAAATACTTTACGCCCTTCCTTTACACAACTTTTTTAGTTATTGAGGAATGAAGTACCGGGAACCCTTATGAATCGTGATCGGCTTGGGAAACTAGCTCAACGTTTTATAAGTAGGTATATTGACCATCGCAGACATTCACTGACATGTTCGCAGAATGATACTCTTTGTAGCATACATTGCTTCTTTATTTATTATTTTTCTATAATAAACTGTTTCAACTGATAAGTAATTTTTACGTGGTTTACTTTGGATTATTATTTTGATATGTTAATAAATTCGAAACCAGTACGTAGTAGCTGATTATCAAAGAAATAAGTGACGCATGTTTCAATATGTATCATTGTTTTAACATCCCCCGGTTAGAACCCCGACTATTGGCGTCTAGGTCTCTGATCCGATATCCGCTAGCTCTTGGCGCTAAATTATCTGCTTTAGCCAAACTTTTGAAGTGATACAGTGATGTTAACGAGTGATATATATTTTTGGGGATCAACATGAATAGTTCGTGAACATACTTGCGAGTTGGAAGGGACATGAGCCAGGAGAGGGAGGTATCTGTTCTACACTATGAGAATGGCCACAGCGCCGTGAGAGGAAGATGAAAGAGAATTATTGAGATGAGCGCTCAGACAGATGAGTGTCCTAATTGTGTCGGAGGCTGAGGAGTCCTTTGGGGGGAGAGGGGTATCGCCTTCCACCCCTTAACACCCCCTCTCCCCCCGTCCGAAGTCTTGCGCGCGGTTGGCTATAAAGGGTGAGGGGGTCAGGCGGTGTAGAAGAAAGGTGGTCTGACTGGACGGATGATGAGCTGTATTCATACTCATGGGGTGGGGGTGGAAGGTCCGTGGCTTTGCGGGGGTGGAGTGTGGAGGGCTCCCGGGCAAGGGCCGGCCGGTGGAATGGCGGGGGCGGTTGAGGAGGGCCTGGCATTGCGGATGGCTCCGGGGGATGACGCCTCTTCTTTCTCTTGCTGGTTTTGATATGAGGAATGAGGTCAAAGTGTTTACACGTGCGAGGCGAGGGTGGATTTAGTGCATACAAGTGTTCACGTGCGGGGTGTGCGCATAGATGTGCACGCATGTGGGCGAGCAAGTTTTTGGGCACGCGCACGAGAATGATTACAAAGTCGTGACTTCGCATGTGCATGAGCATGTTAATGCATGAGAGTGTGCGTGCGTGTGTATGTATGGGCACACTGCGCATCCACGGAACAGTATTTACCCCTTTGAGAATTTGGAAATTCATTCAAAAATATATTTTTATTTATTTACCTGTTTTATAAATGATGCTTAGCATCAATTACTGAAAACTTATTGCCCAATTATGTCGCCTGGACGAACGCTGTACTCAATGGAATTGCTCCATTATAAAACTTATAAATAACTTTAAGTAGTTTCCTTACCCTTTTATTAAAAAAAGGAACTGTCCAAAAGTTTGGACAGATATTGTCATTTTTTGAGCCTGAGAATAACGGTAACCTGTCGAAAAAAATCGTCAGTTCACTGTTAAAAAATAAAACTGGGAATTACTCAGGAAAATTTAATTTTTTAAAATCTTTCTTTAGTGTCTTTAGGTTCAGATTAGCTCGAAATGTTTTTGTCATTGCCATGATAATTTATTCTTTACTTTATGACAATTTGGGTAGACGGAAAACTCGCTTGCAATTCAAATATGTGGTTTTCAGGACTCATAATGGCGCTTGGTCCTTCAAAGGTAAATATTAGTAAAAATATCTAGCCATTTCCTTGTCATGCGTATTAAATATTGAAATTTAAACCCACCTACACTTTTCATAGATCGATGTATAAGAAAAATATGATGGTAGGTTGTTAATAATTATCAAGAAATTTTTACAGCATTGTTATATTGTAATTGAAACATATTTGGTTGCGTTAAGCGTTATCATGCGATTCCAGTGACGGTAAGGTTTATCATGGTATGTACCTATACTAACGCAGACATGAGGCAGGCAATTTAAGAGTCGGTAAGATCACAAACAAGGGATTGAAAGTGAAGCAGATATATGGGCGCATTAAGATCTTTAACCACCCTTTTGTTAGCATCGTATTGCTACTTCGTGCCCGGATCCGACTAATATTAAGACTTGATTTCATTGAGGAGCTTATCCTGTTTCTGGGACGAAATTCAAAGCTCATGAAATATCTCTTAGAGCGTTCTTTGAAAGTGGAGAAGCATTTGTCGTTTATATGAGTTCTTGCACAGTCTGATTTATTCCGAGGCGTGCAAAACCGTCGGCTTTGTTTGGAGCTTTTCGTTTTTTACGGCTCCACATTCGTGAGAGGACTCTCAACTCCGTTATTCCTGAACGAGGTTTTACTTCTCATATTTTTATTACCTGCAACCATTCCTCACGCCAGCCAGCACTTTCCCGCTGACCCCTAACATCGCTCGACGTTATGACCAATAATTGACGATTTTTAAGAGAAAACTTGATGGAGAACTTCTTTGTAACTTACTGAGATTCGACTGATCCATTTGTTTCCAAGTTTTTTTTACTTTCACTTTGTCTATTTTCTTTAAATATTTTATCGTTAAGTATAAAGTGTTTCTCTGAGTTCGAGGTGTCAGTGAAGTTGAACTTAATGATGAGTTTCACGATGTTTTATTTCCTTGTTTACGCGTACATGAGCAGGAGCAATCGACAAAAATCTCAAGTTCGGGAATGTGGGTATCGAGGTATCGCATTGATGCGAAATGTCGGTCCTGGGGAGAGAGGACGGGAAAATATCGCGGACATCTAAATGCGGGTGTGGAGATGAATGGGAAAGGTACATACGGCGGACGGAAGGGAAGACGATGGAAGAAGAACAAGGTATGAGAAGAAAGGAAGTTGCTAGAAGAGATTAGGATGAGGCGGAGCAAGTGCATGAACAAGTTATTTGAGGGAAAAGGATGTTGGGAGACCGTTAAAGAAGATTTGACGCTGAGAGAGCGGATAAGCTGGAGGAGAGGCATGCTACAAGGGATGAAGGGAGGTAGGAACCAAGGTGTTAGAGAAATAGGAATAATAGAGGAATATCATTTTTTGTTAGTTTTATTGATAAAATGTCAGGACCAACAGATTTTGTAGTACCTAGACATTAATTTAGCCATAATATCGTTAATGGAAAATTTAATTCCTGAAATTATATTATTTTTCTGTTCAAAATCATGATCTAATCATAATTAATGTATCGAGGAAGTTGCCAGTGCATCATATATGTCAGATATGATCCTCGGAATATAATATCAGACAGGTATCATAACTTAAATCTTCGAAATGAATCAACGTTCCATAATAGATGGAATATTTTTATGTATCCTATGGTTAGATACATGAGGCTAAAAGAATATTTTGGTATTCACATAACTGTTGTTGTGAAAAGAAGTCAATCGTTGTTAGTACAAGTACTTTTTACAAGAGTTTTGCTTTCTTGTTAATCAGAGTTATTGCCTGTAACTTATTTAGTTTTATGAAATAGGCATCTATTTTCATAATTTTTTAAGGTAGAAAAAAACCATTTGCGATATTTTGCGACTAAAAGTCATACAATACTACTCTATTCGTAAAATCCTCCATTTAAATAAATAATTTATTATAATAATCAGCGATAACGAGGTGACACACGTCTATTATTAAATAATAGTTGACGAACGAACAACTTTCTAGAGGAAACTAGTCAACAAATGAGCGAGTGTTCGGAAAACTGGTAGTTTATGAGACATAAATATCACGGCATCATATTAAATATTGAAATATGATCTATATTGGCTTAGTTTTTCACAACTCGCTGATTTCTTCATTGTTTTAAGTGCAACTTTTATAAGCGTTCCGCGTCGTTGTCTATAACCATTATTGCTAGCTAATAGTTATTGCGAAACATTTTTAAAGAGCGAAAACTAATTCCATCGGCCTTTGTCAATTACCACAGTCGTCTCTTTTGCATATTCAGCACCATTGGATATGATATTACTGGTTAAAATGGTCAATATTCTGGCAAACCACATTATACCTGGCCGAAAGCTACGCGAGGTGGCTGCCGTGACGTCATCGCCGAAACGTAAACATTGAAATGAGACCACTTTAGTATTCTATCACCTTGTGTAGGAACTGGAGTTGCTGAGTGAAACAGTGAGGGAAATTAAATATTTTGGTCTGAATTAACAGAGTAGGAAACATATCTATCATTTCAACGATGGTCCATCATTACCTGTCCCAACAAGTAGAATGCTTTGTATGTAAATATCTTTGATGGAAGTTTCATACCCCTGCAGTCATATTCGTGAATCATCAAGCTGACTGTTTAAGCGGTGAAAATTTATTTCTTACGCAAAAATGTTTTTCTATCCTTATTGCTTATTTCGATTGTTAAGGACTAGGTTGTTTAATTGTTAATATAATTATTTATGTATTTTTATTTATTGGACATTCAGCTAAAATACATTTCAATAGTATTTGTCAAGAGAAACAACTCATAAACATCAAGATCAAAAGGATTCGTCAATATTTTTACACTCAATACATTCATTTAGCGAGTAGAATGCTTTAGATATCAACCAAGTAGGAGAGGACCTTTTTAAAACGCTAATTAGTAACATTTTTTGCTAGCATAGGCAGAAGATTAAAAAAGTGCAATTTTAAAACATTAAAAGAATTAAATGACTAAGTTAGCCTGTTAGCCTGCATTGAGGTAGAACAAGATTATCTTTCTTCCTAGTATTAGGTATGGAAATGGACGTTTGCACCAGTTTCATAGGAACTAAGGTTATCCTTCTCCTTACAACCACAGTTGTAACTATAAAGGCTGTAGAAAGCCATGATGCCAAGCTGCCTGAATGAATGAATGTATTTAATTAATTTATTTGTGAAGTTTGCCAGTGCTATTTTTTATTATAAAGAAATAAATAAATTGAGGTAAGAAGAGAGAAAATCGGCGTCGGAATTCGCCTCCTTTTTGGACCAAAATTTTCATTTTTGAAGAGAGAATTATTTCCTCCTTAGCGTTAACCGATGAAGGCAATGGAAACTAAATTTACTATTTTTAAAAGTTTTTAATAATGATTTATTAATTGTGTTTGTACTGAATTTGGCGCATTGGGAATTAGTAAATGAGCTGAGATGACTGCCGAAGTGTGTGTCGAATACGGAACAACAGACATTAAAGGGTTAGCCAATCGCGCCAAGGGTTTTTTAACGTCTCTCCCGGCAGACGGGAGTACTGCACTTCAAGCGCCCTTCACGCAGCACCCAAACTAGGGATCGGGATTCCACACTCCTCCGTTTCCGAGGTTCGAACTCGGGCTCTAGGAATGGGCAGACAGTTCTCAGCCCTCAAATCCTACTTTATCACCTCTATCCAATTTGTCGATTTACGATTTCACCGTTCTTGCGTTCTCTCTCTCCACCCTGGCAGTTTCGAGTTGGACGAAAAGAACAACAACCCCCTTCCTTCCAATTTGAGAAACCTAAGGTGTCTTTTTTTTGTTCTTTCATTTCGAAGGAATCCCATCCCTCCCGAGGAAAATCTAGCAAAAGTAATCATTCGTAATTTTCTGCCGGGCTCGAAGCGGGCAAAGAGCGCGACCGTAGCGCCTCGGCGCGGCGTGAGTGGAAAGAGAGAGAGAGAGAGAACGATAAACACCCTTTATGACTCGAGTCATATAACGTCACTCGGACGAGGGTTTTAACGACTGCCACCCGCCCACCCCCTCCTCCCCGCCCCCTCCATCCCCACTTTCGCATATGTGTTCCCGGAAATGAATCCTCTCGTCTCGCCGTCAAATTGCAACCCCGTGGCCGGCTTGGGGTCGCTCTCTAGTCAAGACTCGGAAGAAAAAGGGCTTTTTTTTCATTTCAGGTCAAGCAAATGGAACGCCAACAGACACATACGTCTTAGGAGTGTGGTATTTTTGTTATAAAATATTTAGGATGTATTCTCAAGAAGGTTCGCTCTCGTCTGCGTGAGTAAAAACTAATTAGAAGCACCGCTTTTTTGTTTGCGTTGTGTAGGAAAATACTACTTTCATTGATTAAGGTAGTTTGAGCGAAATATTTCCTTAGTCATAATTGAGACCATATTCTAATTTTTAATTTCAGCGTCTGTAAGAAGTATGAAGTAAGTATTTATATCTATCAAATATCATACAAAATAAATATGTTTATCTACTTGTCTCTAACTTGACTCATTTTTTCACAACGTACGGCTAAAAAGCCTTCAAAACAGCAGTTGTTTTGCGATTCTGTAAAGATTACTGCGGTGAGTAGGTATATGATTAATTTTTGTGAATAGTTGAGGTAACTTACAAACTACACACCGTCAGTTTTTTGACGAAATCTAGGTGTTATAAATTCATATTTTTTTCAATATTCTCCCTCTGGAGGGCACAGCTGTAATCTATCCCATGTAAAACAGCTTGTATTTACAAATTAGTTCGGCAAGGAGTTAATATTTCGATATCATTAGAAATATAAGAGTTTTTTCTTTAAAATGAGGTCAAATTCTAAGTGAAGTGATGTTTCGCTGAAACTACCTTAAATGGCTTTACTCAGGGAAAGCAAGCAGGGGTCTCTGGGTGACCCGAAAAATACTATCTCAACCCCGCAATTAACCTTTAGAACTGACAAAACAGCGATATTCTAAAATACTCCTTTAGCTTACAAATCGCTTCCGTCCTTTCCATCTTCGAATTCCATGTCCTTATACCCTCGCTACTTCATTGTTGGTATACTAGCACCCCTGCTACACGCGCCTTAAAGAATTAGAAATATTGATGCATGCAAGAGTACGATTATATATGTAAACTAGCCCTTGGATGCTTTTGAATTAAGAATTTTCCCAGTTCGTTTAGCTAGATGCCAAATATCCAACGCATTTTGCCTACAATGATAGCAGTGATCTGGCATTGATTAAAAGTCTGAGGATA
Source organism: Pyrrhosoma nymphula (assembly GCA_963573305.1). Taxonomy (NCBI): domain Eukaryota; kingdom Metazoa; phylum Arthropoda; class Insecta; order Odonata; family Coenagrionidae; genus Pyrrhosoma; species Pyrrhosoma nymphula. The sequence goes on along the minus strand of OY754333.1, from coordinate 49,107,759 downwards.
TTTTGGTGCCTTTCTTTAAAATGAGGTCAAATTCTAGGTGAAGCTGCGGAATTCTATGTCCTTATATTTAAACTGCCATTCCATATTGTGGAAAGTTCTCTTCTTGTGTCAGTATTTCGCACAAACCTCATTGTTATAAAGCATAAAAAGATGTCCCAATGTTTCACCTATTATCGCCTTGAAAATTATGCCATTTAATGTTTAATTTAAGAAATAATACTGTCGAAAGTTATGCTTTGGCTGCCTTTACATGTGATTAAACATTTGTTTTCGTATAAGAAGTGCGAATATGAGAAAATGACATTAAAATTGTATAGCGGTGAATACTCCTCTTGGATTTGTATGCATTGTTTTAGTCTATGTGTTGCATGTGGAAAAATATCATCTATCTGATAACTTCATGTAAATATTTCCTTCACAAATTATTCTTTCACGATTTAATGCTAATATTACCAGGGCTTAAAGGTTGAAAGAATGATTAAATAGGAAAAGTCTATAGTTTTCTATCTAAAACTAATGTTTTTTTCAAGCTTCCTGAATGAGCAAATTTCAAAAGTGTTTTTTATGGGAATTAAATTAAATCAAAATGAAGTCGACAACCAAACTTATTTTAGAGTTATTTACAAATTTCTACAATTAGCAAAGGCAAAATGCAATAGTCCGTTGGAAGTGGTATTACGTTCGGCTACTTGAATTGGTTAAAGTGTTCATGAAAAATTTATTCGTGGACTGACTTATTGTTTAATATTTTGCGTCTAATTTTGAATAGTGTAGTTATCTGTGATAAAAAGTCGCGAATCTCCTTGTTTACGAATTCCTTTTCTGTTGCCTATGCATCGCGTAGGACACAAGGCAGTGAGACCAATAAAAAAGAAGGACAGTGATCATGGATTTTTTTACGGCCACAATTTCGCATGCCGGATGCCATTGGGTTTTTTTTCACCGGCAAGAGGAATTCCCAAGTGTATGAGGAGAACTGAGCGCTTCTCAAACGGCTGGCTTGCGCATACCAGGCTTTTTCACGCACGGATTCGTAATCAATGTAATTTTTTGAGAGTTTGCACGTTTCGTAGTTGAAGGGAGTTTTGAATGCTGTTTTTCGGGTCAATGGGACTCTTCAGTGTTGTTTACTCGTCCCATTTTCGGGTATTTTTCGTCACCCACGAGTGCTCAACTGTACAAAATTCACGGTGCAATCATAATGCTTTGCGCCTCCCTGCATGTCAACGACGTGAGCGGTGTTCACGATGTTACTTGTGATTCAGTATTATTTATTTGTCCTCCATTCTTCTCCTTACTTCTACTTACCCTCTCAAATGTTTCTGTCAGATGCTGTCAAACCGGTTGGTAATTCCTAAGCTATTATTTGCGTAGAATATATAAGTACCTAGTAGGGTAGTATAACTTCGGTAGGCGATATAGCGTTTAGCTTTCAATGATGAAGCATGATGTATTTTTTAGGTTGCCGAATATCGTGTTTAAGGATATGTTTTGCTCAAATATAGACCTAAGGGAAATTACGAATGAAAAGGCAGTTTATTGGAAATATCGTGACAAAATAATCGTATTGAGCTATATCTACAGCTTTGATAGCAAAATATGATGCGCCACCAGATATGCAACGTACAATTGGTCATAAAAATAATCTCCTATGCAACATACCTCAGTGGTCAACATAAATGCCAAAGTTATAAATAGATCAGCATTGTGGCTTAAGCTTATAGGTATCAATATTTTTTAATTAATGGATGATTTCCATTAATTGTCCTAATGCCATTAATTTTCTTTTAATTAATTAATTGCCATAATAATTGGCATTTTTGCCTTATCAACTGTCGTTCTTTTTCAAAAGCCATTACAGTTGACCAACTGGCGACGAATACTTATCATTTCTATTGATCGGCTTGCATCTCCATGTCATTTTTTTCTACCTTCTAATTTCCTTGATGTTATCTGTGAACTGGGTCAGTGGGGAGGAGGAAAGGGGGCTGAGATGGACAATGAATCATATGAAAATGTAAATGTAAATTCATAATACAGCCAGGAGGTTTTCCACTTCAAGTCGTCAGTTTTAAGTCCACGAAAAAAAAGCTGGTGCTCACACAGTTTGCTCGAATCCCTCAATAACCTCCTGATTGGCACAGTTATTTGAAATGTATTCGAAACCCCCTTTCGTTTCACGCTAGTTAGTCTGATTTCCTGTATCAAATGGAACGTCATAAACGAGCAACACCTCGCCATGGGTTCATAAGTAATTGCTCTATCAGCTCAGACGTTACACAGAAATAGCCATAGGAAAAAATTACATCTTCAGCTAATAAATTATTTCTAGCTCCGTTCTGGGATATAACTCTTCCAATAGAGAATTCTTCACCCCGTTGGAGGTTTGGCGATTGGTTCTTTCCCATTAAAATCTCACACATATGCTACATTGACCGATATGGAACTCCTTCTCGCTGCATACGAAAGATTGAATACCAAGGAGCGCTGAAAACAAAGAAATTGACGATCTTATTGTCCTGGTCCAGAGGATTTTTTCATTCAAAAGTTGTTTTTTTTCAATAGATGACATAGGAGATTTGATTATGCTGCACGATAGATTAGGGTACTATTGAAGCCATTAAAATGTACAATCGGCGATATTAAATGAATCATAAATACGTGCGTACTTAATGCATTGAAAAATGAGATTATTCGTGGAAGAAATATCGGGGTACTTTAATGATTTATTCAAGCAAACGTTACTCGATAAATATTGGAAAATAGCATTGCATTCTATATTACTTCAAAAGACATATCGCGCAATGGATAATTGGGCGGATGATTTTTCTTGAAAAAACCTTCAATTCCCTGCGCCAGAGTTATACATTCCGTTCTTTAATCTGTGGTCAAATAAGTCGGGTGACCTGGCGTGGGACAACTAATTTTGCAAACCCGGTGTGTATTCGCGGCTTACGTCAATTTGAAATGTTCTAGCGAGAGAACGATGGGAAATTACGATAACTATCTCATTTATTAATTGTTAGGTTATTGCATCACCTGGAGGATCCCTTGCGAATGACATCTTCGTAAACCTTGATTATGTTGCGTGCTGGTTCTAATAGGTACCAACGAGGAAATAAGTAGCAAATAGACTTTTAAAATGAATTTTATTGTAATTTTTCGAAAAGCCAAAAGTTCGTGGTTCAATTCCCAGTCGTGGTGGATTTTTTTCTTGTCAATTTATTCGCATTTCATCGTCGAAATTTACGGCCGGAGCCAACGACTCCGTACGTAGCCTCTCCCGGCATTCGGGATGGTATAGGATGTAGTCTAATGGGCAGTGACTTCTTTGGAGCCCTTGAATTCCCTTTAGTTGCCATCCTTGATGGACCGCAAGGGCTGAGCAGCGACTTAAACTTCTGCTGAAATTGTCTCAAGACTTAAAGAAGACTGGGTATTATGGTTTGATTCGCGGTCCTGGAGGATGTTTTTTCTAAAGACATTTGTATCGTCTTTTTCTACGTCCTGTTATTCTTTTTCCCATGAGAGTAGAGACCAGAGGGGGTGTGCTTCAATCGTTCGAGATTAATTTTGGGACGTCACTAAGGACTCACTCAATACTATTCTATACTGACAATAAGTCCTTAGTTACGAACCGAAATTAATCTCGAACGATTGAAGCACCCTACCTTAGCAATCCTTTTCTTCCGTTACCGTGTTTTTCCCCAGCGGTTTCTTTATTTCATATTTAAAAGAAGGGCACCAAAGATTTTAATCTCTCATTTTACACATTTACTGCCGAATGACTCCCCCCCGTTCTTACTCACCCTTAAGAAAATGATTCCGTACCGAAGCATTTTGGGTACGGGGCTTCGGTACTTATTCCCCGAGAAAGAAATATTCTACCAGAAGGATGAATGTGTTTCCACTCCTTTTAAAAACGCCTTCGGGAGTCGTTTATTTTTTTTTAAATGCCTCTTCCCCAGTGGAAAGCTCTCTCAGGAAGCCGGCATCCTTCAAAGGAGAGGTGGGAGCACACGCACAGACACACTGCCTCCCACTTATTCGGATGACTCACGGTCCGAGTTCTTTCATAAGCTGGCACCTCCGTTACACATTTCCGAGGGTGGATTCGCCCTCCTTACTCCGCAACAACCCCTTTCCCTCGCTTCGTCATCCCCCCGTACTTTTCCCTTCGCTAGCCGAAGTCAAACATCTCTCCAGCGCTTGTGATGCGAATGAAGTTAACACCGGATGCACTGCTGGTGCTACCGCAATCAAGCTATTGTGACGGTTATGGTAATATTGAGTCGTTTTATGCGATGAAATATGTCCCACTGTCGAACAGCGCCTCAAGGGTTTCTAATTTTTCGACAACAGCTTTCCTGATGATCACGGTTGACATTTTGTTCACGTGCCATGTATGTAACCTATATTGGTTCGATTCCTGCTTTGAATGTTTAATATTGCGCTTGCCATATAACATGCAACTCTAGGAAAAGCTGGTGGCAAACAAATGTGCAGAACGCTACTTCGTGTCAGTGGAAAGAGTAGTGGGGAGCGGAAGTGAAAAATTGTTAGGCTCTGAAAGAGTAATTTTCCATATGATTAGAATGGTGGGCTCATTAAATGCAATGTTGTAAAAAATACACTAAGCTTTTCCAGTGAGTTAAATTTGAATAGTAGTTTAATTGAGCTATTGATGATTGTTGATTTCTAAATCTGTATCAAAACCCTAATATGCACGTTTTCCTGTTTTTATCAATCATTTCTTCCACGTTTTAGTCATGAATTTATTGTTTCATACATATAGATTCGTCATTATGGATGGGTATGTTCCATGTTCGCAGGTTTTATGTTTACGTGATCGTAATAATCGGAGAATATACAATCGTAATAATTGATTTAAGAGTATACAATAGGATTCCAAGTAATGTAGAATTTTACTGTTTAAATCTTAGGCACTGTATTGGGACGTAGGTGGGGAAAATAAAAAAATAACCCAATTATAGCAGGAATCCATATTGATTCGTCACTCTTTCTATTAATCTCGAATGCATGTATCATGAGGGATGAGATGAAGCCTAAGTTGTTGGGCACCTAAAAGTCCAATAAGTTGAAAAAATGTAACAGATAAAATATGGAAAGAAATTAATGCAACCATTAGAATAACGAGCATACATACGCCAATATAAGTTTGTTTGATTTTCCGAAGCAATGTAAATCGTGATTAGAACAATGCGATTCGATATCTTTTAATATTTCGGGTTGTTCTTACCGTATCGTCTCGAATTCGAGGTTGCTTGCTTGGGGAGACGACTGAAAACTGAGGTCGTTTCCGCCATAGAGGTCAGTTGAGCGTACAGGTAAGGGTACGAAAGAATGGCAGAGGGAAACTCTGAGTTGACTTTAGTCGGCTTTTAATGAAAGGTGCCAAAGGGTCTACGGATTAACTTCCTTTCCGACGGAAGGAGTTATGCACTCCAAGTGCTCCCTTGATAGCACGCTTGTACGGATCGGGGCTTCACTGAAAACTCTCAGGTTTGCCGGTATTTAATCCCGAAAATGTTTTGATAGGAAATCTTGAACTCTAGCCACCTTACCGGCTTGATAATCTCAAAACTATCAAATTGATCGTAACATTATGATATTCGGTCCGAATTCCAACTTGTTTATTAGCGTGTCTAGAACGGTGAGCATTTGAGTAGTTTTCTTTTGAAAACCATGTGTAAAACTATAACCAATAACGCCGTAGTGGGAATCCTCGTGGCTCTGCCTGCTTGGGTGCGCCCCTGGTATTTGAAAGATTTCCTCTGCCATTCGTTTTCGCCGTTACCCGTGCAATTCAGTGTTCCGTCGAGAATATTTCGACCGTTTCCTACGAAGGGGACTGAGTCTTTTCCTCCTCGTTCCGAAGGAAATGTTAGCCTGAGATTTTTTCTTAGCGTTGCTAAGGGAGCCGAGTTATTCATCCGTTATTTATTCCTGCTCGTTCCTCCCTTTTCCGGGGTGCGGCGCTGTTATTCTTGCACGGCCACTCCTCGGTTTAAGGCCCTTTGAGCACTCCTCTTTCTTCCCGTTCCGATTCTCATCACACCTCACTCCCTTACGGGTAGAACATTGCTACGAATTGCATTACCTAAGTGTTATTATACACAAATTATAACCCCCACTGTAGAAGCACAACTTTGGTATGTCTTTTCCCTAATTCTTTTTTAACGTCCAACGGTTTATTTAGTTAACTTGAGTTTATTAACCCTTTCTGACTTCATTATTTCAATCGGAATCCTTAACTTTCTTAGATGCAGTAGCCCAGGTTACTTAAATATAATTCCAGTTGTCATGGTATGTCGTAGCTTTGGACGACATAATGATTTCCTGTAGCTATTTTCATTTATTGCTATTTTACGCCTATAGACAAAACTAATAGATAGAAATAACTTTGCCACCTCTGAAAACAATTCATACCTTTAAGGGAACATTTCATATTAAAGTAAATGTTTAAATAAAATAAAACGAAGTCCCTATTTTCGCTGTTATCTCGGATGTCTTTTAATTATCCCTCTCAATTTTTAATCCCTTGAAGCACGCTTTTAAATCTTATTAAAGCTAATTTGCAACACACTTTGTTCTCGAATTGACTGTATTGAACTCCTTTATTACTCAATTTCAGCGTTTTATCTTGTCTGACCCTCCCACATTCATTACTCTATATTATTTTTAAATGTGATTCATGAATTATTGAGGAGATATACGCAGGAAACTTGTAGACCCCAAAAAACCATTTATTAAAATACAGTACAACCGGTTTTGTTGTAATATATTTTAATACGGTTGTTTTGATGGACCTACAAAGTTTACTGAGTATTTCTTCTTAAATAATGCATGGGTCGACCAAGTAATGCCTTGTGCTATGGAATCAACCAAGCTCGTTCTTTTAAATATGGAAGAAGAATTGACTTGACGAAAGCCCTTCCACCTGGAATTTTTAGTAGAATAAACAATTGCAATATTTCTATATATATTGGTGTTAATAGTTAGTCCTTCATTCTTAAAATTTGCAAGCAGTGATGATCGATCTCGAGTAAAAAGAAACATCGCCGTCCTGATTATTATCGTCTCCGACTCCCGGACCTAACGGTTTTCACATTGTGCTTATTTGCAAACGTCCAGTCAACTAACGCTTTTGTCGACAGTATTTAAGGATACGTTGGGACTTCACGTCGTTAATTTTTACGAGATATTGTCCCACTCACTGTTACTGTAACTAGGCACGTAATTTACGGGAGTTTCATGCATTTTCCGTAAGTCTTCGAGCATGATGACGAATGGGCAATCGGCGTGCTGATTTTTACGAATGTTTGAGGAAGAAAATGAACGAACTCCTCTTGGATTGCGTGCATTATGACGGGCTGCCTACTAGCAAGCAGCAAAATGTGAATGTTTAGCGTAGCAACCGATGTATTGGAGACGGGTAATAAATTCAGTGTCAGACCTAACGTTTTGAAGTTTTTCCGTAAATGGGAGAAAGGTAAAAATTAAAGTTACGAAATAAACTATAACATAATTTCTGTTTTACATGACACTGGTTTCGTCATTTTTTTTCATTTTCCTGTCAACATTTTGTCATCTACTTGAGGGAAAATATTTTCCGAAACTCGGGTCTTGCAAAAAGAAGTTTAAGACCCGGTTTTATGATGTCTGGTTAACGTCAACTACAAGATGACATAGCATTATCGTTTGCTTGCTGTGGAGTAAGAGTTCGGGTTTCATTCGTTTTATCAGACTGTCGGTTGGTTGGCGTGGGCGTTTAAGATGGAACTTTCTATCTTCGGTTTTTATGCCAAGAAAATATTTAATTAGAGATTATAAAACCGTACCCTGGAGTAACTTATAACTTGTCTAAATTGTTTACTTTTCTCTCATACTACGACGAGCAATTTGCTCATTGGCAAGTTAATTACGCAGTATTGGAATTGATATCTGCTTCAGTGGGCGATATTCTTAATGCTAAGCGTCGGAACAGAAATTCCTATTCGTCGGCATTATAGCCGGCATCGGCCCTTTTCTCTTCGTCCCTTGCCTTTTACCTTCCTCATATTTCTTAGCTCCCAACTACTTCTTGCTCGATAACCTCAAGCGGTGACTCAGAAGGATGTGAGAGGTATGTATCCTGTCTGCGTGTACATGCATCATGACAACGACATCATTCTTTTTTACGGCGATCCCAGTCGCTTCCTGGATAAGACTCAGCAGTTGTATAATGCAATGTTTGCGTTTATTTCTTGTTTTGATAGAAAACTTTAGACGTCACTATTAAGTTACATGATGTATGGTATCATAGGAAATGTTGTCTACGATTTTTTCTAACTATGTGTCCATCTTTTATAGTTTTGTATTATTGGGCTGAGTTTTTTAAATTTCTGAGAAAAAAAAGCTGAGATTCTTTGTTATGATAATGGTGACTCCTATAATTAAAGAACTGCCCAGCGACGTTTATTGAAACAACATTTTATGATTAGTAAAATGAAATTTACATAATACCGAATCCATTTAATCTAAATCAGCACGCATTATTGCATTGGTAAAACAGAACTTCATGAACGAGGATTTGACTACCGATCGGATGATCCCCATTGTATTTTAATATACTACTAGAAGTGCATTTAAAAAAATGAAAGAAGGAAAGTTGAGTTCATGCGAAGTTTTTCTGACATTCACAAATTTCACAAATTTATGTTGATTTATTATTCAGACAATATTTTTATGGATTGATACATATTTAGTAATACTTAAGCCATGGTGAGCTCTTCTGCTCTTCAAAGATATACATTTACACTTATTGAATACATCTATCGAACTCGAGTCTTCATTCTTTGGGCCTGTCTAGCCGGTACATCACCTTTGCTTCTACTAAATGCTGCTAAAGAAAGGAGTCTTCATTCTTTGGGCCTATCTGGCAGGTACATGACCTCTACTTCTACTGAGTGCTGCCAAAGAAATTTGCTTTACGAAATAAGCTACACCTACTTTATAATTTGTCTATGATTCCTATGGATTGCACACAAAGTTTTTGAATGACACGTTCTAAGTATCCACTCATTGTCAGTATTGTGCTTTGCAAAATGTCGAAATGTTTTGCATTTGAATGAAAACAATCCTCAACTTGCATAAAAGTAGCTTAGATTTCATACTGGTGGTGAATTGGGCACTTAGATAAAAATCCAGTCTTTCTCAACCATTTTATAAGTCTAAACACCTTAATATGATGCTGAAGCATTGACACCTAGGTCGCGATTTTTTTCCGTCTGTGGTTTTTAAAAGCTTCAATGCTCCGATAAATTTAGTGAGGGATGGAATACCGAAGTGTTTGTCAAGATCGTGTTCCGTTCAGCTTCATGCTCGCCATTATCGATCGAATTTGCGAGTAAGATCAATGGTAGACGAGTTCCCACTGTGGGAATTCATCTTAATAACAAGAGAGGACTTTGTAATTTTTCACACTGTTTTTCACACACCACACATTAAATAGTGTGGAAAATAACAAATTTGTGAGGACTTATATTACCGAGATTCCAAATCTCTAATATCATTCATCTCTGAAGATCTCAATACGTTTTGAATCACGGATGTTGAGCTCTGTGGTCTAAGGACTTACATAATTTCAACTGAAACGTGACTATGTCACACGGAACCCGTGCTATACTGAGCAGGCACTGCTTTAGAGGTTTATACCAGAGGCGCCGGTGAGGCGGCCGCCTCAACGCTCCACCAACATGGAGCGTCTCCGCCTCAGGTGGTACGCAGACTGCGCCTCAAATATTTGCACTTGGCGAGTTTTTTTTTCCAGCTTTCGCGACGCTGCACTGCTTCAAGAAGAGTCGTGTGCCGAAACCTTCATACATCCGTGCGAATTGCTTACGCGTGTCCCGTCCTTTTTTTCCCATTGCCGCGCGTAAGACTCGCCGGCACGCATTCCGGCGTCTCCTGTGTAAGTCAAGGCTTTCTTCGCCTCAACAAGCAAGCTAGCAGTTTATTCTTCAGACTCTCGTAGCCTTTTGTTTTCTTCCATACTGTTACCAAGAAAGGTTAGAAACTAGGCTACTCTTGGGGTCCAAACGGTCAGTCCTGTTATGTTTTATTGTTTTTGGAGTAGTTCAATATTGTCCATTATGGCCTTGGCACGAATATTGCCGATGTTTTTATTTCGATTGTCCTCGGTAATTGACGGCACTAGGTTTGATAATAAACTATGTACATGAATTTTAAAGTTGTGGTTGTTCGCACCTTGTTTAATTACCAGGCGCATCATCATTTTGTATTCAAATTGCTGTAATTTGGTAATTTATCGATAGATTTTCGGGTTTTTCTGACATAATCATTTCTTAAAACTTTTTAATTCATATCGTACGTCATTGAGTGGGTCTTTATGTTCTACATGGCCTCTTCCTCCTCTCAATTCGTCCAAAATTCCTATTCGTTTCCTTCCTCATCCTCGCTTACCAAGCGTTCTCCCCTATTTACACCCCTCTTTATTACATGCCGTTCCCTCCCAATACGCCCTCCATCCCCTCTTGCTGTCTTCTCCGAATCTTCTCCACCTATTGTCTTTCCCTCCGTACAATGTCCACCTCTTCCTCGTTTGTCTTCCTTGTTGCTCATCTTACCCCATCTATTCTTCTCTTCGCCCGCATCTCAAGAAGCCCCCAATCTACCCTCATCCACCTACAGCAATTATAAAAATTCCTATCCCTTGCAATGCTACTCTCCATTGAAAATTTTGAACTTACCTATTTTTTTGCTCCTATTAAAAAAAACAACTGCTAAAATTACATTTCGCGAGAGCGAATGTGGAATGGAATTAATGTGAAAGTTTTCTTTTATGAGAGGTATGCGTCATTAATAATGTTATTTGATTGCTACGTCATGAATAAAACGCAGGCAAACTTAATCTTATGTGTAAAAACGATGATTCATGGATATTGCATTTATTCTTACTTATTTATATAAAAATTATTTTATCTGTTTTACGTAATTCTGTTGCTGCTGTGCTGTAGTCTATTGCATGGTGCTTTCGGGAGACTTGTTACTCTCCGAGCTATTAATCGAAGCTTGATTCATCCATCAGACGGTTTGCTTACGGAAATTCGCTGTGGCCGGAAATGTTCTCACTCCGTAACTTGATATCTCCGCTGCACTTGTCAAGCATGATAAATGTATCATTTTTTCATGTAATATATATTTGTGCTGAACCTGTGCTGGTAAACATTAGGCATAATTAGCGTCTCAGAAAAGTCACTAATGAGGAACTAAAATAATAAAAAAATATATTAATTGGACCATACAGTTTGTGACTGCGAATAATTTGTCTTTTTGACTGGTGAATGTCGTTTGAATATGTAATAGTGCAACATTTTTCATAAATTTACACCCTACAGAAGATTTATTGTTCAGGCTATCGGCATAATCCATTTTGCGTTGAAGTTGCGATGAATTTCTTCAAGGTTATTTCCCGAAACGTTTGAAAGTTTTTGTCTTTAGAAAATTAACCTGTTGCTCTTATTTTGCTATTAACATGCTCTTGGCGGCGAATTAATTGAGAGAAACAACGGAAATATAAATAGACGAAGAAGTGAGGGAATACTTCTGTTTTAGATTATACATTTACTTAGGTTATCTCGCTTAGTTCTAAGATAAGCAACGTCCATGCCCGTGACTGGATTCGAACACACGTTCTTTGGGTTGCCAGGCGGACGCGAAAAAAGACTAAATAGACCAGAAACTCAAATGAAGGCATTTGATTATTTGAAAAGACTGGGTAAATGCATACGTATTCATAAAAGGTAATTTAATTGTTCACTGTCAGTAGGGCAACGGTACTTAATGACTGAAGCAACAAAAGCGGTGGACATTCCCGGCCGTAAGCGGCTATTGTCATAGTCCCGTTTACATTTGGAGCCCTCCCCTGCTCGACTTTCGCCCATAGAGGATAGTCTCCTTCCCACCCTCTCGACCTCTTGTTTTCCCTTTCACCCCGTGCTTTCACCCTTTCCTTTGCGCGCGTCGCCATACTTTATCTCCCGTCCGGTGCCATCTTCTCGTGTTCCACGCCCTTTCGGATGGCCCAGTCTCGACCGTTCGTTTTACGATGCAGCATCATGCGTTCTTTTTTTAACCATTCTCTCAGATCGTCCCGTTAAGAGGTCGGTTGCGGTTTCCAAACTCCTCGGCGCCGTAAGTTCCCATCTTTCTCTCGCCTTGGTTCCTCATTTCATTTATCATATTTCCTCCCCTAATATCCGATTATTCTTTCTCCAGCGGGTTGGAAAGAGTTAGCTTCCCAAAGTTGAAGCAAGTATGCGTTCGAGTAAGGAATGAAAGTTATGATTAACTTTACCGAAGGCGCAACCGTGTCTGTTACAGTTTTTAATGATGGTAGAAAAGAGTTCGCAGTTCTCCACTTAAATTATGCTGTACCTGATAAATCCAGTAAATTAAGATCAATTTTGAGTCAGATTCACCACAAATTTAGACGCCTTTTTCATTTTTAATTTCAATTAGCCCTCAAGTTAAGGAATTTCGTCTGTATTTAGAGATTTTTAGACCAAGGGATTTATGAACACTATGATATAAACTACTGAAAAAGGTTAATCCTAAAGCATGTTAAATGCTTGAAGAATTTAAATATTTGAAAAAATTTAGGTATTTAAAGGCTCTTTGCTTTGAAGGCGTTTAACGCATACGGCGTGAATCAAATATCTAAGGCAAGTTTTAAGGCTCAAATATTGTCGATAACTAAGCATTTTAGTTATAAAAACAATTCTTTGCCTAAATTATGTCATTATGTTTGCCTTTAGCTTTTTACAATCTGCATACATTTTAAAATAAAAATATTTATTTGGCTTATTACCATATACATGAATTATTTGATTGTGACTCGAGAAACATTTCGCTAAAACAGCCTTTCTCTTTCAGAATGCACGTAGGGACGACGATATATATTTTATAACCATTGCAACGTCATACATCCCATTGAGAATTAACGCCTCCAACCCTCTTGGCTCATTAATCAACTCCTTTAACCGGCAATTCCACGAGATATCACCCTTGCGGGTGGGGGAGGAAGAGAGGTTGATGTGAGAGGCGAGGGTAAGGGGGTGTGTCAGCAGGTGGGCAGGGAGTGTACGACGGGGTGGTTGAAAGAGTTGCGAAGATGAATGGCTTCTCGGAGGGGTTTGCGAGGGTTAGCAGGAGTTGCAGAGGGAGAGGGAAAAGGTGTGTGAAGCGTCCCGCTTGTGCGACTTGTGAGCTAGGAATAGCATTTTCATAGGTAAAGCGTGCGATGACATTCTGAATTCTTTTGGTTGGAGTAACACAGGGTCCTTGAGTAATAATGTAAAGGAAAAACTATCGAAAAGTTTAATGTGGAGTGTAGCGTCGCATGGAGCAGAAACGTGGATTTTGAGGAAAGAGGATGAGAACAGGCTGAAGGCAATTGAAATGTGTACGTGTAGGGGAATGGAGAAAGTGCGATAGACGGAAAGGAAGACATTGAAGATTGAAGAAGAAGAAGACAGGAGGAAATGTCCTGGATTATTTTGTTTTCTGGATGAGTAGTATTTCGTAGCATTCATAAATTAAAGTATCAGTGATATTAACCAGTACTTGTCTCTTTACCAGTGTACTGCATGTTCATTTATGTAGCACTCTCCCAGTTTCTGGTTTGGCTGCGCACTGTTCTCCTGACTGCTTTTTGGTCTGCGCCTAGCGGACGAGGGAACGTGCGAGGTCCTGATTTGAACTGGAACGAGTGCTGCATGCCTGGTGTGGAATCACCCCCTGCCACACGCCCTTGTGGTGACTTGTACGGTACTTCGTAGATGTAGATGAAGGTGAACTAGGAAGCTCTCGACATGGTGGGTGAGGAGGCATAACTGCTGAAGGAGATTAGAAGTAGGCTCAGTACGTTCTGGGAACATTTAATGAGGGGTGTTAGGATGCTGAAGGCCTTGATAGAGAGGAGGATGTTGAGTAAGAGGGAAGGGGAAGAAAGAGGCCGATTTGAAGAATTAAATCATGCAAGACTAGGGCCCACTGTTGTAAAATATTAATGTAGATATTATTTCTTTCGAAGCCTACCTTGACTAGTAGATCACCTCTAATAAACCAAATACCTAAAAGACAATGTTGGGGGTTGTTCGGGTTTCCCACCGGGTCAAACTCTCCATTTCTGCCGACACGACATTTCGATGAACGAGTCGTTCATCTTCCTCTGGGCAGGTTTTATGGGGAGTCATGCTAACTCAAATAATGATATTTTGATTTACAACCATCATCATTGAGAAATATTTAATAGAGCTAATGTAATCTGGAGATGGAGTAACTCAAATCAGATGTTTTTCATTAAATGTAATTTGATATTGCGGAACTGTTGATTTCCATAGGAAACTCTTATTGCAATTTAGCGGGGGTGGAGCCGTAAAGGGAGGAGAAGCGAAAGGATGGTGGGGACCACCCCGGGGGTTAGGGGTGGGTGCAAAGGGTGGTCCAGCGGATTCCCGCTTCCCCATTGCCCAGGCCGTTCACATAATGAGCAAAAAAATAAGTAATGCAGCCTTCTCCTGGCATGCGTAATGGTTCCGGATCTCCGAAACCCCGTGTTCATTCTTTGATCCTACTCCACCCTTCCTCTCCCGTCAAATGAACTCTGCCCTCACCTGGAGGTCGCCTACCTCTCCCGCTATCCATTTCCTCCGGGGATCAGGTGGAGGATCATTTCCCGTTCTCCCACTAGGTGGCCACTATTTTCTCCGGTGTTCACATGTGCCCATTCACTGGCAGTGATCTCAAGAGCCTTAACTATGGACACTTAAACGGGTAATTTTCAGAATATCTTGATACCAGAAAATGATTCACTGTGATGATCCCTACCACGCGAACAGTATACAATCAAACAGGCTTTCTTCTGAATATCTTTTTTATTTAAAAAGTAATCACTGTGATGAATTATTTTTTTTTGCTATCTTTGCTCATAATTATACTTATTAGTAATAATAAGGGAAGAAAAATGGCTACTGCGGGCTTTTGTGGCATTATCGGCAGGGCCGGCAACGGCGGTGGCGGTTTTAAGTACTCGCCTGCTAGTACTGGGGTCGCGGGTTCGGGTCCCAGTTGAGTTTGGTTTTATTCATCTAGGCCACGGGTGCTTCTGTTAAGTTCTGTTAGTTCGGTCCCTGGGAAATCTGATGACAAGCCATGAGTGACTTATCGGGATTATAGGAGCATATAGACCAGTAGAATTACGCGAAATGTAAAAAAATAAAAATATAAGGATAAATGGGTCAGTTGGCATTGGTTGAGGTTATATTGGGAATGGAGGAGAGCAACCCAGTATTTGAGTTAGCTCGAGGGAAAATGAACGGACTACTTTGTGTTTAAGGCTTCCCGTTCCATCCGATGGGAGGAGTAGGTATAATTGGCTTTAAAGTGCTCTCCACAGAGGCATTAACATTCTCCGAGGGATTCGTATTCCATTGACTAATTTCCGCCTCTGTCAGGATTCAAGCTCAGGGCTTTGATATAGGTTTCCAGTAATCAAGCTAACATGTCCCCTTGCGCAACGCTTGAGTTGTGTGCCTATTTATAAACAGGCAGTTCTCAGCGTACATAGGTATCAGAAATAATAGGTAGTGCTAGTATTTTCCACTCTAATCTGGTTAAGATTTAAAGGTTTGGGTTTACATTCCGTAGTAGTAATTGGACAATCTTAATGATTCAGCTTTTATCATTATTAAATAAGAAGATTTATTTGAATTTAATTGTTTATACACGCATAATATATGTAGAAGTCATCATATACTATTCTGATCAACCCTAATTTTATATTAAATAAAAATAGTCATCGGTGTAATGGTTGGAGATATAAATGTGCAAGTTCTATCGTACGCCGATGATGCATTGTTGATGGCAAAGAGCCCGCTGGAATTACAGGGGCTCCTGGATAGCTTATTTGAAGCAATAAGGAGAAAGAATTTGAGGGTAAATACGTCAAAGCCCAAAGAAGTTGTTTTTGATAGAGAAAATGGTAAGAATGATGAGGGTAAATGATGAAATAATTGAACAATAGACGATTTTGTGTATCTTGGCCAATTTTTTGTGATAGTCGAAGAGGTAATAAGGCGTGCGAATGCAGGTCGGAAAGCCTTAGGTGGTATGGGAAGCATATCTAGGAATTTTTGTTTGTCTGGGGAAGCGAAAATCGCGGTATACAAAAATGTTCTCCTCCCGACGTTATTATTTGGCAGCAAAACCTGGGAATGTCAGAATAAGCATAAGAGTAGGCTAAATGCACTGGGAATTGGGTACTTAAGAAGTGTTAGTAGCAAAAGTAGGGTGGATAGAGTTAGGAATGGGTGCAAGATGAAAGAATGTGGTTGAGATGTTAATTGAAAGCATGAAAGAAGTGAGCTTCGTTGGCTTGGCCATGTCGTTAGAATGGGTGAGAGCCGAATAACGAACCAGATTTACGATAGAGGAGTGAACTATGTGAGAGGAAGGTATAGACCGCGGAAGTCATAGGTTGAATGTGGTGGAATAGACTCTGAAAAGGGGGGATATTAGTAGTCTTAGTAATAGGAGAGCGTGTATTAAGCAATGCACGAGTGTCAGAGAAGCTAAAGTGGTTTGTAAGGATAGGGCATCGTGGAGGAATACATTAAAATAGAGCCAGTTATCTAAGTCTAACAGAAATAGCTAAGCCCTTTGACTTTGCCTACTCCAATAGGTAATGGCATGATGGGTGGATGGGATGTATGTATTTAAAATTAAATTAAATTTTGTGTTTTGAAAGAGCTATAAATGTTTTCTACGCTGAAAATTTTGAAAAATTTCTCCCATTTTCTCAAGCATGGGTTCTTTTAACTGCTCCTTCATCATCGTGTCTCATTAGCCATTGATTGGAGTAATAGTGCCACGATATTGGCTCACCATCTTCATTTTTAAACCTAGTTCATATTTCTGAGAAAATGGAAAGCTAGGAAAATTCGGAGAGGTAAACGACGCTGATAGATGCCCATTTCCGTAATTGATTTCTCATCATAGCTTAAAATATAGACCCGCTGGAGAGCGAATCTCACTCTTCTTTTTGGCTGGGGAATAGAATACGGTGGGGAAGAACTCTTCGTGAGCCATCATTCACCTTGAAAGTGAAATCTTTGAGGTCGTGCTCTTTCCGATCGAACTTTCGACCGCCGTCGAAATAGAAATGATCGACAAAATAAAAGACCATGGGTTACGGAAACGGATATCTCTACACTTTTTTCTTACGAGAAAGTCAAACAGTTCTTCATATTTAAAAATAAGGCCGCTGGACACGAAGAATATACTTTTTCCTCATGAATTTGACCTTTAGACCTCATTTGCGCGGGCACGATCTAACGTATTTGAGTCCTTTCTCCATTTTCAGCGGCGTTCTTTCACTTCTGGTAACAAAGAAGTCTTTTAAGACCTGTATATTAAAATATTGGAGAGGTGCACGATATACTCGAAATGCAATGGATGAATTCAATAGCCCTTTTTATCACGTTTTTATGAGTTCGGTTTCCGTTGTCTGTCTGTCTGTCCGGGTGGAATATTGCAACCGAGTTTAAAGTAACTTCCCGATCAGCTAGAGACTTGAAATTTTAACCATAGCTGAAAAGTGGATGACAATGCAATACTAGCTATCTATCATAACAATTAATTAATTAATAATTAATTCATTAACATATTTCCTGATGTGCTAGTAGAGGCTTGTAATTTTAACCATAGCTCAGAAGTGGATGACAATGCAATTTTAGCTACATGTTACAACAATTAATTAATTAATTATTTCAATTCCAAACACTGTCAGCTGAAAAAAATCTGAAATACATCGGGAATTTCCTATGTGTCCCCGTCAGAGTCTCATCAAGATGTATAAAATCGATTGAAAACTTTCACCCGGGCATAAGACTAAAAAGCAGAAAATAATTAATAAAATAAAAAAAATTAAACATACAACGTTTTTAAAACGGACTAAAAAGTATAAAATAATTTTTCCTGGGCCCTTCTAAATTTTTGAAGGTGAATTTTTAGTGGCTCTGGAGATATTTGTAAGACTTGAAGAGAAAAATGTGGGGCGAAGGCAGTAGATAATCCGGATGAATTCACAACTAATTTTAGTGCATTGTAAATGGTAATAATTGTGGGAGTCTTCTCAACGACACTTGGTCCCTTTACTCCTTAATTATCATGGGTTGCCTGCGCCCCACGTTTTTCTCTCCAAGTCTTACAAATATCTCCATAGCCACTAAAAGTTGACCCTCAAAAATTTAAAAGAGCCCAGGGAAAATTACTTTATACTTTTTAGTCCGGTTTAAAAACGTGGTATATTAAGTTTTTTAATTTAATTAATTATGTTTGCCTTGATTGAAGGCTATCTGGTGTATGTATATTTATATAGTGTACACGCTAGGCAAAGAAGGGGAAAATTCTGAGTTTTAAGGTAATACTCATTATATAAAACCCGATAACATTTTTAGAAGTGATAGATGCGAAAAATAAGAGAAATACACTGACTGACTGATTGGTTCATCTCCCTTCGTACCATTAGAGATTGTAACAGAAAAGGATTAGGACACTAAGGCACTCCATAAACATATGTTACACTCTTTTCCTACCCCTCCTCCAATTCCTTTTCTCTATTCCCTCTCTTTTTCATGGCTGGTGTCCGAACAACCCTTATATCTGTATACTACCCTGTGGCGGCACACAGGCAAGTATGGATGTGTAAGTGGTGATGAAATATTCATAATTGAACCTTTTTCACTGCTACTGAATTTTAATCGTATATTCATCACCAATCGGTCAATCTTATGAATTTATCTGCAGCCTTCAATTTATCCCTATTATGCGACAACTCCCTAATTCGCAGAATACCTTCAACCTACTTCCTAATAGTTCTTCCATCCCAGCTGCTTCTCGATTGTCCTGTGCTTTGTCCCTTGATATTACTCGCGTGGCTAAATTTTTCTCTCCCTTGTGATTATAACAAATTCATTCATTGTGTCTTGGAAAGTAGCCAATGCACCGTATTTTACATTTTTATGTTGCTTAAATTACATATAATGCATTATCCACTAAAAATCCCTCCTGTGGACTACCAACATAAAATAATGGGTAGTTTAATTAAGACCGTGTACTAGCATTGGATGGTTGTTATCTTTCATTTTGAAGCTAGTTTAGCTAGGGCTATCGGAAACCATATCGATGAAATGAGGAAACAGTACCATGCATAAATCTTCAGAATTAAGCTATTCCCTCTAAAAACCAAAGCGCATTTCCGCGTAGAAAGTTAGACAGACAAGCTTTTCAGAGCCGTGTAATGATGATATACGTCCTGATGTCGAAGTGATAGCTTTCAGCGATTGGACTTTTGCGATAGCGGGGTGATCTCGAAGCATTCTTCTTGGTTTTGCCGCGCATGCAAAGGTCTCGGTTTTATTAATCATCAATGCGGGGAAAGTGTATTTCAATAAAAATGCCGACAAACCATTAGAACGAGCCAATCCGAAGTTTGCGAATTAGAAGAAAGCTACGAAAGCATTCTGATTTAAAGCAAACGATTTCATTTCTACAATATTCAACTAGAAGAGTGGGATAAAAGATTAAGGCAAGATCTCACTTCCTTCGAGTGAAATTCATGCATTGATGGGAGGCGGTATATGTCAACTTTTGGTCCACCAGCTTATACCAGTAAAGTTAACTACTCCCTAGAAAAGTCTACCACTTATTTTATAAACGTAGGTGTCTCGTGAGTGTTTTCTTGAATTATAATCATTCCTCTATTATCCATTTCTGAACTCTTTGTCCACCAATACTAATTCTGGCTAATTAACGGATTTTTAATTTTAAAGATACGTTCGGCGATAGCGTTGGTCATTGAATTTCGGCCGTTGCGTCTCTCAAGTGAAAGAGCCGAATACTTTCTGTCTCCTCGGTTCTACCCTTTCATTCATGTAAGTGGATGACATCCGCTAAAATTTTATCTGTTTTAAATTTCGTAGCAGGTAACTATCCTTCCGCATAAGGTAGTTTGAGTTAGTTAGGTAAGTGTGCATAAAATTCATTGTACTTGGCTTCATTTATGAGAAATAAATCTTATCCGTCCAATGTTGACACAATATTAGCCTTTAATTGCACTACTTGCGAGGTATTTTCCAAGAATAAGAAGCCGCTTTACATGGGATATGGTTCGACTGTGCCCTCCAGAGAGACATTATTAAGGAATTGAGGATGTTTTTACAGGCATAGACCGCGGTATAATTTTAGTGGAGTGTGCTTCGTATGTTTTCTCATTTATTTTTTAAATATTTTTTTCCCTTATAATAATACAGATTCTGGACGAAATAAGAGGAGGTAGAAGATATGAAGAATTGAAGAGGGATCTAATAACCGATCTAGTTTCCGTCTTTAGGAGGGAAAGCGAGACAATGTCTATGAGGTTGGGATGCAGAATGGGGACTGCCCAAGAACCAACCAATCAGCTGGTAGAATACTTGAATGAAATAATACAGATTTATTAGTCGTTCAATTTTGGTAGTTATCCCGGGATTATCACAATATTACAATATACATCACACAATAATAAAAAAAATATGATGTTATAATATTCATAAGTTTTCCATTTTTTTCTTACATTATATAACAGATTAAGTCCTGCTAAGCCTATGGCTTCTCAGCCATGGGTTTAGCATCCATAGGCTTAGCAATTAAAAAAAATAAATATAGTAATCATTATAATACTTTTCATGAAACAGCAAACATTTTCAGCTGTGAAGGCGTTTTCATTATACGGCAAGAAAGAAATATTTCAAGTTAAAGCCACAAATTTAAATGATTAGTTAGTTTATTACTAAGAAGTTCAGTCATAAAAACCTAAGTTTTTGTGTCTCATGCGACTGCTTAAATTTTAAAATGAAATTAGAATATGGACTCTATGTATTATGACTGAAGCAAAATCTCACTTAAAACAAAATAAAGCCTCTCTGAAATTCACATTGGAGCAGGACATCTGTGTAGTTCAATTGCGCGGAGTCAGTGGTTCTGGGTTCGAATCTCAATCCGTACGAATGGTTTTATTCATTGAGAGTGTCACTTAATCGTGGCTGAACGAATTCGTGGGTTTACGAAGGCTGAACTTTGCTTTGAATATCTACCTCCTCATTGTCCATAGGTAAGCAGTCTATAATTCGTCAGGTGAAATTTGTCCTTGGCCTAATTCTTGACATTTCCTCGAGCGCACGTGTTAATATGCTATATAATTCGCCTGTTGAATTTGTGCTTAGCGCTTGCAACAATGTTTCAATAGATTTCAGGCCTGAACATTAAACCTTATCCACCAGCCACCCGTAAGTATTATGATATGGAATCCGTGGATATGTAAAGTATGTAGTGGTAGGAATTTTTAAAATAATTCATCGAGTCTTTGGGAAATATAAATCCATATAGAAGTAAAGTATGAATCTCACAAATTATCATGCATTTGACTTTGTTTCTGTGGTGTTATTAAATGATAAGTATTGTTGAGGTGATGTGCCCGAGGGAAGGAACAAATATTCAAATCGGTCAGTTTGGTAGCTCTCAGATTCTCTCATAGTGGTCTTCTACTTATTACGTGTAGTTTACGACTAGGAATTAGTAATAGGAGATCGAAATTATCAAAATAGTCATCGTTAATTTCCTCGCCAGTAGAAATATATATAATGAGTACTTTACATGGTCTATAAGTTTCTAATAGCCCCGCTAGTTCCCTACGAGACTGGAGAATCTCGATCTAAATTTTTTGATAACTCTGCAAAAATTAGGTGGAACTGAAATTCTGCAACACTTGGTAGGCACAACACTTTGGCAAAGCTAGCTAAGTTATCCTTAATCCAAATTCCTTATTTTACACTTTCTCCCAAGTTTCCAAAATGCTTACACACGCTATGGGTGAATTCTCTCGTCTATGGAGGATACATCCTCGTCAACTTTTTCATCGCATATTCCTCCCGTACGTCTAATGAATCCGAGCACTCTTAAATTGTCTCCACACGTTTAATATTATTTGTATTTATGTTTCCTGTGACAGATGGAAAGTGTGAGTGACAACTAAGCTGTTTTTCTGTGATGATACGTTAATTTAATCATTATTTTTCTCTTTCTGTCGTAATAAAATTTCTTCTGTTGAGTTGTTGAGGGCTAAACTATCCGATAATTAATTGGGTGACCGTCGTCGGTTATGTTTGTGTCCTTGTTCCCGTTTTTCATGGCTGTGAGTTGAAATTGTAAGTTATGTAGCTTTAAATTATGTTCTTGTTCCTTGTTAAGATACCACGGGATGTATATATGTAAACTTAATGCTGCGTGATGTAGGGACCGTGGAGGCCTTAGATGTCGGATGTGGAGGCTAGAGTACAGGGTTTCCATTCTGATGGCCCAAGTTTGAATGCCAACATTGGTGGAGCTTTTTTCAGAGGAATACCGATCCGAGCGTGATTTCGAGAGTACTTCAAATGCTGTGTATTCCTTCCGCCGTTTGGAACGTTAAACTGTGGCGCCTTTAGCTCAAGAGGAGGCCAATGCCGACGCCGTCAATAAAATTCCTACTTGTAAGTACCAACCAATCTATCATCAAAGGCGTAAAAGACACCCTCCCCAAATAACCTTGAAGTTTCAGGAAGCGTATCCCTTGATATTTGAATAACATGAATGAGAAATGGAGTTGGAGAAATGATGCGAAGAATCTGAAATCGGTGGTGAAGCTGAGGAACACAAAGCATGAAGAATTCTACTGGTTATAGAAGTGGTTCGATGTGATATTGGGGGCTGGAGGCCGTGGACCTGTGCTGCTTTTACGTAGGCGGTGTTAATACTATTATTTTCCATTCTCACCGCATTTCCCCGGCCCTCACATTATCTCAGAGAAGGAAACGCAGGCGTGGGAGGGTGAGGAGCTGGATGAAAGGGAGCAGAAAGGAAGATGAAAGCTATATGCTATTCGTTATCCTTCAGTGGGGGGTCATTCACTATATTCACTACCATTTCTTACCTCCCAGCTGTTTACCCCACGCACGTCAGGGGGGTAGGTATGTATCACGAATCCCTCGCTATCTTCCCCTGACCGACCCCTGCAGCGGCGACGGCGGCCGGTTCCCCTCTCCTGGCTTCCCCGCGAATCGTGTCTCGCGATAAGCATCTCTACCTCGCGGGGAGGAAGGAAGATGTCTTCCGCAGCCGGCTAACCATCCACCGCTGCCCACTTGATGATGCGAATAAAATGGAGCCCTCTCACTCTCCACGGACCAGCCTTAGAGTAAAAAAAATCCGAATTTAAGAATAGAAGACTTTCTCTGGTAACTTTGTGGTATTCCATTTTAAATATTTAATAAAATAAACTTTTACAAACGACATAAAAATCAGAACTCATGACCCGGGTTTCGGTTCTTAAGCGTCATCATCAGGTGATCATATCCCTACATTTCACCTCATGATGAATCTTAAGCGCCTAACC
This sequence comes from Pyrrhosoma nymphula, assembly GCA_963573305.1. Classification (NCBI taxonomy): domain Eukaryota; kingdom Metazoa; phylum Arthropoda; class Insecta; order Odonata; family Coenagrionidae; genus Pyrrhosoma; species Pyrrhosoma nymphula. Next base: position 49,084,205 of record OY754333.1, on the reverse strand, counting down.
CGGGTCGTAAGTTCTTATATGTGGTTTGTAAAAGTTTATTTTATTGAATATTTAGAGTGAATTTAAACTTGAAATCCCACGTATGGGCTAACACGAACGTCGAAACGCTCTTTCTTAAAATATCCAGAAAATTGTAGGTATGTAGGATTGTACTTCTTGAATAAACTCTTTTTGCGAAGGAGTCTGCGAGTGTGTTTCTTTTCCTATAAACTATTTTGATATGCGCTTCACCGATTGTGAAGTAATATGAAGCCACTTCTGGAAACGTACTTCTGGGTATTTTGAATAACATTTTGGAGAAATGCAAAATAAAGTTGGAAGAATGGGGGTGAAGTTATAAAATAATTGGTGATGACGACATAATTACTTGTTTCAGAGTCATCTTTATAGTTTCACAGTCTTTATTTCGCCCTGAATGGGTCAGTGACTGCAGCAGTTGCTAACATAATACAGTATGTGTGGTCATGAAATTAATATGGGTATAATAATATAGATGGGCATAATTCTACTCGAGTACATTGAAAAAAAGTTTGAGAATACCGGGAAAAAGTAGCTTGATCATGATGGATTTACCTATTATATATCTTTGTGATGCTGTAAATTATTTGATAATGAATTGATGTTACATACTAGAAAAGTGGTTAATTATATGTTGTTTAGAGAAATATTTACACTAGCAAGATATCAATCGTCATATTTTTTAGCCCGAGGTAGATACATCATTTTCCTTTATTTTCATTGCGAAGGAATTGTAATTACCATGTCCTTATCACGAATGATCTATGAGTTAATTTGATCTCAAATTTTTCTCTATATAAATAAATTGTAGATTAGTGCACGTAGTTTTCCAGAAACTACGAAGAATACCGCATGATGAACTGTTTCTGTGTCAATCATATCATTATTCCCAAGGAATTTCCAAATGAATTATGATCGCGATTCATCTGTAGTGTTCTCTCTCTTACCCAAAGATGCAAATTATGTTTTCATCCATGTGATGCAGAAATGGGATGAATTCCAGAGGATTGTAGAACCCCATATCTATCATCCATAACCCGTAATCTTTATTTTACGATAGCGTGCACTTGCTGAGCAGGGTCAATGAAACATAGTCGTGGGCAGCCAAGGGATGAAATTGGAGACATGTTGTCAAATACTTAGTATACTTAAAAAATTGGTGGTTATCTAAATTTTAGGTGATCGTCTCTTTCTAAAATTGTACCTTTGGACCGCACTTTGAAGAAAATTCTTTATCGGTCAGCCATTTACTGTGATAAAGGTGGGTGGGTTTTATTCTGAAGAGTAGTGGTAACATTTATCAACAGCTTTTAATTGCAAGGATTACAGAACAATTCGTTTAATTTATCACGTGGGAAAAGTTTTGTTCAGCACAAACAAAAGGTCGGAGAGTAGAGAAAATTAATATTTGGACGATGACCAGTATGGATTCAGGAAGGACAGGGCAATTCGGGATGCGATTGCGGTAATGAGAACACTTATAGAAAGAGAGTACAATCAGTATGTAATTGCTTGCTTTGTGGTTTTCGAAAAGGCGTTTGGCACAGTAAATTGGGAAAAAATAATGCAGATACTCGGGGAAATAGGTATATATTGGCAAGATATGAGACTTATCCACAACTTATATACATTCCAAAGGGAATAGGTGAGGGTAGCTGGCGGTGAATCAGGGTGAGCAGTTATGGGTTGCGGGGTGAAGCAGGGTTGCCCGTTGTCACCTTTACTTTTTAACATTTATGCTGAGGAAATGGCAAGAGAGGCATGAGAAGAATTAGATGCGGGAATCAAAGTATGAGGCCAGATGATAAAGTCGGTTAGATTTGCGGACAATCAGGCGGTGGTTAGTCGATCATCGAAGGGATTGCAGACTTTAGTAGATACATCAGAATTTAAGGGCGGGAAATACGGAATGAAGATTGACCATAAGAAAACAAAAGGAATGAGATTCCCTGGGATAAAGTAAGTGAGGCTGGTCATAAAAGTAGGAGGGCACAAACTGGAGAAAGTAGAGCAATTCAATTACTTGTGTAGTGCGCTGGAAGAAAATGGGCATAATAGTAAAGACATACGGAGGAAAATGGCACTAGCGAAGGATGCGTTCAATAATAGAAGGAAGCTGATGACGTGGAAATTAGGTAAGGATATAAAGACGAGGCTGGTGAAGAGTTTGATGTAGAGTGTAGCGTTGCGTGGGGCAGAAACGTGGACTTTGCAAAAGGAGGACGAGAATAGGCTGCAGGCGTTCGATTAATGGGTGTGGAGAAGTACGGAGTAACGGTGGACGGAAAGGAAGACAAACGAGGAAGTGCTTGGCATGGTGGGTGAGGAAAGGAAACTGTTGGATGAGATAAGGGGGAGACAGGGTAGATTGCTAGAAGTGGTAATGAGGTGGGTTGCTAAAGGCCGTGATAGAGGGAAAGATGTTGGGCAAGCGGGGAAGGATAAAGAGAATAGATTTTATGGACGGGATGAAGAAGGGTAGGACGCACGCGGGGATGAAGAAAGAAGTACTTGAGGTAGATAGGTCTCTGGACGTTTAAGAATCTGGAGGATTTTCTCTGCCTTTCAATAACACCTACTTTTAGCCGGTAAAATACAATCATGTCAATTGCTGTCACGGTGGTAATATTGTATTGGAGCAAAATCCAATTATTTACTCAGTTGCTAGAATGAATATTTGCAGTACGTCTCTTGCTTATGGCATTCATGGTTGTTTATTTAAGAGGTTATACATGTCTGAGGGCATCGTGAGGTTCCTAGTTCATTATTTCTTAGTCTGGAAGCCGGGTGGCTGAAGAAATGGCTTACCGAATGGTAGCCCAAGTCGCTTCCGTCAATTATTTACTGATGGCGTTCTCAGTTCGAGATAACTCGAAAGCTTTTCCCCCGTTCGCTGAGCTCACTATAGCCAACGGATGCGAGGATTTCGCTTTCTATATTATACGTTCATGTGATAACTGAGGTCGATAACCGAAACATTAAATAACGCTGAACTTCCTGGAGACACATAAGATAGTACATATAATCCATTTCGGAGAGTGGAGAGAGTACAAATCTGGTCTTGTCGCTGAGAAACAAAAATATCTCTAACAATGCACGACTCTCCTCGACTACTACTTCCCATATGTTTCTACCCGGCGGAATGATCTTCTTTACTTCATGAAAAAATACGTTTGAGCTTTATAATTTCAGACGAGAAAAGAAACTCTACCTCGACTATGTACGCAGGAAACGTCCACTGAAAAAATAGCGGTGTATGTTCACTTTTAATTTTTAAAACTCTTCTTGTCTATTTGGGGTCAAACTTCCCCTAACTAAAGATAAATTTGATTAAATACTTTTCATCAAATGGAAAACTACATACCTGCTAGTTCTCTTCTATGAATTGAATTTTCTTAATCCTTGCAAATGTTTATAGCAGACTTTTCGTCTCGTGACTCGTAAAACACACGTAAAATACATGTAAAACGTCTTCATATTTCTAACTGCGACCATAGTGGCAGGCATTGGAGTACACGTTGCTCGGTATTCCCCTAACGAGCACACTTCCCACGGAAGCAAGCCCGTTACTCCGATACGCGTTGAGCGTTAACTCCGAGCAGGTACCACATTTTCCGCTGATTCAGCCCCCTTTAAATCACTGCGATATTTAGCGCCGGAACTATCTTGATACCATTTCGTGACGACGCGGTGTGGTAAGTGGTGGGGGTTAGGTAGAGGGGTAGTTTGGGATGGATTGAGGGGAGCCGGTAATGGAAGTAATTGTGAGGTCCTGAGTCTTTTTAAGGTAGTTCGAACGAGATATATTCCTAGTCATAATAGAGACCATATTCGAATTTTATGTATGAATTTCAGCGTCTGTAAGAAGTGTGAATTAAATATTGTAATATTAATGGTACAAAAATATAGTTACATAGGAAAATATGCTGACTAATAAAATACATATCTCTATACATACATAAGTTTCTAACTTGATCATTTTTTCACGCTGTACGGCTAAAAAGCCTTCAAAACAGGTTTTTTTATGCGATTCAGTAAAAAATTCCTAGGTGAGTAATAGATTAATTTTTATAAATAGTTAGGAAAGCATATAAACTACGCACAGGTAGTTTTTTGACGAAATCTAGCTGTTATAAATTCCTAATTTTTACAATATTGTCCCTCTGGAGCGCACAGCCGTCATCTATCCCATGTAAAACACCTTTTATTTTCAGGCAAATTTCTCGAAAAGGAGTTTGGCAGGGGGTTAATATTTTGATATAATCGGAAAGATGAGTTTTTTTCTTTAAAATGAGGTCAAATTCATCAAATTCTCGGTGAAGTGAGATTTCGCTCAGACTTCCATAACCACCCCCGCCTCACTCCGACTCCCCGCTCACCAATTCCCCCACAATTCACCCCCCTCCTCATAATTCCCTTCATCACCCGTGCCGCTTCACTGCAATCCAGACCATTTCAGATTGTCCGTGCTCACCGCGGTGGAAAAGGCCCTTCTCTGGTGCTCTGCCCTCTCCTTCGAAGGAAGAGGAGTTGAGGGACTTTACAGCGCTGGCTGAAGCAGGGAAACACCTTTTTGCCTCTCTTTCCAGCTCACTCACCTTATACAGTATCTTCCTTCTAATCCTTTTTAAGGAGGTACCACCGCGACTGTGTGAGTCAAAACGAATACTAAATTTCACATTTCTTAAATTTCGTTCAAAAAATCCTGGTTTCGCTGATGAAATGCGTTACCTCAAAAAGCATAGTTACAAAATATACCAATTTTTCCACGAATATATTTTGAATAGAGCACTTTTTTCCTGCCATGGGAGCCGACCGCAGTGCCATTTCTTACGAATTACCGAATTTTGACTTCAATGACGGCAGTAATTCGCTAATGACAAACAAATGAGGTGGTAAAATGCCTATATTTTATTTTTATTCGATTTCTCTTGGTTATTTCTTTCTTATGAGCAGTTTTTTCTGTTGCGAAAATGGCAGTTGTATTGCACAGAAAATACTATTTTTACTCGTTTTTCTCCCATTCTCAACCTCAAACCTTTGGAATTCGCTGCCGTCGTCCATAAAAAATTCCGCCTCTCTGCCGATTTTTAAGGAGAAACTATTTAACTATTATTATAGTGAGCAATTCAAATATCTGTAACATCACTTTGTAAGCATGTGTGCCTTTAAGCCATTATGTCGACTGCGACAGTTTTACTTCAACTTACATTTTCTTTTTTTTTCTCTAACTTTGTATCTTATTTTATAATATTTTCTTTACCTACATATTGGTTCTTTTTTATTGTTTTTTTATCTTTATCTCACTGTAAATGACCATTTCATTTTGTCTTAGGTGTGTCATATATTTGTTGATGGTATCCTTTTGTAAATTGATGACTTATTTGCCTGCTATATTTTTTCGAAAGCAGAACTATTTATGTAATTTTTTGTATTGCTCTTGTGGGGAAACCTAGAGCATAATAAACATTCATTCTCCCATTGAACACTAGATGTAATTTCAAGTTCAATGAGAGAATAAAAGAGCGTGGATAGGTAGCACTTTGTTGCTCATATCAGATAGAGGACAAGTTTTTCTACATGTAGACAGAGTATGAATTAAATGGTATTTTAGTCATTTTACGGTGAACCACATAAGCGCACCACATTTGATCATATCCTGAGAGGCTTTCGGTCTCAGCATTTCACCATGAAACCCCGCGGAAGCCTAAGCCAGAATTTGATCATATCCCTTCGCAATAAATTGGCCGCTACTCAGTAGCCTACCGCACAGGTGAGATTTATCCATCTCAGAAAACACAGAGGAGGTGACGTTAAAATTTTGAATTTGAATTAATAAGGAGGGGATGGAGTTATTTGGTGGTAAGAGCAAAGGTTTCAAACTCCTAGGGCCCGGGGTCGAGTCCTGGAAATGTCATTGTAGACCTTTGCTTGTGTGCAGTGCGCGGCTTCATCCATTTTACTGTCCACGTTGAAAGAATGAGACACCTTTTCGCTTCTACTAACTCCCACTTCTCACTCACCTCCAATCTCCTTTGTCATCCTTCTAGTCCTTCATGTATCCTATAATCTGTTCGTGAAAACTTGCTGCCATTGGTGATACTGGTGGGGCTAGTCCCATATCAGGAAATAGGGGAAGTAACAATTACTCCGGGGAGAAAAAAACGTCAAAATCACTGCGATTTGGATGACGTGGTGGCTAGAGTTATGTCTTCCCATTCTGAGGGCTCGAGTTTGAGCTCCAGGCAATCCATTTGCATAGAAGCACTCTCCTCAAAACTTTCCCCTACTTATTTTTTTTCCTTCCCATCGGGGGTAAGTCAACATGAACTGACATACGTTTGTGTAGTTTGATCGTGTTAATCAGATATTTGTAGTTGGAAGTCATGATTCACATAATTCAAACGAAATAAAAAAGGAATTTTGGCTTTCTCTAAGAAATAACTTTAGTTTTGAAAACGTATTGAGTGAATCGAATACCTTTGTTCTTCCAACACTACTCTTCTCTTTAGCTAAGAGTAAGAGCTCAAACTTCATGTATGTTTTAGATTGCCTGTTCTCGGACTCCGAATTTGTCTCCTACCGAAGAGTATCTGCTGCCATCTGCTCTGTCCACTGTCAAGTTTTCAATTCGTATTTAGAACTGCTTTCTTCAATTACGCTCCAACGGTTCTCCCAAGGTCTTTTCAATGCCTTGTCATTTGCATTTTCCTCTTACCGACGTATCCCGTTATTATGCTCTTTTATTATTTATAAATACTTATGGGTTTTATATTGTACATTTTATTATGAATCTCCAATATCCTGGTATATAATATTTTCCGCTTATTATTAGTTCATATTCCTGTTGCAAGTGGCGGAGCATCTGAGTAGAGTATTTCTTTACATTTTTCTTCTCATTATGGTTTAAGTTATGAGGCCACAGATTTGTCATGAACACAAGAGCTTCGATCTATGTTTTTTGCTGATTTTGTTTTCTGTCTTGATAATACATATTCGTGCAAATTATCGCTCGTTTAAGAAAATTGCCAGAGCATATGACGCTTGAAATATTTTTGCCGACGCCAACGCTATTAGAGTAACCCTCTTATTTAAAAAAAGAGACGCAAAAAAGACACTTCATTTATCCTGTAGTAATTTCTGTTTAAAACCTTATTCTTCATCAGTGGTGTACTTACTGTTATGACTTTTCACTCCAGCGATGTTATTGCCTGCACGTCCGCAAAGGGCTTTAAATATCTTAAGCCTCATGCTGGCAAAAGCCGTAAATTTATAAGCAAAATAAAAAATGGCAAAAACTTGATTGGCTCATTTTCACACTCCCAAGCTGAGTGTTCATTTCGAGGCCTGCACTGAATTTGCGGGCGACAAATGGCCTGCATAAAATTTCATTCATTTTGAGTCTCTATACGTCGACCCCGGAGTAGTCAATTTTTTATTCCCAGCGGCTCTGGGATACATTGATGTCCTGAGTTGGAGATCATTAGCCCCAAGCTAGTCTTTTTTCAAAGCGCACCACTTATTTCTTTCGTCACTCTATCTCAGTCCGTATCTTACCTTGCCTTGCAATACCTTCACAGCTGAAGTCCTATTCATTTCAGTGGCGAATAAATTTTTTTGCAGTTGATAATGAATACAGCAATCACACATGACTTAATACACTAATGCTCCTTTGCGTTTTCCGACGTTCACCCATCCTTCCAGAATCGCGTTTAGAGCAACCTAATTTTTTGTAGGTAGGTACTCAATTTTTCCCTACCTCAGTTCTTTACGACATTGTTCCGCAGCTTTTTTGGCTTCTTAGTTCCATGTTCATATATTCCCTCTTTCGTATTTTCGCATTTCTCATTCGTTTCTCGTACTCTTGTATTCGTATGATATTGAATTTTTGTGGATCGTCTTTTCTACGTTATTTAAAGCTTGTAAGAGGGAAGATCATGGAGAAATCCTGTGGACATCGTGTGTGTCATATGCATCTTTTTAATTAAGAAAACATTCTTTTACTGAATCATTACCTACCATGGACTGTCTGTCAAGGTCCGATGTTAAAATTTGACGACCTCACGAATTTTTATACGGGAAGGACAGCTACTTTAAATGAATAACTTATGAGATTTTCCTGTATGCTATAGGTGATATTACAATGTCTTAGAAAGACATTTTCTGGCAACATTTCTGTCTAACTAGGAAATTAGTTTTATGATGGAAACGATCGCATGAATCAATGACTATCAATTGGACCGTTAAAATTGGTGACCGAGTAAAGATGATTCCTCCGATTCTTCTTTGTGATAATATTTTGAAAATCCCTGAATCAGTAGCTGCCTTGTTACATTAATACCGAGTTACATTCATAGTATACGTAAATATTGTTTTATATATTTTTGCAGCTTCATGTCAAAGTAATTTTCCTCTTATAAGACTTGATTATAAATCTTTTGGCAACTTCTCTTCTTTGGTCTTCAGGGAATTGTATCGTGCTGTTGGATATAATCCTTGCTGTTGGATTACATAAAACCCAAGCCTAGACTCAGTTGTTCTGTATTTCGTCTTTGGTTGAAGGGGCTGAGATTATTATCTGTTTTAAGAGGCCATTTTTGGATGGATTACTGACTTGTCATTTTACAAGCTGACTGACTCATAAATGATAGATATACACCAATATGCTTAAATTATTCACATCCGTGACTGCTGGAATCTCGATATCTTTCTTTGGTGGTTTTGTGTTCGAGAAAATGTCAGTTGTCACTAATTGGTCAACTACACCTCAATGTAATTTTCTTCTCTTAACTTTCACAAGTAATGCGATCCTCCCGATCGGGCAGTGGACGGATGACAGGTGTGTTCAAAGGGTGGGGCTAGCATCGGGATGCGAAAATCTGCATCCCACGCTGTCTGTATCCCAATCGTGTTTGCCACCCGGTTCACCCACGCCGGAGTCCAGCCCCCTTTGATACAAACTACCACGGCGTCAATTTCGGGATAACGTCTCCATCCATTCGAGTGAATCACTGTGATCTGGTTGGGTGAATTTGAGAAGGTGGAATAGCGATGTTGAGAAGATGAGCCGAAAAATCAAAACGCTCACGTTTACTAAAACTAATTTAAGCGAGATTTTTCTCTAGCAATATTAAAGACCGTATTCGATTTTCAGTGTAACGCTTTAACAGTCGCAATGAGCACGAAGGAAATAGAAATGGAAAATGTAAATAGCACAAAACATTTTAGTTAATTACTGATAGTATCAGTAATTAACTAAATATACATGTTTGGGACACACTACGTTACATTTAACGCGATCTATGAGTCAGAAAGAATGTCTTGTTACAATGAAATAGTCGCAATTAGCGCTTGTAGTAATTGCTGTACCAAATATCATAGAAAACGGATCATTTTTTGGTTAATATTTCGAAAATTAGTGCAATATGCAATTTATATTTTGGTCTATTAGAATGATGAAACCTTTATTTTCATAATTTCGCCATATTTGTGGAATTTTATGAATACTTTTATCATGTGATATCTTGCTCAACATGCCGTAAAACCTGTAATCGGTTATGACCAGTTCAGTTCTCCGTTGGACCTTTTAAATAGGGAGTTGATGTAGAAAACAAGAGTATTTGGGACCTACTGTCCTCAAGGTCCGAGTTCCATCTTCAGCATTGTTTTTTTTTGAAACAATGAGAGCTATGTTTCTCTGAAACCCTAATCCACAATTAATATATTTGAATTGAAGTATGAATTCTGTGGAATCCATCAATAGCCATATACAAACAGATAGGTACTTCGGTCATTTTCATAAAAATATTTTCCTCAATGCTGTTTAGGATAAATATTTTATATTATTAAAATTTTTCATTTGAAATAATTGGCGAAAATTCATTTAAATTTGCTAGCGGTAACACGAAAAGTTTTGTCCCAAAGAGGTGAAAATTTGACTTTCAAAGCTTGCATAGAAGGTTTTGCGACCTTCGTTAATAAATATGATTATCATACTTATAAATTGAATTTGAACCTAGCGTGATTATTAACTTAATTGAGAGAGAATATTCCAAATCAATATACTGACCGGTACAAAGGAAAAATTACATCTATAAAAATTAAATGTGCAGACCCACGGTCTCTCGTTAGGGACCATAAAGTTTTCTTTTACCTACGCTAGCCACCCTAAATTACTATCACTTGAATATATTACCTCTGTCCAGTCTGAAGGTGCTTTTATGAGAGAATTTGATTGTTTTAATTCAAAGGAAAAAGAAAAATCAATTTCCAATGTATGTACTACATTATTTGATGTATTATATATTCAGGAAAAGTATTATTTACCCGGTAAAGTGTAAATGTTACTCTGGCATCTCTAGTTGAGCCGACCGTTTCCAAAAATGGTCTTGATAGACCGTGGCTTAGGCATTCAGGCTAAGAATTATCTAATTATAGCGTAAAAATCACAAATTTGTGCATTGCACAACCAAGATTGAATAAAAAAAGAATGCGAATAGTATGCTGGGAGAAGACCCTCCAGATTGGTAGCACTTCAGAAAATTTGCATTTCGAAGCACCGTCCGCATGGTGGGGACCGCGATATTATCGCAGAAACAGAATTTCTCGGAAAGCCCCAGATTTCAATTCGTCCCTTTTAATTTTCCTCCCCTGTGGCGAGCCAGATTTTAATCTTTTCGTGCAATTCGCGTCCCTTTCCGAAGGAAAAATATTCTTTCTGTATTTTTTTTGCTTCCTCCATCGCCGTCATCGGTCGTAAATTTCGAGTCCCTCCGCATGACCAGGAAGTTCACGAAAGTTTGTTTGTGGGACATTGAAATGAGCGAGTGTGCGAATTAGCATACCGAGAAGATGTAAAAGTGGAAGTGAAACTAGTTTTGGCTCCCGATTCGAAAAAGAGAACGCCTCTTCGTTATTTATCTCCTTGCCGGCGTCGCCAGAGGCTTCGCAGGCTCCTCTTGTCGGGCTTCTTGAAGAGGTAGCATTGTTTACGTAGCCAAGCGCAGAAATATTCAGGGCGAAGGGGCCTCGTTCACTGCGGCAATCCCATTTCTCAAGTTCAAATCTTCTTCCAAATCGTAATCTTGAGAGACCCGACCTCTCCTTCAGCGTGCTTTCTCTTAAGACATTGAAGGTCCTATGGACTTTTCCTTGCTAAGTGCAAAAAGTATCATTATATGAAGGGTTTACGATTCGGTCGTGCAACTTAACAATCATCTCAGGATGTGAATAAGATTAGGAGAAATAACACCGGAAAAGTAGCTATCTGAATATTAAAAGGATATTTTTTCATATTCAAATGGCTGAAAAAAAACTGAGAAGATGAGGTTAGAAAAAACAGTGTGATCACGTCAATTTGTCTTCTCCTCCCTGATTGTTTAAACGATAGAATATTTTAACGAGTTTTCAGAGCTGAAAGAGAAAAAAACTAATGCTGTGTAAGTAAATTTTAAGATTTGTTGACTGAGTAGAAACGGACGATGATAATCTTAACCGATAGAATGATAATAGTAATGATTGCAATATCCATTTTTCTATCTCTGGTTGTCGCGAAGTTTTTTTTACACTCTATAAAACTCACTTATTATAGTTTTAACGTCGGTATTGAGAATTTTGAGATCTCATCTATTCATAATTCTTATTTTCTTTTTATTATGGAATCAATTTTTATCCTGCTTAAGAAGCCTCTTGTTTCATTGCAGCTTCTCGATGTGTTTTTCGCGAACAGTATCTCCATGAAACGACCCAAGTCCCCATTTTCACTTGTGGGAAGATTTGGGCGCTGTAACACTGGTTCGATATGCAAAGTTCTCGCAAAAATATTTTCATGCTGAACTTCTCGCGAGCTTCCCACCGGATTGCATTCTTCATTCTGGCCGTCGCGTGCTTTCGAAAGGAGACTTTCCTCTCGTCATCAGTGCTGTTGATGCTCGTTCGACTAAATTGTAAGGGTTGTATACTCTTTTCTTCAAGGCAAGTAATCAGTGATTGGTGGATTCTTCGATCGAGTCCTACAGGGATTAACAGCCCTAATGATGAGAGGAAAGCCTACTTTCAAAAAGTCGGCCGAGATGAAGAATTTGACCCGATGGTCAGCCCGAGAAGGGTCACCATGGGAATTCGCGTGGAAAGCATCGAATATTTCTTATTGTCATGAACTTGTATTGTCATGACGTCCGGTGTGTGTGGTTGGTAAATCCGTTGACGATGTAAATACAGATGAAATTCAACCATCTACTCATGCGCATCTGAATTATTCCCATTTACTCTGCTTCAACCACGCCCATTCTTGTTTGTATAGTGTTCATTTTTTTCTTTTTCGAGCACATTTGCCTATTTATCCTTTTCAAGGCTTGTGATGCATGTTCGGACATTCATCCGTCACTCGTGACTTTCCCAGTTCACTCCTCCCCCTGAGATCAAGCCATTCACGCTTCTTCACGGACCTCCGCGCTGCTTTGACTGACGTTCACTCTCCACGAACGTCCACGTCCAAACTTGAGGCATTGAACTGGCCTTCTGTGAATTGGTTGCTTTCATCCGGCTTTCATTCATATACAGTTCTTTTCAAATCCTAGGTCTCATATTCCCACCGGAGCGTTGAACATACTGCATCAAAGTACACAATAGGTTAGCGTATCGTTCAACGCTTCGACTCGTGGAAACCCTGACCTTCTTTCATTTCTAAATAGATCTTGGTGAAAACTTTCGTGGGAGTTTCTATTGCCAGAATAGATCCGCAGTGAGATGACTACACGAGGAAGAAAGTGAGCTTCAGTACTGCGATTCTAAGATAATCTGAGTGAGAGTTAAACGTGAGATAACGCCCGGGTCCTGTCTTTCTTTGATGAGGAAAGTAGGGGATGGTCCTGACGAAGGCTGGGAGGAAATAGAATACACTGCACGTTGTGAGTATAAATCTTGAAGTATATTGTGTAATTTATGATGGATGTCTAGAGGTTTAGAGGAGTGAGGATAGCCTCCCAGATATTTAGAGCTAATAAAGGACACCTTATTTAGTGCTCGCAGCTTGATGTATGGCTTAGAAATAACTATGCATGTAACCGAATACTATTATTGTATACGGATAATATTCTTAATTTCCGACGGCGCTATAAAAAGTTTCACTGAGGTCGGGATTGCATTTATCGGTAGAACGAGGGAGAAAAAATTTATGGTCCGAAAGGAATTCTCAAAGCTTTTACTTTCCCCATAGATATTTCGTGTCACACAAGCATGCAAGGAGATAGACAAATGACTTTGAAAGTGGCCAGGAGTAAATACTTTTTATCTTCCGGAGCTGAATAAATGTCGGCATTGTGGGAGCACAATAAAGCCATTCCAAAAAGGTCGATGGGTTCAGGTTCGGATGCATGCTTTCAAGAATATAATATATTATACCGGAGAATGTTTTTTATTTCACTCTCCGCGTGAGATGGCCGTGCTCGCGCGGCATTGCCCTTAGTCATTAGGTTCAAACTGCGTGGGCAGATTCCTCCCGTACTCAAGGGAACAGGATAAGCACAAAAGGGAGATGCCGTGTGCGTCGAATATTTAAATAAGTGTCCCATTCACGGACGACGCTCTTCGCCTGACCGAGGACGTTAACAGTAACGCGAGCTAGAAAGTGAAATGCCCTTCGTTTTATTGTTGTAATTGGGCGTTTTCAAGAGTGCTGGGCACAACACAAGACTTTTTCCTTATTCACTCTCTTCTTAGCTTGGTTGGTTGGTACTTTCCTTTCCTTATTTGTGGGAGAGATTGGGCGGGCCCGTCCCGACGCGTCAACTCACATGACTGGCGTGGATATACCTCCCCTCTCATCCCTCTGAGTATTTTCCCGGCGTGACTCTTTGAGTGAAAACAAATGAGACATCATACTTCTTTGTCTGTGCCGTTGAAAATATATTGTTTTTCACTGAGTCCATGCTTTAGCAAGAATAAAAAAAGAAATTTTGCGGCTCAGGAGCCGAATGGAGCGTTATTACCATTGTGTTAATGAATTTATTGAGTCGAAACTAATGGACAATGCCGCATTTTCGTCACTGGCGTTTAATAAATGCTGAATTGAATGATAATATCTCAGAGCTACTGGATATCATAAGCAAGATGCTGAAAATGCTGACTCATACTGCCTTTAAGGAACAGTCTCCCGCCTGTTGCCTGGGAAACTGGTTGGATACTGGCTTGCCATTCGGAGGCAAAAGGTTCGAATTCCATTGGTGGTGGAAGATTTTTCAAATGGAATCTCGATCCTCACTGATCGCACTGCAGTGTTCCTTCGCAAATGACGCGAAACTGTGCACCCCTTGGCGCCTATCACTGTGAGCAGTCTAATGGCGAATCGGGTTTCTCTCCATTTTTCCTTCATTCCCCCTGTAATCCATCCCTCGCCGACCAACCTACTTAACTTCCACGGCGTAAATGACCTCAGTCGTTGATTATGTGCTAAAACTGCCAGTCCGTTTCCTCCCGGGAGGGAGGTCCACTTTCGGCCACTTTCGTGGTTTTATTAGGGGACAGTTGTAATCTCTGATGACCCCCACTTGTTCTCGCTCATGATCTGAGGTTAGAACTCTTGCTGTTTAGGTCAGTGTCATTCGTCAGTGGTCCCTAGAGCGGTTTTGGTGGTCGGTGCCCTCATAACTGGGAGTTGCAGCACTTTTAGGGTATCGCGTTACGCCATTGAGATTGTTGAGAACCTGTTAGTTGACATTAAAAAATAGTCGCTGGTTATGGAAATAAGATTTGGGTCTTGAATTAGATGCTGAGGGGATTGCAGATGCGTTCGCCACTCGCTCGTCCATTCATATTAAAATTACCTGGGACTTATCTCTGCGGCTGAGACTGGTTATATATTTTTTCGGATGATTTGGGCGCTCGCACTCAACGTGAGGGAAAAAATTATTTTGCTTTCGCATTTATTGGACTGGGGACTCGTAATGTGATAACATCTCATGTTTCTATTATACCTGGTCATTACCCGTTGATTTCAGTCGACCATAAGCAGCTGTAACTCCTTTGATTTTTTAGGAAGAGGTTTAGTTCCACTTTATAACTAAAGGCATTCTTTTCAGTGGTAAATAATGGAGGCTAATTCAAGAGAAGAGTGCGAAGTTGGGAATTAGCTGGGCTAAAACCAAGTGGTAAATAACTGATAGGATATGTCAAGACTTTTTTTCACAATATTTAAGATGCTCTTTGGGTTGTATGTTATCTCATTGTTATCTCATCCAAGTATGTCGATCTATAGCTAACAATGCGTGATGTAAGAGGTAACGTTTTAGTATATACTCTAAAGCAGCGTTATTCCTATCTCATATAGAATATACAAAGTAAGATGAACAACCAATGAAAAAATATTATACTAAAACAACAGTAATCTTGATTACTGACCATGAAATTGCTTAAATTATGTCATATCTCAGAAAAATTAAATAATTTTAATTAATCCAGAATTGCGTCGATTGTGATATCCGTGGATAAATACGAAAATAAGGTTTTAAATGGCGAAATTAGGTAATTATTTGAACTGAGACTATAACTATTTGTCGTAATGCATCATTTAGCTTTTTTTAAATACAATAATTGTTTTAATAGTTTAATGTTAAGAAGATTTTTAATGATATGTGTGATATGTCAAATTTTTCCATTCAGGATTCAATCCACGAGCTGGCAGTGAATGGCAACAAAATCGTTTTCAGCTATAAAAAAATGGAAGAAGATGGTTGGAATGTTTATCATCCAATGGTGATGTAGTTTATTTTGAATCGCATTCTTCGGAAGTATAGAGAGACTATTTCAAGCGCTTGGACAAGTCTTTCGAGTCCACGATCTCGCGAGAGCGAATCCGATTTTAGAAACACGTACAATTCGATTCCGAGTTGGGGCTCTACTGCACCGGGATTCAATTGATGCGCGCGCCATCTAAAACGTCTTATTGTCGGTAACATTAACGTCGAACGGGCGCAGTCAATGGTTTACTGCGCATTGCTCACGCGCATTCGCATTCTCTTCCCTCCTTCCTGCCCACAATGCATCCTCCTCCATCCACCACCGCAGCCGAAGAGCAAAGCCTCGATTGAATTGCAAAGCGGCCGTGAACACACTCGGAGGCAGACCGTATGAAAAAAAGAGAAGACGTGGACACACGACTCTTGCAATCCCGTGCTTTTCCCTTCCCGCTTGTACTTTCTCTTGCGTCCCTCCTTTCTTCGCCACCAACAACTAAAACACGATCGCTCTTTCGCACGGACGAGGGGGAATTGTGGCCGGGATCTACTCGCCCCCCTTCTCCTATCCCATCCTGCAGTCCTCCTCTTTCATCCGCCTCAGTTCTTTCCTTTCCATTTACTGCTTGAGCGAGATTTTCCTCTAGCCATAACGAGGTACATGCTCGAATTTTATTTTAAAGTTTAAGCCGTCGTAATACGCATGGAGTAACTATGGTGATATATATAATGACGCAAAACTTCCCCTTCATCACACTATCAGTTATTTGCTAGATATACCTTCCTACGTATTTGAGGTTTTAACTTGTTTCGTGCCGTACGATGAGAACACCTTCGCTAAACGAAGAGTTTTTTGCGAGTTTATAAAAAGATTTCCTGTGAGAAATAAATATATATTTCCATATATAATTGAGAGAACATACGAAATGTACGCTGTTGCTTTTCTGTGTGTGTGTCAGAACTTCCGCATTTTTATTTCAATAATTTATTTCAAAAACGCTCTGCCCCACCGTATCCCATTGAAAACGGAATCCATTTTTGGTTAATATCACGGAAAGTAATTCCATTAGTAGATGATATTTTAGTATCATTGGAAAAATGAAACTTCTTTCTTTATAATGGTGTCAAATTAATTGTATATCGTGTGTTGTGATATTTCGTTTTTCCTACTTTTACGCCACATTTCACTCCCTTTTATTGTTTATATCTTCCTTTCGTAATTTTCGTTTTAATTTTGATGGACCATTAGGAACGGCCCTCCTTATCATGATTGCTATATTGTGTTTAATGCTGAAAAATGAATCATTAAAATTTACATAATATAATATATATAATAAAAGGTATGTACAATTTTGAGTAATAAATCCACGGCCTTATCGCCTTTCTTCATAGCCTTGTCTCTCTTACAATTTTAAAGAAATCTATGGCGTTGTATAATTTCTTGGAATAGACTACATGAGTATGATATTTCCAGAATGGTTTAATGACTAGGAGAGTTCTAAAAAGTGCGAATATTTGTAATTTAATTGAAATTCAAGAAACTCCTGATATAAAATTAATGAAATGCAGTATTAGGTCTGGTTCTAGGAGAAGAACTGTTAAAAAAGCTTGAAGTTAAATTAGAAATTCCTCAAGGTTCCTTGATTCCATATTTTGTTATATCAGTTGTGTCAGAACCCAACTATTTTTCATCATTGACGTCATACTTGCCATTGTATCGATTTTGCACTACTTGGAGAATGGAGGAAGAACTGTTACCATCGTTAACTGAAATTTAAATATTTATCGTACGATCAATAAACTAAAAAGTAATGTTTTTGCGACAAGAACTGATTATCTTAGCTGAAACGGGAATAACACAGTACTGTATCATGGCCAGCAGTCTTTTATGTGGGGTTTTATTTTGACTCAGATATTACGCTTGAGTATATGCTTAACTTCTTTGCTTTGAAATACCATCGCAGCTGCAAAACGAGGTTTCATATAAGTATTCAACGATATTGCCCGCGAGACTAATCGAAGAAATTGCTTATTGGTCTATTTAGCAACCGAATTCAATGAATGACTCAAACATCTGGACGTCAAGCCGAACATATAGCTGAACGCTTATAACAATTCTAAACTAAGTAACTTTTAGGATTAATTGTACACTTAATTTGTACAAGCAATATACGTTACTAGAGCTCATAATTGAATGGCTGAGGAGAAATAAGAAACTACAGGGAGAATTTCATATTTAAAAAAGAAATCTTGACTTATTATCTTTTTAAAACTGTTAGATTTAGTAATCAGTAACCAAATATGGTACTCAAGCGTGTATTTTTATGAATTATGTTCCATTCATTTTGCTGTGTCTAAGTCAATGAATGATTTTTTTTTAAATTTCTCCTTTTACTGTAATCGGTAATAATTTAACTGTTCGGTAATCGCATATTGAGTTGAAATGTTTCCTGAAAAGCCCCTAATTCTTTGTCACGTCATCAATAAATAAAGATATACTACCGAAATATGGCACAAGAACTGATACCCCTTTAGAAACATAAGAGAGAGATATATTTAATCAATATTTTAGAAGTTTTGACAGAGAATCGCTTAAATTCGAAATCTAAGTGTTAAACCATGTGAGTATCGCGCATAATATTTTTTCCAGTCGCAGAAACTACTTAGCTGCAAAATTGCTAGGCTGCTCTCACGTCCGCTGGCGAAGTGAAATGTAGTATTTGGCTGAGGAGGCACATTCTTGGAATTCACGAGTGCTAGTTACACAATTCTTACCCGACCCACTTAGTCAAATGTTTGTAAACAGTTGCACTTGGTAATTTATAAAACCTCTTCCATGGCAGTCATGCTGCATTCGCGTCACGCTACATTTGCATGCAGTTAGTTGGGCGGGAATATTTTTCCTTGTACCTTCATATTAGAAGGGAAATGCGGTAACAAATAATGTCAATAAATGAAAAACATTGCATTTGAATTGATCGACTGTTGAATACTCCCATTTTGATCTCAAAACCTTTGATGACACTAGCCAATGGGAAGACTTTCTTTATGTAACTGTATTAACTGTATCATTTAATTAATGTATATATTGACCACGTATAAATAACCTTTCTTTTTACTTATTGCGTTTTGGTAAATTAAAGTTCTTTTTTTCCTCACTGCCTCACTGCATAGGCAGGGAAGAAAAAAAGAATTTTAATTGACCAAAACTCAATAAGTTAAAAGCAGAGGTTGTATAATCTAATATCAATTGGCACTTCCATAAGCTGGTGCTGGAAGCGGAAGACGTGATGTCTTCCGCTTCCATGTTGCAAAGATTAAATCACCATGGTCAAAAATCTTTTGAAAGGACTCATTTTTGAATTTTAAATTTACTACACAGATTTTCACGCTGATGGGAAGAGGGTCCTGAAAATTCATCAAAAAACACATAAAGCTTGGTAAACATTTAATTTGAAATGGACGTTTAGAGTATATCAGAATTGCAAGTAATTCATCAGATATTTTCTGGATTATGAATTATGGTGAACCTTCGCTTCGCAAGTGAAAGAATATACCTTCGCGGTAGAATTTGCTTAAATTCTCCTGTTTGAATTTTGCTCTGATTGGGAACTTCGATAATTCGAATAAACTCCAAGTAGGTACTATGGGCATTAATCATAATGATAGGGCTATTAATTGGGCACTTCTGAGTGAAGAAACACCTTAATTGCATGCGAATGGCACACGGAGTGGAAGGTGTTGCAAAGATTAAATCACATCCTATCTACTGCGCGAATGTCTTGCAATGACTAGGAATAGAATGGAACACAATCACGACAACCATGTGGGTATTATGTCTCTGATTAAGCCATCGAACTGTACATTATTTGATGTAAAACGCAACCCACCATGCTTCTACCTCATTTCATAGATGTTTATTTCCCTTGTCACATAGGAGTGAGGTTAAAAGTGAGTTCGTAAATATATTTTTAAAAAGAATTTTCGCGTATTGAGTATATTGTAGAGACATCTCCAGAAGATGCTGCAGTGGTGCACTGTACATATCAATGATAGGTCTCGGATCAACGTGATGAGCGCCGGCACTTGTACCGAACGAAGGAGAACACTTTCTTTCGCCGAGGAAATTCTCTCGCTCGGCTAGGTCTAGGTCGTATGCGCTGTTTATGGAATCCGGGAGGAACGCTGAATTGGAATTATTAACTCGCGTGGAGTGTCAGGGGAGAGTTGCGCCCGAGGCTTATTGGCGGGCGGAGGAGAAAGAAAGCGGCTTGTCAGGGCAAGACATTAAACGCCCTTTCAACCTCGTTTTCTAAATTGATGGAAAAAGACACGCGTGGGTTTATCTCCGGAGGTGATTGCTTTTGATAAGTTGAAAACAATATTTTCCTCTCAATGCTAAGAAAACATTCTGCTGAATTTAATCATAATTTTCTGCAATTCTTGAGGTTTTATTTGTAATTTTTATTGGAAATGTGACTCTTTAATACTTTTTGTGCGTATTGGTATCCGTGTGTAGCATTAGAGTGGCATATATATATATATATATATATATCAAAATATAACTGGAATTGCTTAATGTCGGAGTTTGACTAAAAGGTGGAGAGCTATGAGCTAAAAAAATTCATTTACATCTGTGTTGAGAAGTACCTTTACTTCATTCCGTCAGTACACATATAAATTAAAAGATCCGTTTGGCTAAAATTCCTTGCTAAAATTTAGTTTGGCTTCAAATAGCTCTTTGTTCCGGCGTAAAATAGTATAATTTTTCATTCCAGTTTGAGGAATAACCTTGTTATGTAATAATGGTACCCTTACCAGGAATCTTTCTGCTATGAACATTGTTCCAGAGGCTAGAAAATGACCGCTAGCTATCGTGTCATTATTTCAGTGTAGACTTGCTTACATTTTCGAGAGATGCATTCCTTGAATTATTTTCAAGCACAGCACATTTTACGTCACACCTGTTTTGTCAAACCGTACCCTTCGCTAAATGTTAAAGTAAATGGAAAGCAGGTAATGAAATAACTCCTCACAATCTCGCTAAGGGCGATTCGAGGTCACCCATTCCAGCTGATCCTCTCGCCTGGACCTTCCCTAGGTGCTAGTAAGACTATTCGAGTTCTTCACCGGGTCAAACTCTCCATCTCTGCCGATGTTTCGATGTACGAGTCGTCCATTGCCATCAGGGCATGCCATATCATGCGCCGGGAAAGCATCACATCTTTATTTCCTAGGTGCCTTGTTCTTGACGCTTTTCCTTGAAGCTCATCAAGCCTTTGCAAGGATTTCGCGAATCGGATAGATTTAGTCCTTTATTTTCCGGTTCAATGGCAGGTCTAGTCACCTTCACTGTCACTCTTCACCATTTTTCACTCTCCTAACAAAATTGTGTTGCTTGTGTATAGGTTGTTCAAAAGCGCACTTGTTATGCCTATCGCATCGTGGTCGTTTATAACTCAAGCATCCTGTGACCTGGAAATTAAGTGAAGAGCCTCCATGGGAAATCATAACAGCAGGATCAATGTCAACGTGAAAGGGATAGCAGTAAAATTCCTTTAGCTCTTGCTTGGATATGACTCGGCCATTATTAAACTTTCTTCCAGAAGGTAATGCACAAGGACCCTACTTTCAACTTGCCGGGGAAAACTCTTCAACTTCATCATACCCACTTAGGTTTCAGTTTTGTTCTTAAATGCGTAACGCTTCATTTTACGGATAGTTTTTGTTTGCAGCGCAGCAATTTATTTTTTGTATTCACTTGCGATAATGCATTTTTCGAGCATTTATTCTGGGACGCCGCCATCATAACGTATAGGTCATTACGAACTGAACATTTGTAACTGTTGTTCTAAGAAATGAGAGAATGGATTTTGTTTGTAATCATGTTTCTGAGTTTCGGAGCCTCAGCCTAACCCTCACATGAGCCGAATATGTACTAACTGAACACCCCTTTTCTCGTTATGATCATTTTTATTGCTGAAATTACACTTAAAATTTAATAAAATGACAAAATTTACTTCTTCAACTAAGAGAAGGGTCTTAAAAAACGTAATACGATTAATTGATATAATTACTGAGAAATACCAAGAATTGATTATGCAAATCGGGTAAGTTTTGAGGGGCGTTAAAATAAAGATTAATGAAGGAGAATAGCTAGAAGGAGAATAGAGTGGATAGTTCGAGGAAACCAATCTTTAGAATGACGACTTTTGATGATGAGGGAAAGATTTATAAATTATTTTTTGTCTGTGCCTCATGAAAATCGTCCAAAATTGAATCAATTGTGTTTTGAAAAATGAAAAAATTATTCCTAAAAATAGATTGGTATTGTTATTAGTTTGGTTGTAGATTTAGTTATATTTCAGTGGGTGTTGTAGGTGCTGGTTGAGAGGGCACGGCGTGAAGAAGGTGGTATCTCTGGGTGGAGAATGTCGGAAGGTAGAGAATTTGTATTATGACAGCATGAGGAGAAAGAGACCAAATAAGAGGATCTCAAGAGAAACAAAGTCTGCCAGGAAAGTTTTCTAATGACCATCCATTTGGATAATTTTTGGAAATAATTGAACTAAAACCTAATATTGACGAGATGGAACGCCTTGAGAATAGATGTATTAAAAAAATTGTTTCCTTCATATTTTATTAAGTATAAGAAGCTCAAGAGAGACTATTCAGGGAAAGAATTCAAGAAAGATTCCAGGGTAATCATTAAGTTTGGTGAAGAAGGTTTGGTGATGGTAATGCATCATGACAATGTGCAAGTAATAAGATGCTCCTTGGTGAATGAATGTTTCGCTCAGTTTCCTCTGCTTTGTAAATGTTGCGTGGGAAGAATAAATTATTGCAACTCCTATTCTTCGACAATGTATTTCTATAATTTTCTCCACTTTGTCTGTTTTAACATGTAGTGTGTGGGAAAAATGATATACTCGAGTAAACCTTGATCTCCTCTTTCATCTTCATTTATATAGGAGCGTTGCATGCAAACTCCTTTCTTTCTGTATTTCCTCACATTCCAGTCCCTCCAATAGATTTAGCACTCCTGCTGTTTTTAACGAAACGACCGACTTTCCTTTGCATTTTGCTTAGGTCACGTATTTATTCGTTCTATCACGTATCCTATACCCTTTCGGAATTCTCAAGATGTGGTCTAAATCAGAGCAAGATCAAACGGAAAGGCTGGTATTGTCCCTAAACAAGTCAAATAATCGACGTAACAACAAATTAATGAATGAATTTCGATGGATACTTTTGTTTTTGCCAAGATTTTCCGGCTTGACTTCGTAAAGGTCGGAGGGATGATGGTAGATTTAGGGAAAATCGACGGGAGAATTGGAACTTCTGCTCACTCGCAGCTGTTTTTAAATATACGACCGGCTTTCCTTTGAATTTTGCTTAGGTAACGCATTAAACTTTTCTATCCTGGATCCTATATACCTACTTTCTGCTACTGCGTTCTCGAGATGAAGTATTTATCAGAGAAAAATCAAACGGAAAGGCTAGTATTGTCCTTAAACCAGCCAAATAATCGGCGTAACAACAAATTAATGAATGAATTTCGATGGTTACTTATGTTTACGTCAAGATTTGCCGGCTTGACTTCGTAAAGGTTAGAGAGATGATCGTAGATTTTTTCGGAAAACCGACCGGAGGATTCCTAAAAAAATCCCCGCCGGAAGAAAATGACGGTCAAGGTGCGCGACCGACCTTATCTCCCCGACGCAGCCCAGTCGACGCAGGTCTATTGATCGGCGCCGACCTGCGCGACCGTCTCCACAACCCAGGCGCGGGACGGGAGACGCACCGAAGGAAATAAAAGAGGGCGTGTGGCGCGCATTGAGAGTCCCTGTCGAGGGATAGAGCGGTGAGCGCAATTGGGACGATGACGCTCGGGACCGCGGGAGCATGAGCGTCGCGACGACCACCCTAAAAGGGTCACATCCCCATTCCGGACCCTCGAGAAAATTCGCCAGGTGTGCCAGGTGTTTTCCCAGGAATGAAGACACAGCATCCCAGGCGCCGGGCGCCACGAAGGACGGCAGAGGTCTGTCTCTGGAGACGGAGCCCTCCGTGTGGTTGGTGGAGGGAGCGTCAGGGTTTGGGATGCTAGACGGGGCGGGGGTGCGCGAGACAGGATGCGGGTTGCTTGAACGGGGAGGGGTCTATCGGTTTTGTCGTCGACGCATGCGCCAGAATGTCGCTGATAACCAGACGAGGGGTGTCTAAGGGGAAACCTCTCATCCCCCCTCCCATACTCCTTTATGAACACCCTCCCCTCTCTTATCCAGGGTATATTGAGGGGTAATCCTTCCCTCCCCACGCACTACTACCTCAGCGGACCCAACCTCCAACCCTGAGAGATCCCCTCCTGAGCATGCGCTCTGTGCCGTTCGTATTCGGCCAATCCTCTTGTGTGGGATGGGAATGAGCGCTAGGGTCGGGAATATTTGTTGTGAGTATTGATTACATTAGCGAAGGAAACATTCACGAAGAGAAGCAAACCTTTTCATTTATAATGTTTGAATATTACTTCTGTCACATGACTAAAGTTTTGAAAAGTAGAATCTAATTTCGAATACTTAAAAAAAGGTATGCATAAATAAAAATCTTAATCTGTCATTTCCTTTATACCTATTTTTTAAGTTCATGTTACGAATAATTTTAATATTGGATATTGTGAAATTTTATCTTCATGTAAATGAATATTACGGCCTTATGCGTAGCATAAATTTTAGATTGAATAGTTATATGTCGAGCAGATAAGTACGAAAATTCTCTCTTGCTACGCACCATTTATGATAACAACATCAGGTCGATACAGTAATCCGTTAAAATCACTGCACTTCTTCTACTTACACCTTCTTCCAATTCCTAGTCCTTATTTACTCCCTTTTTAATGAGGTAAGTGTCCTAACAGGCCTTGCCACACGCTTACTGTGGCTCGAAGGGTAGTATGAAGACGAAGGTAATAATAACAGAAGACAGCATACGCAAATTCATTATTTGAGTATTCAGATGGATCGGGATTCGAATTTCTGTACAGTTCGGTACAGCCGGATATTAGAAATTTTGACCATTTTCATAGTTACAGCACTCTCCCGATGTTCTGACACCCTCTGAACTAATACGGCCGTCGAAATACTAGGATTGTGGTACCAATTGATATGTAACGAGAAGTAAATGTCAGTTTAGAAAAAAATAATTTTGAATACCAATCGGAATACAAAGTTAAAATTTCCTCGTTCCCTTGCAGTATTCTGGCCTTTTCCTCCCATTCTTCCCCTTACTCCTTCCCCTCTCCGCCTCTTTGGTATTGTCGGCCATTTGTCGCCAATTGGCCTATATCATACTTGCGGATTTTTCAATTCTCGCGACCATCGAAATGCTGAGAGAGGAAGCTTCAAAACTATCGACCTATTGAGAGCAACATCGCACGCTGCAACAAGCCCAGCCAAGGCTAACTAAAGAGATGTCTAAATATCAAGAGATTACTGTAATACTTTGCATGCGGAGATAGCCACTTTTATGTGTGGCATTCGAGTATTCCGAAGTTATCCGAATAGGGTCATTTCAGATGAGATTCGAACGCGCAGCACATGCCACGGGATAAATCCGCAAGGAGAACTCCAATGTCAAGCTCATGAATACTTGTCAAAGTCATCACTTCTCCGACCACACGCTCGCCGTGTTTTTCTTATTTTTAATGTTTTCCTCGCGTAATTGGAGACAAGAGTCGTAGCTTTGGATGCTCCTCAAGATAGTTATGTGAGCAGAGAGGAATACTAATTTTGTGATGAAGGCAACGAGATATTGCGTGTTTACTGCTGGTGAATCAGCACGCTGCTCGGTAAAGGGACGATGCCGTCAATCGGCTGGTTTTCGTTCTTTTCTCCTGTAATGCATGAATGTCAGTTTTTGCTAAAGTTTCAGGATTCGATGCCTAACTTAGTTGTAGCATGCGCTGTCTTTTCTTTTAAT
The DNA here is from genome assembly GCA_963573305.1 of Pyrrhosoma nymphula. Lineage (NCBI taxonomy): Eukaryota > Metazoa > Arthropoda > Insecta > Odonata > Coenagrionidae > Pyrrhosoma > Pyrrhosoma nymphula. The sequence goes on along the minus strand of OY754333.1, from coordinate 49,058,478 downwards.
GGTCATTCCCAAGGAAAAAGCAGTACAAGATTTTTTTTTAGTTTTACAATAGAGGTATTTATTTTAACCTCTCAACCTCATATCAACTACTGTTTTTCGTAATGAGTACGTTATGCAATCACAAAAAAGTTTAAATTCCGAAGTAGAAGCGAAAAGGACATAAATTACATCTGCCAAGCATTAGCAATCAAGGAATTGGGTATTTTATCTTTCGAAAGAAATCTTTACCAGTGCATCGTCGAGTTAACATTTATTGCATGATTTTGTTTAAAAATTATTGTATGTACCGTTTTTATCAATTTTTACAATATTTGATGACCTTAACTCACCTTAATAATCAATTGATTATCGTACTATTTCATTTATTGCCTTCAGTGAATCATAATACGCCAGAATTATACTTCGATATAATTTCATTTCAAAGCAAACTCATATACATATGCATGTGAATAGCATTTATTTGACGAACTACAATTAATAAATTATATCAAAGATCGAAGTTGATTTGGAAGAATGGAAAAAAGTTGGTAAAGCGAAAATAATTTACAACCTAGTTGTGCCATGGGGACAAATTCAGTGTAAAATAATGGCAATTTTCGCAATTACATGTAAGCGTAAATGAAACTATAGTGAACAGAGACGGTTATTGGCAGGCTATTTGGGGGTGGCGACTGTCAATTGAGGAGAAATGGAGAAAGGGTGAAGGGCTTTTGTGAATTGGGGAATGGATAACGGAGAAAGGATGAAAAGAAAAAAGAGAAATCCGGCGTAGACATTAAATATCTTATAACAAAATAAACGCAAGGAATACATTGTTTAGCATCTATCCAACGGAGATAGAGCTGCCCTTGAAGTTATCTCCGTAGAGCACCTAAGTAGGGATTGAGATGCCACTTAAAACCTCCACCACAGCTGAACCCAGGCCTTCAGGATGGGAGGCCGGTACTCTAGCCACCCCACCCAACTGATCCCCTTAAGACGTGTATACACTATGAAAAATACAATATTTCAGGAACAAGGCGAAAGAGGATATTTGCCCTCGAGGTTAATAACGCAACAATGCCACTCGTAACTCTTGAACAATGCCGCCATCATTTCCGGCTCATAAACGTTCTTTCTTATTTCACGGTCTTGCAGCCCTTGTAGGGCTATCATAGCAATCATGCCATAAGTTATTCCCCATGAACTTGTACGTGTTCGATAGCCACGCGATTCAAGATCCCTTCGTATCCCAGGAAACCAGTTGAGCTTTGTTCTTGTTCTCCTCAGGACCCCGGAATTTCCTCTTGATTTCATCTTGTCCTAATTTTTCGGAGGTTTTGCATTCAAACCTTGGCACGGATTTCGGGTATTCATGGTTATGCATGGAAAATGGAATATTTGCGGGTTTCTCGCCTTTTGTTTCACGATAACCGCACCCTTTGATTCCGCGTACACTTCGTGCTCCGAATATTTTTGTGCGGGCCTTGGCATGGATTTTGAATATCCTTTATCCCGAAGGAAATGTATAACTTGGTGTATAGCAGGAAATGGTGCAGGACATTTATGAATTGATATGTGTCACCGTATCTTATCAATAAGGTTGCTTCTTTTTGCAAACTACTGATGCCACTGATACCTTAGGAATAATGATTTTCTGTCCTCGGCGGTCAGTTTGGTATTGCGCCATTGAAACTATACAAGGGTCGCGGGTTCAAATCTCATCCCGGGCATATGTGTCATGAAGGTCTTAGGATTAAAGTTGAGGTGAAATGGTGCGTAACAACTAAGCAGTTGAAGCGCCTTAAGTAAATTTCTACTTCTTTTCAACGTTTTTGCTTTATCAGTGTGGTCAAACCCCTTTTTAATGCATAATATACATTAGCTTTATTTTTTATTCCATGATATACTGTGAATGTTTCGAACATTTTCACGGACCTTTTTTTGATGAATGAGTAAACAGAAAGCGACTGTCCTTTATTCGATAACATAATAAACCGCGAAACAGTTGACTTTTCAATCTGGTCTCAGTGCTATTGTTTTTTCCGGTTACGTTAATGCACATTAGAAAGTTCTCGGTAACAGTGAATGGTGGCTGGCGTCTTTTATTTCTGCTGTTTTTACCCCTTCCTCACAAAATATGAACGCTTTACCTGTATTACTTGACTTGAATAAATGGTCAACGGCTTTTTATACTTAGGTACTCATGTGTGAGGAATGCATGACTCACAGGAAGAAAATGTTAGCATTTCATATCCCACTTCATGAGTAGTTCAATGTGAAACCTTGGATCAATCTTTTTATTTGTGCTTGTAATGCTGAGACTACGTGAACACCAGAATTCCGAACTGGTTTGTCCACATAACAGGGTACTAGAGAGAGTAATTTGTACTTTAAAGCGATTGAACGCATTTTACTGCCTAAAGAAAAGGCAAGAATTAAGTTGTTAAAGTCGGAAGTTTCGCAAGGCTTGAACACTGTCCAGCAGATTTATAGCCTCTTTTTGTACGATATCAATTACTATAGTGTTTAAATAGTGATTCTTTCAGATTGTCATTGTACTCTTGGAATATTTTCACTCGACTGCTGGCATAATTGTGCATTCTAGAAGCTTTTTTACGGCCTAAGAAAATATTTTTTGGTCTTTAACTACTCTTCCTACTCCTGTCGTGTCTGTCTGTAAAACTATCCAAAGGGGGTCATCCAATTACTGAATACATGAAGAAGTTTTCCTAATACATGTAGTGTAACATGTTAGTTGGTGAAATGTTCGAGGGTATCCAGCTGTGAAGTCCTTCATTGAGAGTACTATTTCGTAATTCAGTCTCAGAGCCTCTTTTTAAGTGTTAGGTGGATTAGGATTCCCTAGCTGTCCAAAATAAATACTACACAGTCTGCACCAGGCTTTCCTTTGCATCAGATCACCATATACTACTCTCAGAAAGTCATCATGCATTAGAGTATCATATTTAACCAGGAGAATCTAGGAGTGCGTAAGTATTGTAAGATCAGGTTCTTGATTCCCTTTGAAGTTGTGGACAGCGATTGAAAGTGACATCATCATCGTCATGTACCTCTTTCAATGTCTCCATCCTAGAACATCCTTCGGTCGTCTATGTCATCCGTATGCGTCCGTCGTATGCCCCTGTCCTCCGTTGAGACGAAGCTAAGCTTGTCCTTAAAAGGGGTTGTGGTTTGAAGTTGGCGCTTTCCCATGCCTAGTGATGTGAAAAAGTTTTTTTAACGCTGATATTTTAAAACGCAATTAAAATGTTTTTTTATAACATTATGTTCAAAATGTATCATAGTAGATAACTTTTCTCAGTTTTCCCTTTTTTATTTGTACTGTTATAATAGAGCGCTGATTTTCCGACTCAAATGGCTGAATTTATTACTTCAGGCCTATTAGAAGTTAACTTATCCGTAATGTTCTCAGATAAAATTTATGTGATTCATCCTTTAAGATATAATCTTTAGATCCCTGAAAAGCCTTCTTCACGAGTTCTCTTGACGCTCGAAACAAAGATATCAAAATGTTACTCAGCGGTTCCTGATGAAATATGTAGTATCAGGATTCGATGGTTATTTGGCTACAAAAGGTGGATGAAGCAGTCATTTTCGAAAAAAACATACTTCAGCAAAAATGAGAAAATTCAGTGAAATTAGTAATTTACATCGCTGTTCTCGGGACTCTGGAGTCGAATGCCGGTGAGAGTTTCACAAAAAAAGAATAAATATCGGCGTATTTTTTGCAATCGCTTAAATAATTAGAAATAATGACGAAAGAAGTGATCCATAGAACTATGTTGTACCAGAAAGTAGAATAATGATTTTTATGAATTTTATGATAATGATTATAAAAAATGATTTTGCAAAGGATGAACAATATTGACTCTCTGTTTGACGAAAAACTTGTGTTTTCACGTTTGTTCCTTCGGAATGGAAAATATTATATATTTCAAACAATGTAAACGTTTCCTTTAGATTTCAAGAAGCCCATATTCACTTCCTTCCACCGTTTCCGATCGTATCCCATTCCCTTTAGCTCCGTCACAGTCGCATGCCCACTGATAGTCCGTGAATCCTCGATCTCTGAGGCATTCGTCAAAGAAAGACCGTCCTTGGAGTGGCCATCCAGGGTTCGGATCCCGAGCGCCACTCTTTTATTCCTATTTGTCCTGTCGTGCGTTGTGTGTTACCTTGGCGACCATCGATCATCTCCTAACCCAATCCGACATTTCAAGCGTTCGGTTTGCTCATTCGGTGGAAGCGGCAGTACAATGCGAACAAAGACTGTTTCGCAGTTGCTTGGTCACATCTAGAGTGTCCTTGGCTGGGAACCGTCTCCTGGTGAATACTTGGCGCGGTCACCACTTGTAGGTCATCCACTAAGGTCGTACTTAAAATTGCTTTTTTTGGAAAAAAATGCTAGGGGTGACATCATGAAGGCCATACCGCGCACTGCCCTGCATCAGGCAAAAGGAAGCGATATATATTCCATAGAGGTGTTATTTTCATGCAGAAAGGAGTCTTGGATTAGCCGCATCCTTATCGCTGATGAACCTTTCACATTCCTCCCCTAGCGGGTCAAGTAAATGGGAGCTTAGCTGTGCAAAGCGAACATTTCAACAGAACTGCAAATAGAGGAGTTTATCTCATAGTGAATTCAATAGCCATTACTCGTTCGCCATGCACAGACGAGAAAAGGGAGCTTTTGCCAAGGTAGTAGGCTTGGGTTTAAGGTGCTCATACTGTGAAGATTAAATTGCATCCCCTAACCTGAGACCTTTATTTGAAAATAAACGCAAAGTCGAATCCATGACCTTTGGGTTGTCTGGCCAGCTTGTTACCAACCTGGCTACCATGTCCTGAAAATCTTGACTCCTCAGGCTTTAATTTTGTCAGTATTTAGTTCTACATAAGTGGATTTTAAGACAATCAATGGAAACACACACCATTATCCGTTGTAATTTTTCTGTGGAAAAAAATACTTTCAATTCTTGCCAATGCCCTTCTTAAAATATCAGGGCATAAGGGCTGTACAAACTCTAAGGCATTGATTATTATGAAATTACGCAAGAAAATGAATGTATACCTAGATTTTTGGAAAAAATTCACTTTACGAGGAGTTCTTACTTTGAAAAGCAATACTCATAACAGTATTTTAGTCATCTCCTGAAATTGAGGGATTGATAAACAGTCTTTGTCCAAAAAGCTGTCTAACCATAAATATATGAGGGTCATTTTTTAAGTAAGAACCGTTTTGCAATGAAAATAAACAAACTATATATCCAAATAATATTATTACTACGTACAGCATTCCGTTAATTTCCTACATTGTCCCCAAAGAGATCCAGGCATTTGTTCAGACGTGGCACGAGCTTTACGATCCCCTCATCATAGAGCTCAAACTTAATCAGGTCGAGCTCGGTTTTCACTCCATCCCTTTTATATGCTTAGCGGTTTACATTTTATAATCAGTTATGAAACATTCAGTTTGACTGGAATCAATTTTATACGCTCCTGTAGCTTGTCACAAGCTACCGTGATTTGTGGTCAAAATAGTCGATGCCAATTTGTAATCATGGAGAGTATTACTTTTTCAGCGTACTTGGTTTGTTCTCAACGTCAAAGCATCGGAAAGGCAGATTGATGGCATCTGCAGGCTTCCATTTTTCAATATTTTGCCTACTTCCGGGGTTTAAGACGGGATTCAAACCTGTGATCTTTCGGTCTCCAGACCAAACAGTCAGTGTACTAGACCCCAGTCACTACACTGACTATTGCGGCTTGTGCGAGTTTTTAATTTTATAAAATAGGTAGATTTTTTCCGTGATGGTGATATTTTTCGTTGATACTCTGAAAACATATTAATCATATAATTTCTGTGAGTAATGCGATGAATAAAATTTTTTAAATTACCCGCCATATGACGCAATTTAATGAACCCGCATTTTAATGAAGTCTTCCTCCGTTTTTGTTGAAAACCCTAAGAATATAAAAAATAATTTCTTAATTGATCACAACTTTTGCCAATTACCACCAATTCAACGTTGGTTTATTTTTGAGACACATGAGACAATTCACTGGTGAAAAAAACTACCCTGACGGGATTCGAACCCACTCCCTTCGAGTTGGCCGGCGGGGACGTTAACCCGTCATAGTTTCCTGGTTTATGTTGATTATTATTTTTTAGTAATCAATTTACACATGTTGCGCGCCACAAGCTTCCATGTCTTGTCTCGTGGCAGTCAAAAGTGTCGATGCGTATTAGTAATCGTGAAAAGAGTATTTTTTTCTGCCTCCTTGGTTGGTTGTCTGCGTTGGATAGGTGGCTGACGGTGTTTTGCTGGCTTCCATTTCACTCTCTCCTTCGCTTACTGCCGATGCTTCATCTCTCTCCTCGCTCACCGTTCCAGCGCTCAAGAGAGAATAAGCAGCCGGAGAAGAAAGAGGTCTCATGTTTGAGACTCGTTCCAGACCGCAAAACCACGCTTAAGACACGGCTACACTCGTGTCGGGATGACCTCCCGGACTTTTTTACGGCTCGAGAAATATTTTTTGGTCCTTTCCCTCGTTTTTTGTCCCATTTTCTCTATCCCTACCTCACCGCATCATCCTACCTCATCAAGGAGGGGAGAGCATTTCATTACCGCTCGGCTCAAGAAGGCTCACCGCAGAATTCGCTGCAGCCTTTCGGGCCTCGCTCCGCTCATCCTCCGTCTTGGATACGATCAGCGCGGTGCGGCAGCGTCTCAGAGGAAAAAACTGAGAAAACGAGAGAAGAAAATGGTTCTTGGGGAATGACGATGTGTGAGAGCGGAATAACGATGGAGAAAAAAAGATGTTGAAATAGTACTTCCTGCGGGTGAGACAGTGCAAGAGTTAACCATCAGTGGGGTTCGTAAGTTTTCGGAGTGTGTTGCGATTCACGGCTGCGCGTAAGGCGAAGTATGCGGGTGCATTCTGCATTCAAAACACCTTCGAAAACATGGACTGACTTCTTATGCGATAAAGAGCTAAGTTTTCCTTCCTTACTTCAACATGCGTCGTAGCCTCTGTTTTAAAGGCAGCATAGCTCAGAGTAGGGTAATAAACGTTGCTGTAATGAAAGGAGTAAAATATTTTTTCTGACTTGAGCAAAATCATACATTAATTGTGGAAAACTGTAACAATTGGAGAATTTACCTTTATAGTTTTGAATTTACAACTAAATCGAGTAGCGGTAGGCAACAAGTTTCCAGGAAATTGAGCGAGTAATAAATTATAAAATTTTTAGGGTAAAATTTAACGGTGTTCTACTTGTGAGAAATAATTATTCCTTTTATGGTGTTGTCTGCAGAATCGTAAATATTTGACTATGCTGTCATGAAACTCATACAAGCATGTTTTTACTCTTAAATATTGATGCACTCCCTGAATGTAGTCGCTTTAGCTATGAAGAATTATTCCTATTTTACTAGATTTGTTAATAGGAATCATATTTAATGGAAAATATTCTCACACTAGACAATTTTTTCATGAGGATAATCGTAGGATTCTTAAGGCAGATGAAGCTGAACAAAGCTGCTGGTAATCTATATCTACATACTACCCTGCGAGCCGGAGAAGAGGCTTGTGGCAGGGGGTGTTAGGACACCAGCGATGAAAGGGGAATAAATAGGGAAAAGGAATGGAGAGAGGGCAGAGGTGAATAGTATGTTACGTCTTATGATAATATCACGCCGTTTTTTTCTCATAATCACGCTTTGTGGAAAGAAGAAATTTTTGTACCTATCAGTTCGGCAGTGAATCTTTCTTATTTTGTCGCTTATTTGAGTTCTAAAGATATATCGTGGGAACATAATTATACTACCCTTGTTGTAGTAGTATCCACCTGTAACTAATGTGATCGTAATAAGAGGTAAAGGATTGGAGAAGAATTGCTTCCGCGGCCATGATATTGATCATTTTGAAAGTCGGCTCAGAGGGCTGATTGCAGTTGTATTTACATTATTGTGATTTTGGAAGCAAAAGTGAAGCAGCAAATATAATCGGAGAAAGTGATTATTTATAAATGAATAAATTACCTTTTTCTGATCGGTTTCCTCAGAAGAAAATTACGTTAGCTCTTCGATGGAGCTAATTTATGCTGCACAATTGTTTTGAAGCACACACGGTTCATTTCAGTTCAGATAAGTTATTATTATTATAAGGTGCTTCCATTGAGCAGATTGTATTTAGATATTCAATAACATATGAAATTCTATAAAATGTAATAACGCCTTATGCCATTCGAAGTGATTGATGCATTTTTGCTCTTGTCTATGTGTATTCTGTCATTTTTTCAATCAACGGGAAACGGCCTGTCACGATGGAAACACCGGTTACCGATTAGTCACCGAAGTTAAGCATCGTTAGGCTCGGCTCGTGTTTGGAGGGGTGATCCTCCAATTCGGACGAGTGCTGTTGCCCCTGTCTGCACGGGGCAGACAGTAAGTGCGAAATGTCCTTAGCCGTCGAAGCACGTTAAACCTAAATACTACTACAAAATACTGTACAGTCAATATAGTGTTTTTTATTCCGTCATTCCCGTTACCCAGTGAAAATTTGGGACTATCTGCCCCTTGAGGATTCCCAGAGAATATTTTACTTACTAGTAACGTATCGGCTAACTAGAATGGACATAAATCCCCTAACAGAGGGACTAGATGTGATAGAATTGTTTTTATAGATTGCTTACACATGGATGTTAATATCTATTAGTATGGTAGGTGACGCATCGCACAGATTATGAATGTCCCGTTTTATTTTTCCCTTTTATTTTATTTCCCGTTTCCCTTTTCCCGTTTTTCCCTCTCCTGAAAATTAACACAATTCAGTCTCTTTGTGGGAAGAAATGCTTTTTTGTGAATAATAACAAGTGGCTAGTGAATTATGACAGAAGAAGAGCCCGGAATTTAATTTGCAATGTATGAATAATGCTACATTATAAAGTTAGTTATCATAGAAAAATTACAAATTCCCTAATAAATGTAATGATGTTGTTTATTTTATTTTAATCTTAGGCGAATTTTCACGTGTGACCTCCAGAAGTGTACCGTTTTTGTAAATTCTCATGAAATAAAGCAAAGGGATAGAAGGAGAAGCTGATTCCTGAACTCACCATCGATTTTGGATTGGTAAAGAGTAGGGGAACGGTTATAATTTTGTTTTCAATTCAGATGGCAGCATAGGTGGTCCAGGTACCCACATCTTTTAAAAGTGGGAAAATTGGCAAATTTATCGCCGTTTTGCTTGGAATAACTTTTTCCCCGCTGCCGACACGAAGGATTGCGTGAGTGTTTAGTCGGCTCGCGTGTCGTCTGTATCATGTTTTTTTACGAAGTTACTGGCACCGGATTTTAAAGATATTGGGTGAAGAGGGACTTTAACCGTTGCCTCCTCATTTCATGCATTTGCTTCACATTTTATCTCCTCTTGAATCCATGCTCGACAAATTGCCGATAATATCTTAACGAAAGAATTTTTATGACCACGGATCTTGCAAATTATTGACGGAAATTCGTAAAGCCCTTTTGAAAGTCCTTTGGTTGAGTAAGTTACCAACTTTTATGCCATATTTAGGGTATTAGCCATAGTTAAAGGATGCATGTTTATTTTCCAGAAATAAGAAGTGGTAGAGTAAACCTATAAATATATGATGCCCAACATAACTTTCCTCGCTCAAGATGCCGAGAGCAATTTGTAAAATTCATAAAGTAGTCCTCACAACTTAAGCTGTTCTCGGACAACCAAATCGTAAATTGATTTTTAAAATTGTCATCAAGTATGAAAAGTATGCAAATTTAATAAAGTATGCAAATGCTTATATGAAGACGTTAGGTGCTTAGCTGCAAAAAGCGATTTAAAATATGGGAGTCCATCAGTATTTGCCCTTTACATGGTCCTTCCACATTTCCCTGCCAATATAAAAGATTTAAATTGGTCGATATTGAACATTTTTACCCTGATAGCTGCAGAAAAACCTAAGCGTAATGTTCTGTGTTCCCTCACCTTTCATCGCATATCCAATTTATTCTCTCGGAAAGGCCAAATAAGACACGAGGAATAGGCTTTATGACTGGAACACATTCATTTAAAACTTTATGTAAATAAAAATAAGCGTGCTCAAAGGTTGGTCGTAGTCATCATACACGTGCTAACTATATTCATTAGTTATTTCAGAGATGACCAACTTTCATCCACCACGTATACGACCTTTGCTGCTGTTCACGACGAGATTTTCTCGTTCAAACAATTGAATTCTCATTTTGTTCACCTGGAGCTTTAGTTTCAGTCCAATATTTATGTGATAAGCTCGCACGTTTAAGGTTGCGTTGGACAACTCCCAGATTTTAGCGGAATAAACCACATTTTGGCAAACTTTTGAGACGGGAGAGCCAAATTTTGGCCCTCACAATAATTACAAAATTGTTAGAGAATTTTTAAAATATAGTTTTACTCATTAGGAAATTTAAAGACAATTATCAATTGTATCTTTATTAATTAAAGAATAAATAACCATTATGTGAATAAAATTTTGTAAATTCATAGTTCATTTCAATTTCAATTCATTCATAGTTTCAATTCAATTTTGAATTTTACCTCATGTATGCCTCGCGAGTCGCAGTTTGCTTAACTCTGGTCTAGATGAACTATCTCAATTGTTTTCAGCCAAAGAAAGTCGGAGTATTTGCGGAAGGTGTGTGTTTAAAAAATTCGAACTTACGTAGTCATCCATAAACCCTGCAATTTACTTACTGCGCTTGAGTAAGGACAGTTGCGGAAGTCGGGAAAACAAAAGGGGCGCACCTGTGCCTCCGGGGCCGGGCACGGGTTCGAGGGATTTGTCCTGGGAGGGAACGAGAAAGTCTAGGAGTTGTGGTCTATAACTGGGAGGGGCATGGGCGAAGAAAGAAAATAGTTGTAATCTTGATGCTCTTTAGCAAGGTCTGTCCTTTTTGTGAAATATTATCCACTTATTGTGGGTATCGCTGGAAGTTGTCCTCTGAAGCCACCGAAACACTCTTTTTGGTTAAATTACTTTCAAATTTCAAATTATCAGTGGTATTTAACCGATTATGGTAGGTATGGAACGGCATAAAACGACAGTTATATGATATTCTTTAATATCAATGATGCAAAGAAGGGATAAATAGTAAGTACTTATTTAGATTGTTATTTATTGTTTGTATACATATGTATTACTTGTATCCAAAACTTATTCACAATTTAATTACATATCGTATTTCTGTCATTATGGGTCGATTGTCTACGTACTGCCATTGCCAAGCAAGACTACCTCGTCCTATATCTCATATTAAGTTAGTGGGTTACCTCAACCGTTTCTACTCACAGCAGTCCACTCAATGTTCTCTTTTCGTATGGTATACTCGATTGTGTTGCTAAAAAAGAGGATAAGGTTAAAGTTATATTCGTTTTCACGAATTTCAATCAGTTCGAGTTGACAAAACATTAAAATGATACTGTGATCTAGATTATTATTCTTGAAATACTTTATTTTGGCGTATGAAGTGCATAATTAGTTTGTTCTCAATGACCGATTGCGTAATATATAGGTACCTATAGCTACACTCTTCTTCCGGGATAAAATTGACGACTATTTACTTCATAAAAACATTCCTTTGCAAACATTTTTTTTATGAAAAGAGACTTTTGATTGGATGAGGTGACGTTTGTGAGTTTCACTCACGCACTTAGGGCTTCCGAGGAATTGATCTTCTGCTGAGGCCTTTCAATCGCACTTAAAAAAAGAAATAAAACGACTCATAAGTGTGCAAGGGAGGATAAAATGTTGGAAAGAAACCCGGCGCCAGCTTTAGCCTGCTCTCAACGATAAAAGCCAAGGGGACCGCGGTTAATTTTCCTAATCAGGGGGCGTTGCGCACTTTGGGTGCTCTCCTCATATAGCTACCGGGAATTAAACCCGGACAGCCTGCTTAGAAAGCCTGTACCTTATCAATTACAATAATCCCTCCTCTACCCTTCAATTTTTCCGTTCGTTACCTCAATCATTAAATACTATTAGGTGTGTGGAGCAGGAGAAAGCATGCGAGGCGCTCCGAGGGTGTGTGGCACGGGTTGTTATGGGGCGAGTCAGGGTAAAGGGGGAGGGAACAGGTAAAAGGAATTGGGAGAGGGAAATGACGGAAGTGAATTTGAGACTGGAACGAATAGAAAAAGTTTTGTCAGCTTGTGTCTTACACAACTTTTTACGTAGAAAAACCAATTGCTATGAGAAGGACCTTAGCGATGAAATGGAAAGAGAAAAAATGATTTGACACCGTAAGTTTGTGACTTTCTTAGGAAATTTTTTATTATTTTTATCCGTATACTCATTAATTTTTATTTTCCACAAACATGGATCATTGTGATATATTGCAACTCGCTTAAAAAGCCGCCTGAAACTGTTCTCAATTCAGACATTAGTCGAAGTGTGCAGTTTGAAAGATGAGTAACGACTGAAGCTAAGACGCAAGACTCCCCACACACTGTCCGACTTGTTCGCAGCCATGACTGTACACGAATAGAAAATTCTGCCACCGGCTGATTTCCTCAAGCCATGCATAAGATGGAAAAGGGACCCAAAGTTCTTGGGTTCACGCCACTCACCCTACATTTTACTCGCAGTTTTAAAACTGCGCGGGCAAAACGGACAATGAAACGGAGAGTGTGTGGCGGCGTGTTTACGTAGTTTATCGTTGTAGTCACTAAATTTGGGTTGAAAGAAGAAATTTCTGTATACTTTTCAGTTCAGCAGTGTGTCTATTTTTCACTTCTATCAGCTCTACAGGTCTAGTGCGCAGCGGACATAATATATTACGGGCCACCCTTCAAACTCGCGTGCTCTGAAATTTTCTGATAAACTTTTCCCAGCGTGAAGCCTTCCAAGTCCCCAGCGGCTCCCAGATTAGTTCCTTCATCAGCTATGCCACATTCTCTCTTCTCTCGTCCTAGTTTTTTATGAAGCGTGTGGCTTTACTTTGTCCTTTGTTTATTTAGCGTATTCTATCTGTCAGCGCAGGTTCCCAAATACTCACGTTGTACTCATTATGTTGTATGACTAGAGTAACGTTACATCTCTTTCTCACTTTTTCAACCGAGTATTGTGGGTGATGAGGCAGTTTGAGATGAAGTAGTGTGAGGATTGATAGATAAATAATGTATTTTCACTGGGGAATTCTCCCCAAAGTACATCAATACACTGCAAAACATTTTGTCAAGGTTCCAAAATAACAAAATGGAATGTTCATTTATTTTATGCATCAAAATAATGTTTCACCAGAAAATAGTTATAAAAAATATATATGATGACACAAAATTTGGATGATACATGCATGTACATGGAAAGAAGAAAGGAAACTTATTTTCCTAATAGCATATTATCAATACGGTTTTTAAATTTGTTCAGGTACTGCAGTTTCTTTAATTCATCAGGTGTTCAAGTTCAAGAGTTTTGCACCGACAATTTGAAATGGCTTTTGGAAAGTTACGGTGCGGTGTCCTGGGCAGTGCAGATATTTGGATGAGGATCTTGTGTCTATTGCTAAAGTAGATGGTGAGACTGGGAAGAGGTTTAGGACGTATTCAGGTTGCTTTCTATGGAAGAGGGAGTAGAGGAATGTGGCCAGTAGATATGTGTACGTTCGACGGGAATTTGTAGAAAAACATCCAAGCTACTTGAGATACGGGGAGATATGCTCATCCCGCCGGAGATTGGATATAAATCTTATACATGAATTTAATGATCTCTGTGATTTTACATTCTGTTCAACAGTAAGGTCATTAAATATTAAGGAGTAGTAATCAATATTAGGAAACAGTAAGACAGAGATAAGGTGCTTCTTTATACACCGAAGACGGTGAAATTCACCATGAAAAAATCATTTGACTCGATTAAAAGAGATAGTGCCACTTTTTTTTCTTGACGAATTTCACCGTCTTTAGTGAATAACTTTGCACCCGTGCGCGTGACTGCAAACCACATCATTTGTAAACACAATGATTGGAAATTTGCTTCCTTATGTTTATAGGAAGTAAATTTCTATTTAGTTTTAATTGGTACATTTTTTGCTTATCTTATTTGCAATGTTTGAGATATGATCGTTTCAAGAAACGTGTTTCCTCATCGTAATACCAAGATTAGTCACTGAATTTGAATAAAGAATAAAGGTATTTCCATGTTTAACTTTGGAGATTAGATTGATTGAATTTAAAAATGTTTTTCCTCCGACTAACATTGTTTTAGTCTTGGATTGGTTTAGAGCAAGAGAGTTTATTTCGACCCACTTTGAAATTGTATTAATGTCTGCATTTACTTTACCGATCACTTCCACAAAAGAGGAGGGAGGGCCGGGAGACGAATGGCAGAGGGCATGATGGGAAATGAAAGACATTTTCAAGGAGGTCGAGAGAGAAGGGACACTGGTTACTGCGGTGCGACAACGACGGAATTCAGTCATTCGTTCTGATTCGAGGCGACGGAGTGGGACGTGGCGTTGGAGGATGCGCGAGATGCCTTTATTACCTTCGGGTGTTAGTTTTATCATCCCATTCCTCCGTTTCAATCCTCTCTCTTGCTCCCATTCGTGAGAGTGGACGGCGCATCACAGTTGAGACGCCACCTACAATCAGAATGCGGAGAAACAGCTGAAATGAATGGACTAGCCTTCTTCTCAGGACCGTATTTTCTTCTCCAACCGAATTCCAAATCCCGTTCTCTGAAGCCGTTGAAGGAATCCAGATTTTTGGACTGTCACCGTGCTCTTGAGAAATCTAATTTTCGTGCAGGAGTATTTTATTCATGAGATACTTTGCTTACTGAAACAATTTTACCGCAGTCTGATCAAATTAATGAACAGTAAGCTATGGAAGGCGAAGACATGGCGAAAAAAATATCTTACTATATTCCACGCTAAAAATGTTTATTGCCGACCCAGGTTTCGACTGCACATCAATCATTATCAAGGTCAAGATATTTTTCACTAATTTTAAGTTACGCTAACATAATAATAATAAGATAGATAGATAGTAAGATAATTTTTTCGTCATGCCTGTGACTATGTTCCACAAAGTTACGCTTTCAACCATTAATATTATATGGAAGGCGAAGTTAAATTCACTCCCCAACTCAAATTACGCAGAGCATGGGAAAAGTATTGTACCTAGTTATTTTTAACTCTGCTGGGGGGAAAATTTAAGTTGTGAGTTTGACGAATGCCTTATCTCAGTACTACGCTGAAATGAGTTTTTCAATATTTGTTCATGCACTGTTTGAAAGTTTCAATTTTCGTGAACAATAAATATCTAGCTCTTAAGTATGGTTTTGCCAAAAAACTGATTTTTTGGTGCTAGAGCTTTAATAGTAGGATTACCAATGAATTTTGTTGAATTCGCCCAAAATTTGAAGGAAATTATTAATTCATTAAAAAGGGACGTGCACTCGTTTATTTAGAAGTGACTAATTTGGCGGTGGATTTCGGTTTAAACCCCAGGGTATTGTATTAATGTAAATAAATGTATGCAAATGCTTCTTGAAAATTGTAGGATCTGAAAATAATTTTCAGATTAAATATTTAAACACGGAAATGGAATTCGATGTTTTTTCGATTGCATGAACGAGGCATACTTGCAATTTTTTATTGTTCCTTATTAGTAGTGGATATTGACCAATTGTGGAGCCTTTCTTGTTGGACGCACCCGTGCTAAGAACGGGAGTGAAGCTGCTATAATAATGTAAGTTATCTGTTGGATGAATTAAGCTAATTAAATGTGACCGATTCCAAATAATAATGCCTATCTACAAAATTAATTTAATTGACACATTGGGTTGGGTTGTAGAGTTTAAAGAGAGGAGCAGGGACGAGAGACTGATTGTTCTGTCGTATTCCCCATGAGGTTGCGAAAATTGGGTTTGTATTTGATATTATCATGTTGTTGCGTTTACCCAATTACTACACCATTCATTATATTATTTATGTGTAGATACTCTATCTCGGAAGTCACATGTTTTCCTTGTATCTCGACCCTTAATATTTTTCTCTGTACCTTGTAACGCATTTCATTAATCGGAAAAGTTTGTGTTCATACAACTTCCGCCCTTCATGACGGCCCGTATCTATGCTAAAATCATTTATATCATCGAGTTAATTAAAGGTTGATTTAAAGCGTAAATATTTGCGGTAACCTTATTTATTTTCAGAGGCAACACGCCCCAGTCATTTCGCATGATTCGTCTTCGCAGTTATTGAATTTACGGTTGTCGATATCTGTTTCCTCCTTGTTTTCATTCGTCCGATATTGACAACTGTATTTATTAAAACGAATCTCTAATTAGAATTTAGTGTTCCAGAGTAAATTTATAAAAATGCAAATCTAAAGAAAACCTATTTAGCGAAGTGGGTTT
This sequence comes from Pyrrhosoma nymphula, assembly GCA_963573305.1. Lineage (NCBI taxonomy): Eukaryota > Metazoa > Arthropoda > Insecta > Odonata > Coenagrionidae > Pyrrhosoma > Pyrrhosoma nymphula. The sequence continues at coordinate 49,042,052 of OY754333.1, read as the reverse complement.
ATGAAAGCATTTACGACTGGAGTTAAAAACCCGAATGAGTCTGGTGGCTTCCCATTAGCCGATGTCTCTCTCTCTCGCTCTCAGTCGTTTGAAGGGTGAGCTTAATGGCTTTTTAATTAAAGGAGGGCGCAAATGGATCGTACTATAGGGTTTTAATCATCTAAACGTCGGTGAAAATTTATCACTGGCAATCAGATGAAGCCGTCTGTTTTATGAGCTCCACTGATCAATGAAACCACAGTGAAAGTCATTCGCTCTGCTTCGGACGAGAAAGTTCGGGCGGCACGGCGAATATTAAGCGCTCCTAACAGCGGAATCAGGAATCGACTGACCATAGGATAATATTTTCGAGCTCATCTGCAAATTTATCGTGCCGGTTTCTCACGGACGAATATTCTCGTTGATGACGGATGCAGGAAATGCAGGGAGCGGTTGAGGATCATTAATAACCGAACGGGGCTAAGAAATGATAATTATTAAGACTTTTTGAACCTGTTTTGTTTATGACAGAACTGAATTCCGTTTCGGAGATTTTTGACGCCTCATTGAATTGCAAATCTGCATAAATAATCTTAAAAAAGTTCCGTGAATTATTCACAGAATACCTGCCGGACAGTGAAATTCAAACTCTTCCAAGAACGCCTCATTTTTATGAGTGATCTTAAAAGTTACGTCACATCTTTCACAGACACATTCCTGCTTTCATTGATCGGAAACTAGTTATTATTATACTCATTCATTATTATGTTAAATATAAAATTTAATTATCTTTATTCTAAAAAAAGTTTGCTTGTTTCAAGCTTGCCAGAAAAAAAATTGTCCAACGCATATTTGTTTGGTGCTTCATATTGAATTCAGATTTTTGTACTCTTCGTATGGGATTGGTAGAAAAAATATATTTATGCATTATTTTACTCTGAAAATGGTTACTACATTTTTGGATCAGCTCGCGAAATGTTATTCCAGAGGTAAAAATTTTCATAATGTTTATTTAAAACGAATGAATGACATTAGAGTGAATCAAAGACTCGCGTCACTATCCCGTTGAATACAACGTAGATTCAGGTATTTACAAAGAAAGTGCCACCTGTAGAGGTAGAAATAATCCTACACTGCAAATCCTGATCAATTAACATTTAGATACATGTGGAAAAGTTAAATTGATATGGGTGAGTACTCTAGACATACTTCAATATGCCATTGGCCGATTTAGTGAATTTACGCATAACTTAAAAAAAAACATTTTTTAAAAATTATTCGCCAATTTTATGGAACTACAACATCTACTCATTTAAAAAATCAATTTAGATCTTAAATAGACTAGATTCTAAAACCTGCGAGGTTGGTTGGTTGCAAATTAAAGAAAATTCTTTTCACGCATTTACATTAACATTTTATGGAAAGGATTAGTTTGGAATTGAGTAAATATTTTCAGGTTCATTTTAAAAACACTATTTCGGCCAAGTAGTTCCATCAACGAGTCCATCGCCTGCTGCTTTATTAAATTTTCAGCCGACTCATTGATTTATTAAGATGGATAATTAGCTGTAGCCTTCATCAGTTTCTTTCTGGTCTGATTCTTTCATGAGCGCCTGGTTTTCCAAACGTCCCAAGAGGTGGCCTGAGGGGCTTGATGTAGAAAGATATAAATTTTCAAGACATTCGTACACACACAATGATGGTGGAGTTTTCCTAATCTCTGAAGAATAGGCCATATTTTGGGCTGCATTGAATTGGTCTCGATATTTCATCCCGTATTCCTCGACAAATGCCGTAAACAGTTCGCATGTGCTTTCTATTTCACGAGTTATTTTTCTCAGGGTTTGATCTGGAAACCCACTTCATGACCACTCATTTGCTTTTCCTGTTTTCAAAATTGGTCCCTTTTGCCGCTCGAAGGGGCACTGTATCTTAGCCATCCCTTATAAGCGCGCTCTCCTCCCGCTGGCACGACCAATCATCTTTCGCCTCCACTATCGAAGCCACGTTTAAGAGAACGGCGGAAGAGCCTTCCGATTGTCTCGTATCGAATCTTGATCTTGCCGTTGGATAGCAGAAACGCGGAAAGTGCGTGATTATAACTTTTTTTTGCGGAAAGGACCTGCAGTAAAAGGAGCGATCAGCATCTCGCATGATTTCCTCCACAATGTGCCGTTTATCGTGCGAAATATTGGCTTTCCCGAAAGAAATACGTTCCTTTTGCTCTGTTTTTTCTTTTGCTCAAAGTTCCCACTCAATTGTCCAGTCGCAACCCCTTCTCCATTTCCTTTTCCACGCTATAGTTTCCTGTCACCCACTATATTTCATGGCAATTACATACTTTTTCTTCTCTCCCAGAGGATAGGGACAAATTCCATCGATGGAAATTCACTCGTGGTGAAAATATATATCCAATAAGGTGTCACAGGCGTGATAAAAGAATTGAATTTTTGGGGGCACAGCCGTCATCTTCTGAACTAGACTCTCTCTAGTTCAGAAGATGGCGGTTATGCCGCCGAAAATTTCAAAAACGGACGAGTGAGTTTCTTTTTCTGTGTGCTTATGTTTTAGCTTGTCACACCTGTGACACCTTATTCGATATTTTTTTTTTCTCCCAGAGGATGGAAGTATAACATGAGTAGAGAATAATATCTTATCCTTTGGGTTTTTAATGGGTTAAATATCTAGGCGAAAGGGTTCATCATTTATTGATTTAAAACTAAGAACTTCATATCATCATCATCATCCAAGTCTGGTTTATCATGATAATGAGTGCAATGTAATCATATTGGAAATAATATTTCTGCAGATAAGATTATCAAACTAACCATTGTTCAAATCAAAATATAAGTGATTCTCTACAAGTATATAGTAAGAGGGTTGGGGATCAGGTTTGCATGGTGGCTGGAGCACTGGCCTCCCATCTCGGAGGCCCGGATTCAAATCCCGACTGAGATGGAGATTTTTCAGCAGAGTCCCGATCCCAACTTGTGTGCTACTTGGAGAGCACTTCAAGTCCAGTGCTCCGTCCTTTAAACTACGGACACCTACGGCGTATTTGCCGTCGCCGGGTTTCTCTCATCCCTTCCTGCGATTCCCCTACGCTCGAAGATAAAGTCGTCATTATTAATATTCATCTACATCTACATCTACATATTACCCCGCAAGCCGCCTCCATAGGCGTGTGGCGGGGGGTGTTAGGACACCAGCCGTTTACATATAAAATGGACACGCTCTAATGAAATTACGCCTAGCATTTATTATAGTCCCTTATTGTTCGGGGGAAAAACGAATTCCCATACCTATCCGTTCGGCAAAATATCTCTATTAATTTATCGTTTCTGTCGGACCTGGAAATATAGTGGGGTTCTAATAGGATGTTCTCCGTGTCGCTCTGAAAGATATCTATTCTCATTAAATATTATGCTTCTCCCTAATTATTCAAATGCCGCAAATGACCTGGTCGCCTTCCCAAACAACAACCAGTAAGGGCAGGTTTTGCGGCAATCATAAATGTATTCTACAATAAGGGCGGTTTCGGAATATGGATTTCGAAATTGTGTGAAAGTGTGGCTTGTCGCGTGGACGGCACATTTAACAACCACATTTTAATCCACACTAGGAGCATTATTGTTTCGAAGTTTAAAGCCCAAAATCTGCTCGGAATGATTTACGTTAATTTAAGAGGAGTACCGGAAACCCGAGTGGCACAACTATAATAGCAATAATTTTTGAGTACTTCAAGAACCCTGGTTGACTATTGCCATCCGCGCAGCTATTCGAGGCTCAATTTTGAACCTATCCAAAATAAATGAATGAATGGATTATTTCTCATTCAGTTGAACTTTGAAGCAAGGCAGTCGGAAAAGTGTTCATGATTTCATCATCGGCGGTTTTTTTTAAATCCGAAGTCTAACCGTTTTGGCGAGCACGAGGAGATGGAAAAAAATGGAAATGTCTCCTTATACGATTTGAGAGACAATCACTGCCGCTCATTCAAGCGATGAAGGTCTCCTGGATGGACACGTGCGGGGGGATGGAGAGGGGTGGTGGGAGAGGAAGGGGGGTTGGACGAGGGTTGTAGGGGGAAGTGAGTGTTTCATGAAGTGGCGGTGGTTTCCGGCGGGAAGCAATCAAAGGGGGAGGATCGATCGCTTTTCTTCGACGGGGGTAAATGTGCGTCCGTTTGCGAATTACAGTGCTGAGTATCGAAACTTTCATCTAACCTGAGGGAAAGGACATTCTTTTCGGCAAAAACGGTGTTCTTTCGCTCTCTATCTCCCGAAGCTGTGTCCTATCGCTCATCTCCATTTTTATCCCTGGGCTGCGCGCGTTGTACCGTGTCGTAAACTAGCCCTTTGCTCCTGACTCAGCTTATTCTTCATGGCGATTTGGTCGGCTTTCTATGTAGAACGGTTGGTGAATGTTGGAGGTGCCAAAGGTACAATGTAAAAAAAACAGCCTGGTAATATCCATGAACACATTAAGCATTGTCAAATTTTAAAAAACGTCAACACGGACCTTTGGAATTATTCCAGATGAGATTTGCATCCAAAGAATTGAATGTATAGTTGAGAGGAAAGAAATGGGATGAAGGTGAATTGAATTTTAACATGATATCGGTGCAAATGAGTTGACAGGTTTCGCAAGTGAAAGATTTGTGTGAGATGAGAAAAGAAGTGGTTTTCCTTTCTAGAAGTCCCTTCGAATACAATTTTTGCTCAAATGATTGTCATAAATTTCAGTAGATTGTATAGATAATGAATGCGTATTACTCTAATAATACGAACTTAATAATTAAATGAGATTTATATTGATTAACAGAAATTATCCATATAGAAATGTCCAAGTCGGTAAAACACTATAAATAAGGGATCGTTTTACTGAAACGATATGCTAAATGGCAGTAAAACGTAAAGGCTAGGTAGCATGGCGATCTGCGGATTGGCTCGGCATGATAAGGTTCCTTGGTTCAATTCCATGTCCTGTTGGATTTTTATCGACCTCTTTGGGTGTGTTAAAGTCCTCACCTGCTAATTCTAAGGCTGTGGTTTCGCGTCCCACCTGGGTGGCATTTTTTCCACCTAGGATATGTTTATTTGTGATCTTACATTGTTTAATTGCATCAAACACCCAATGTAAAGGTCTGATATTGTCTGGGTAATGGATAATAAACAAAAAGATCACTTTTCTGAACGTAATCAGCTCCATCACAATTAGAAGTCATCAATCCAATGATTGGGTTGCTGCAGCCTTCCATTCCACTGTCTTCTCCGCCAACATTCCTTCATAAGTCTTAGTTTAAAGTGCCTCATAGTTTTTACATGTGTGATCACTATCCTCCATTGATGCTGAGAAGGTGTGAGGTGATAATTGCGGTATGAAAGAGGAGACTCCACGTGTCGTTGAAGTGACTCGATGCGCGGGCAATACACAATCCAGGAGCGTCGTCGCACACCGCCGGGTGTTAGAGTCGCGCCCCCCCTGATTGACCTCCGATGTTGAAGAATCACTGGGCGGACATCGGGAGTTTTTGAGAGTCCAATCGAGCGGAATTGGCATACCGGATAGGCGTGCATTGAGACGTAAGAGAGCGCTCATTCCGAGGATTAGTATCAGCCGATTAATCAGGTTTTACGCTATCTCGCCTCTAAGATCTATCTCCCTCACTCCATGAGGCTCCATTGCTTGAAAACCACCGTCGCTCCTCGGAAATGACGAGGCGGCAAACGATGTCTAACCACACAACGGAGTAATTTGCCTCAGCGAGTTTTATGAAAAGGCGGGCGATAAACTAACGCCTGATGGCGCTGGAAACGGTTCGCGGTCTTTCTTCCCATTGGTCATTGGCGGGGTTCTCAACTGTGTTGCGGAAGCTGGAGAAGGGTGGGAAAGGAAATTATAGGTTTTACATGTCTCGAATCGGGTGCAGGAAAGAGCCGCCGTTGAAGTGGGAACGAGGAAGAGGGAGAGTTTTCCTTAAGGATGGACTTGGGCCGCGATTGGAGATTATTTAGCCTGGATGAAGTGTGGGGCAAGCTGAGGAAATTACGACGCCTATAGGATCATGTGGGAGATTATTGAGATGTCTAGATCGTCTTCTTCCGAGCAATCCTAAAATAAATCAGGATGAGAAATTGACGTAAAAATAAAAAAATAAAGCATCAATATAAATTTTATAGCAATTAAAGTATCAAAGACTCCACATTTTATTATGAAAGTTTTCTACACCAAATATTTTTTTCATTAATCATTTCGATGTCTTCATAATTTTCAAGAAATTGAAGCAAAAATTTAAAAAAGATATAGGAAACATTGAAATGCGTCCAGTGGCAAAACTCGAAAAGTATGCATACCATTTCTATTTGTTACTCTGGAACAGTTTCACTACAAGAACGAAGTGGGATCGCATAAATTATCATGAATATATTTGTTAGAAAAATTAGTTTGATTTTTTTACAGCGGTCGCTTTGATTGAAAGCCTAAGCGGTATGTAAAATGACTTAACATCAGGTTAGATACTGAATGAATTGTATGCATATTTATCGCAACTGCTATATTTTGCCGTAAATGACAAAACAACGGTGGGGAAGCTCGAAGCGTAGAAACTCTGAGATCATAGCGATAGGACGGGAAGTCCCGGATTCGTATCCCAGTGAGGCCTCTTTGCGCAAATCCATATTTGCCAAAATTGTGTGATTTTGATGAGGACCTGATCTATCTCGGGAATCCGCTGGTGTCTCAGGAGCAGCTGCCAATGAGACTTTAAACTAGGTTTGTCGATAGGTAGTGTAGCTCTTAGTAGCAGTATGATAATCTCGTTAGTGTTACTGACGTTTTGCAGCAACTGGGATGTGAATCGCTTTCAGACCGTCGATTAAAGTTTAGACTTAATCTATTATGTAAGTTCCAAACCGATTTTTCCTCTGACGACGTTAATATCATTTTATAAAATCCGACATACTACGGTAGACCAGATAATGAGAATAAAATTAGGGAACTAGACTGCAGAAAGGACAGATTAAAAATTTCATTTTTCCCTCGAACGATAACAGCTGCCAATTAGATTTTTAACTAGATTTGTTGATATGTAGTGTTGCACTTAGTAGTAGTACTCCCTTATACTTGTATCCTTATCTGCTGCCTAGTACTTACTACACGCCGTGTATGTTTTCGACATAACACTTGAATCTCCGTCCGTTTATGTAGTTGCATTATACATAAATACTACCGATCCCTCAACCATTGGTAGTATATCTATGGTACAGTGCATGCTTGTGAGGCTTCGCCCCGTGACAAGCATTGGCGATTTATGTAAATGCATCAAAAGTCGTAGTTTCACTAATTTTAGCGTATAGTGTAATGCATGTTGAAGACTAATCACCCCCTGCCACAACCCCTTAAGGTGGCTTTCAGGGTATTTTGTAGATGTAGATGAATAAAAATTGGCCCTCCTACTCAGTTGTGTAAATTTCTCTTGTTGCTGGGCTGCGTTGGCTGGCCTGACTACGATGATCGATCAAATGTTCCTTCACGTTATCGTTTTATCCAGCGTAGAAGCAGAGTACAGTGGCTGCAAAATCTGATCGTGATTTTTGTTTTCTAAATGGTTCATATTTTTTATCTCATTTCCTGTAGTTTTACTCACATATTGTTGGGGGTACTGGAACAGGTTATACTTATGCAACGATTTCATCAGTGAATGCATGCCTACTTAAGGGCACTTGTCCTTGCTAAATAAAATATTACTATCGTTGTTGTCATTATCTCTCTCTCACACACATTCTCCTTCTCTCCCTCATTTCCTTCTTGTCACATCTCTCCGCGGAGTTTCGTGGACCGTTATCTCTGTTGTGTGTGTGTGTTCCGGATCAACGGAACTTTCGTTTTTCCGTGACGGGCCGGAAGGATCACAAAACGATCAGAACACTCCACTCCCGTCCCTTGAGCGCTCCATCTCGAAGGAAAGATATTTCGTATTTGATTTCGGAAAAAGGGGGCGGGGTGGGGAAAGGACGAGAGGAGGAAGGGCAGGAGGGGCGGCAGATGTGGGGTCCAGCGAATGTAAAGCGAAGATGCTCCTCCAATCTACCCTCAGGGGATTGAGACCGCGGGGCCGTTAGCGGTATTTATGTACCGCAATAAATTCAATTTGGTCCATCCTGGCTGTTTTTTTAATAGCGGGAGCCAAAGAAAAGGGAACCGTCACAAAAATGGAGAATTTGAAGTGATAAAAAGTATACAAAATGAATGATTAAAAATGGGCGAAATTGTTACAAGAAAGACTAAAAACTTATTCAGCTTAAAGAACAGTCAAGAAAACGCCAAAAAATAAAACCGGGAAAAAAAGAAGGGGTGACCACTGAACTGGAAAATAAACGAAATACTGCAAAAAATAGGTGAAATGAAAGAAGCTACCCTAGATACTTTCTCCGCAACCTTTTAACACACTACACCCAGAGTTTTATAGCATGCTGGTCCTACCATAGAAACCCACCAGGCAGACAGTATGTTTAAAATGAAGGAAGGAGATTATCAACATGATTTTCAATTAGTAGCGTGGATTAGGGCAATGATTACCAGCTCTTAAAGACCTGAATCAGGAAGAAGGCTCTTCCGAGTGCAATAAAATTCGGGCTATTACGGGAGATTTAGTGAAAAGCGTGATTTTTAGCTACTTTTGAATATGCATTGCCAAATGAGCATCTTACATTTTGCAGTTCGATCGCAATGGAAGTAGCTCTTTCAAGAACCAATCAATCGATTGACATTTACCACCATGGGCCAATTATTTAAATCAGGAAATGTGAAGCATATTTACATTTACATATTAGATGCAAGTAAAATGTGAAAAAGTGTAATTTGCAGCAAGGGATATTATAAGAAGAATAATTTATTTATTTCAGTTTAATCTTAATTAAAGACAACATAGGAGAAAAATGTCTCGATCCAGGAGGCGTGATATTTTAGGAATCCTTGTCTAATTCTGGGGGTGTCCCGGATTTTCTTGAAAAGTTGGTGACCTTTTCAGCGCTGCCATTCTCACAAAATTTATTTGTTTGGTGTTATGTTCGAAGAGCCCAATTGAGTGGCAGTCATGCTAGTGTATTTCCTTTTCCTTCATTTTGTACGTATTATGCATTAATTTTCAGTGAAAGTTGTCCCTCATATTGTTCTTTTTTGCATTCCAATATTGTTTCCAGAGTTTTCTTAACTGTTCACGTAAATGAGTTTGTGGTTAGCACGCTCTTTGTGGTTTAACACTAAAGTTTAGCACGTGCTTCATTCCATCGAGCGAAATGATTTTGATGGAAAAAGTGAAGGTAGGAGGACGCAAAGTGACGACTTTTTAAAAAATCATGAAATTTTCATGTGTTTGATTGAAGGAACTCAGGGAACCAGGCTTGAGCATTGCAGTATATTCTTTAAGGATTATTATCCGATCAAGAATAAACAGGATGTACAGCTGCCGATAAGGAGAAAGGTAATTCTGACTTTGCAGTGACGGCTCTTGAGTATGAACTTGCATGTTATTTTTCTAGGGGTTCCCGTTATTCACCAGGCTATAATAAATGCAATCGATCCGCCAAAACTTTTAAGCTTCCCTTTCTTGGAGACTTTCTCACTCTAAATGCAAGTTGAGCAAATCGAAGGCTTGTCACGGGAGATAGTTCTTTGAGAGAAATATTTTCAGGCTCCCCGGGGGCGGTTCAATGGCTTTCACGCCTCGGGAGATCCAGAGGAGTGGTTTCTGGCTTCAATCACGCGGAGAAATCATAAATGTTTTGAAAAACTGCCTCTTCTACGCACTGGTGCTGTGTCCAGTGGTTTCCAAGAGCTCTCGTTGAGATTGATACTGTGGTGACTCAGTTTTATCTGAATGCCTTAAAGTTACCAGCTACTGCGTAATTTCCAGCTCTCACTATTTTATCTCAACAGCTGTATAACGCTTAGAAACGAGCTCCTGAAATTACTAGCTATGCATAAAGCCAGCAAGGAACAATAAATGCAGTATCCTAGCAAAGAATGCTGGAAAAACTCGTAGGATTTTTAAATTTTCTTCTGCTATCAATGGTTTCTAACCAAATATTTTGCCGGCTATTTCGCTAGCAAGTGTAGTGGCGAAAGTCGCTGCCATCATTGAGTATATGAATTACTTTTCTTTATATCTTGCTCCCAAAATTATTTACCCTATTCTCTGCTTCCCAAAAGTGAGTAACCTTGAGTATGTCAGTGAATTTTCTAGCCTTACCTACATTCAGCATTTTTACATTGAGTGAAAATTCTTATGGGACGTCTCTTTCAGATGTTCAGTTTTCTCATTCTTCTCCAGAATATTGGATGTGCAGTTAAATTGAAGAACTTATGGAGCGTAAGAGTTTCTTCCAAAGTTTGTAAATTGAAAGGAGTTTGTGAAAACAAATAATGAGCTGAGTTTCATGATTTTCTTCTTTTTTATCTGGCGAAGTAATAAAAAACATCTGAGGATGGAAGCTATAATATAACTTTGTTAATTCAATATACAATTTATTTTATTTTTGTTCTGAGAGGTTTTTAATTTAGAAGTGAATGTCAGAAGTTTGGAGACGCATGAGGAGATAGCCTTAAAAATTTCACCGGGGCATCAATAGATTGGAGCTATTTTAGGTTGCTTGTATTTAGTGCAAACACCAGTGTGGAACAGGCGGCAAAATTTATATTGAAATTTATAAATTATTTCAGTAATCCCATTCCACCAAGTTCAACTAAATTAAGTGTAAGTTACATAAAAAATCATATTTTTATGTTCACCTTAGTGAAGGTAAGAATGAATGCCTATCAGTATTAATGTAAAATTTATTTCTTTTGTCTCACTCACATCTTTCTCCACAATGAGTGAGTGTAAACTTCAATCATCCTACGATGTTCTTTTCTCTCTAACCATGTTTAACACTACTTCATTCAAATTCCTTGGTAAGCCTAGTTTTCGATTGGCGTTTACTTGAAACGTTAACCATAATTGGGAGTTGCGTTCATGATTTCGGTTTACATTCGGCTGTCAACCTGGATTATCGCCGGAAGTCGTCGTCTATTTGCATCAACCTCCAGCTGCACAGACTCAAGTGATCATCCACCGCTGTAAATGTAAGCATAAGAACTACTGTCTCGTCTAGTATTTACTAATCTCCACGTATTACGATATACTTGCATGCTGACAGTGGACGGAAATAATGACGCTGCTAAGATCAATATTAAGACCAATATTTAACACCCCCCTTCATGTGTGGGTGTTGCAGTGGGTTTTTTTCCGTGACGGATGCCAGCCAAAATCCTAACGTTTTTCCCACAATTCTACATGCCTTTTTACACTTATTTCTGATAATTCATGATGTCGTGTTAGTATTCTATTTATATTGTTTTTAGTATTATTTCTTTGATTTAAATATGGCAGTTTGTCATGTTCACTGTATTCATATACTGACGAGGGGTTAGATGGAAGGAGGGACTTTTAAAGTTTCAATCTCGTCCCAATAAAGACATAATGTAAGCTGTTTATTACTAGCTCACTTTACCTGGAATGCGAGAATTTTATGGAGACAAGGCTGAATAATGAATGGCAATATTGTAGTTACTGCGCATGTGCTATCGTCAACCGTGATAGTGAAATATGGGACTGGTCGAACTTTGAAGTTGACGGTTGACGTCATCACGCGTACGTAAAGGTCTATTGTCAGAAACGCACCGAACTTGAAGTTGAAGTTGAGGTTCACGTTGCCGCCAATCGCGAACCGCCCTTTTCCGGACACACCCGTTCTTCTCCAAAGCCGCGCCTTAAAAACATTTTGTGTCATGCGCAAATGGACCTATTTGTTATATCTGCCTCCAACTTCCTTTCCTCTACCACCGTCTCTAATACTTCCTCGTTTGTCTTCCTTGCCTTCCAGCTCTTCCTTTCCATTCCTCTCTGCACCCGCACCCCAAAAGCATTTTGTAGCGGGCTCCTATTTTTTTAAAGGTAGTTTGAGCGATATATCACTTCTTCTAGAATTTGATGAATTTGACCTCATTTTAAAGAAAAAACTTTTCGAGCAATTTTCCTAGCACTTAGGAATTCTAACGCCTAGATTTCGTCAAAAAAACTAATGGTGTTTTGTTTGTTTGTTTTCTCAACTATTTATAAAAAATAATCAATTACTCACCGGAGAAATATTTACATAATCTTAAAAAACTTCTATTTTGAAGGCGATTTCACCGTACGTCGTGAAAAAATGAGTCAAGTAAGAGACTTATTTGACTGTAATTATTTAATTATTCACATTTTTGTCATATAGAAATATATTTTTAAACCATTAATATTACAATATTTACTTAATGCTTCTTACAGACACCGAAATGAAAAAATAAAAATCTGAATATGGTGTCCATTATGACTAGGGAACTATCTCGATCAAACTACCTAAAATAAAAAAGTTTTCGGGACAGTGACGGAACTCAGCAGCGAGAGTCCGCCACGGGGAGAAAACGGGCGCGTCATAGAAGCGAGCGTATCTATGCCCCGCCTGACGGCTGATGATTCCTTGATGCGCCCATCTTCTCGCTTGTCCCGAAGATTTAAATGAGTCTCCGGAATCCTCGTATTCTTCCGACGCCCTCGCCGTGGGCTGGCGGTCGGTGGAGAGGCTTCGGCCGGTATATCACGCCTCCCCCTCACTTCCCTCTCTCCTTCCATCACCTTGGCTGGACCATCCCTCTCTGCTCCAGGCAGCGTCCCGACGGAAATCCGTTTTCGTAAGCGGTGAAAGCGTGCCATGCGCTGCAATAAATCCTTTTTCCAAGTTCGCGCGCGTGAGCTCCTTTTTTTTTTGAGGGAACAAATATGGCGACCCAGGAGGTTTTTTTGGGCCTCTGAGACAATTCGACTTGCGTGAGTAATCCTGCCTCCATCCTCTGTTCGAGCGAAAAGACGATGTATCACTGCGGTTGCATTGGTGAACCACCGTCCCTTTTCTTTTCATTAGAGTTTGAGCCGTGAGTTATACAACTCCAGGCCAGTTTCCGGAGGTAATTAACATTAGTGTAAAGTTAGCATGATTTTCCATTGCCCCGCCGTGAATACCACTCATGGAACAACGTAGCTTAAAAACCGTGTTGAGTCACGGAAAATATCAGAGTGTGATTCGGTCGACTTTAATTTAGTGTGAAATTAACTTAATGGTGGAAGTACCTCTCATTTTTCCGAACGATTATTTCAGTAATTTGTAGAATTTACGTGAGCATTAAGGGAGGGAAAAATGGATAGGAGAAGAAAAATACTGGAATGCTAATCACCTGGAAAATATAGCTGATTTTAAGAAACAAAACAGAATATATTCGTCTAGCATTGGAAGCCAATTATTTGAAAGCCAAGAGATGGCTTCCACTCAGCGGTAATTGTTTTTCATGTAATCTCTTCAAGTGGACGTCCTTTTCACGTTAATTTCTTGAGATTTATTTCAAAGTAACCAAATTTACAAAAAATGTACAAATTCAATACTTAAAATATAAAAGCAAACTCACATATAAGCAATATCATATAAATCATGAAAAATACATACCGTTTAATCAAGATTTCAATTTTACAACGTTATGGTCCTGCTAAGCCATTCGTGGCTTATCAGTAGGTGCCTCTTATAATTTATCTGCCGTGTTTTATTTATCCCTATCATCGTAATTTATGTGCATAACAACCATTCCATTGTCCTTCTTTTAACTTACCTTATAGATTCCATATTTTTTAAAATCATCACTCATATTGCTGAACAGTTTTGGAACATAAGCACTTAATTGCCTGCAACCCTTGTGTGTGCAATATCTTGCAACTTCAACGTTAATTTTTCTCTAAACCGGCCTCATAGGGAGAAAGCAAGCTAGGTAGCGTAATACATCCTTGAGCGTGAGACACCCTTTTTTTTCTAGAAACAAATAAGGCGACTCAAGGGGGTTTTGGACCTGAGAGAAAGCATTACGTGAGTAATCCTACCTCCGTTCTTTGGTCGAGTGAAATGGTGATGTATCACTGCCGTCCTCTTATTCAACCTTAGTTCCCTTTTCCTTTCAAAATTTTGAATCGTGTGCTTTCCTACCTCACCCACGGTTAACTGTCACACGTACGTTTTTGGGATTTCTGATGCTGTGAATTTACTCTTGGTCGCCGACTGGAATTGTAATCCGAATCCTATGAAAGGATTTGGAGACGGAAATGCATTCACCCGGTTGAATTCTGTAATTTATTCTCCACAAGGAGTCTTGTGTCTGCCTCTCCGAAATATTTTTCTTCCATTGGTAATAAGTTTATTCAATCCCAGGAAAAATATTCCAACGCAAAAGTTCGCAATAAATAAAGGAATATTTTTATCATGGAGTAAAATTTCAGGTATTCGAGTCCAAGATTCATCGCGTTTGAGTCACAATTTTTATATATTTCAGAAATGTAAAAAACATTTGACAGATAATGATTTAGGATCATAAGCTGTTGAAATGATGGCAGTTAAAGATTAAAATCAAACTAGCTAAATTGTATCCAATCAGATGCCAAATACTGCGTGCACTCTATACTCCAAATACTATATGTATATTCAACTCGAAAGTTGGTTCGACTTGTTAAGCTTAAGTTCAACAAGTTCGAAGACATAAGGCTTATGACGTGGGCCCACCTACTCCAGAGGGGTGTCAGTCACTATACCTTCCGTGTGTTCATTTTTTATTCGATATAAGTTTCCCAGTTGGCCATTACAGTCTAAGGTTTTCCAGGTTGATTGCTTGAGCATAATGCACTGTGCGAGCGGCAGGGAAGGGGAAGACAGTAAAACGTCAATCATTGAGCGGTGTTTACTGGGAAGAAAGAGCTTATTATCAAATCATATGCTTATTATGTACTATATACAGAATCATTAATGCAATTAGTCTTGCCTCTGAAACTCTGAACAAACGACGCAAGAAAGTGCAAATTCTAGGGTAGACTGAACTCATAAACGCTCTGAGACTCAGGCCTGTTGAAATCTTGCTATTTTTATTTTTTCACTCGCCATGAGTATAAAGAGTAATGTTTTTCGCCGGGAACTATAATCTCTTGCCATTCTTTACATCAGCAAGTTATTTTTCAAGATTCATTCTCATTGGATCACGACTGGACATGATGTGTCTGGATATTAACTGTACTCCCTGTACTCTAATAACAGGATATTGGATAACCGTTAGTAATGAAGTAGTCAGTTCTTTTTCCTTGCTTTTTGCAATGCACGGAAGAGAACTAAAAACTAACTATCGCTAAGGAATGGTATCCCAGCCATCTGAAACTGGAGACAGAACTCTGCACAGAATTGGCCACTCAGTACCTACCTGTAATTGTCTTATGATTGGACATTTATTATGATTTCATGAGTCGGAGAATGCCATTTGGGGAATTCATTGAGCAGGATACGAAGCATAGCTGTTCGTTGCACTTCAATTTGAGAACACTTTTCAGGAGGCAGAGTAGACATGGGCTATGGAGAGGCTAAGCTTTTTTTTAATATTTATTTTTTGATTAACACTTTTCTCAAAAATTTGTGAACAAATTTCTGGCTAGAGTCAGGGACTAGTAACGTACCATGAGGTGGCGAGAAAAGCATTTGAATTGATAACTTCCGTGAATTTTTTTTTCATAAGCTTCAGGTATTTTGTGTAGTTCTTTTCTTTTATCTATTCCTGTGCAAAGAATGTTTATTAACACGTTGCCACATGGTACCAATTGGTTGTCTTCCTCTCCGTATAGTCGTTTGGTATGAGGTTATCTCTTATTTCACTAATCCTCAGTCCGCCTGTTCATTCTTTTATTATCATTGCTTATACAGGAAAAAAGTAAAAGTGATTGAATTTCGATAATGCAATGTAATGACGCAATCAGATAGCATACTCAGGCGCTTTTGATTGCGAATTTATAATGCGTTCTGCATTTGGTCTATGGAATTTCGGCCATTGGGATATATTTTTAAATGTTCTTGTACCTTTCTATTCATGCGTTGCTCTCGGGATGGTAATGTAGTTTTTTCCTAATTTTTCCGAATATTCATAATAAAAGAGTAACTCATAAACATAGAATGAATGCCAATATAGTAGCGGAATCAAGCCACTCGCGCGGTGTCGAATTTAACTCGAAGAAGTGTTTGTTTAATTAAGTATTTAGTTTCCGGAGGAACGACCCTCAGTCTGAAAGCTTCTTTTTCAGTTCGTTTGCAGGCATTTTTCGCAGGTTTATTCCATTCTAATGGAGAGTTGTGCGTGTCGTGAAATATTTCACGCCTTGGCGATAATTCTCGGGATGATCCCGGAAGAAGAGACGATGCGAGGATTTTCCAACGAAATATTGACAAACTGAATAATACAAAGGAGAGGCGCGGGAGATCATTTGACGTTCAATAATTTCGTGACGCGAAAATCGTGCTTCTTCGCTCGGTCCATCGCAGTTGGTCGTCTCATTCCTTCCTTCGCAGCTTTCACCCTCCCGCATCGTCGTGATGGCTGGATTTCTTTTCTCCAGGGATCGAGGAAGAACTGGGAGCACCGCGGAGTAGGCCTGTGCGATTATCGTAAATAATCGATATCGATCAATTATAAGAAAAATTGAAAATGTGGTCGATTAATTGACATCGAAATAGGTGTCAATTAATTGTCATTGCTCAATTAATTGGCATCAACCAATTATTAGACAGGGTTCAATTGGATTATGCTTTTCAAAGGCTTTCCTTTGCCAATGAGAAGAATGAAAGAATTAATTTGTAAAACAGCAAAATAGTGAGCTTTTATTCATTAATTAAAAGAACAGATCGCTAGTTGAAGACAGGCAGATGAGATCCTCAGCGTGTTCATCCGACAGACACTGGCGTGTGTCGATGACAATGTTCCCGTTGAGACTGAACCTCTCGGACGCAGTGCTTGTTGCCGGGATAGATAGCAACTTCTGGAGGGAGGGAGGGGTAGATGATGGCCGTCACCACCGTCAATAATCGTCAATTTATCGATTACTGGAGACTAATTATGAATTGAATAACAATTGAACAATAATTGACACTTGAAAAAAACTGACAATGGAGTCGATTACCGTAATGGACATCGATGCGCTGAAATAATCGATCAATTGTAAAAATAATTGAATCGACGATTCAATTAACCAAACAATCGCACAGGCCTACCCCGGAGGGTGTTATAACTTTTTCTTTTTAAGTATTTCGGTCCTTTGGAGGCTTGCGGCCAACGACTCACTTCCCGCAACATTTACTGGCCGAATCGACCAGCCTGAGCAAAGGCATATTTATGCTTATGAATTAACATAAAATCCCTCGCGTGGAAAAAAGAGCACCGAAATTGAGAGATGGGGTATCAGAAGTAGAATGCGCATCTAAGGCGTAACATTTTTAATAAAATTTTTTAACATCATCATCATTTATTCCTTATAAATAATGTTGCGGCATCATACCCCCACGCACTGGTTTCTGAGTTTCACCTAAGCGAAAGAAATCGACGTAACAGGTCAAAACGTAGTAACTGTAAAATATTGCCACAACTGAGATCATGTATTCCAAATAAGATATGAGGGCAGGTTGGCAAGGAATTTGTGTGAGGAATGGAGGAAGGTTGGATAGAAACTCGGTGTTGGCATTAGCCTACTCCAAAAGGAAGGCGCCACGAGTCGTCCCAACGCTAGGTTTACTGCATTAGAAGTGCTCTCAGCATCGCACTTCCACTGAATACAGATTCACTGAATGATCATCTCCTTCGTCTAAATTCGAGTCAGCACCCCATGGATAGGAAGCCATTTCTCTAGCATCACAATAAACTGATCTCCTCATCTACTTTATACTTCCTCTCCACTTTCATGGCTGGCGAACTTATCTCCCTGCTACTCTCATTAACGGTAATTTTCTCGTGACATAATTTGTTAACAACGCAGCGCTTCTCAATCTGTAATACGCGTATCACCGGGTTAGGGCTACGATAAAAATGTTGAAAAATGGTGGAAGTAAGTTTATAATGGTAGTAAGGTTATGAGTCATTACTATTTCTAATTAAAGGGGTACAATTATGGGAAATGGATGACCAAGGGGTTTGCGAATCAAATAAGATGGAGAACCGCTGATGTAGATGTACAATACTGACTTTCTTTGCGCATTAATGCCGTCGCTATCACTTCTGCCTTCCACCTTTTGTTTCTTCTCCCCCTTTCCCCGTTATTCTTCCACCTCACCTGTTCTTTGTTGTTCCTTCATTCTCCCGAGTCTCTTCTCCTATCTCTCCTTCCTACCATTATCCTCCACCTCATCCGTCCCGTTCGGGCCCGTATATCGCTGACTCACGTGCCTCGCCCAGCTCTCCTTGTCCTTCAAGCGACCCTGGACACAAGGGGCATTCGTTCCACTTCCCTTATACGTCTCTTTTCCTCTTCCCCATCCCTCTCCACCTCTCCGCGTCTCCTCTCGCTCCCCGCACTTCTCATTCTTCGCAAGCGTCTGCTCCCTTTTTCACGCTCGCTTGTGTGTACCACAAGGATCTCTCCTTACCTCCTATGATTGTCCTTTTTTTCTTCTTCCTTTTGTCCACCCAGCAGCTTAAACCAGCCCTTTCCACTGGCGATTGTTGAAAGTTGTCCTTCAGGTAATTTTACGTGAGGCGTTACCTGGTGCAGTGTGACGTATGGTTTGGTGTGTGGTCAAAATTGCATCTTGCATATTAGGTGAATATGAATGCAAAAACCCTCGAATGTCTGCATGGAAGATGGCCTCTGCTCTTATTCGGTGAATTCTTACTCTCCGGAGAGCAGTTGTTATAAGTGCACTATAAATTGGCAGTCTTTCTGTATGTGTACCACTTTATTAAAATAAAATAAATTCTTCTCTGTCCCCGGATCCGTATGAGGGAAATTGGGTAGAAATCTGTGAAGGGCATTTCACAAATATAATTTTATTGCGCATTCTGATGTATGGACGAATTTGTCAACATTGCTCTATGTAGAGCAGATAATAACTGCGCGAATGCATGGGTGACTGCGCAGAAAATAATCCCTGATCCAATTTGATGCATCCATCTACGCCATATCGAGTGTAAATGTACGATCCGCCTACCCTTTGCCATGATGCCGGAAGCCCCTAAATTATGAATTGCAACTTTTGCTACCGCAGCAGTAATAGCCATTGCCTCATCCACATAAAGCTAGTATACTCACTCTCAAGTACCTACACACCTCTCGCGTAAAGAGCCCTGTAAATCTGCTTGCATTCGTTCAAACAATATGCTAAGGAGGATATTATTACACCCTCATTCTAAATCTAGAGGACAGCAATAAAGGTCAACAATACACTTTATCAAAGAGAAAGGTTGGTCTTTCTTTTTCTATACGAAAAATATGCCTACTATAAGAACAGAGTATCTCGCTATTCCTTCAAAACTCATCTTATTTTCATCCTATACCTTTCTCAATGGGAAGCATGTAAATACTCTGTGATGTATTTCAACAGAAACATATTAATATGACTTATTGTCTTCGATAAAGGCAACGAAAAGCGATCTTTTCCGTAAAAGTTGGGTAAATTAGCTGAACATCGCATGGAAACGCGTCATATAACCACGAGAATAAAGTATATACTATAAAAGCGGATAAATACAGGCAAAGATACCGTTCTGTACGTCATACTTTGTATTCCTGATTGAAATCCTACGTTTCTCTCTAATTCCTGAGGAAATTTTACTTAATTTCCCTGGAAAAGCCTCCGGCGGTGGAGGAGAAGTTTTCATTCAATTTAATCAACTACTGACGTGGAAAATATCCTGAAAGTATTAGTTTGTCAGTAGCATGGCCAACTAAAGTGTAATCATCACGAAATATACTCTACTATTGGTGGCTTTACTTCGTAGAATGTCTGAACGTTAGTATTCATAAGTAAATAAAATACATAGCATTTTTCTACTGTTTAAAACGGCAGAAAAGTGCTAATTGTTTTGTTTGATTACTAATACTATCATTACAAAATATATTCTTTAAGGTCTTAGATTTGACGACAGAGTTTATGTCAAGTATATTTGAATTTCAGATAGGTATGAATGATTGAAAAAAGCTAATTCCCCGTTCCTTTATCCCTCCGTTTTCATGGCTGATTTCCCAACACCCCCAGCCATACGCTTTTACGCCGGCTCTCTTGTTACACCTAGAAGTTCATATTCTCGTCCTTAACCATACGCTTTGATGGGCTTCACAAACCGTGTAGTAAAACTCATCCACTAAAACGGTCCTTGCTTTTACATCCATACGGACGCATGTATTGCGCGTTGGAATCGGTTGCCATTCGTAGATAGGTATACATGTTCTCCCGCTTCAGTCTTTGCGTCTCTTCTTTGCTTCATCTTATCCTTCTTCTCTCAATCGAGCACTCTTTTTTTTATTCCCCGCCTTGTCTTCCCAACCCTCTCGAATTCCTCTCTCCTCCAACAACCTTTTTTTTAAGCCTGGCTTACCTATCCTAGGGGCATCCGCACTCCCATGTTTATTCGTTTTAATGCCCTCCTTAAATTTTGCCCCGTACCTACGTTTTTTGCGGTACGTACTTAACACTGGTTGTCGCGGGTTCGCACAAGGTTTTCGCGCTCATCCGCCGTCAATCATTCACGGTCTCTCACGTGGCGGCGCCCTTATCGTTTCGTAACGCCTCATGTCTCGCGGTATTAGAGCGACGATCCTTTCTATTTTTTTCCATTAGCGGATGTGTGGTAATTTCCTTTCCATTGGGCCCAGTACATCAACCGACGAGGATATCCCAGCAAGTGATCTGAGGATTTTTTCGGTTCATAAAACCTTTGAAGTATTTCCGACGGATATGTCACACTTATACATCGGTAAAGAGCGGAGATGGGGAAATGGATGATTTATGCGACTCATTCATTCGCAAGGGAAAGCCATGATGCCAATTGAAAACTATTTTACGTCTTACGTGAATGCTCAGCTCCTAATTCAAGGCTAAATGATCCTTCCTCCTCAAATTGTTTGGGATAATGAAACCGATCGCTTAGTTGGAAAGGAAAATATCTTGTCAATTAAGCTTATGTTATTTTTTATAATTTTCACCGACACGGAAAAGGAACAGAATGAAAAAGCACTTCGCATTAACATTATCTACTAAAGCATAATATGGTAATTCTGTGTTTATCTTCCTCCCTGTTCCTTCAATGATTCTAACGAGGAGGAATATTTGGAGGACTAAGAATAGGAGAACGTGTATGAAGCGATGCATAATAAGAGAATCGAAAGAGGTATTCAAGGAAAGGGAATTATGAAGGAAATTAATAGCATGCCTACGCATGCATACAGACATGCATGCATGCATACTATTCCTACGCCTACCCCTAAAGGGGAAGGCGTGATGGGTGTGGATGTATGTTCCTTCAAGGTGAAGTAATTTCACCTAGTCAGGTCTGAAACGATTCCTTATGACTTGCTAAGATACTAGTCTGGACATTGAACGATAAAATATAAAAACGGCCAGAATTTTTTTTTTAATTTTAATCAATGTAAATATCCACTTAGCGCTTCATTAAATGGAAAATTATTGAAATTTTAGGAGAAATGTTTCTCTTCCAGATGCATTTTTTCTTTCTTTGAGCACTAAACATTCAAACATAACCTCGCATGTGGCCACCTACCGTCTTGATTCGTCGAATGGCTTTCATTAGTAGTCTTAACCATTGGTCAGAATTCTTCTTAACCCTAATGTAGACAAAGAAATTCCTCTTATGCAAAGCCCTTTCGTTATCTCATCGCGGCGCTCTCAGGTTTCAGACTCCTCACACTCGTGCAGCTCACACCGTATCTCATGCGTTGCCTCTCGCCGTGATAGTCGTGTCCTCCCCCTCTCCATTAAGTCTTTCCGCGAGCCTTATCTTTTTCCAAGTATTTCACTTTCTTATCCTCAACTTCGTAGATCAAACTGAACTGCTCTAAACGCTGACCATAGTAAAAAAATAAATTGAGGTGAATTGCAGTAAGTATATCTGTTTATTTTATTATTGCGCAAGAAATTAATTTCACGATTCACAGAAAAGTTGAATAATTTTATATTGATGGCCTATGCGAATGTTTTTTTTTTCGTGAGAATTCGGAGGAATCTAGTTTCGAGCTTCCATTTCATACTCTTATGGCCCATGCGCTGTCACTAATAATCCAATTACTAGTATAAAATATTTTGGAATGATTTCTTATATCGCTTACTTTATGCCAATCCGGCGAGATGAACACCACACCATTTTATGCAAGGAATATCATTTGAAGCAGAATCACATAAAACTGCACTTTCGTCAAGAAGTGGATGAGATTATTTAAATCACTCATATTTTATTCTATCATGGATATTCAGATTATTAGATGTTGATCAACTGAACAGTGATGATAAATACGAGGATCTTTACTTAACAATACTTTTTTCTTATGCTTAGGGAACAGAGATTCGATGAAATGCATTGCAACTACTTATGGGCGCAATTCCAGCATGTATCGTAAATGGGACACAAAACCAGCACAACTGGAGCTGCACCGAGGGAGTCCCAAATGAATGGCTCAATATCACCAATGTGTCTTTGCATTATTGCTTTATGGAACGTTTATAAGCCATGATCATCTAATGGGAGGTGGTTTGTCTTTCAATATATTAGCAATAAATCTTCATGTCTATCGAGATTATCGCCCACAAAATGAAAAACGCATATTCCTCCCCTAACGTTTCGTGCATATTTTTGCTCGCATCACCATGGATGGCTTTGGCTCGATTTTCATTAAATTATGGCATTCAACTTTTGTTTTATATAGAGCCAGTGATATTTGATAGTTTCAAGGAGTTACGTGCTTGTAATAGAAAGTGCTCTTTACATTACAAAGTTTAATTGCAATTTTGTGTCCTTGTATTGGCTTTATCAATTGACTCTATGTTAAACTTCAAATGCCATAATTTTATGAAAATAAAGGCCTGGGGCCTTATTCAGTAAGAACTCGACATGATCGAACCTCGGAAAATCCGTGAATGTGACATCACTTCCTCCGACAAATCTCAACTTTTGAATAGCCCTGTTTGAAATATTAGAGGCTGTGACGACAAAATGTAGTCACTATTAGAGGCTCGAAAATTCCGAGAACATACAGAATAGCCCCCTGATGATATTTGTGGCTACACAAGAAGTGTCGCGAAAACACGTCGGGGGAGAAATAGACCATTTTTTGGACCAAGGTTTCGACCGGTAAATGTGAAGAATAATACTTTTCCCATTAGTCAATAATAAAGCCTCTAGGTAAATATTATCTTCCTCTTCCAACATCTTAAATCATATTTTCTCCTTGAGTACCTCTGTTCTATGTTTCCATCCCAACTTCTTCAATTCTCTCCCTTCGCACTCCCCTTTGCTTTCAACCTTCTCCTAACGTCGCACTCTTCCCTCTTCCTCCATTCCTCCCTTTCTGCGAACAGACCACCCTCACTCCGCGCACTGAATTCTCCGGTCGTCTCACACCACTTCGCTATAATTACCGCGTTCACTTTCGATCCACAAGTCGCCCGCTGTCGCCCCAGAACATGTTACCAGTGCTTTTCTGCCTTCATTTTTTTCATTCTTCCTTCATTCGGAGCGGCGGTTATCCCCGAGAGACTTTTAATCGCAAAAATCACAATGTGCTATAAATTCTGCGGCGAACTCGCTCGCAGCAGCGCGATATAAACCACACCTCCCGCGCGCTCAATGGGAAAAGGATGAAGGTTTGGGTGGGAAAAGAAAAAAAAAGTAACAAATGACGCACGATCTCCGGAATCGTTGGGATAGGTTGGGCAGATTGAGGGAGTGTTACGGAAGAATGGAGAGCGACGCCATTTGACTCGAGGGGGATTTAAAGTGAGTACAATACGCGCAAGCAGCCATCTCTCTTTTCAGCCGACTCTTGAGACGGAGCATTAACGCATGCCGCGGTTGAGAACTCAACCGTCATTGGAGCGGGTACAGACAGTTACTGTGGGAAGACAAGAATCTTTTGCCGTCCGTGAGAGAGGACTTCCGCGCTACTCAAAGTAATTGAAAGCGCGCTGAGACATCACGGGAGTACAATGTCTGTGGACGAAATACGATAACAATATCCGTTCGCCAATAGCGAACGCCATTTTTTTTGCGTCCGAAAATCGGGAGTTCACAGTGATGCGCGACTTTAAATTTATAATTTAAACTTTGCCGGCCGTATTTGCGACGTTGATAAGATCTTAATCGATCTGAATAGATCTGGAGACTTGAAACTTCCGTTTCGATTGGAAGAGTAGATTTCGCTCTTCCAGCGTTTTCAAGGATATAAGGCTTAGCTTCCCCAATAAGATCTCCGTCTTTCTCTGGCCTCGATATCAAACTAGATCTTCGATTAAGATCGCGGGAGTAACTACAAGTAAGGCTCGCCTTCGAGGATCGGAAGGAGAAGGGATGAACATAGCTTGGAGCTTCTTGGAAGTCTATAGGGACCTAAGTCCAATCCTCAGGGTCTTAAAGCTAGTTCGCATTGACATAGGAATAGCACTTAAAGGGCGTAATTTAATTTGGCTCTGTCCTCCGGTCAAGTTTCTAATGAAATTTTTGAAAATTTCAATGAAGCATCTTTTGAATACGTAGTTGGAGCGAAGGCTTCCGCAGTGGCTGATCATACTGGAGGCGTCTTCAGGTCTGGAGCAGGTCTCGACCTGAAGACGCCTCCTGTAACGGGGGAGAAACTGTCGTCATGTTAATTGACACACGCAGCTGCTCCGGAAAATCTAGATCCAGCATCTTTTTAATACGTTTTATGTGGAGCCATTGACGACATGACAACTTCCCAATCCAAGATATTTATTGCGAAATTATTTGATTACTATTCAGCCGCATGTGTGACTGACTGACTCACTCACTCACGTTTACGAATTTCCGACCATTTAAAAGATAAAGACAGAAGCCATTTTCCATGAAATTAAGATGGGCCCTCCTGAGAGACTTAATAAAATAAAATTGGTAGTTTTTTGGCACGGATCGTATGAGAATTGTAACGGAATGTAGTTCTTGTTTCTTAAATTATTAAAAAAAATAATTTTATCACCATAATTATAATTTTAAAATCGCAAATAACCTTTGGCTGTGAAGGTTTTCTATACGTACGTTGCCAACGTAATATAAATGAATTAAAAGGCTCAGTCATGTATTTATAGCTATTTACTCTGAAGTTCAGTCATGTGAAACAAAAGCTTTGAGTCATTACTTTATTTAAATTTAATTTAAATACTTATTAAAATTGTGCTTTTATAAAAAAGAAAAAATTCGAATGTATACCTACTCTATTATGACGGGAGAAAAATCTCCCTCTAACTCCGTTAACGTTAAATCAGACCCTCAGGGTCTTCGAGAGACGTCGAAGGGAGGCAATAGCGCATGGCTGCTTTTATCTCTGGCCATCTCATTTCGATCGCCCGATCCCCCCCTAGCCGCCCTATCTACGCTTCTGCTCCCTATCGCCACATCGCTGTCACTACACCCTCCTCGTGATAGACCCTCGGATGCAGCAAGCAATGCACACCGTGCACCTCGCCTTAGACTCTATGCATTCCGTCCGCTGTCCCGCCTCGCATACGACACATCACGTACTCTTGTAGCCTCTCTCATCCTTTAGCGATGAAGAACAAGAGTCGGGACGGAAATAGACTCGCAACGCATCTCTCTCTTCCTTTTTCCACCTTCAGAACCCAATCCCCCTCCGCTACTTCACCCGCTCGAACCCGCCTCTTTCACTCCGCCGAGGCCTGCGCGGGCCGCTGAGGCGAACGCTTGCGGGTATTAAGGTAGTTTCAGCGAGATGGTTCCTTAGTCATAATGGAGACCATATTCGAATTTAACTATTTTAATTTAAGCGTCTGTAAGAAGTATGAATTAAATATTGTAATATTAATGGTGCAAAAATATAGTATCTATATAATTGACAAAAATTCTCAGTAATTAAATAGGTATACATAACCACATGTTCCTAACATGACTTATTTTTTCACAGCGCACGGCTAAAAAACCTTCTTTTTTACGATTCTGTAAACATTACTGCGGTGAGTAATAGATTAATTTTTATAAGTAGTTGAGAAAACATGCAAACTACACACCGTTAGTTTTTTGACGAGATCTAGGTTGTATAAATTCCTAATTTTTTCAATATTCCCCTTCTGGAGTGCTCAGCAGTAATCTATCCCATGTAAAACAGCTTGTATTTTTAGGCAAATTGCTCGAAAAGCAGTTCGGCAAGGGGTTAATATTTTGATATCAATGGAAAAATGGGAGTTTTTCATTTGAAATGAGGTGAAATTCATGAAATCCTGGGTTAAGTGATATTTCGCTCAAACTACCTTAAGCAGCACCTCGGTTCGCGCATTGGAGTCGAGCGGTCATTGAAAATCCGCGGGGAATGAATTTTAATGCGGGAAATTCATTCCGATTTTACCTTCTAAGAGAAAAGTTGAATTTTCTTTGACTATCATTGGCGTTGATATGTTAAGGATGCTTAAGATCAAAAGGATGGATTAAGTGAGGAAATAGAGTCGATGGAGCAACTTAGGGATAAAAAGAACACGGGAAATTAGGCACACACTAAGAAAAATGCCCTTTTTTAGAAACATACCATAAAAGGAAAATATGGAAGGAAGCCTCACTAGGAAGACCAGAGCACATGAACCTAAGATTAACCAGGCAATTTGTCCGAGAAAGAACTACGGGGAGGAAAGGATTTAGAATGGAATAGAAAATATTAGGACTGTAGTTATCCAATTTTAGAATTCAAAGGCGTAATGGATGGTAAAGTTTCGAGCGTAAGACCAACTTACGAAGACAATAATGACATTTGTTACGTCTTGAAAATGATTTGTTAAGGATGAACATAACCTCAGTTTATTCTCTTTAGCTCACTGCATGCATTTGAAATGCAAATTTAAGCATTACTGATCAGACTAACATCACTGACCGTCAAAGTCTGGAGAAACGTCACATTTTGCTATATGTCTTTCCCAAAAGCGTATGCGAAACATTTTATATAAGTTAGATATTTTCGTGTAGAAAATAACGTAGTACACGTAATTAGATCTTAATGTAACCCCTTATGTAAATGTTAAACTGTAATATGTTCTTAATGTTTTATAGTGAATTTAAAATTACCTTAGCTGCTGGACCCTCTTTTTCATAGCAACCTAGATGAATTAAGGTCTTAGGTATATTGCCCTTTCTCGGTGCTCCGGGTAAATGATCATTTATTGCGTGAATCATGGTGAAACGTGTTTTTATGAGCACTTAATTGAGATTTAAGTTTATTATGAATGCCATTGACTAGATAACAGTGGTGAGTTTTGCTTAGGCTGGCCAGGATCACAAGGGGAGAATTCATTTTCTTTATGCGTCATCATAACCATCTCGAGAATAAAGTTATCATTTACAGCGGAATCCTGCCTACTAAGAAAGCAACTATCTGCAAGTGAAGGGTAGGTCGGGGACTGATATATGCCGGGGTCTTTTGAGCATCGTGACCGGATCTAAGTCTTGAAGATAAAGGTTGCTAGACCATTTTGCATACTTATGCCTCTCTTGATTTCTTAGAATTACTATGCTTCAGAGATAAAAACACCGGAGATGAATCGCAAATTCAGAGTTTATTTATCTACTTCCACGTAAACCTCAGTCTGATGTGTTTTGGTACATTATTGCCTCGTTGTTTCTGTTGTAGGCGTAAACAGTGGTCGAGAATATGGAATTCTTCCACCCATCGATTCTCCAACAGATCTCTCTTTTCTAAAGATGCGGTGTGGGGCTAAAATAATACTCCTCCATGAAAACCTGAAACTTGTGATATGAGATCCTCAGTTAGCATTAGCTTATTATGCGCAACCCCAGTCACCAGCGACTCTCATCCAGTCCTTTTACTGACTGTGTCACACATCCTGCTCGCTTGTTGCCGTATTCGACGAAGCGCGCTGATTTCCTTCGCATTTTTTCAAGTTCATGATGTTCTCTTTAACCTTTTTATGTTGGACCCAAATACACGCCGCGTATTCCAGACGAATAAGAATATATTTTCAGTATTCCCTTGAAGTAATTAAGCAAATTTATCATATGTTTCTAATCGATCGCATTGTCGGGATTTGCAAGTTTTTTGACGTCATGTATATATTGCGGTTTAAATGGCAGAAGGAATACCTGCGTTAGTTTTTAAAGCCGCAGACTCTTGTCTCTGAACTGCATTTTTCAGCTCGACATTCTTCCTATCATCTCAACTATAAAGCATATACCTATCCTCTTTCTTCCCCATTCCCGCTTTCCCAGCATTCTCCCATATATCACGGCACCTTCAGCATCCCTTCGCTCCTCGTTCCCTGTTCCAACTATCTACTCTGACTCCTCTTAATCTGCTCTTGCAGTTTCCTCTCCACACCCACCATGCCGAGCATTTCCTCATTCGTCCTCTTTTTCTTCCATCGCACCACGCGTCATTAATGAATGGAAAAATAACGGAACGACACACTAATCCACCATTACTCATTGGACTTTTTGCCACTTCCTTCTCTCCATTCCCTCCCTTTTCATGGCTGGGGTAGAATTGAGACCAGCTTCAAACATACTTAACCCATTTATGCCCAATGGCAACATAAGTTGCCAAAATTGTCAAATTCTTAATAATTCATTCCTACCCCGCAGTCGGTAATTATTCTTCAATTTTTTATAGGTTAAAAGACTTTGCTTTTTCCGTTGTCATGTATTGGTATAAGATAAAACGTAATAATTGTATCTTTTGTTTAAAAATGTTGTATTTTAAGACCATTATTGTTGTTATTTCACCCTAAATTGTAAGGAGTGACATTTTAAAAATAGGTATGGCAAGTGACACGTTAACTTCCCTGTGACAGGTTGAGTTACCAGCAAAAAATGCTGTTCTGCTTGCATAAGATTTTTAAGATATTTTCTTGAGCAAGGTATCTTTGCAGAGAGGCATTTTTAAATGTGGCAAAATGTGAAAAATAGTTGTATACGCGCATTAATGGGCTGAACATTTTGTCTAAATTTTCACCAGCAATGGTGATTTCCATCAAAGTTGTTGCTATAGGCTTTTGAACCGTCATCGAGTCCGTTATAGTGATTTACAAGAGACCGAAATTAGCCCTGCGCATCAGGAAGGAAGTAACTTGGTGCGTCTGGTTGCAATAAAATAAATCAGGTGACTCAGCTGCTGTCGCGAAAGAAGGGTGGAGCTGGCGGGTGAAGAGGGTATCGGATGTGACGGATGAGGCAAGGAAGGAAGCGTGCTAAGCAACCCTACTCTTAACAGCCGCGTCTTACTCATCCATTGCCTTGCTCTTGAGTTGAGTCGTTCTGAGACATATTTTTGCCATCCATTGGCACTTCACATGTCTATTCCCAAAAGCATATCCGACGTAGTTGCTGCTCAAAGCATCTAGGCAAGTGTAATGGATCGTTCCATGTATATCACGATGAGATGTTTTCCTTTAAGTGCATCTGTTTGTTTGTTGGAACGCATTATACAAGAAGTGATGGAAATTATACAAGAATTATATTTTTTATTTTTTTAGCCTCTCAATCTTCATCTTCGCATTCTCCAGCTTCTCGCTCACCACTAAATACCTCATGTTCCATTTCCCTATCCTGCATTTATCCACAGCTTATTAATTTTTTCTCCTTCATATTGACGTTTTTTTTGTTGTAATCTGAGCAATCTACATGTTATAATTTCCACTTTCAATGATGAATTACAGTATAACTCGCCTGGAAACCCTATTTATTTTTCACAAAGTGGTGAATAAAACGGTTTTAATTCGGCAGTGGAGTGACATTTAAAGAATAGCAAAAGAATGGTGAAGACTTAAAATTCTGCGATAGTTGACAACACCGTAGATGGAGCAATATGTGAGGTTTAGTCAAAGGAGTTATGGATCTACTTCCACCCTATGAATTGGAAAATTCTTACTGCAATCAATATGCTGTAAATAACCCAGACGTACTCTAGCTAAAGAATACAATATATGTTTCAGGATCATCTCATTACGAAAATATTCTTTTTTCCCTCCATGGTGGTGGAGCAAAGCCATATGCTTACCTGAGTTCGCAGCTTCGAATACCATCCGGGAGGTTTTGAATTACCTATTACGTGGCCCAGGCTATTTATGGAATTGTTACTAATATTTGGCGCATGAACGCAATGTAAACATATATTAATATAATAATAACTCATGTAGGTGGGCATTTAATCCAGAAATTTTCTTACACACTCATATGTGAGGTCTTATTATTAATACATAATCTATATACGATGAATGAACAACGAATTTTACTAAGGAAAATCACCAGTGTTGTTTTATTTATATTTGATTGCTTTATTGTAATATAGCTCCATAGAATAATAATATGTGCTTAGTGCTGAGAGGTGAGGGCGTGTTGAGAAAGGGGAGAATGCAGAAGAGCAGGGTGAGTAAGGGGAAATGTGGACAAGCGTGGGAGGAGAAGGAAGAGGCCATTTTAGACGACATTAGGAGGGGTAGAGTATGAAGAAATAAGAAAGACTTTCATTCATTCAAGTATTCTACCAGCTGATTGGTAGGTTCTTGGACAGTCCCCATTCTGCATCCCACCTCAGAGACATTGTCTCGCTTTCCCTCCTAAGAATGGCCCGTTATTAGATCCCTCTTCAATTCTTCATATCTTCTACATCCTCTTATTTCGTCCAGAATTCCTATCCTCTTCCTTCCTCTCCCACGCTTCCCCAGTGTTCTCCCCTCTATCACTCTCTTCAACATGCCCTCTCCTCTCAAAACCTCCTCCATCCATCTCTTCTGCCTTCTCCGAACCTCTGCCACAAGCTTCCTCTCCTCTCCGACCATATCCAATACCTCCTCGTTCGTCTTTCTCGCCATCCAGCTAACCTTCTCCATCCTTCTCCAAACCCACATCTCAAACGCCTCAAGCCTACGCACATCCTCCCTTCGCAATGACCAAGTTTCCGACCCATATAGCGCCACGCTCCATATTAATGTTTTCACCAGCCTCTTCTTTACGTCTCTTCTCAGACCCCCCCTCATCAATTCCCTTCTCTTCGAAAATGCTTCTTTAGCGAGCGCAATTCTGCATCTGATGTCCTTACCACTAAACCCATTCGCCTCCAAAATACTACCCAGATACGTAAACTGCTCGACCTGCTCTATCTTCTGCCCTCCCACCCTTATATTCAGCCCCGCCTTCTTACTTCTAGAAAATCTCATTACTTTCGTTTTCTTGTGATTGATCTTCATCCCATACTTTTCGCACTGCACCTCTAATGCATTCACCATTGACTGTAACCCCTTGGCCGACTGACTAACCAATGCTTGATCATCTGCAAATCTCACTGATTTTATCAGCTCCCCTCCTACCTTTATTCCTACAGCCTCCTCCCCCCAAGCCTCCCTTACCATTTCTTCTGAATACAAAGAAAGACTTTATGCTATGAAAATATACATCAGGGAAGTTTATAAATGACCTAACCAAGGAGTGAGTTAAGATAAGGCCTGTACAGAAACCTACCAATGAAATGGTAGCACTCCAAATTAACGACAATATCGCCATATTTTAAATTTTGTTGCTTGATGAGGAAGGCCCGGGAGAAGTCTACTCAAAAGCGACTCCCTATCTTCTCTTGCTCCCTCACCGCGATATTCGTCCGATTCGTTTGTGGTGTCCGACCGCGAATTATAAGTTGATCTCCTTTGAAGGCACAGGCTCCCCACGAATCCTCCTCGTAGCTACTTCCACTCAGCGCTCACCGTATTCGTCAACCCTCCGTCAACAAGTATCGTCCGCTCGCTCGAAGCAAAAGTCTGCCATCGACGCGCCGTCAACGAGGGTCGTCACTTTCCATTCCCTGCCTCGGTTTCCATTTCGTCTTCCCACTCGTCCATCCAAAGGAGGAGCCAAGCCGCGGTTTCGGGCGTTTTTCTTCAGCTGCCCAGAAATGGAGGAGAGAAAAGATTGCTCATGCGCGATATTCGTATTCTAGTGGCGTGTGGGGCACGGCTCATCAAACTTTCGGAATCCTCAATAGTCTTGGCGGGCAGTCTTTGTATTGGCACGAGACCTGAATTCAGTTTAAAGTTGACAGAAAAATGAATTATCTGATCCTGTAGAATAAGCTTAGGTTATAGGTGACGTTGAATATTCATATTCCTTTTCGGTTTTGTGTATTAAAATGGCGTTCGGCGGCCCGACTGCTGTTGAGGTATGCCTATCAGAAAGGCATGCTTTTCTGTCGACGAAGTTTATCTATCTCTCTTCCGGGTAACATTTTTTTTTATTCATTATCAAAGTTAAAGGCTGATGGACCTGGTATTGCCACTGAGTTCTTTCCCACCAACCTGGCGTCGTTTTTATTCGTGTATTACTTCACTTCCACGAGCTATCGAGACTCAGTTATGAAATGAATTAAGGAAATCATAGTTGAAGAATTTTAACTATGACGAATAATTATGGCAAAATTCCTGCAATAAAGGAAGGACAAAATACTATTAACAAGCATCCAGCAAACTAGTCCTTTTAACGAGGAATTAAAACACCTGAAACTGATAGATTGAATGATATGGGTATGTTCATGCGATCTTTTTGTTATATTTCTGCGAAAAAATCGTTAGATTTTGGATTCTGAAGCATGTTTTTAAACTGTCATTTCGCTGGGATGCTGGAAGCATTCTTGATTGCATATCATGACCGCGCAGATTAAACCACATGTTATATGAGTTTTCTTTAAGAGATTTGATTTGTATGTTGGGCAGAAGTTGTACTCATGGAAGAACACAGTGCAGGCGATGTTATTGATGAAAGGAAGAAGTGAAAGGTGACGTTCCCCTCTCGTCTAGTGGTTTGAGTGCAGCGACGTCGGAAGTAGATGTGTATTCCATCCGTGAGCTGCCGTCGAGAGGACATTACGCTCGTGGCCGGCGATGCTGATTTCTTTGTTCGCTGAGATCAATTACCGGGACGTGATTGTTCTTCCCAGTGACCCCTAGGGTCCCTTTTCCCCTCCAACTGCGTCATTATTCCCCACACCACCCCTCTCCCCCTCTTTACCCCCGACTCCCTCCTCTTAATTTCCTCCCGGCTTCCTCCCGTCTAAGCTTCTCGCATAGCACTAGTCTGCATGATATCAAGTGAATGAAAAATAGTAAATGATAATAGCTAAATTTGATATGCTGCTTTCAGAACTGTTCTTAGTTTTCTTCTATCACGTACAGTTTTTTCAGAATAGACACAATTTAACTTCTAAGACTTATTGACGAGTGCGTTATATGTGCCAGTGGGTAATTATTGCTCAAGGGATATTTCTCAATACAAATTAATGAAACACTGCTTTTTGATTTGTTACAAGATTCACAAATTTTAATATAGCAGTTCTTTACAGTATTAAAAAAATGTTTGTTACAGAAATTGTCACTGCGTGAAATAATGCTAATATATCTGTGCTTACAGTAGTTAAAATCTTGAAACCATGATTCTAATTTTGTGTAAAAACCTGACTTAATAGAAAAAAATGGAAATCATTTGTAGAATCAGCATAAACAATTGATTCAAGAACACCTATTTTTAATAAATCATCTGACAAAAAGTTTCAAAATGCAGACTGGTGTAATCTATCCATCCTTGGCATCGTCCGATAAATTGGCATCACACGCCTGTTTTGTTCTTTTTCGTGAGGAATTCTCGATATACTGATGCAGTTTTGGTGCGGACCTCGGATCACAATGCGATGTTTATGTTCTTTTTTCCATTCCATTGAAATAAAAGTGTGTGGATATCAAATAGCAAATATCCAAGTGAAAAGTTCAGCATTCAGTGAATAATAATTAATTCTCCCTTATCCCAAAACAACGTATAAAATATTAGGAGTGCATATAGGCTTAAGTGTGCGACTAAATTAAAGTCGCAGTTAAACGTGTTAAATCCCTAATACTAATTGTTACTAAGCGTGGCTAGCATGGATACTATGGCTCCCCACGTTCGTCATCTTGCAAATATATCAACTATACGATCTCTGGTGGAATCAGCTCCTCCACAAGGACATCATCGAGAAGGAGGTGTTCTTACGTAGAGCGACGGAGACGCTGGAAGTGTTCACAGTTGACACCCGGAACAAGGAGCACTAGTGATACCCCACTGGTAACTCACGAGACAGTTTCCTGTTCCTCCTAACTGGCATATTATTGCCATAAAGTTGTGTAGCGCATTATTTGGCTTAAATTAAGTTGTTTTGTTATTGAATGATTTGAATCTTACTTGTGTTAAAATCAACATGCATTTAGATAATCAAGCAGCCCAGTATATTCTTAAAAAGGACAATGGTTTATTGTTTCGAACACATCCTGACCTTGCGTCAATGTGTATGTTTATTGATAAAGAAGTACGGTCTCAGGAAGAGACCTGGACCTACGTGCCTACCGACCGTAATCTGGCCGTCGAGTACCTTCGTGATACGTATGTGTGCGCCAGCCATATCGGTCGTTCGTGCGTACATTGTGAAAGTCGGTGCCGGGGGTTAAGTCGTTGTAGATTGCCATTGGTGGGTAAGTGGGTCCAGAAACAGTAGTGTTCTGTTTAGTTTTTGGTAGTTTTTTAGTTTATTAGTTTTTTTTTGTTGGCATTTTTGAACTACCTCTATCCCTTTCAGTACGCTTAAAACTATGGGAATTTGAGCTCATTTTTAAAATTTCAGCTGCTTGTAAAAATACATAGGATATATTTGCCCAAAAATAGAATTCGTTTTCCATATATCAAGGTTTCATGCTCCAGTGAGGCATAATTAAAAAGAAAATGAATAAGTGATGTAGCACAGACCGCGTCAGAAATGTAACGGTGTGTTGCTCGAACGTTCTTTCGGTTATTATTAAAACTTACCGTACTTTTTTACGTAAAACTGCATAAAACCTATTGTAGAGGCGTTTTCAGCGTACGGAGTGAAGCAATATAGTTAAGTTTAATCATGATGAACGTAAAATATATTGAGGGACTAGCCGTGACTGTAATTTTGACTTTGTCACCCGATAAATGAGAGAAATGAGAGAAATGGCATATGAGAGAAATTCACATTGAAAAGTTCTTTTGTAAAGCGAATGGAAATAGGATCAAGTGTCTCTTTGCGTTAATTATATTTTTTAAATATAATTTGCTTCTCTTTAAGAAAAATCCACACCCACTCTTTTGATTAATAGAGTTTTGAACTATGACATTTATTTTCCGCAAATCATGCCTGAAATCGCATCATCTCGAAAGAGATACTGGCATATACTGACCTGGTTTGTAGAATAAGGGTTTTTGCGTAATGGTAAAATGTATTAATTATTACAATAGTTTCCATAATTACGAAACATTCCTACGTAAAGGTATGATTTTTTTGGGAGCAGCATGGCTCAGTATTAAGATTTAGATCTATATTGATCTGTACCAAACTGTATTAATTTTATCGTGCAGTTAATTACTTATGCAAACACCATACTTTATTTCACATTAATATATGCTCTGCTGTTGTCACTTGCTGGGAGGATGGTAATTAATAACTAAGCATCTTTTATACCGAGAATTAGGGAATATTTTCTCATGTTCAGGTATAATAAATACCCATATTGATAGCAGTATTTTGAAAACAAAATGGGGAAATTGCTTTCCCTCAATAGGAAATCAGTTGATTTTACTAACGGATAAATTATTTTCTTCCTTAGATAGAGGACTATTTTTAATTATTATGACAAAGAAAGTGGATAGTTGTTCACTTATTTACTTTTGTGATTTGGTCAAAAAACTATTGTACGCATTTTGAGTTGCAAAACACCCAGAATCGCTTCACCCATAATATACACCCGCGGACTTTGTGATCTCAGGTACTAGTTTTGAAATGTGGTCTCAGCTTTTCATTGTTTTGACGCTGAGGGTCGCGTTTGTCAAGTAAGTAACGTGGCTGCTTGGTGACTCTAAAGTCGTCATTTCGAATCACTTTTCGGGGAATAGGGAAGTATATTTTAGAATTACTGTCTTGAGTGAGTCTTAGAGATCCTAAACAGTTGCTACTTCTAAACTCAAGTGTTTAGTAATGCTGAAAAGCGGTTTAAATGGGAATGGGGTAGGCGGCAAGAGTACTGGCATTCCATCTCGAGGGCAAGTTTTTTAATTCTGACAGTGTCTAACTTTATATATTTTTATACCGATCCCGATTTTAGTAGTGTGTGGAGAGGCCTTCAGGGTTTAGCACTCCGTCTGTCGGATGGGACGTTGAATTATTGGCCCCTCAGCACATTTCGTAAAAATTAGGCTACTCCGAAAGCTGGGTGTCTCTCTACCCTTTCACCATACAACCCTTCCCTCACAGACCTACCCATCTCTCCCCAATGGCGCAAACAACCTTAGCTGTCGGTCGCCTCCCCAAATAACTAACCAGGTGTTTCACTTCATTGAAAAATCCAGTCCGGTGGCAGCGTGAATAAGGGAATCGAAATGTAAACGTCTCCCATGCTTCTTATTTTTTTATCCGACCCAGAGAGAAAAATTTGACCGGAGGTTGGCAGCTCCGAACTTCTCCCTACACTTTCCTTTCGCTCTCCTTCCAAAGACTTCCTCATTTCCTCCTTCCCTACCTCATTCCACCCAACCCCCCGCCCATTCCGCCATTTCTGCAATTCTGTATCGCATTCCACTGCGCTCTCAATGTCTCGACCCCCCTTCCATTCCTCCACACTCGCAGACACAAACAGAACTCCACTTTCTTTTCATTCCCGCATCCTTTGCCCTCACCCCTTCGTCTTCTTCCTCTTCCAAACCGCCTTCTCTCCATCCCGTCCCTTCTACCCACGTCCTATCCGACCAACTACCCCCCCTTACTCCCTTCCCAAGCGTCAGCCAACCCTTCTTCAGCCACCCGCTCGCGAATACGTCTGATCTCGATCGTGACTTAAACAGACTCTTCCCCTCCCACTCCTCCTCCCCTTTCCCCTCCCTGGCGCAACCCTCCCCTCGATTACCCCTCTCACATCCCCCCTTATTCCGTCCGAGAATTCCCACTCATCTGCTTTGCCTCTTCATTCCGTTTATTTCTACATCTCCATTCATTCCTCCACTAACTTCTCCTTTTCTTTCCAACTCCTCCTTCGAAGGCCGTGCGAACTTCAGTGCATTTTTGTTGACGAAAAAATACCAGGCGTGCATTCAAAACGTTCGTTGGTCCCAAATGGAAAAAGGCAAGTTAAAAATTAATAATCACTCTTGGATGAATGAACTTCGTAAATTTTCCGCGCTGTTTTTATTATTATATACTGTAGCGAAAAAAAATGTAGGAGATTATGATAAATGAAAACTCGTTGAAAAAAGTTCTGAATTAAAGTTGGGATATATTTTCTCCTTGATGCCGAGATTACAACCAGTACTTGAGAGCGGAACTGCAGTTCTATGTGAAGCGACCTTCACCAACGTTGGCGGAGTACTGGCACCCGAGTAACACTGACGAACCCAAGTCTAATTTACAGTCGAATCGACTTGTAAACTCGATAGTCAGTGTAGTCAATATAGATGGGTGCCAAATACAACAACAAAATTGAACTCCCTGAACATATACCATTATGACTGTTTTCAACGCGTAAGATTTAAAGTTTTACCGGTGAATACTTGTAGTGTAGAGTTCTCGGGTTTCCATCCTGGTGATGCTGGTGAGCTGTACCGACGTTTCGACGGCGTAGCCTGCCATCGTCTTCAGGGTGAATGGTTTGGCCAGAAAGGTATCATATATTTATTGGAGAAGTCGTTGGGATCATTTTCCCCGCTCTTTTTTTTAAATTGGTTTAGGGCTTGTTTCCACACACTACTAAGCTGGAAACCTTTGTCTGGTTTCATGTTTCTGGTCTTCAAGTGGATTTCTACAGCCTCTTTTACAATGCGGTCCCAGTAGTTTCCAGCATGGCGAAGAAGTTTGGTTTCGGCGAAATCGATCCTGTAACCATTCTCGAGGCTATGTTCCGCCACCCTAAATTTATCGGTGTGGAAGAGCCTGATACACTTTTCATGCTCTTTCATTCATGTTTTCAACGCTTTAGCATCAATTTTCAGTTGGTTTATCCCCTTGAATTCCGGTTGTGGATAGTAAAAAAAACGTATGGAATTAGCAAAATATGTTTATTTAGGCGTGCATACATAATTCTACAAAGACATCTCGCAAAACATTCAAGTTATATTAAAATCGTTGTTATGTCAGCGTACTTACTAAATATAATAGTTTATATTGATTAACTTTTGCTGTATCTCCAAATTTCACACTTTAAGTAAGAGGTAATTATTTAAAAACATCACCAAAGTCAACATATTACAGGATAGAACTGCATGATTAGGCAATCCTACTATTTTGGCCATTAAAACCTATTTACAGCATAAATTACCGCATGGTGCAATGACTTCATATGGATTCTGCATGCACATCAGAAGCGGTATTCGAACCCACGGCGTTTAGTTTTTCACCGATTGGTGCGTTAACGGGTTCTTTTAACAGATTACTATGTTTTCATTGAAGAACACTTTCTTAGTTTTATTGTATTAGTCTATTTTAATTATTAGCAATAGAAATGACCTAATGTGGGCGGCATGGTTTGCAATTTTAGAGAAAATAGCTAGCTATATATGTCAACGTATCATTCCGAGCTTCCGAGAAGAAAGTTAAACTAATGACTAATGGCCAGCTTTTTTCGATTTGGTACCCCATTTGCAACGTAATTATCAACAAACGAAATTTCAAACGAGTCACATATTCGCGAATATGAATGCCATGTGAAATTGATGCGAAGGACATTAATATATTTTCCGCTAAATAATAGGCAAGTTTCGCGTATATTCGAAGCTTCAATGTGCTTCAATAACTTACCAGTGTTTCTGCCGATCAGGGTATTTCTACCGTAGTTGCCTTTCTTCTAAAACCCTTGCTTGGTTCGCCCTACTTCTTCGCACGATTTTTCTCTTAATCCAACTAAACCTATATCGCCCATTTTACATAAACAATAAAATTATGTAATTGTTAAGCATATCGGTTAAATAGTCTTAAATATATCCCCGAAAAAGTTTCCACCATTGTGCACAAGCATTGAAATGATAAGGAGACATGAGGCAGTGGACCCAGTAGGCACATTCGAGTTTTGGCGCGAGATGGCGCAAACTGGAACGCCACAAATAGCGCAAAATGGCAAAAAATGTGGTAATTTAAATAAGTGCGATGTGGCACGTCTTCCCTTTATCCGATCATAATAAGATTTCACTACAATTCGTTTCCTAGCCTTATGGAACAAATTCAGGTGGTGTCCTAAAATAAATAGGATGTTCGGAAAATGATTAGCACCCTCTTCCTTCTTGCTTAAAAGTTCAGGATAACCATGTGAAATAATGTTTGCCTCGGTAATAGGAGGCTTAAATGCTGAATTATAGCATATGGCAAAAGCCGCACGGCGGAAATTTGAGTTACCTGCTAGTTGAGTCATCCTAATGTGTCATTTATCTCCCTGACTCAGCGGAGGGCTCTTTCCTGATAAATGTTTTGACCATTTATCCTTAATTTTTCATTACAGTTATACCATATTTTTTGAGGGAATGGAGGGATTTTATTCCGGTTAAAAAAATGGATATTCTCTTAGGCTTGTGTGCCCTTTAGTGAAAGTCCTTTCATTTTCATAGTTCTGCCAGTGTAAATTCATGGTGTCTATGACTAATTCATAAAGGCTGGCCAATCTGCCAAATTCCGCTCATACTAAGTGTTTTTTAGTAGCCAGATGTTACAGATTGTACATCTATATGCTACCATGTGAGCTATCGTAAGGGCGTGGGGAAGGGGGTTTTAAGACACCAGCCATGTAAAAAGAGGGAAACAAGGCATTGGAAGACGGAGAGAACGAAAGTGAATTGCATGTTAATGGATTGTAATAGAATTATGCTCTTATTTTGTTATAGTTATAGTAATATTATGCGTGGAAATAATTAATTTTTGTACCTAAAGCGCAGAAGTAAAAATGAGTTTTGAAAAGAAGTTCCTCTTAGCTTATGGACAAATAACACCGATTTAACAAATTATTGGAGGAAATCAGTTTTATCTTAAAACAACTCTTTTTTAGACAGAGTGTTTTTTTTGTTCCAGCAACTTCTTGAAACGTTTTTATTACTTATTCTAAATAATTGTAATGTCCGCGTACTTTATTCATAATAGTAAAAGGAGGATACAAAAAACCATCATATTCTGCGTATTGTAAGTGCTGATTGAGACGTAAATGTAAAAAAAAGTTGATGATTTTGAAAATAACCTTATTTTTAATTGACATAAGCTACACTTTTAATTGCACTAATAAAAAATTAATCATGTAATTCATATTCCCATTGCAGTATCAAAATTAAACATCCGTTTTATGGTGCGCTCAAGACGGGACATTGCAATTGGCTCAATGGACGATGTGATGAGCAGTGTATGGGAATATTTTCATCCTTCCATTCTTAACCTTTGGAGACTTTCCTCCCGTATCTATTTGCTCCTTCCTCTCGTCTTTGCTTGCGATCACTTTTTGCCCTCTTGCGCGCAATGCCTTGAGTCCTCCACCGTCCCTTCCTCGCCAGACAAGCTTTTTGCCCGCGA
This sequence comes from Pyrrhosoma nymphula, assembly GCA_963573305.1. Classification (NCBI taxonomy): domain Eukaryota; kingdom Metazoa; phylum Arthropoda; class Insecta; order Odonata; family Coenagrionidae; genus Pyrrhosoma; species Pyrrhosoma nymphula. The sequence continues at coordinate 49,001,356 of OY754333.1, read as the reverse complement.
TCCCTGCCAGGCAATTGCCATCGCCAAAGCGATTGATGGCAGGACGAAGCGAGAAACCGCGCTGTTTTCGCTAATTTAAAGTGCCTTTTAAGTAATGAGTTCATTCCACATTACATATTTTTTTGGCAGAATGAAGATTAAACCATTTGTTATAAGATATTTTTTTGCGGAGAAAGTTGACCGGGGAATGTTTAATAGGTATGGTGTACCTTTATAGACTTCAATTTATTGAAGTCCTCCGTAACTCCATTCAGTAAGCGCGAACAGGACTCATGACTTGTGTTTATATTTATGGAACAAATTTCCCATCGGCAAGTGGAAAGCGTTTTAATTTTTTTCCTTATTAAATGGTTACCGACGTTGACAGTTTTATCTTCGATGATATCTTATGGAGTCAAAAGGTCCATGAGACACATTCCTCCTTTTATTTTTGCCTACTTAGAACGCCGATTATATTTTACTGCCACTATACAAAGTGTTTATGGTCCCAGAGTTCTTTTTTCATGACTGCGAGGAGACACTGATGTATGCTGCTAGCGTCAAATATTTTAAGAAAACTGCAAATCAAGTCTATATAAAGAGGCTATTTAACTGGAATAATTTACTATAGCCTCACGTTTTGCGTGGTTTATACACATTAATTATATTTTCTCCTGATGATAACATTTAAGGCGTATCCCAATGAGGTTCTGTTTGGTAAATTTAGTACACGCAATCCTTAAATTCTTTGAGTAATCGAACGAGGTGAATTCATTTCGGATGTCAATAAGTGAGAATGCTTAATCTGGTTGTCTGATTGCTAGTACATTTCTATCATTAATTACTTTGGCAAATTAAGCAATTTCCAAGACATGCGACATCCATTTATAGAAGGTATTTCCGTGGCTTACTGAGCATCCACCGGTTACTATAGACTCTTTATTACCACGAGATAAAACTTGCTGTAATCGGATAGTATCATGGTGTACATTTTTTTACATTTGAATTAATGAGAATGAATAATTCCTGACACGGAGATATCACTCTTTCAGTAGCTTTATTTGGAAACCAAGATTGGAAGGGAGACGAATGAGGTACAAAGGACGTCATGAAAGATATTGTAATCACTTTCTGGAATGAGCCTCCTCATCAACTTCCTCTACGCTTGACCATGTAAGGGCCCAGTACCGATGTAGCTACAATATTTCAACGTAGTCATCCGTGAAAAAGCCTGTTACATCCTCCTTCCTTGCGTTTTTTCAGCTAACGTGGAAAGGTAATCCAACCCGTTATCATAGTGATATCCTGATGATTTATATTCGTAAGTAAGGCAAAAATATAATCATCCAATCTTATTGTATGTTTGTAAGTACATGCTTCGCCACTAGAAAGTGTATATGTGAGAAGTATAGGGAAAATATTACATTTCCTTTTTTATAGTGTGTTTACAATTTTTGTGATGGTTTCCACCATATTTGTGATGATTTAGTGTTTAACTTTAGCATGATTCGGCAGCTAAGGCCATTTTGCACCTACTATCCGACACTTGTTGATAGTGGCAACAGTTCTGGGACCAAATTATTCACCCCGATTTCTGAAAATTCCTTTCCAATGGCAATCTCTAATATCTAAAAAAAATCTCTATGCAAGAATCATTTTTATTGTGAAATTGGCTGTAACACATCAAACAAAGGAACAGCAAAAAAACTCTTTTGTGCTCAAAAGTTGGTTAACTTATGCAGATATTTACAAATAGATTTTACATGGAACAATTTGATAATAGTTTTCTAGTAAAGATGGCCTTTTTAGTTCCTTCTATGACAGGGTATTAGAGATGGTGCACTAGCACATGCTACCCTATCCAATCTTTTGCTTCCCGTAAGTGCTTTCTAATATTAGAAGTTCACACATTTGTTATGGCTCAACAGGTTCTATCTTTATAATTAAGAAGACGTTAAGATAAAACTTTAATGTGCCTACCCATGTTCTTTTCTTAAAACATCCGGCCCATTGAAAAAATGCATGACATGTTGTGTTGGAATTGAGGCGTAAGTTATCCATGGAAAGTGAAAGCCAAGTTGACAAATTTTTACTGCCCCATTTCGTTCACACGGCCTCCATCATCATGATCTCCCGCCGGCGCCTATAGTTATCGTAATGCTTGAGGTGGACCCGCATGAATCCCGATGGAGATTGTGTGTCCCCGCCCGTGATATTGGCTTTCAAAAAGTGAAAGGTTATTTACCGACTTTCGTTCTTCAATGGCCCCCATAATTTTTTTCGTTGTGACCACTAAACGATATCCATTATTCTCGGTTACGTGTTACGTGACCCATTTCTAAGTAATGTTTACATAAACGAAACGTCCTGGAAAGTGGACAATCACGTCCAGGGAATGGCGTCATTAAGTATAGAAATTCTTTTAAGGACCCTTTCTAAATAATTGTTTCACTCTTTATGTGAAGCGGTGGATTGCTTTTTGAGAAATAAAAGGACAGTTGCCTCTTCCTTATCCTACTTTGCAGGTTCCTTGACAGCGTGGGTATTTCTAGGGTGAGACACTCCAAACGAAGCTGGGAGTCTCTGTCACGTCAAGACTTTTACTTTCTTCTTCCAGGACCAGCACCTCGAATAATACGTGGCGGAAGGCAAACATTCCGTTCCAAGTCAAGTTTTTAACCGCATTATAGACCATATAATAAAAGCATCAATTAATGTAACCCCTGTGTCAAATTTGAACGGTCAACTACCACTTGTAAGAGGAGGTGGTAGAAGAAAACGTTAAATAAATGTGTGAACATGGCCGTTATTTAAGAAAATTAAAACATTTGAAAATTATTTGATAAAGAGAAGTTTACTTGGACTAATATATTTTCACACACAATTATCTCAATCGTAGCAAATTAAATAACGCATGCATACAAAAATTATAATTTGATAATTCACACTTAAAATAATATATTCATTTATTGGGTGTATTTAAAAACCAGTACAATGGCTCTAAGGACGAAAAATCTGGCTAGTGAGCCTTGCAGAATACACACTAGCCCCATTTGGTCTCAAAGCGGTCGTGAAGTAAGTCCAATGTCTGTGAGCGTTAATTTCTTAATTTTAGGGATAATATAGGACTGTGCAATATTACGATGCATCGAATGCGATACATCAGGAATACTACATTGGGATACTGATCGTCCGGACTCTGCGATTTATCGCCGTGAAATGCGTTAGCGTGTCATGCTGTTTAAAGCTATGCAATGCGATATGCGACGCAACGCAATTCAGTGCATGTACAATGACGTCACTGAAGTATATTTAAAGCAAAGACATTTGCCTGTGCGATATTGTCATTCATCGACTTCGATGTACTGGTGATATTGTATCACCTCTATTGAAATGCAAAACTTATGCTGCAATGCTGTGTTGAAATTTTGATTGCTGCTCAGTATCACAAGGGTAAATAAATAGATATATAAACGTCTTTATTGGGGCGGGATTGAGACTTTGAAAGTCCCTTCTTCCATCTTACCCCTCGTCAGTATAAGAACATGAGAAACACTGCAAAAATAAATGATAGAAAAATTACTAAAAACAATTAAAATAGATTATTAACGCGACGTAATGAAGTATCAGAAACAAGTGTTAGAAGATATGTACAGTTGTGGGAAAAACGAGAGGATTTTGGCTGGCATCCGTCGCGGAAAAAAACCACTGCAGGAAAACACCCAAACATGAAGGGGTGTGTGAAAAACGGGTGAAACGAAAAAAGGGGTGTGTGAAAAGTACAGCTAAACTTGGAACGGTCTTTAGACCGAGTCGGCGTAGGAGAAGAAAAAGTTTTCATTCAGGAATTCCTTCCTTTTATTAAAAAATGAAAAGAAATAGAGATATCCGCGTAGACATGATAGAGAATTAAAAGGAATGAAAATAGTGGGAGTGAGAGTGGAATTGGGGGGGTGGGGGGGTGGAAGGAGTTTGGACTTCTCCGAAAGAAAGGTACGACGTGGAGGCGAGGATCGTAACAATGCGCACCTTATTAGTCATCTGATCCCCATTCCTCAGCGCCCCATGCCATCTTGCTTTTTTTAACCGCCCCTTCCCTACCCGCCCGTCTTCCCTTTTTATTTCCACCGTCACATCGTCTCGGATAGTTTGGAGATGTGGGTGGGTGGGCGAGTGGTGGGTTGGAGGTGGAGTCGTCCCCTTATCTCCCACATGCATCTGGAGATGGCTGCACTTTCACCTCTCACTCCTCTCCTTCTCTCTCTCTATCTCTTTCTCTACTTCCCTCGCACGCTTGCACGAGACGGAAAAAGAAATACAGCGCATCTCACAGCTTTCTCGCCTCTCCGAGCATTATGCTTAAGGAAGCTCTACTGCGGTTCCGTGATAAAAAATAAGCAAACACCTACTGAGCACCACCCTTCATATTCCTGAGTTTCCGGATGCATTGTCTCAAAAATATTGCTTTAGTTTAAGATAAGACTCGGCTATAAGAAAACAAAATTAAGGTAGATGATATGCAGATAATTCGACTAATATTTTAAATACATTTTTCAAACCAAAAGAGATGATTTTAGCACCAATTTCATTGAGTAAACGCATTTTAATTTCAATTATTGCAGAAATATGCTTATTGCCAACATGTTATTTTCATGCATTACCCTGGGAGAATTTGCTTCCCTTTCATTCCGACAGAAATAACATTTTAAATATGCATAAAAATACATTTTTCCCCATGTTTCATCAACCCTGGCACTAGACACCACATGATTTTAAGTTTGATTAAAAAATAAATAGCGTGCAAAGGTTGGATTTTTCATATTTGTTCGTATCAATCGGAGGAAACGTTATTCTGTCAGTAGACGGAGTGTGAATAAAATGATATTTGAGTGATTTTACGCCAAAACCCATCAACTTTTGAGGAGGTTCCAACATTGAAATAAGTAAAATTTACATAGAAATTGTCGTACTTGGGTTTTATTGGGGATCGAGTTGATGCTCATTCGATTCAAGCGTACCGACCCACTTTTCAAAGGGGAAATACCAGGTTCCAAATTTTTATAGATTAGTCGCGCGAAGTTTAACTTTTGGTCACCTGACTCATGTTGCCTATTAAATTGAATTGGAATGTGGCGATATTCTAAGGAATGTCTCAACGATGAGCGGAATGAGAACACCTTGCACATTTGATCATTATTTGATATTGACCGATCGGTTCCGATGACCAGAGCGTCATTAACAAGGTATTTTTGGCAAGGTTAACGATGTAGTCGTTGAAGTAGATCGGTCGGGTACAAAGTATTTTATTTTCATTATGTTTAGAAATATTTATAGAATATTTAATACTCCTACGAAGGCTAATTAAAGTGAATCCGCCATGATGTATTGGCCAATATACTGCTTCCCATGACGAAAGGACCAAATTGAAATCTCGGCATTGTCGATGATTTTTCGGTAAAAACCAAGACTCTTCAAGCGCGGTATTTCGTCCTTCGGATGAGACGTTGAACTGTGGTCCCCTTGATTATTTCACTCAGAGTAGACTAATCGCAACGCTGGGTTTCTTACGACCCTTCATCAGTAGCCCTTAGAAATTACCTTACCAGACTACCATTTACGACAAGCTTACCTTTACTCAATTGTGCGGATGGCTTCATTTAGCCTCCTCAAAGAATAAAACCAACCACCATATTTTATTATTTCTAGGGCTGACCGAAAACTCCTCGCTCGTTTCCGATATTACCAGTATATCCCGGTACTACCAGGTATCGGCTGATGTGAAATTTTTGGAAACATCGGAATTTAAAATTTGAGGGATAATTGAAGAATTTTAGACATAAGCACTGGGAATACAAAGGCATATATTGAAGAGTAGTCCAAAGAGTTAAAAAAAAACATTTTCAGTCATGAAACATGTATGACAGACTCCATGATTATCATTATCATTTGTGTATCATACAGCTTTTACACTAATTTACACTTTTACAATTTTACACTTTAGTCTTTTTTTACAATTAAGATTTCTGTTACATAAAACAAGTCCGTGGTAAGAGATTACAATTGAGTATTAGACTAATTTATAAAACGGGTTTATTTTAATTTGATTACATTTGAGTCCCTCTAAATCATCAACTTGACTTTCCAGTTGGTTCGTGATTTAGCTATATTACCAATATACCAAATATTGCCTGGAAAATTATTTAATAAAAATTTATATACCTATCGAGTGTGATGATTTTATCTACAAACATGTTTACCGAAAATAATTTATTGGGGAACGTTGCAATACTGGATTAACTTCGTGCGATAAGTGTTGGGCGCGATTAATTTTCCACAAAAAAAACAGGCTTTACTTGTGTGCGATAAAACGCCATCTTTCTTCTCCTTTAATCGATGTTCCCACCCTTCTCCGCCCCCAACGGCTCCCCCTCCCCCTGCACGACCAATGCACGCTCCATAACGGAGTGTGATCGGAACCCCCCCCGCCCTGGTCCCCCCTTCATTTTCCCTAACCCCTGCCCCTCACTGCTTACATCTCAACCCTCCCGAATACACCTATCCACCCGCCACGTTTCACCCCTCGACCCCGCGGTTCAGTTACTTCTCACAGTCCTAGTTCCCGCTACGAGCATTTTTCCGTATACATGCTTGTATCATGGTTTTCCCCCTTTAAATCGAGTTTTTAAAATAAAATTAAGCAAACATTTCAAGTGAAACTTACTCCGTCCATCGGATGGGACGTTAAACTGTGGACCACTTGGCACCTTTCGTCAAGATTCGAATAATGGCTACGCCGGGATTCTCTATATCTTTTCACTACCGCCGAGATTCCACCATCTTATCTATATCTACCGGCTCATATATTGCTGGCGAAAATAACCTCAGTTGTAGGTGTTCGTCTACATAAACAATCAACCAGCCAGCTTCCCAAGCTTGAATATTTTCCAAATTCGGGGCTAGAGCCCACCGCGGTAATCTATTCGTTCGTTTTGGGAGTCAATGGCTGCTTTGTTACCCTAATTTTTATCTTACCTCCTCTGGCCCGCGGGCTTAATCGTCGATTTCGGGATAAATATGGCAACGATGGAGTACTTTGTAATTGGCTACGCTCGAACGTAAGTTTAACGAATCGGGTCGCTGAACCAACCAACCATAACACTTATCTACATTGAATCTGTACACTTGAAGTTAGTACGGGGATGTAGGGATGATTATAAATACTGCAGTGCATCACGCAACCTATAACCACGTTGGCTGTGTCACGAAGCAAGTGCTAGGTATTATTTTAGGGTAGTTTCTGGCTTATATATCCGAATCACTGTGATTCGAAATCTGAGATATTTTGAGCAATTAAACTGTCGTGATTCGAAAAGTAATCAATTCGGACATCGTTAAATTTAATCTGAACGTGTTAGACATGTCTATTTTTTAGTAGTTATTTCGATCGAATTAGTGCCCAATGGGTTTCCAAATCGATGGCGTGGTCTCAAATTCCGTTGCTGGTGGGTTTATCACTGTTTTACAATTCCTTTCTTAGAAATTATCTTCCAATAAAACCGTTCCAGTTGAATACAGCTAGTTACCAGCCTTTTGAACAGCGTATAAAATTCATATTGCAGTGATCTTACCATTATCACTATTCCAAAAAGGGTCTAATTGGAAATTAAATTTTCTTCGATGAAAATGACTGGTGAATTCAATGGAAGTGACAGATGAAAGTGGAGACTTCCTGCGTGTGCGTGTCATATATTGCATTGAATATTGCACATTTTATAAGAGCATTTTTAGACAATAATTCATTTAGTTTAAATTGTTATGAAAATAACGTTCGGTAACAGTTTTTCATTCTTCTATGTAATTTCTGGCCTGGGAAATTTATTGATAAAAATCATGCTACAACGACCCTGATATTTCTTGTACAAATTTATTTCAGGAGTGAAATATGTTTCTTTTTCGAAAGAATGGCTAAAAGTACAGTTCCACTAAGTCCACCTAGGAGAGTTAAATACTATAGCTTTATTAAAGAGAAGAGCTTGGCGTTATGCGTGCTGAATATTTTTATCTGAGCTCATTTATCGATCATAACATTTTTAACACCGGGCAAAGCACCCATGAAATTCCGTGTACGAAGGTAACTTTCTGTTTCGCTTCATGAATCAAAACCAAAAAGGGATATAGCCGATATGCCAACTACAATACTTACTATACTTTCACCTCCGAGCGTGACTTCATGCTGTGTTCTTGGCGGTATTTCTCTCTGAGTTATTGTCGTATTGCATTGCCATTTCCTGTTATGCAACCGAAAATTACCTGTGATATATCCTGCTACATCAAATCAATAATGTCGTTCACCAAGAGAAATTATAAGGAAACTGCAAAGGAATACAGGGAGTATAGGTAGGGAAGAGATAGAAATGTTTATTTAGTCCGCATGGTATCAAAATAAGTTAGACATTTTACGAAGGTTGTACAGCCTAATTGTACCTTACGTCTAGGGGTACATAGAACCAAATGATATGTATTTTCAGAAAGAAAGGAAAAGTATCAGGGCGAGAAGATACTTTAGATATGGAACAATGGTGGAGTGCAACAAACATATCTTCTAATCTCTAGGATGGTAGATAAATATAATACCATACATATGAACAATTCATTTTATGATTCACTGGAAATACAGAATCCAAAAAATAATTTGGGTCAAAACAAAAAAAAAATTAAAAAGAGAGCAATTAGTGTTAAAATAAATTATTAAGATAGTATAATGTTTTGGTTATGAGGAATCCGATCCCGATGACACCTCTAACAGCGAGTAAGTTGGGCTTCTCACATCTCGGCTTTCTAGGCTTGGCGCAATCTATCATAGGTATTCTACGTATCTAGTGAATTTTAGGTCCTTTAGACTTTCCCATAATTTCCAAGACCGCAGGAATGGGCCTTCGCGGAAAGAAACCCGGAAGACATACATCTTTAAGTTTATTCACACTAATTGTTGACAGTTACTTTTCAACTATTACGTTATTTTATATATAAGGGGATCCCTAGGGAAGCAGACATCAGGACGGTAAGGGGCCCGCTTATAGGGACTAAAATGGAACTATAAACTCCGTTTTTATCGAAGTGGCCCTGCTTTGGACTAGGTAGAGACTATGAATACGACCATACGTTGAAAATATGATTATTAATACTGTTAACTCTGCATTATCAATGAATATGTTGCCCAAATTAAAAATAAAGCTTATCATTATGTACCAATGATTAAGATAATGAAATATTAAGATACATTTATAGATTCTGAGATATATTTATTGCATTTAACATGAAAACAAATATTTCAAGTAGTAGAAAACGATATTAATACGTTAATATTGGAGAGAATATTTTTTTTATTTTCTTTAAAACTTAATGTGGTAAGAATAAGCCTCGATCCGGCAGGGTTGAGATTTAAAAAAACATCGTCCGATTCTAGGGATCTCCCGGAGGATCCGGGAGAGGTGGATTCACCTCTCCCGGATCTGCCACCTTCACCTCGCCTGAGCAATCTTTTCCTTCCCTTCCTCTCTCTCTCTGGCCCGCGATATCAGCTCTTGACTGCCACCGCCGCCGACCCCATCGCCCCTGATCACTCTGGTTCCTGAGCCTTCGTGACTTGGTTTCATTGGCTTTCACCTCTCGCTCGTGACCGTGACTCCGTGACCCTGAGTTCCCATGCTCTCCGACCGCGAGCAAATTTGTCTTCGGGCCGATCGCAACATCGCGGGGAGCCGTTTTTATCTATTGCAGTCACTTCGTCCGATGCCTGTTTCGCCAGCCATTCGAGCGATTAGCCCTTTGGTTCACACGTTTTGGCGATAGGAATTCGTGAAATGTCATTAAAAGCTCCCCGGGTATTTCGTTATCAGTGGCGCAAATCTTTGCGGGCGAGCTTTTGTGACGTAAACTTTTCGGTGTCTGAAATTCATAGCTATCAAACTAGTTTTTCTTAATATGCATCTTAAAGTACATAGAAATTACATATTTATGGATATGAAGATTCTAATAAGGTGGAATCAGCTGTGCATTAAAATAAATGTTTTCGAGTAAAAACGATTGCATATACTACTTCTGTCACAAGACTCAGTAGTTACTATAGGGCTGCCGGGAACTGGTAATTTGTTCAATGAAGAATATATACGTGCATAATGCATGCAGATCAAAACTGTGGTTTTTGACAAGGAGAATGGGGAGAGTAATTGTATGATGAGGGTGAATGGTGAAGTTATTGAACAATTGGATGTTCTTCATACCTAGGCTGAATGCTTGCGAAAGATGGAAGGATAGATGAGGAGATTAAAAGGCGTGCAAATGTGGAAAGGAAAATGTACCTCCGTTTTTTTATCGTATTTTATTAATTTATCGTATGGCAGCGAAACTGAAGTACGCCAGGATAAGCATACGTGTAGGCTAAATACAGTGGGTGCGGGCTATCTTATAAGTGTTTGTGGCAAACGTAGGATGGATAGGGTTAAGAATGAGTGGTTGATCAAAGAATGTGGCATGGATTCTCCGATAATATACGCTGAAAGTTGATTGCTTCCTTGGTTTGGTCATGATGAGAAAATCATTGAGAGTCGGGTACCGAAACAGAATTATGATATTATAAGATATAATTTGTGGACTTAAAAAATAATGCGTAAATTGGTGGAAGAATACTCGTTAGAGAAGGAATACTTGGCATATTTAGAACAGGAGAGCGCGTATGAAGTAATTTAAGAATATTGCGAATGAGGTATGCCAGGATTGGGCATTACGGAGGAAATTATTAAAATTAAGTTCTTCTGACACTGCCTTCTCCGAAAAGGAACGATGTAATGGGTGTGTGTATGCAAGATTATGTGAGTACATACTTAAAGGTAGAGTTACTAGGAGAGTGGAAGAAAATTTGGGAGAAAACCTGGCACCGGCTTTGACTTACTTTTAGCAAAAGGCGCCAAAGGTCGCAAAGTTTTACATCCCATGCGCCTCACGGTGTATAGAATTCAAAGGATTCTCCACAATTCACTGATGAGTAGAGATCAGTATTCCACTAAAGACTATCCGCTGGAATTCGAGTCCAGGACTTTAGGATGGGAAGGCAGCGCTTAAGCTACGACAACTTCCTAAATTCCCTTCACATTCAAGTCTTAAGGTGATCCTTGCGGACTAAATCACGCTTTTGGCGTTACACATGCTGTGAATTTCTTGAAAATGATTTTATATTCAGTATTATTTAGTCAGAAAGTCAAAGAAATGTCATTTGGTCCCATGGAATCACTGCCAGGAGCAATGCGAACCAGTCTTTGAGTGTGAGGGTCGACTCAAACGATAGAAATTATGGGCGTGAATTTTCGGCTTGGGTCTCGTTAGACAGCTGAACTTGGGGTTGCTTGCTTGTCGGAGCTCATCTTAATCTTTCCACGGACGAAGAGGTCGCTCCATTGTTGGCTCCTATCTACGAATCGTTTAAGGTTTATTACAGGACCTCTGCCATTTATCCAATCCGGAAATTGCTTCATCAGATGGTTGCCGTAGATTTGGAGTTGTTGTGGTCATGGAGGGCATAAAATCACGGGCTTTTTCGTTATCAGGCGTCCAATTATATAATCTCTATAAGTTCCCCGAAGGTTCAGCCTTGCGTTATCCCCTGCTATGGTAGTCCATAATTTTCATAGTCATCTTTTTCTAAAAAGTAACACTCTTGCTTTTATGCTGAACGATGAGGTTCCTGGACGTGACTGAATCACGTATTCTGAATGAGAAATGAAACCATCGGGTGACCTTTTATTACCTCTCAGGTTCTAGTTTCTCGGAAATGTCATTCTAAGCCGTTGTATAATTTAACAAAACCTTTAATAATCCGCTTTTTTGGATTTGACTATTAAGAGGAGTTAAGTCAACATTCATCCTTACACCAATCGTTTCGATTCCTCTTTATGGTAAATGGAACTTTTATTTCCGATTCAGCATATCAAATTAATTTGGGGGGAGGGGATGCAATTTGTCCTCAGCTAAGGAAATGTTTCAATTAATTTAGAGCATTTAAATGTCTTTTTTGTCACACTAAGCAGTGAGGTATTCAAGAAAATTTATTTTGGGAATGTCAGTGTGAAATTATTTTGCTTACTTTAATTACTATTTATTTGGAAATTAAGCGACATGACATTTGGGTTGGTATCTTAGGTTTCAAATTTTGAATGGCTCTCCTAGCTCGACTTGACTAGATTATTATATGCAGTTTAATTCCCCACGATGCTACTTGCAAAATTTAATAACTCAAAGAATATATTTAAATATTATATCTTATCAAATACTGCAAATTGAGCTGTCGGCACGCTCATTCTCTCATTGCCTTTTTTCATGAAAAATTCCAAACCTTCCCGACATTTTACTTTAAAGATTGGTTTAATCACACTTTCAACAATCCCTTGAATGTTGCATTTATAAGAAGTAACTAGAAGCGTCAAGCTGTGAAAATTTCCAGCGTTCCTGATGAACAATTATAATTTTGTACCTACTATTTTCACATTTAATTTAAAGCCTGACTAAGGTTTCAACATATTAGTGTCTTTGATGTGTTGAAACCTTGGTCGTTCAATAAATGAAATGTGAAAGGAGAACAAAGTTATAATTGCTCGCCATGAATGCTATATTTAGTTAAGGAAGGGATCGAGTTGGGCGTGGTGGTTAGAGTAATGGTTTCCCATCCCGATGAGTAGATCTTTTTAGCGGGATCCCTATCCCTTCTCGGGTTTCATTAGGAAAGCGCTTTAAGTGCATTCTCCATCCTTCGGATGGGTCGTTAAACTGTGGTTCCCTTGGCGTTTTTCTTTAGGAGTGGACTTAAGCTGCGTCCAAACTCGCCAGTTAGGTAGCTAAGTCCGAAAATTTAGGGAGGACGCCATCTTTAAGTGTGTCCAAACTTGTTAGGCATCATACGGGAGCGGATTTAGGTTGCCAAATCGCTCACCAGATTTAGGGTACATGAATTCCTTCCTAAATCTACCACAATTTTTAAATTCCCATAGTGCCAAGTGCTGCAAGCGTCAAGGAGTGAGGCAGAGAAGATACGAGTGTCATAGCGGGAAAGTATTTTGATCGTGTACAAATCAGATTTAAAAAATTATCTTACGCATGGTAATTGTTAGATATTTTTGAAATTAAAACACTGTACAGGGATTATATAAAATTCGAATTGAAGGTATTATATAATTTAATTAACTACACGATCACAAATACAATAAACTGCTAAGTCTAACACGAATCGTTATCTACTATAAAGGAAAAATTAATACAAGCTCAATGAAAAAAGCTAAAGATACGTGCTTGATAATGCCAAATGACACGGATAAATATACAATCACAAATTCAATTGCTCAGTCCAACACGAATCGTTATCTACCTAAAAGGAAAAATTGATGCAAACACAATGAACAAAAGCTAGAAGTAAGTGCTATACTATGCTACTGTAAGTAACGAAATCTCTATAAAAATATTAATGTTACGAATCAAACACCTATTATTCATAAACTACGAAAATAATGAGGAAATGTGTTATTATCGCAATCCAATTTTCAAACAGCACTAGTCATGAGGGTAATTTGTTCAAAATATTATCGTATTTCCCTTGTCCTTCGGTTGCTACGAGCTCACTTGCGAAGGGTGTCCAAACTCAAGCTCCCTTTCTGTTAGCTGCCCAAAATTTAGGCACCCAAATCCATGCTCCCTAATGCCTAACGAGTTTGGACACAGCTTAAGAACCGATGCTGGGTAAGATGCTCTACCCTTCTTCCATTTCTAAAAAAATCCTTCCTTTCCCAAACACTTGGTGACGCCGTTACGTTAATGACATCAGCTGTACGCTGCCTTCCCCAAATAGCCAACCAGTTTAGTTTTATGAGTCTGTTTTTATTTTTGTAGAGAGAGGAAATTTGTTTTGCAAGAGAGATCGGAGGATAAAGTAAAGCGAAGGGGCACGTCTGGAGCACGCGCCTGCACGAATTCACTCGGAGCACGTGCGTCAGTGATTGTTGCGCGCAACGTGTTAACACACGTCTTAAAAGAATTCCTTTTCGTGTTGTCGGCGTAGCGGTCTCATTTCACCTCCATGCTCTCTCCCCCCTCGATGCTCGCCCTCCGAGCAGAATCCACGTCCGCCTCGAAAGAACTTTCTTTCGCCATCACATCGACGGCCTCTCCCACTCGCGTGCTCTCGTAACATTGCCCTTGTACACAATGGACCACTCCGCGATCCGTCGTCCACCCCCTGCCCTGACCCCAACACCCTCCAGCTCCCACCTTTCCTTGCGTGATCTTCATTCCCCATCCCACCAGCCTACTCCCCTCCCCTTGGTCTTCGAAGCACGGCCACTCACATCTACATCTACAAAATACCCAGCAAGCTACCTCAAGGTTGTGTGGCAGGGGGTGAGTAGTCACCGACATGCATTACACTATACCCTAAAGTTATTGCAACTACGGCTATTGATGCATTAACATAAATCGCTAATGCGTGTCACGAGGCGAAGCCTCACAAACATGCACTGCACTGTAGATATGCTACCAATGGTTGAGGGATCGGCAGTATTTATGTATAATGCAACTACATAAACGGACGGAGATTCAAGTGTTATTCCGAAAACATACACAGCGTGCTGTAAGTACTAGGTAGCAGATAAGGATACAAGTATTAGTGAGTACTACTCTACTAAGAGCTACTCTACCTATCGACAAACCTAGTTAAAAATCTCATTGGCAGCTGTTATGGTCTCTTATCGTTTGCGGGAAAAATTACATTTTAAATCTGTTCGTTCTGCAATTTAGTTCCCTAATTTTATTCTCATTATCTGATCTACCGTAGTATGTCGGATTAAAAAAATATTATTAACATCGTCAGAGAATAAATCGGTTTGGATAAATAACACCAGCAGAGAATAAACACCAGCATACATTTAACGATGACTAAGATCCTAAATATAGTTAGACAAGGAAACACAGATAACCCAAACTATAGGTGTTTGAAAAGTACTTTCAGGACACACTTCAAATTAACTCTTCGGACCACGACCACGTCACTTAAGTTTTTCCTCTTTCAGCTTTTCGATGTTTTGCATTTCAACACTTCACAAAATCATGTATTTTATACTGTACGAAACGTTTTATATTTCACATCGAAATATATCCTAAGATATGTTCTCACATACCACATTAAAAACCATATAATGGCACAGATATGCATAGTAGATCGATGCATACCCCGAAGGACCATCAAGCAATGCACTGAGGACAGATATTTCAACTTTCCACTGGAGAAATAGATTTATAACGACCTAGATTTCGATGTACTACATCATCATCAGGTTTAGTACTAGGTGTAAAGTATCAGGTGTAGCACATCGAAACCTAGGTTGCAATAAATAAATTTAACCAGTGGAAAATTGCAATATCTCAATATCAATAAATACAAGATCGCATGGATAAAATACCGAAGTTTGGAATCACAATCCACTTAAGGCTAAAGGAATTGAAAAAAATATGTATGAACAATGTCATAAATATGTCATAAGTCATTTATTCCCAAGGGTCGTTGACTTCGGTGCTTGACTCCCTTGCTATCCGCTATAAATAAATGTATACCCTGATAGTTCTTCTGTTATATTTCTGAGTTTTATCTCATCGCAGTGTTCATCCCTCGGAATCCCTTTGAACTAGGGATGGGCAAAATTGCACTCTGACTTTGACGAAGAGATTGTAAAAAAAATCACGTTCTTAGCCGTCTACGTATCCCTAATATGGCAGATAGTGAATTCGTGCTATGGAAATTCGTTGTCATATTAACTGAATTATAAGCTTTGAAATCGGTAATATTCAATGTAAAAACACTATGAAATTCTTCTCCCTATCCTGATTTCTAGTCCTTATTGTTTCCTCAAGCCTCTTAAGCATCAAAAGTTTTCCATGTCCTTGGTTATTTAATTTGTTTTCGTCTTTGCCTGCCGATAGCGTGCGGGAGTTTCACGACGAATCAGTCGTTGGCTAATTCCATCCAACCTCAAAAACAAACGATCATTCGGAACACCGTTTTTTTTATCGACTACCTGTCCATGTCTTTGGGTCGTCATTGATTTGGACACGCAATCCTTCACTCCGAGTGTCAGTCGTATCATCCGAGTGCCCACCCTATTGGACATCTAACGGTTTTCTGCTCCTTTCCCTTCGATTTAAAACTAATCCCACCACTAATTTTAGACGCTAGCTCGATTCCGTGGGACGAGGAATGGGAAATGGATGTATGTTTTTTGATTAGAGGCGAGAAACTTTAAATTTCGATATCTGCTATTCTAAATGGAAAATTGGAGTCAAAAGATTTGGGATTTGTACTGTTCGTTTTTATCTCACATTCAGTTAGGAAAGTGTTGGTAGAGCTACTGGCATTTGATTGACTTTTGAATGTGGGCCTTGTTCTCTGATTCATTTGAATGTTTTAAATCTGTGAAGTCAAGTCAAACTTTGCTATGAACCTTCTGTGTTCGTCTTTTTACGCTCTTCTAGATATTTCATTCTGGTGCAATTATTCCAATGTTAGGCATTAGTCTCTACCAGCATCTTGAACCAATTACTCATAGCACCTTTTAAAGAACTCAGCATCTGGACGTTGACTTTCATATTGCTACTAGCTGATAACTCGTCAAAAGTGATGGGAAAAATGCCCAGATATGCAAATATTGTCAGTGTTTTTAAACCTATGTTTTGTATAAGTTATTTCGCTGTAAATAGTCCAATGTCTGGAGGGCGTTACTAATGTTTGTCTACAAAATACTAGCTGAATTACCAGGCGTTGTTCGGGATCACTTTTCCTTCATAACTCATCAGATAAGGGGAGAGGGGTTAGTTAGTAGTTATCAAAACAGACTACAGTGTTATTAATTATTGTATTTGTTTAAATAATTTGCTGAAAGCGCGGTTTTTACACAGATATGATGCGTAAAAGAAACTAGATTAAAAAAATAAGAAATTTCATTCCTTCGGGGATCTGATAAAAAAAATTTAACTCTCTATCTTGAGTGAAAGTTGTTTTAAAAAGAAAAAATATACCAATACACAACACTCAGTGCTTAGTATTCCTAATCAGCTTAACTAAGCAAAATGAATTTTAAATTCGTTAAAGAACTAAATCTGGTTGTCAAGGAAATATGATATTTTTTATTTCAGAGAAAAATGTGCGTTTTTGCAGCTAAAAACGTGATTTTCAGACAAATACGAATTGGAAAAGTAAATTGATTGAAAGAATTATAAACTTCATTCTTTCAGCCATTTGATAACAAAAATCTTAACATTCTATCTTGAGCAAAGTTAAATTTAAAAAGCAAAAAATGAATTCACTGCACAAAACCCTATTGGTAGCTTAGACCACCAAAGAGCCCCTTTTTGGGACCTTTTGGGAGCCTGAGATCTTTTTAAAATAGCCTAAAATTTTTCTCCTGTCTTTAAATATTAGTCTGAAAAATTTCAGCACTGTTGGAGTAAAACTGTAGATTTGTATAAAAGACAGACAGACAAACATTCTTTTTTGTATATAGGTACGTATAGATAAACACCCGTGCTCAAGTGCTACGTTATTGACTGGTAACGTGGTTTATATGCAAATTTAACGAAGGACTTCTGAGTTTGTGTTAAGGCTTGTTTATTTTTTCATTTAAAATATATGTGGGTCGTAAATGAAAATGCGGGGATTTTTCCAGATATATGTGATGCTAAACGAAAAAAATTAGATCAAAACCAACTAATTCGGTTCATCAGTTTTCTCCATCAATAGGACCTTTGCCTTTTATTAGTACAGAATATCTGATTACTCGTTGCTTGCAGATAGATTACAGTGATTTTAGAAATTGATAAAAGAATATAAAGCAAATTCGGGCCATTTTTACTCGGCGACGTGCTTCTTTTGAAGGGTATATTATTTGTTGCCACGAACAACTCTGGGTCTATTATTTCACGTTTTGAGGTCAGCAGTAGCTTCTGAATAGGTTGTGCAGATGATTTGATGACAGCCAAACCGCAGCAGCCGTAATTTCTATGAATTTGCATCTATTAATTCCGCATATAGATAAAATTACCGAGACTTTAACCTTAAGTGTCGAGATTCATATTTGTCCTTATAAAAATATATCAAAACATGAGCTCTTGTCAGGTACAAAGTGACTCAGTTACAGATAATTTGAAAATATTAAAAGTTTGATAAAAATATATATTCATTAAATAAATGACTTACTCGCTCAAGCATTAGGATATCAGTGCAGAAGAACCACGAATTTTTTAATTTAAAAAACTGTTTTGCGTTGCGTATCATAAGTATATTTTGATTGAAAACCATGCCCTTGTCAGAATAATTTCACTGTGCCTTTTAAATTATCATTCATAGTTTGTAGACCCTGGTTGATAACAACTGTCTCGGAGGGGATTATTTCTGAGCTTGACGATCATCTGATTCTAGCAGATAGGAAGAGGAAGCCTAGGAATCCGTCCTAGACCTTTCTTAATTAGTTAGGTAGAATGATTAAATTGTATTACGACCGCACACCTTTGGGTCGCACATTAAGCAGGGGAGAATGGAAAGCCAAGATTGTCAACCCTGATTCAGCTGTCAATTTCTGGAATTTTCCTAACCGGGAGCGGTCTCTTGAAATAACAGGGACCGTCAACTAATATTCTTCCGCTTATCTTTCCTTGGCTTGTGCCTTAATTAGATTTTGAGTCCTAACAAGACACTCGTTTTCAATTCATGCAGCTTCTTAGCTTATCCGGTCCAAATCTCCGTACGAACTCAGGTTCGACCTTGGTTTTACTGTTTAGCTCTTCTGAGGGCCCATAATTAAGCCCCTGAGCTTTATTGTTCCTTCTTATCGGAAGGAATGTTATGGAAACCTTAGAATACCTTACATAAGGTCTTTCAACCACCCTATCAATTTAGAAGAGCGGTCCTCAACACCAAAATACTAGAAGGGAATAAAACGTCGCTTTGTACATTCAACACACAAACTTTATTGACTGGCCACACACACTTCATATCGACCATGGTTTCGACGAATAATTGTCATTATCAAGGTACAGTCAATAAGTTTGTGTGTGGAATGTACAAAGCGACGTTTTATTTACAATATCGTTGTTCCACAAAGTGAAGCCTCAAACGTTAAACCAAAATACTAATTTATAAATTCAATGTATGCGCGTTCACTATTGGTTGCCGGGAATGCTACACTTATGCCTATTGAACTATTATGGCTAAGGAGACTGCATCTCTCAGTAAAATTGATTCTCAGGTGGGTAGTGTAATTGTTATGACTATAGTGAAATATTGTAAAACTATACTCAGGTTTTCATTTAGGAATATTTGGGGTGCATGTTGACACAGATTTTTGTGACTGAGAATGAAGTTGAACATTTAGGAAGATTCAAGAATTAGTGGGAACATACCATTTTTGGGGAATTGCTTAAATTTAGGGAAATGTACCAGGGGTTAAGAGGTTGGAAACTGCCCTTAGAGACTAATGGTTATTAAAAATCTAGGCATGAGATTGCGATGAAAGCAGCCTTAACACGTTTTAAATGATGACTTTCTCCATAGTTTTATGCATATTGGTGAAAGTGGTAGTCAATATGTCTGGTTATTACTTGGTAGGCGTATGTGATATACATTTACGTGCGTATGCAAATGCAGGAAAAAAGCAAAGAGGTAGAGAGCTGAAGATGACAAATGTCGTGTACGAGGAAAAAGGAGTGAAACCAATCATTAGAAAACCGACGATGGAATTCGCTCATTACTCGATGATTATATGCGAACTTGTTGGCAAAACATAACTCGTACTTGTTTAATGCCGATGATGAGGTGAGATTTCTAAACCTGCGTTGCACGAGTAAGTGAGATCATGTTGAATAGTGGGTCAGGCCTCTATGAAAAGTTCTAAGTGTAACGAGTCGCTAAACCTAAATGCTAAATGGTAGGAATTTTGTCTCCCGCGTATATTTCGATATCAGGCCTGTATCACGCAAAAAAAAGGCGAATAGGAATTCCTTACTTACTGAACCAATTATGGCTACCAAAGTGACAACAGCTCACCCAAAGAACGTTCTATTAAACCTCATGATGATGATGTATGCTGCTACCACTTTGAACTTAAGTTGATAATCAGAATCATTTCATAAAGTTCCAGAAAGTGAAATGCGTGCGGTGAAAAACTCTGTGATCCCCACATATTTCTACAGTTTAATTCAGTAACATGTTAAAAGGTGTTCTATATGTTAGCTGTGGAAGTTTTGTGCAATGTTAAGCATATATTCAGCTCCTTGATAATATGAAGGCAGTGTCTGCGGGTAGGTTTTAAAAGTTAAGTTATACGGTTATAATAATGGTATACCCTTGATTTGCTTACCACTTCTACTTGGCGTTTTTGATCGAGTATAAGTCACCTTAGATACGCAAAACAAGAGAAAGTAATTTTTACATAATTTACAAACCCAAAACGTTTTTTTAATAAATTTGATATCGCTTCCTTTTTAATAGAAATTACTTCAAATATTCTCGAGTTTTGCCGTTTCCAATTTAGTTACTTCTTTATCATGAGTTATTTTGCTGGCATCCCTAAGTTTCCGGGAGAGCCCTGTTTTCCTTCCCCGAGAGCCGGGGTTTGTTCCCCGCCTATCGCGGAAACGTCGGTGTTGAACTTCTTCTTGAACTGTTGCTGAAAACTGAACTCTCAATCCCTCCTTGAGTGTGTATGGAGAGCACTCCAAGTGAATTACCTTTCCGCTCTATGGTTCGCAAAATTATAGATTCCACGGCGTTTTTCGTATAGATTAGGCTCACGCTAACACTCGTCAGGTTAAAATTCGCAACATAAATAATCGTACATCAACGGAAAGATTTTTTCATGAAATTTCCCCAGAAAAGCAAGTTAAAGTTAAACAGAGGAATGTTAGCGCATATGTTGTGAAAGCACACAAGTACCTACTATGCAAGTTTGATTTTCTCATTTACTGCGGTTATTTTATAACTTTTCCTGTATTTATTTATTAGTATCCTTTTCGCGATGGTATTCTTCAAGCTTCGGCAGGATAAATTATAAGCGGCCTTTTTCTACCGTTTTTCGTTGGCTGGTCTACGATGCCAGTAATTTTTAAAATTCTTCTTCATATTTTCACTATTACATCATAAGTAGATAGAATTAACAAAAAGGCCACAAAGCATGAAGAGAATTCAAATTATCATCGATATTGACGAGGCTTCTTAAATCCTATCCAACAACAACAGAAAATCTACGTATTACGTCATTACATTTATGCACTGAAAATATGGAGACGAATTGGAAAACTAATTCTCATTTTTGACCAGTGAGGGGATGGTGACGACGGTTAAGAAGAACGTATAGGTGTAGCAAAACGTGGTGGCATTCGCTTGTACAGAAAATGACGTCAGGGAGAGGAGATCATACAAAAGAGAAGGGGTACAGATGTTTATTAGGTTCTCTCTAGAAGTCCCCAATTGAGCCCTTCGGGAAATTTGCCCGCACATCAGCACTTAACTTGTCCTCAGTGACTTTAAACTCGCCGTTGTCAAGTACCACCAGTTTTGCTTTACCTATACCATCTAACCTAACGAAGGGATTGCAAAACAGCGGTGTGAAATAGTAGCAAAATCATAAATATTAGGAGAATAAAAAAGAAATGGGAGTAAATCAAAAAAACATTAAACTTGTATTAATCGGAATCTCGCTACCTAGAAGGGTGCACTAAATTTATCGATCGCCAACTCTTTTAAATGTTAGCGACAAGAGAACCGGAATCGTCTCTTTGCCCACTCTGGAGCGCCCTCTTGTGTGTCTCTCTTTTTCTCTCCCCTTTCCACTCGTTTCGTCACGCGTTCCTCAGAAGACAACCACTCTGCCACTTTGCCTCTTTGCTCGTCACGCGTGATTTTCGAGTGCGACTTGGAATTCCATGGCTGGGAGTCCTTTTGTCCAAAACTTTTATGCCCAGCATCCTCGCTCGTCGGCGTTAAAAGGGGACGGGAGAGTGTGGCGAGAGTTGAGTCAAAAAGTGGAGGAGGTTGAAGGGGGAACGTGGGCGTGTCTGTAATACAAATGTTGTGGGTGACAGTGTTCCATGTGCCTCTCTGAGGCTGTGCGCTCACAAGTTAAACGACTCCGGCTGGAGGTGTTTATGTCCTTTTGCTGTCATGGTGCTTTTGCCTTCGTGATGGGAAAGTCGAACGCGGGAAAGCGAATTCTTAACTATATTATTTATTCACGAAAGCTTTTTCTCTCGGAGAGAATCTGCGGTGGGGTGCGCTATCGAAGAGGAAGGAGACACATGGAAATACTCATTTCTCAGTTATTCCGGGGGAATCGAATCTAAACCAGGCAATAATTTTTCTACTTTTTGTTTGACTTAACCTATAATGATAAAAAAAACAACCGGTGATTAACTCGGCAGAAAAAATGCTAGGGTATAGAGAGGCAAGAAAAATTATGTAGCAATGACAATTTCACCTTGCAATTCCACACATTATTTTTTTTAAATTAGCGTCTCTCGTAACAGTACGTTACCGCTTCAGATGTGGAACTGCACAGTGAAATTTTCATTGTAACAAAATGAAACACTCCGTAAAGTAGTGCCGGTTATCAGCTCTAGAAGTTACGTAGCTTCCACCTTAAACTCTCCGTGTATTTCGTTAACGTATTGATGTAGACCGATAGTTCTCAACCTGTGGGTCGCGACCCCTTAGGGCGTCGAACGACCCTTTCACAGGGGTCACCTCAGACCATCTTTCACAGGGGTCACCATCGGAAAACGCATTTCCGATGGTCTTATGATTGTTTCCATACATCCGGGGGTCACCACAACATGAGGAACTGTATTAAAGGGTCGCGGCATTAGGAAGGTTTAGAACCACTGATGTTTACTGAGGGCGTTAGGAAAGATATCCCGAATGCGTTAATGACTGGGAAAGAGAGAGATAGGGAGATCGGCACGTGCGAGATTCATCCCATAGCGGCGCCGGAGGAGGAGAAATGGACGAAAAGAAAGTGTAAGAGATGAAATATTTAAAAAAATAAACGCAACGGAGGAGCGCCCTCGAACGGGCAGAAATGAAAAAAGGAAAAGTGGACATGTGAATGTGGGGGGGTGGTCACGACGGAAAAAAGAAGAGGGAGAGAGAAGGCGGATGGCGCCCCCGGTCGGTAGTTCCTCGACCTTTTCTCGTCTCCCGCTGCGTCCATCCGCGCCGGACAGCGGACGCCGCCGTGGATTAATGGCTCCTCCTCCATCCTCCACATCCCTCCACATCCCTCTCGCTCTTAACGGAGTGCCGGAGATTTATCGTTCGGATGGACACGACGCGGTCCCGAGAGTCGCGTGTAAACACCCCTTCGCGACACGGATCCCAATTCAGATCCACCTCCCCCAGCGACGCAACGCCCCCCACCCCCCCGAGGATTCCTCCGCGGCGCTGGCTTTTTATTACTTTCACCCTCTTCCTTCCTCTCCCACTACACGGCATAAGGTGCCATCGCGGTGGGTTATGACGCACCTACGAAAAACACTACCTACTCACAGTCGCGGAAATCACGACCTTGCCTTGGTGTCTGTTGAGAATATATGTTATGTAGAACACTCATTTCTAAGCCATCGTCCCACGGTCATTCCATGGTTTTTACTAATTTATTTTGATAAATTTTTTTGATACATTTTTTTGATACATTTGTAGGTTCTCATGGTTAATGATAATGCTTAGTACTTTCATACAAAATATTTTACTGTACCACGCGTTTCACCGATTTACGGCATCGTCAGGTACAGAAAGTTTAAGCTTCCTGTTGGTATTTCATCGTCAGGTATAGAATGTTTAAGCTCTGTACCTGACAATGCCGTAAATTGGTGAAACGCGTGGTACAATAAATTTTTTGTAGATAAGTACTAAGTATTATCATTAATCATGAGTGATAATGCAATTAACTTCTACAAAGTGAAGCCTGCCACTGTCAAGTTTCTTTTGATAAAATTTTGACTTACTTTTATTGATTCCAAATACTTTTCTCAAAATATTTTTGATAAACTCTCGACCGAGGTTTTTTTGTGAAACTCGACTTTAATATTTTAATTAATCGTGTAGCCAGAGGAGTTTTGGTGTCGTGTGACATGCTACATTTTAAGAAAATAGAATTTGATCAAGTAGGTATCTTTCGAACCTCAATGGTGCTGAGGAAAAATCGCCTCATGCTATCTATCCTTGGGTCACTGGTTCGAATCCCGCGTAGGTAATTTTTAACCATACAGAGTATGATGGTGTTTGCTCGTTAAATATATTCAATCATTAGACATTGATCAAAGGAGTGATCCAACAAGGAAATATTATTCATATCACCATTAACAATTTTACAGAATACAATTGAAAAAATGAACGAATGTGATTTTGGGCGCTTCATTCGATTCACTGGCCGCCCGGAGTATGCAACTAATAACGTGATACATTAATATTTCTATTTACGTTGTATGATAGCTTTTACGTTCACAAATAAGCTGTTTATTTTTTCCCAAATCCTTTGTTACATATGCAACATTGAGTTCACAAATTCTTTTACTCAGCGAAATGTGTAGGTAAGAGAGGTAGGTAAGAGAGGTAATTTAACCTGCAAGAATAATTCTCCTTAAATGTATTAGTAATCTAATAAGACCTTACCGCTTGACACTTGATTCTAATAGAACCTTCCCGTCTACAGAGTAAAAAGCGTATTTTGGGATGAAAGCTGTAAGTACAATTTCGTTATAAATACCGATTTTTGCTGATAGCAAATTCCTCTCCCTAAACAGACCTTTCCTTCCGTCGAAGACACCTCTCGCTTAGCACCTCTTTAAATTAAGATATGCATTATGCAGTAATGCGACATGCATTTTTTAACATAAAAAATACCACATCGCTTGGATCTAGCATTTATCTGTGCATGATACTTGGTTTTTTTATCAATAGTGCTTTTCAGTCCAGTAGTCTCCTAGAAGAAAGTCTCTCAGCTATCCCGTAACTTGTTTATATCTGGATTCATCTTCATCTCCTTTCACTAAGGCATTCCAGCTGTATTTTCTCGTAATTTATCCTCGTTTATCCTTCACGGCTTATCCCTTTGATGTTTCCTCCTATTGTCATATTGAGTGAAGAATTGTCTCTCGGAATGTTCCCAATTAGTTTCCCCCCTCTTCTCTTTTGTGACTTTAACGGAAGTCTTTCTTCACCCTCCCACCGAAAAACTTCATTAGCCAATCGATCTATCAATTTAATTTGCATTTCTCTTCGATGGCTCTGATACTATAGGCAATAGCGAAACACAAGAGGATAAGACATGAAACGATAAATATCTGACATGGTAAAGGCTTATTTAAGTAGTACATAAACTTAATTACCCAGCAATGTATGTTGGAAGAGAATATTTATAATGAGTAGAAGGTTGTAGGTTGCACAATCTACGTTATTTATTCTAGTGTGTCGCGTTTCAGCGCTTGTCAGTTAGTGCATCAATTTCATTAAACATAGAAGTACGTCGTGCTAAAATAAAATCAAAGGGCAGAAGAACATTCTGCCACTAATTCAATAATGATATATGTAGTATTTCTTCGAGTTTCACTTTTAGAATTACTCAAATTTACCATAGAAGCTCTGATTAAACTTAAATTGTTTAAGTTTTAGACTGGCTGGGATCTTATAAGTGAGGTGGTTAGATTCCCAGGTTAGAATTCCGGCAGTGTCGGAGATTTTACAGTGGAATATTGATCCCTGCTTAGTGCTTTAATAGGTGCTATGTGGAGAACACTTTAAGGGTAGGTAGCACTCCATCCATTGGATGGAAAGTTGATCCGGGGACCATTGACAATATTTCATAAAAGTGTGCTAATGTGTACACCTTTCTCTCGACCCTTAAATCCAAATAATAATTAAATAGCCAACTTACCCACCTATCCTTTACTTTACAAATTATCTCAGTTTTCGGTCTCCTCAAGAATAACCAACCATCCGCGAAAACTGTGTATCTTCGCGAATACGAATGGTACTTTGTTTTTTTTACATCGTTACCGATCGAAGCTCGTGCTAAAAATTGTAAACGTGGATAGATTTTCGATGTCTAATTCAGGTATCTATTCGCACGGTGCTGCTTGATGATAGGCCCATATCTTCGAATCGGTAGAGAAAAATAACTTTCTCCGATAGATTTTTTAGGCTTTCCCTTGAAAAAAAATTAACTCTCACGTTCAGAACATCAAGGTTTTACGATCGCACTGGACCACGGAGCGTCGTCTTTTGTGGCGTCCTTTCGCTTTATAAAGGCGTTGGAGCGGAAAGTAGCGCGTGTCATTTGGCCCGTCCACTCGGATTTTTTCTTAAAGGCCACCAGCCCGCCGTTGGACACTGACATTGCTCCGTCTGCGATTGGAAGTCTTCACCACGAGCACGTCCGCTTTCAAATATCTCGCCTCCTGGGGCCTGTTTCTCAAAGCTACAAGTCCACAAGTTACAATTATACAAGTTACAAGTTACAAGTCGGATCTTACAAGGTTGACTTACAAGTATTTCTTAAACGAAAAAAGATTTTACAAGTGAATATGGCGGACGTCTGGTCCATATTTAGCTATTATTTAAAGCTTTCAATATATTTCGCTAGTTTCTCCAGCCATCTTCTATAACCAAGAGTCAGTGCTATGTTGCTGTGTGTCATTAAATGTGTGAATACAAGATAAACTGAATTTCTGATTCACAGTTAACCTTAAAATATCTCAAGTGAGGACAAATCGTCTGCAAAACTTGAACATCATGAGGAAAAGTCGTTTATTCCATCGCATGAAGGGAAAGATGTACTCGAAACGAAGGTTAATCACAATTCTAGCCTGTGAAGACATCATCTTGTGTAGTTTTTATCTTTTATAGATACGAATGAATATCGGAATAGCGTTTTATTGTCAGACAAGTGAAGACTACGTGGTCAGCCATTTTGAATGTTGATTATTAATACCCAAATTGAACACCAATCATTAATTGAAGTACGTTGGTGTAGTGATAGCGTGTGTAAATTCGATGCTAATGGATACGAGTTCGATCCCCACAGTAGTTAGTTTTTTTTCTCTTTCATTTTGATTGGCTAAGGAGAGATTTTACCACCGATTTATGTAACTTCGTACAAAGACTTAAGCACAATTTTTTTCATTTCACATGCCCGAGTGCCGTACTCCAGTTTGGATAGCTGGATGGCAGTTAGCTTCAATTATAGGTGATGGATCGCTTATTTTATGGTCTGTCAATCCTGAATGAACTCTAAATTCTAACACACAACATCGCCAGTGACATGTAAAGTAGGTATATTGTTGAATAGTAATAAATAATACAAGTAACCTTATGCGTAACTGTCGCATATTCAACCATTCCCACCTCCCCAAAATGATTTATTCTTTATCAAATGAGATCATTTATGAAATGCACGATTAAAAGCAACATACATGTCTCCTGACGGAAATAAATCTTTCATCTTCGTTGTTTATTCACAAAGTCTCCGTGGGGGTGATCTTGGCTCATTACCTTTAAGTTCAAAAGACTTTTCTTTTAACTTTAAATTATAAACAAACAATGTGTTTTAACGTTAAATTAGCAAGTTATGTCAAAATTCGGTAGAAAATCCTATCTACTGATACCTTAATCGTCGCCTTCGTCGCTATCGCCTTCGTATCAGTTGAGTAAAGGAGATCGCAAGTCGCTTTTCATTTGTTTTCCCAGTTATTCTTTCCAATTTACTGCGATTTACTCACCTTGGAGGACTAGTAGAAATTTCCTTACAAGTTACAAGGACTTGTAATTAACAAGTCTGTTTGAGAAACAGAATGTGTCGTAACCATGAAAACATTTGTTAGTAAACACTTGTAACTTGTGAAATGGACTTGTAATTTGTAAACTTGTAATTAGTAGACTTTTACGTTTGAGAAACAGAATTTCACAACTTACAAGTGAATTGACTTGCAAATTGTAGACTTGTAGCTTTGAGAAACAGGCCCCTGGTTTCTCCACGCGCAAAATGTTTTGGTTGATAATGCTCACGCCTGTCAAATAGCAACTTATTTCCCAATTTTCTAATCATTGCGATTGCACAAATGATGTGACACGCAGTCACGCGCATGGGTGCAAAGATGTACACCAAAGAGGATGAAATTTGTCATGAAAACACCAATTGAACAACTGGTTCGTATAAATCCCCGATGAAATGCGTCCTGAATTAAGATGGCTTGCTGTTGTAACTGGCTAACACATATGACCGGCAATTAGGAGATCCGTGTTCGAAGCCCGATCAAGGCAATTCATTTTTTCATGACGAATTTCAGCCTCTTTGGTGTTATTTCCCAATGCCTAATTCTTTTAGGTGTGCAAAGCTGTACAAACAAAGGAGGCAATATATCGAAAGAAAGGCCTATCAACAGTTGGCAACTCAAGCATGGAAGTACGGAGATACTTAATTTAAACATACACATGGAGCGTGCTTTTATGTGTCAGTGAAGCCTTGGCGATAGCAGTTTCAGAATAAAGAAAGTTGGAAGCAGGGAAAATGTAGCGTTATCGATAACTGATGGAGATCACATTGACGGAATAAATCACCAATGAAGAATTCCTACGGAGAACTGAGAAGAGAAGATTTTTGATGAAAACAATGACAAGAAGGAGAGACATCCTAATTGGAAACATTCGGAGACATAACAGCTTACAAAACATTACAATGGAAAGGGAAGAATTACCGAGGGAGCCCGAGTATGGAATGCCTAAAGGGAGTTAGGGCAGTTGTCAGAATGAGAAATTGTAGAGGAACTAAGCGTTTAGCTGGAAAGGAAGAGATATGGGCGGCATGCAAAAAATCTTAGGTTTGATGACTGCTGATGATGTCCTCATTTTTGGATCATCCTTCTTTGTCATGTGAAATTGCCACCACATGTTGCACAAAAGGTTAACACCAAAAGTAAAATTAGTCAAAAATTAACGAGAACGACTTCATTTACTTTTCTATAAAAAACGATATTAATTTTATTAGTTAGTATATTAAAATTAGCGTGAAAATGTTTATCGGAAAATAAGTTTAAAAAAATAATTAGGAAATAAATGGCAACGATAAACGGATTCGGAAATGGAGTAATCTGGTGCAAAAAAATGGATCCAGATAAATGTAGGGAGCGCTGAAATTATTTTTGGATGCTGAAACACTTGGCACAGTGGCTGGACGGCACAAGCAAAGCTGGACGGAGGCTGCCCAACAATGGTGAAATGGTGGTTGGATTAATGTGCGCTATAAATTTCCTGGTCGTCGAAACTCCTGGGAGAAGAGTGGTTGGAAGGGGAGCAGTGTACACTTCAACCGTAAGACGAAGAGTCCGAGCGGCGTTGTCCGAGCCCTGTACGTGTGTGATCTCCTCGTCAATGCCACGTAATGTGGCGGCGACTTCAAGAAAGCCGAAGGAATTTCGCGAACGGGAATGCAAATGGATCTTCTCCCAGTGCGCGTGTAGAGACAGTGTGATCCGTCAAGACTCGTGGATGATGCTGAAATGAAATCCGTCTCCGTTCGCTGACCCGATTTCTCCAATAGGTGGACTACCAGCCAAAAAATATATATCGGCTATTCCTAAAATCTTTCAATAAAATCTATACTATTTTTAAGTAAAGCTTTAACTAACTGTTCCAATTTGATGATAATTTTATTCTCAATCTTTTCCATTTCGATAAATTCTTTTGATTTGTTGATTTGTGGACAATAACTACTTTTATTTCAAGTCGGAAAAATGTACAAGCTTTCCTACTACTTTATTTGCTTATTGGCAACTGAAAATATTTAATAAGATTTATTTTTGTAGTAATATTAGTAGTATGTATAGTGGACAGTTTCTACCTTCCCATTTTTACAACTCCCTTTTTCGTAATCTTAGAACTTTAGAAGTTTCCCTCTGGTTAAGTCTAATTGCCCAATAATCGTATCACCTACATTTCTTTCAGACTTATTTATACAGTTAATGATTTAATAATCCAAACGAACTTTTTTAATAGATCTAAATACATATTATACTATCTAACCAAGGACTTTAAAACTATGGCATACACAATATTTGTGCCCGAAGCAGGATTTGAACCTGCGATATTTGGGGTGCAACGCCGATACGTGATAGAAATCACTGTCACAAAAACACGGTACAAAATTCCACTAATTATTTTATTGCTGTCGACCACTTGCGACGACTAAAGCGTCATTTACAAAACAAAAATCGATTAATTTGATCCGATACGTGATATTTCTAGTCTCAACGGCCAGATTGTCTCAATTTATTTTACAAGTCTTTCCGTAGTTCTAAAAGTAACGATGAAATATTTATCACTGCCTGCATTCTGACTTTCGATAGGGATTAACTTTGTTCTTAAGCCTATGATTCCTGTGGAACGCAGGAATTCAAAGGATTCAGAGACGCCACGACATATATTGTGGTAAGGAATGTACTGAATATACTATAGTAGGTTCCTACAATGTCCCTCTCCCTGGGCGAATTTACACATTTTAGACCGGATTGACGCTGGAATGGTACTCTTGCTTTCTGAATTTTAGTGACAGTGTGATTGTCAAGACATCCCTTTACTATTCAATGATCTTTGTATGGTTACATTTTCTCCAGCAGATTTCCTATTTTATAAATTAGTTGTTATGCGTTAAAATAAAGGTTAGGAACAACTCTTAGACGTTAGTTTGAGGTTAGTGTCAATATTTTCATTTATATTCATCCTGCGACACGATCAAATGCGAAGAACTCAAAACTTCCTCGCCACGTGTTGTGGAAATAGGATGGATTCACCACAAAAATGTGCGATGCACCTCTACGAAAGGAAGAAATATACTCACTTTCATTCGCCTTGGAAATGTAATTCTACTTCTCTCCATTTTTGGATTTCAGCGCTACTACGATTTGTAATGGCACGGTTACAGTCTTTACAGCATAAATTCTACCTTTTTGGCTGAGTTAAAAAGTTTATAAAAAGAGTGGGATTAATTTTAACCTTTGGTTAAGAAAAGTATTTTATCAGGCTTCTAATACGAACAAATGCAAAGAATTGATAGGAGTTGTCTCGGTATATATCATAGAAAAGGACTACACTCTGCCAGAGGACTCATCCGAAGGCTATACGCATACGAGGAGCCATACGCATCCGAAAGGAACAATCTTCTCACTTTAAATCACATTGGCGATGCGATTCTAATACTCTTTCTTTCGGGATATACAGTGTCAATGTGATTTACTCACTGCACTTTGCTTCGCTGACCAACGCGTGGTTATGGCTTTCGCTGCAGATACGCTACCATCAGAGCAACAATAACAGTTCAAAATGAACTTTAGGAATGCCACTAAGCATCAGTTTTAACTATAGACTTGGGATTCTTTTACCTTAAAAGCCCGTGGAACAAACGAATGAGGAGAATTCAGATTAGTCCCCGCAGAATATATTATGGATGAAGATGGATGCGCTATAGAAAATTACACTATACCTCTCCGTTAAGAGCTATTTATTCCGGTCAACCCACATTGGTGATGCAATCCTTCATATATTCATTGAAAATGAGATTTTCTTGCTAAGCCCATCTCTATATCCCGTAAATTCCGTTTCAACAGAATACTCTTAACCTTTGAGTGGCTTCGATAACACTAGTCTGCATGATATCAGGTGACTGAAAACTAGTAAGTAATAATAGATAACTTTGATATGATGATTTCAGAACTGTTCTTAGTTTTATTCTATCACGTGCAGTTTTTTTCAGAATGGACCCAATTTAACTTCTAAGATTTATTGATGAGATAATTAATATGTGCCAGTGGGAAATTATTGTTCGAGGGATATTTCTCAATACAAGCTAATGAGCCTTAGGTTGGCCCAAGCTAATAAGTCTTAGGTTTGTACAACTGCTGCCATTGCTGTGTGAACTTGGAAGTTATATTCATCCTTCATTAATTTTTGTTACAAAAATTGTCGTTTCGTGAAGCAACGTTAATTTTTCTGTGCTTACAGTATCTATTCCATAATTCTTCACCATAATTCTAATTTTGTGTAAAAACCTGACGTTATAGAAAAAAATGTAAGTCATTTGTAGAATCAGCATAAAAATTGATTCAAGAACATCTATTTTTAATAAATCACTTGAACAAAGTTTCAAAATGCAGACTCGCGTAATCAATCCAATCTATAGTTTGTGAATTTCAGTTAGGATCGATGTTCGCTCTAGATGAACGAACATTTTATCTTCAGTCTGCGACACAGATGATTTCGCAGTATTCAGTTTCCACAGCATATATTATAGATAACGAATGCACTACCTATGCCATAATGAACAATACCTCTCTGTAAGGAATAGTCCTCTCAGTATAGCGCACATTGGCTATGCGATGATAATACTCTTCTTACGGAATTTTCAGTGACAATGCGATTTGCTCACTCGGCTTTCCGCATGCGCTGACCATCGGCGGAATTCTATTTCGATACCGACTTGACCAGGTTGGTTCTTTAACAGGAATAGTAGAGGAAGTGAGCGCGCGGAGCCAATAAATAGCGGAGGAGGTGTCCGATGGAAGGAAGACGAGGAGGCATTCGATGATATCAAGGCGGGGAACCCTTTTCCATTACGAAACAAGCGATGGCTCCGCTTCGCCGTGAAAGGGAATCGAAGAACGCCGGCCGGCTAGGAAGCGAGAGATAAGGTCTCGCAAAAGGGGTTGAGGAAGAATAGCTGGCAGGGATAATGTGCAAAGAATGCGGCTGGTGGCGGTGCATAGGAATCTTGAACTGGTGGGAGAGGGAAAGCGTGGAGGTGCATGATGGGTGAGAAAGGGAAATCTTTACGTAGGGAAAGCATAGAGGGAAGCACTTGATGTATTATACTCCGATATGAATCGGAGTATTTTTTCCTCACGCTTAGGCCATAAAATACATCTATCTTTCCTCTATTTTTTCTGAATCGAGATATTGATGTGAAAATTGCGAATGCTTCTCATTCCCCCACGACCGATGCTCCAATTGGGTTTGTTTATGTGAATTCCATTTGATTTCCCATTAGGAGGAGCGACCTACCACCAGGTATGGCAATTGAAACGAAACGAATATGTTTCGTTTCGACCCGGAGTGAAATGAAAATAGGAGTTTCACGTATCGTTTCATCCCAGTACGAAATGATATGAATTAAATATTAATTAATTAAATTAAATTAAATGAAATAAAAGATTAAAAAAATACGAAATGCACTAGGAAGTTTAGTTTCGAACCAGAACGAAACGTTACCGTCGGGAATGAAACGAAACTGTTCGCAACTCCTTTGCAGGTAATTAAGTTTCAACCTCAAAAGCAGAGTGGAGGGGGAAAAGAGGCAATAGTTTCGACCCATGCATAAGTGCTTGTAGGAAAGAAGATTGGGTTCAAACATTGAGTGTTACTATTAATCTATCTTCGTCGTAGTATACCTAATTACTATGGATGAAGCGCACGGGAATGTCCTATATCCATTGTTGGCATTCGCTAAACCAGCATTGCCAACCTTAGCGCGATACAGGATATTCACGAGTATTTATTTATTTCCCTCTGACCCGAAAACAGCTCGCAATGGCCTCTTACACCGGGTGATGTAATATTAACATTAGTCAGACACAAACACCCATGTGCTGGGTGGAGAAAAATCCACTCAGGTGGGACTCGAACCCGCGACCCTCGGATTCGCAGGCGAGGACGTAACCCCATCGCCATCGGGGCCAATGTTTCTTGGCGTTTGTTTTGAAATTTTTTTAGGTACAGGCACTTGAGTGTTATGCTCACGAATGATAAAGAGAATTAAGACTAGGTAAAAATATAAATAGCAATAATAGTTGGACCGATAGGTAAAATAAATCTGATTATGAGACTCACCTAAATTCTTCCATATCCTAGTGCACGAAGTTTAACTAAAGCACGATCACTGCACAGACAAGTGAATACAATAATCAGTTAAGCCAATAATCACCATTCCACGTGTGGTGTGAAACTAAACCGTGCGAAGATTCCATTTAGTTTCACCTCTGTATTTCCCTCCCAACAATGAAACTATTGAAAATTTACTGGTTTTGACTTTCGTTTCGTTTCGATTACCATCTTTGCCTACCACTAAGATTGTTTGCACCATCGAGTATAGGCTGGATGGTTGGTTATGGCTGGAGATTTTGAGAGCCGAGAGAAACTCATTGACGATGAAACATTTCAGCCGGTGAATAAAATGCATCAAGGCTTCTAGGGTTTCCAACCGATTTAATCGGTCCATGACTGACGTTTCGGCAGCTTACACTACTGCCGGGGGATGTCTTGCCGTTGATCCATCCATTCATTGTTGGCTGCTATATATACTCTGCTTCCGGCCCAGGGCGGTTGGCAGAGGTTTGCAAACAATTTCTTTTCAAGTGGGGTTAATCACTGTGTGTAGAGAAGCAAGGGCTTAGGTCTTGGAAAGAGAAACAGGTAAGGGGAGTTAGGGTTATAGTTCCCTAACTCTAATCCTATACTATAACTATGACCCTATATTAAAACCTTATAGTGTAACTATAACCCTAACTCCCCTTCCCCGTTTCCGTTCCCTATACCTAAATCCCTGCTCCTCTCCACACACAGTGACTAGCCCCACTTGAAAAGAAATTATTTCCAAACCTCTGTCAGCAACCCTGGGCCGGAAGCAGGGGGGATATTCTGTATGTCCTCGGAATTTCCGAGCCTGGAAAGTGACGACATATTGACGTCACAGCCTCTAAAATTTCAAATAGGGCCATTCATAAGTTGAGATTTGTCGGGGGAAATGACGTCACATTCACGGATTTTCCTAGGTTCGACCATGTCGAGTCCTTACTGAATAAGTTCGTTGAATTGGTATTAAACCCTTTAATAATGTATGAGATAACTTATGGAGGGTTGGTGTACCAACCGTCCATAAATTATCTCATGCATTACTGAATAAGGCCCCACGGTATATAAAGTGCCCAACAACCGCCGAGAGCACTCGATGGATGGATGGTTCAACGGCAACTCATCACCCTGAGGATGGCAGCAGAGTAAGCTGCCGAAAAGTCGGTCATGGACCCATTAACTCAGTTGGAATCCCGAGAAACCTTTCTAAATGCCGTTTTACACGATGAAATATTTTGTACAAACGAATGTACGTGAGATTGCACGTTTGTTTCAACGAAATTAGAACAGGTTATATTTTCCGTTCAGGCATTGAGACATTCGCACAAGCGTTCATACAATTTGCCGCTTTACACGATACATTTTTCTTCATGCAAGAGTTCACGGAAGAGTTTGTACGAACAAATGTACCGTGTAAAACGGCCTTAAAACTCATTGCCGGCTGCTGTTAGACTGCTGTTACTTAAAGGCGCCGAGAAGCCCATAGTTTTTAAACCCCGACCAACTGACAAGAGTAGTACTATAATTGAAGTGCTCTCCACATGACTCCTTTTCATTGGGGTCGGCATAGAACGCAATAGCTGGGATTTGAACTTGGACTCCAATGATGGGTCCTACTCTACCTACCATAGCTACCCGATACACGCTGATAAGGAAGCAAGTCGTGGTTGTATTAATCGCTGATATGAATCGGTGCATTTTTTTCTTAATGTTGGGGCCATGAAATATAGCTACTCGTTATTTCTTCGTTTTGTTTTTGAATCGTGATATCAATGTGAAGATCATGAATACTTCTCATTTATTCGCGTCCGAGTCTCCATTTGAGTTCAAGGGTTTCTTGTGTGCAATCTATTCATCAACAGCCAATGCGAGCGGTTTATAAACAGATTTATGTATCCATGGAACTAATATTTCGTTACTTATCACACTTCGTTCATAAAGTATAAGTAGTCTTGCTAAATTTGAAACGTTGAGCGAATCGGTTAGAAAATTGAAAAAAACGGTGGTGGGTGGTCCATATTGGGCCAAACATTCCGGAATGTTTTTTTTTCAATTTAGTTTATTTATGTCTCTCATTCCTCTGCACCCAGAACTCCAGACTGGCTTTGAAACTACTTACGTGCGGTCAGTTTATGACGATTCTATGGTGATAGCAATGGTTTAGTAACCACTGAAATGACGCATTTTCAATGAGGCTCTCATTCATTAAATAGCCATCTCCATTTAAGGAAGTGTTTTCACCATCGATAAATTTGGTACTATCAGTAAAATAGTGGCCCATATCTATGCCGACGCTTAAAAATAATTGGCTAATAATTGGCTACAAGGCAATCTTAATCTTTTGACTTTCCATGATGAAGTCATTACGCAATTTCATAGAAACGTTTTAGCCTTTCATCTTTAGCCGTTCGTGTATACCAAGGAAAGATACATAGCTGAGATAAGAATCCTAATGGTGCTGCGGGAAACAATGGGAAAAGATAGAATGAGGTGAATTTACCGACTCAAAATTTCAAATTTCAATCCTGATAGAATGAAGGGAATTCGCTGTGATTAAAATTCAATTTCCAGGTATGGAAACCGAACCTCGCAATCCCCAAACCCGCTTTAAGTACTTCAAAATCAGGCAGCGAATCATATTTGTGTGTTTAAAAGCGGCTTTAGCCTTGTGGACTGCGGCACTATGCGCACAAATGTCAGTACTTTCCTACTTTTCAAGCTCGGTACTTGTGAGAACACCTATTTCCTTTGAAGCCTCTTCAATGAAATATTCAGGGTTTCAGTCATTCCCAAACTGTGGGTAGTTTAAGGTAGTTAGAACGAGATTTTGCTCCAGCCATTATAAAGTCCATATCGTAATTTATTTTGAAATTACTTAGCTCTGAAAAGAATGAATTAATTAGGTAACATTAATGACAGGATACATTTTTATATGACGAAACATCTCAGAAATTAACTAAATATACATATTTGAGACTTTATTCATAGTTTAATCGTGTACGTCACGAACACCTTCTCAGCCGAATGTTTTATGTGCTATTTTATAAAAAGGAGTAGGTTGAGTTATAATTTTATTTAAAAAAATAATTAAAAGAATTACGACATAAACATTGTTACAATTCTGGTGCAATCTGTAGGTTAGGACTTCCTGATTAAAAAAAAAATGAAGTCTCTCTGAAGCGCTCACCCGGTCCGATAATCGCGGGAAAAGGATTCTATTTTATGGCAAACGAGCGGAAGGTACCCGTTGAAATTCAACGGGTGTGAAAAACGTTAAACTTATTTTGTTTGCAAACCGCAAAGCCTGAAGAAAAACTGTATGAGTGGTTATTCGAGGAGCTCGTAACCTATCTTGTATGTTGTGTTCATTGTAGTAGACACGCTGACCGCTTTCCAGGTGCACGGAGAAATGAGGACTATTGGTCCACTTTCATGCACGGGAAACCCAAAAATCGGCCAAACAAACTCATTACTACTTATATAGCAAAGGTTGATAGATGGTCACCTCATCCGGTTCTCTTGAGCCGTCTCCTTAGTGATTAACAGCTTGATCGCTTCCCTTTTGTACAAACATATATTTGCATTCCATTCCTTTAATTCAGTTGCACTATTCAACGTTGATATGTGGGTTTAGTATCTTATTCAGGATTGGACAGAAGGGTACAATCCAGAGGTTGACAACGTCAAGAGGAGTATTGGCAGCAGAAGCCATGTTTATTTGACCTATGAATCCTCCATCACCCGGACTGTGCCTTCGGCATAATCATTGGTTTCGTTTGTTAAATAACAAATATATGGTGATTCTTAGTGCACTTGTCGATTTTCATGCACGGATGTCGTTATTTGCACAGAATTTCCGTTCTTCTATCGGGTAAGAAGCATGTAGTGACGTCATTATAATTTCCGCCATCTTAAAACAGATTGAAGGTTCGAAACAGATGGGTCTGTCATTGAACCAGATTTAGAGCTGGTTACCCGTCCATATGTTGGTTAAGGATGAAATTTGTGCGGATCTTAGCGTAACCCAAGAAACACTACGGGGAGATTCTCATGAGATCGCTGGTGGGCATGTCTTTGACAATCCAAGTCTAACCTTTGTCGTTTTTCTTTCAAGGGCTCATTTTCTCGCAAATAAGACATTCATTATGCTTTAGAAGATTTTTTCGAGAGGTTACTCTTTTTTCTATTAGGCATGTTGATGGATATATTTTTAAGTCCATGGAAAGGAAACACAGCGGAAAGTGAGAGTCTAGAATAGGCAACTCGATGATCGAGCGAATGTACCAAAGTTAACTGCACTTTAACACTTTTAAACATATAAATAACTCGCGACGTTAATGCTGTCGGAATTGGTCTAAAAACAGTTCGCAATCGTAATGATAGGCAGACGGTTTCACTACGTGTAATACATCTGAGTATAAACGATAATAAACAACGCCGTGTTTGTTGTAGCAACAGAAGCATTATTACAATTGATATTCGCTGTACGTAAATATTCTTGCACAATTAATTGTGTATTCTATGAATTCCTTTATGTGTAACGTTTACTACGTAAGTGTTCTCTCATATATATGCAGTGCCCCTATGAAAGCTACTTTGAGAATAAAATTGAAGAGTATGCTTGTTGTAAATATGGATTGAATTTATTGATTACCCCCTGAAGCAATCTATCATGGGGCTCTTAGGACTCTGGGCCCTTCTGATACAGATTTTATTTTTACGTGCTATCATGGACCTGCAAGAAGACGTGATATTTAAATGCTAGAAGCGTGAATATCTTTTGAAAAACAAATATCTGGTTGTCAAGGAAATATGCTATTGTTGATTTCAGAGAAAAATGTTAGATATTTCAGCTAAAAACCTGAATTTTAGGCAAATTCGGAGCGTAGAAGAAAATCGATTGAAAGAATTAAAAACTTCATTTATTCAGCCATCCGATAAAAATAATCCCAGCCCTATACCTTGAGTGGAAGTACTTTTAAAAAGCAAAAGATGAAACCACTGCACCGAACGCAAAGCTTGCCATTGACCACCAGGGGGACCTTCAGGGGGCCTTTGGGGGCCCTGAGGGCTTTTTGATATAGCATATGTTACAACCAGATATGTTTTCTATCTGCATGCCAAATTTCAGCTCAATCGGTCCAGTAGTATTTGCGTGATGGAGCAACAGACAGGCAGAGACCATTACATTTTTATACATATTAGTAAGGATCACACCCTTAACCCTGGAAAAAATAGGGTTTCGGTTAATTGAACCCTACAGTGTTTGTTGTCTACCAGTAACAAACATGTGTTCCAACTTTCATCAAAATCGGTCCTGTTGTTTAGGAGGAGATGTGGAACATACATACATACATACATACATACATACATTGACTTTTATATATATAAAGATATTTCAAAAAGTAGTGAATTAGTTGACAAGGATTTTTGGAGATTTTTATAACTTGTTACTTATAGACGTCGTAGGTCTCAAGTTCCCTAGATTTTAAATAGGGCTTTTGCATTATTACAAAGATGAAACCTTTTTATTTAATTTGAGCCTAATTTAATTCAATTCTAAGAGCAGTGAAGTCTCGTTCAAAATACCTTTACCCTTTAGTATCAGGTTTACTAAATTCGACAGTTACCTCTGGAGTCATCTGAGCTTATTTGCCAATTAAATTACAGATTAATCCAATTTTTCAATACTTAGAAGCAGAGGAAATAGACTCCTATGAATGCATTTTGGTCATCCAGGTGACAATATAGTGGGAGAAGTTTGTGTTGCCGGAGGCTAAAATTCCAAGTGTTCGTACTTGTACTTTTCAAGCGAAGCTAAAAGTCCAAGTGTGACTGACACACGTGTTAACGAGATTAATAACTTCTCCCTGTAAATGGTTACCTGGATGACCAAAATACATCCATTGGAAGAGTATTTTCTCTGATTCTATTGGAAAATTGGATTAATCTGTAATTTAATTAATTGTCAATTGTTCTCCTCCTTGATTATTAACCAATAGTTAGGGCCCAATTCGGTAAAATAAAAAATATTAGATATATATGACAATACTTTAAACAGCTTGGATGTTTTTGTCTGTGACCTCCATTAATAGAGAAGTAGGAGGGAATCATGAAAAAAGATTTAATGATTTCCCGGCGAATGCTTAGTGTATAATATTCTTTTCGGGAATTTCACTGGGTTAAATTTGCAAAACATACGTACTAATTGGTAAAAAAAATGCTTGCATATTTTACAAATTTTACCCGGTTGAATTTACAGGATGAAAATTTCCTTTCTCGAGAGTAAAAAGATTGGTCCAGGAAGTCATCAATTGGTATAATCTATCGTTGCGAATTCGGAGAATCTATCTACTAGTCCCAGTGCAGGCAAATGATATTTCCACAGTGAATTAAAGCCTATGCGTCTGTCTTCTAGTGGGTGATTCCAGTTCGAAATAAACCGCTTGGAATTTCGCGTACTTAGGCAGTTTGATCGAGGTATTTCCCGAGTCATAATGGTGACCATATTTGATTTTTATTTTTTAAATACAGCGTCTGTAAGAAGTATGAAGTAAATATTGTAATATTAATGGCGCACAAATATAGTTCTACATAATAAAAACTCTCAGTAATTAAATTAATACACCCACATGAGTCTCTAACTTGACTCATTTTTTCATTCCGTACGGTGAAAACGCCTTCACATCTGATGTTTTTTTTGCGATTCTGTAATCATTACTGAGGTGAGTAATTGATTATATGTCATACATAGTTGAGAAAACGCACAAACTACAAACCGTTAGTTTTTTGACTAAATCTAGTATTTAGAAATTCCCATTTTTTCAATATTCTCCCTCTGGAGTGCCTCTCATGCAAAAAAGCTTATTACAGCGCCTTGTCTACTACTATTATGAGCTGGTATAAATAGCTCTCGATGCCCTACGAGCGGGAATATTAATATTTTTTCTCAGCCGTTGCAGTGAAATGAGGAATTGTATTTGAGTTGTCCACTCGTGAATTTTTTTCTCTTCGAAACCACTTTAAACGCAAGAGATCCTCGAGGTATAGACTTGAGTCGAGGAGTGCCATTGAAATTGCTTCACTCGTGCTTTGCACTTCGGTGTCGGATTTAGAGACAACTGGCTGAGTGAGTGGTGGCATCTCGAAAGAAAATCCTCCCCTTTTTAAGTAGTTGCCTCCCGATATTTGCATTTACACAGTAAAAGAAAGTACCAAACCACGTTTCAAGTTTATGCAGCTCTTGGAGGAAATCCGATCCCGACAGGTTTTAATGAACTTGACTTCAATTAATAGAATTTCAGTGCTGACAGTGTTTGAACAAGCATACTTCCGAGCCAATTTCGAAATATTTTATTGAACCTTCATTGAAGCCTCTTCTTGCCCCTTACTAATTGAGATAGCTGTCAGCGTATCCAATTAAGAATTAAGAGCAATCACCTTCCCCGTTTCTATCCGCTACTAGTCGAGTCCAACCTGTGCTCAGAGCGAGGAAAAAGATTTGAGCTGTGGGTCGTCCTGATTTTAACTAGGCTAAATTTGAGATTGAGTCACATGAGAAGGTAAGTATCCCGTTAGTGCTGGGATATGTTGCCAATTTATCTGTGATTTGCAAAAAGCTAAGTTAGTCGTAGAAATATGCAAGGTAATATCCTGATGTGCAGCCACAAAAGTTAAAAATAGTATAGCTTTTCAAAATCCCTGTTATAACATTTATCCGAATAGGGCTGTTATTATTTTTTTTTAAATTAGCTTCAGCTGAAATTATTGAAAGTATCTCGACATTGCAGTGAACCTTCGACTTTAAGATGTACCTAGCTATCCGGAAATGGCACTATCCCAGGATATTTAACGTCTTGAACGAAATGTTTTTATCTGTTAGAAACTCTTTTGCCCAATTCCTCGGAATCGTTGATAACTGTTTCTGTTCTGTTTTAGTCCACTTGAAGGGTATTATAGAAGCAGTCATTCCCTTCTATGTAACCATCGAACATTTGCTTTTGTTGAGAATATTTTATGAAACCCTTTGACATATTTTTCTATATGTTGAAGCAGATATATTCATTTCAAATGATGGAAGTCACTTAGGAATGCGGAATGGGAACTACTCCTGTTGGAGAGTTAACTTTCGATTTTTGTCTGCCAATTCCAAGTTATTGCTGATCAAACACGTGCCGCGTATAACTGCGGTCGTCCGCACTCACTGGACCTAGGAGATGACTAAGATGTCTTCGAAACTGAGAGCCTTCGGAATCTACGTAATACACCTGGCTTCTGTGGCGATGTTCGCGTGATTGGCTCGGAGAGATCATCTAAGGTGATCGCCTCCACGACTGACAGTAATTTCACCGCGCAGTTCCATTATCTTTTTGTTTCCCGAGCCACCGAAAGAAACGTTATTAGACACCCGTCATAGAAGTTGAGGGAACCCGTTGTCTGACGGCGGAGCGACCACACGCATTTTTGACGGACATGCGGAAATTGTGAACGAATGCAAGAATAAACAGGAAGGAGGGAGAGGAAGGCTGCAGCTGGATTCTAAGGAATAAAAAAAGAATTCTACATCTACAAAATACCCTGCAAGCCACCTCAAGGGTGTGTGGCAGGTGGTGAGTGGTCACCAACATGCTTTACATTATACCCTAAAGATATTGCAACTACGACTATTGATGCATTAGCATAAATCACTAATATTTGTCAGGAGGCAAAGCCTCACAAGCATGCACTACACAATAGATATGTTACCAATGCTAGAGGGACTGTTAGTATTTATGTGTTTTACAACTACATAACCAGACAGAGATTCAAGAGTTATGCTGAAAACATGCACGGCGTGCTGTAAGTACTAGGTAGCAGATAAGGATACAAGTATTAGGGAGTACTACTACTAAGAGATACACTACCTATCAGCAAACCTAGTTAAAAGTCTCATTGGCAGCTGTTATGGTCTCTTATCGTTCACGGGAATAATGCCATTTTAATTCTGTCCATTCTGCAGTCTAGTTCCCTAATTTTATTTTCATTATCGAATCTACCTTAGTATGTCGGATTTCGTCAAATATTATTAACGTCTTCAGAGAATAATTCGATTTGGAACTTACATAATAGATTGCGTCTATAACTTAATCGTCAATCTGAAAGCGATT
Organism: Pyrrhosoma nymphula; assembly: GCA_963573305.1. Classification (NCBI taxonomy): domain Eukaryota; kingdom Metazoa; phylum Arthropoda; class Insecta; order Odonata; family Coenagrionidae; genus Pyrrhosoma; species Pyrrhosoma nymphula. The sequence goes on along the minus strand of OY754333.1, from coordinate 48,958,204 downwards.
CCCATCCCAGTTACTGCAAAAGGTCTGTAACACCAGCGAGATGTATTTTTATTAACCATGAGTACTTATATTTTTTTACTGTGTTCAGCAGGTGTATTGGTTGGTATTATAATTTATATGCTACAGCTTTATGTTTCGCTTGGTTTTAAGACAGACAGTTCTGAGATTCTGTGAACCACATGCGCTCATATGTCATTCGAATCCATTTCGAGAAACAGCACACGTGAGCTGCTTTCCGCCCAGTTGAAGATTGACACCGGTGGGCGTTCCCCTTCTTCCGACCCTCAGCGCAGCCTGTGCAGCCTCCCTTTCCTCCCTCATTCTTCCCTTACGGTTCTCGCGAGACTGTTTTAAATGGCAATATAAAGGAAAAGAAAGAAAAGGAACGTGATGGGAGGGCAAACTAATCCTTTTCCACTTCGCCCCTTTCACGAGAGGAGCGGTCCGCTATGAAAATTTCACCCGGGGATTCCTCCGACTCACACGCACCGTTTCTGAGCACGGGGTCAGCGACGACCGAACGGCCCCCCGGGTGATGCCGGGAAGGAAAGAAAAACGAAGCGGATGGAATGGTGGAGAAACAGAGAGGAAAAAGAGGAAAGGACGGTTCACATCACGAGGGAGAGGAGGTCGCCGGTTTTTTTTATCTTCTCCGTGCCGAGTGCCTGAAGATTGGGCGAGAGTAGAAATACTTTTGGCTTTATGCAAGCCCTCCGCACGAAACGTGGGCGCTGGACGGTGCAGCGGAGGTGATTCAGCTCTTGTCCTCGTGGAAAAGATTCAATAGAACTTAAAAGCGTTAAATTTCTACGGAGCAAATGGACATATCCCAGATATTCACTCAAGAGATGAATAATGTTGATAACATAATCACAAAAAATACTTCCACTTCAAGTTTATTTTAACCGACTAAGGTTTCGGAAACTGCCCCCCCCCCTGCCACACACCCTTGAGGTGGCTTGCAGGGAATTATCTAGATGTAGAAGTGTTTCCACTATCAAGGATAACCAGGATAATGGCAGCACTTACTGAAACCTAGGTCGGTCAAAATAAACTTCGTGTGGAAATTCACAAAGTATTATGTCTTGTGATAATGTTATCAATCACTCATTTCCACTATTTGTCGCCTGATAGTTTAACCTTTAATAATGTACAATGTTGTTATTATGCGCAAAAACATTCCACGTCTAGCTTTAATTATATTTGCGAATATACAGCCTTGCATCAATATGAGATATTGTCGAGAACTTACGATATTCAGTAAAATCAAAATTCAGAATTCAAAATGGTTCATTATATTAGTTTATTATTTATTGATTAGGTTCCAAAAAAATTTTTCTTCCGATGTCATAACTTGGTCCCATCAGTGAAACTCTTTACTATCTTGCTGAATTACAATGATATAGAAAAATAATCAACGGGAAGGCCTCTGGGGACAGGAAGAAACGGAAAACGAGGCGAAAGAAAGGATGGAGAAATGAAAAAAAGGAGGGCGCGTTCAGATCACGAGAGGTCGCTGCTTTTTTCCTTTTTTTTCCGATTGCCTGAGGATTGGACGAGAGCGAGAATATTCAAGCTTTATGCAAACCCTCCGCACGAAATTGGTGGTGCAAGCTCCTTCCGAAGGGATTATTCGGAAGGGAACGGCGGTTATTCCGGATCATGTCAATGTCGAGAAGGTCGTGGTGATCGTTCTGCAAATCTCGGACACGATTAGTAAGATGGTTAAAAACATTCCGGATGGGCACTATAGGAATAAATAATTCAATTGTTTTCATGTAACCAAAAGTATCACGATTTTTAATTACAATTATTTATGTTCACCAAAAAAGTCATTGGCCACTGTGAAGACGTGTCATAGGGGCAAAAAAATTGAGTAAAAATAAATAAACGACCAAATACTCTTTCAATGACTATTTTTAGTGATATGATGACTAAAGGGCAGCCAAGCTCCTTTTTGTTTTTTCAACCATAGTATGTAATACGGATGGACAGTAACCGTAAATCGAGCTGTATGGAAGCCATTTCCTCCTTTGAATTTCCCATTTAACCTCTGTCTAACATTTATCACAAAATGTGTTACATCAACTTCTACTCAAATATTCACCAAGGCACAGGAATATACAACAGATATGATTCTTCTCAGATCAACACTTGAAAATATGATTCGGCATTTCTTCATAGCAATGCATTTAAGCTTTTAAAAATGAATTGCTAATGTTATTATTTTATGTGATCAATTGATTTAAATTTAATTTCTTACTGACTAACACAGTATAAACCCGCGAAAAATCCGAGGTCATGGGGCTGATATAATTTCAGTTTCATTTGGCCAGGAAATTTGCCGTGGGTAATATTCCTAAAGACTCCCAATTTTTATTTTTACAATTTTTTAGAAAAGAATAAAAACTCTATAGAATTCACAGCGGTACCAGGTACTTTACCTTAGAAATTCCTTTAAATTTATGCAAATTCCTTCCTTTAAATTTATGCATAGAAAACGAACTACCTATTCGAGCCGTTAAATTTTCTTCATCCAGCCGTCATACATTTCATGAAGTGTATCAAAGATTTAATTGTCCTCTTGTATGAGGAAAACTGTCACTATACGCCTGCTCAACCACGATACATATTCACGCTTTTCGTGTTCATATTTTTAAAATGAAGTGATCACAACGTGTTTGCCAAGCTTCTAATGGCAGAGTGTAATTTCATCTTTTCCATTTCGTAATAAAATTAACGACGAATCTCAAGTTGTTTGTCCTTAAAGTACTCGGCAATAGTGTTGTAGTAACGATATTGTAGTCCATATAAATGTAATAATTGAGTTGTTGTAGATGAAGGAATGAAAGCTAAAATCTGTAAGGAGCAATACTTGAAAAGTGTCATTAAATAAAATATGTATTACGATCTATTTGTTATTCGGACATAAGTAAAACAAAAACATTCGTAAAAACTTCTCGGGTTTGGCATCGGGTAAGGCTTTTAAAGGACCTTTAAAAGCCTTACCCGGTGCCAAACCCGAGACGTTTTTACGAATATTATTCGCCGGGAAAGCCTAAGATCTTTTAAAATAAAAACAGATGATAACACATGGCGCAATCGTGAACGGACCAATCAGAAAAGGACAAAATACGGGTTCGACGAAAGAAATGAAGTTCGCTGATATGTTGAAGCAAGGCGTATGAAGAAAATGAGTCTAACAATATGGTACAGTCACAAAATAACAGGGTACAAACAGGTCTGGGAGAGTGTCAAGACCTGACAGATTGGATTTGTGAAATAGTATATTCTTTATTAGGGTTAATTTTCGAATATTTTTATTTGTGTGATTTCGAGAATGAAGCTAAGATATGTAAGAAGCAATAATTGAAAAGTGTCATTAAATAAAATATATATTATATTCGAACATAAATAAAATAAAAACGGATTTTTACACAAAGACAGGCTCGGGACTATCGTGAGTTGGAGCCCAGTGCTTTCCCTCTCTCCTCCCCCATGAAACCCCACAAGCCACCAGTGCCCGCGACCCCCCCACCTTTTCTGCCACCGCTGGGAGGGAGGCTCTGAGCCGAGGTGATCGACCTTAAGAGACCGACCCCTGAATGACTCCTCGCCGGGAAAGAATAGGCCACGTGACCTTAGCTAACGAAGAATCGTGCAATGAGCAGCAGGCGCACGTACGGAACCAGAAATCCTCTCGCGCGGGTAACGAGATAAGAAATCTCATCGAGAGTAAGCGTAACTCTCGTACAATGCATTCGCAAGCGAAAGTTTCCGACCGTATCCCCAATTCACGGTTGCAGAAGACCTCTTAGTCCTCTGCCGAAGTCTGCATCATGCATCGCTTAAAAGTAGTTCGAGCGAAAAATCACTTATCCTAGAATTTGATGAATTTGGCATCATTCTAAAGAAAAACTCCCATCTTTTTCCCTTGCCTAATTACTTTTCGTGATTTTTGCCTAAAAATACAAGCTATTTTACATGGGATATATTACGGCTGTGAGCTCCTGAGGTAGAGTAATGTAAAAATAGGAATTTACAACACCTAGATTTCGTCAAAAACCTAACCTTGTTTAGTTTGTATGTTTTCTCAATTATTTATAAAAATTAATCTATTACTCACCGCAGTGATTTTTACAGAATCACAAAAAAACCTGCTGTTTTGAAGGATTTTTAGCTGTACGTCGTGAAAAAATGAGTCAAGTTAAAGACTTCTGTAGCTTTATTTATTTAATCAATGAGAATTTTGGTCATATACAACTATATTTTTACGACGTTAATGCTACAATATTTATTTCATACTTCTTACAGGCGCTGAAATAAATTTAAAAAATCGAATATGGTCTCTATTATGACTAGGGAAATATCTCGCTCAAAGTACCTTAAGGTGTAATCATGAGTACTACCTTAAAGGTGGTTCTACCGCGACTGTGTGAGTCAAAACAAATACTTAAGTCCACCTTTTTGTTTTTTTTTGTTTAAAAAACCCAGCTTTCGGAGGATACATGCGTTACCTATTGAGAACCAATGTTAAGATACAAAATATGCAGATTATTCCGTGAATATATTTTTAATGAGCTCTTTTTCCAGCCATAGGAGTCCACTGCAGCGCCATTTCAATGGAATTACCGCATTTTGACTTAAAATATCGCAGTATCTCACTAATAACTCACAAGTTAAGACGTTAAGATGCATGTATTTTAATTTTATTACATTTTTCGGGAGTTTTCCCATTTTACAAACAGTTTTCCACAAAATGGCATATGTACTACAAGGAAAAATACTATTTCTCCCCGTGTTTCTACCGTTCTCCCATTTAACACAATGTGATTTCCAATTCTATTCGTGAGAAAAAATGGTGGAAAGGTAACATTTTTTTTATTAATTTCAGAAAGAGGACAAGTTTTTACATGAATAGAATGCTATTTAAGTAATTTTACGTTGGAACCACCATATAATGGTTGAGAACTATTTTTTTATTTTAAACTTTCATGATGGCATCCGGCTTTTTAATTTTCATCTATTTTAATCGTAATTCGTGCGGTTTTTGTAATTTTTTTAGAAATACATATTCATAATTTTGACTTTCATCTGCATTCGTGAAGAGAAGACTTTGTCTTTCAATCGATCTGGTGAAATTATACAGGCAACTCAGTCCATAATTAGCCATTATAGTCTGTCCGGTACATTTTTGTCTAGTCATTTTAGCCTGTGTATATTTTATTTTAGTGAGCACTCTTGTGGTGACGACTATACGTTGATTGACTAAGCCCAAAGAATCCATTGCGGAAATGATTCAGAGCTGTAGCGCCGGAATAGGAAAGCATCAGTTACGCGCATTCGTAAGTCCAAATCGGAAACATAAAACTTGCTTGTTTCCATCCTGTTCTTTGGAAGCAACATAGTTTGTACTTTTTTAGCATGGCTATATATATTTTCCAACATTTCGGACAATTCACTCACCGTGAAATTTACTTGTTCGAGAAATTTGAGGCAACGGGAGGCTTTAGCCAAATTTTTGGTCGAGGATTATTTAGTGTATGCGGCAAATAAAGACACGTGGAGTGGTTAAACTTCATCATCATTGGGTAGTCTTTACATTTTACCTCATAGAGTTTCACTTCTTGTCATCAAGTCGTTCTGATCTCCACCAACAACTTCTTCTCCTCTACCACCGTGTTACAACACCTAAGAGAGAGTAAATCCGTTAAGATTAAGCTCCAAAGTTGAGATTGCCTAGGACGGGAGATGGAGAAACAAACTCAGGTGATCATCAAAAAAGAAACCCCCTTACTCTCTCGAACTCTCCGCCTCTGTCTTGTGTGTGCAGTAGGAAAAACACTATACACAGTCAGCAGGAGGGGGTCAAGGTCTCTGGACTTGCTCTCTTTTAGCACTTTTATCCAAAACATTTCTCAGACTTGATCAACGCGTCTTTTATCCGTTGGCATTTTTATTTCATTGATTGACAACTTTTCTCCTTCTAAAACTACCCTTTATGGTAGATCAACTATAATAAAAATGTACAATTTAAGCGTGTGAGTAATTAATAATTACTGTAAACACCTTATCTAAGTAAAAATAAACGTTAATTATTTTCCAAAATTATAGTTAACTACCCAAGTTCGATTTCCAGCATCTTAATATTCCGTGATGGTTGCTTTTTTTTCTCGATAAAATGATTATTTCCGTGGTGCATTGCTTGAGAAACGACGTCATTAAAGCTGGAAATACGTGCAGTTATGTTTGGTTATATGACTGAGTATGACTTCCTGTTGAAATAATCTTAATAAGTCAAGGCTTTATATTTTTACCTTTATATACCGGATTACCGTAGCTGTTTCAATGACAACCCTAAACCAAAATCCATCTTTTCTCTTGAGAACTCGTACGTCACATTTCTAGAGTATTAAGCTTACAGTATAAAACGTATCCACCCAACTTTTGCGGCCACCTGCTACTTACTACAGTTTCTTATTCCTTGCTCTCTAGTTTTAATTTTTTTTGTAGCTGGGCACTTTGCATTCTCTCCTTTGGCCCAAACAAACTCATTATCATTTTTATGCTATTTTGATGGTAGTATGTGATTTTACCATTTTTCAATCCCGTGAAATATTCCGCTTTATTCAAAGCGACTTTGAGCTATCATTGGAGAGAGTTTAAAAGTTTCTTAATTTTGTAGGTGCTTTACAAATGTGGTAAAATCGAGATGAAAATGTACAAAAATTCCGATAGTTCGTACAAACCGATGTATTAAAATTTTATGGTTGTTTGAGGTAAGTTGAATGGCTAGCTAGGTTTAAGTATTTACGTTTTGGTTTGGTGAATGCTTCGATAGCAATTTTCATTATGCTGTGTGGTTCAAACGTGTGCCCTTTTATAGTGCGTGATAATCTTTTATCCTAATTGTCTAATGGCCTAGCTCCATCAGGGAATTTAACTTCGGGCTGGTAACTTTTGTGGTTTTTTCCATGCAGGTGGAACTTCTGATTTTTTTCCCGATACTTCAGGTCTCGTTATAAAAAATGTGACACCACATTGTTGCATGTTTGAATTAATTTCATTTGCACACGCAATTTTAGCATCTATTTAAAAAGTAAATGTTAATGCCGTTCGTAAAGGAATATGAACGGTGTATGCCTCCTGCTGTTTGTGATTCCAGCCGCCACTATGAGTAAGCCTCAATATTGAAGGCTCATCCATTGCTGTGCACCATTTCGACACAAGGTGAAGGCAATGGGTTCACAAGCCAGAGAAGAGGTCGCTACGTTCTGGTTTTTCCTCCGGACTCCCTTACGCATGTAAGTTTATACTGGGAGCTGAACCTCGCACTCAAGGGCGGAGGACATCTGCATTATTTCGGGCGATCGGACGGGTTGGAATACGTGAGGGTTTGTATTGCAGTCGGGTTGCACGGGAGAAAGGGTGGTCCGAATTAATTCCAAAGTGGGTGATTGTGCTTTATCCATCGTGCGACGGGGACTCCGTGCAGTTCGTTATGCTGATCTTCTATGGAAGGATCCCGATGGGCTCGTTCAACCGCAAGGAAGTCGTCTCTAATAAAAGAAAGATTCTCGATGCTGAGTCAGTCTCAAAAGGATTTTTTGGCGCAATTGTTCCCACGCTCGGCAAGGGAAGTCTTGAAGAATATACTTTTATTCAGGGAAGAATAATTTCGTAAATGGAGCTTTCGCTGTTCCATTTTTTCAGATGCCTTTCGTTTAAATCATCTAGCATCTTTCTCCTGGGTTCACCCGTGGTGGCCATGTTTGTAGAGTCATCTTCATACTGCCGCAACAATTACCAGAATTTTTTTTGCGGCGGCTTACAGATGATTCTGCCAGGTTGGTTCTTCGCCAGCCTAACAGCCTAAAAGTTGCGGGTTCAAAACTCGCCAAGTGCATACCCAAATCTACCAATTGTCTCCTGGGCCTGTATTTTCTGCACAGTCATCAGTTATTTTGGGAAGCTCATGAACCGGTGATCATTTGGGCCGCAGCGCCAGGACTAAGACTAAAGCTTTGCCATGACAGGTATACGCGCGATGCAATGTTACATGGGCTGTTGGAGTACCGAAGACCATTATGCCATGTACCAATTTTTGCATTACGTTGGGCAAAAATCATTTGAAGGAAGCGATATGGTCTATCTAGGACACTGCGGTAATAGATCTGGAATTCAACGTTCAAAATAAGGACTCTAGCGCTAAACTGATCGTTCAGGAGCTAAGGTATATAAATAAATGACTTTACTTTGTCGTGATAGATTGGGACTTTATTTATCCCTAACCCCTACTCACACTGTAGAGAAATATATAGACAATACATTAAGATCATAACATATTGACAACAAAATGTTACTGTAAAGAAAGGAATTTCGCCAAATTTGCACGATAAGGAATTAAGATCAACAGCCTCAACTTTGTTAGTGTAAATATTTACAATCAGAAAAAGGCTTGAATTCGCATGAGTAATAACACGTGATAAATATCAGTCACAATAAATTTAACATGATATGAAGTACAAAAGAAATATAGTAAATATAAAAAAATATACATACATAGAGAACTTTGGAAAAATTACGAAATTGCGAGTCCTTTTTTATGTGCTTGGAGTTTTTGGAAGTTGAGTTACGTGTAGGGGACGTATTCGAAAAATTAGATAGAAATTAAATTAATGATTGCCAGTTTAAAAAAAACTTAAATTGAAAATCTCCATACGGTCCAGCTTCCTGAGGTAGTAGATGGGACTCCTTGCTCGCCTTGGATGGGTGAGGCCCAGAGTTTCACTTCCTCAAAACTGATCGATTTCACATGCCGATGCAATCGGCGAGCCCAAATGTGTATTTCCCTTTCCACGCCCGCCGCTCACGCATGAATATTTCGGAGCGCTTCTGTTGAAGTTGACCCGGAGCATGAAACGAGAAGTAGACTCACAAAGAAAGGGAAGGGCTCGTTTTCGCTCTCCATTTCTTTAGAATTTTTACCTCCTATTCTCTCTCTTTCTGCCTCTCTTACATACGGAGAGCCAGCCATAAATCGACCCTCGGGAAAGCGGGCTCATGAATATCTTAACCTTGCGGTCTCTCCCACACAAACTTATCGGAATTCGGATCAGTATTTCTCGAAATGTCGGGATGAGCGTGGAAGGAATTCGATCCTCCAGCTATGAATGTTTTTGGAAGATTTTGCCGAGTTGAATGCTTCTGAGAAATCCGTACACGCTTTTGGTGGAAGAAATTAAATTATGTTCTTGAACAAATACGTTGACACTTGGGAATCTGCGAGGGATGAGATCTTATGTCATTCCAAGCAGAAAGATTACAGTGATAAAGTAATATCTCAGCTCGTTTTTCTCGCTCGCTGATTAATGCCTCTTCTTCTCTTCCGTAAATATTGTTCAGTGTTACAGATTTTAAGTCGACTTTGAAAATTAATTATACCTTATAGCTATCACGATTCTTTACATACCATGAAAATATTCCTATGCTGAACGCATATTTCATATGAATGCATTAAAATATTTTTTTTAAGGGGAATGGTTTTTAAGTGTTGGTTTACGCTCAGGGTTACCCTTTCAAAGTACTCTCATCTATTTTTTTATGATTAACTTGAAGGCATCTCGAGATCCTCTCCGCATGTCATGGACATTTCTTAGACTTTGAAGATAGAAAAAAATATTCATTAACATTATATGCGTGCATGAATGGTATGCTCAACATGTGTAAACAAATGTTCAAATTGTTACAATAAAAATACTTTGCCATTTTACACAGAATTATTTAAAAACCAAAGTTTCTAAGCAGAGTCATATCTATAATAGAAGTTGTAACTCTGTTACATAAAGGAAGCCGGTGAATATGTACCACTGTTACAAACCGGTCGTTTTTTAAGCCTGAGACGGTGTCGTATTAAGTTCCATGTTTTATTTTATTTACTTTTACATCATATAAAAATATAAATTAATAAAAATATAGGCATCCACAAGAAAAAAGTTCAATAGAATCATTCATTATCTAAATTTCAATATCTGATGGCAGTGCGTGGTAAGTTTCAAAAGAATACCAGCAAATTATGGTGGGATCAAAGCGCAATGTAATGAATAGAAAAAATGTCCTACAATCTATATATATATTGACTTTGTAGCGTGTCAGTCAGTCAGTCAGTCATTCTGTAACCATGTTGTTTATTTCTCTCTCAAGTTTTGAGCTAGAGAAATGAGGTTTGACGCATTAAATGTGGATTCTCTGTATGTATGATTTGGTAGTAGTTTTGGATTTTTAGCAGTTGGTGGTGCAAATGAAAATGCAAAAAACCATGGTTTTTGAGAATTTCAATTTAGTTAGATTCCGGGGACTAATGTTTTTCGGGACTCCAGGGTTCACTAAAATAGGTTAGCATATGAAATGCATGTATTATATGCAGAATTAAATGGTTATCTATTAAGCTCATCACCCGTAAAAACTTAATTATCCAATTGTTTTTCTGTTTTGCTGCTTCCTCTTGAGTAGTGAAAAAAAAGGAAAAAAACCAAGTTCACCTCAAGAACACACCAGACAGAGACTGCCTGCAAAGCAGGCAGCAGGTCTGCTAGTTTCTTTTAAAAATTACAATTTAACGAATTGGACAGTCTCATGTATTGCCACTGAGCAAATTCATTTCTTTTCGTGTACCGTATACTACTCCATTAATTATTTAATCTACTTTCATTGGCACATTTCAGTGCATACTCACAGCCACTTAGCTTATCCGTGGAAAATATTATATTCTCTCTCCAAATTGTGAAGAACGCGACGGCCAAGGTGGAAAGAGCTTGGTTCCTTTTGCTGCTGGCCGGCCTTTTTCAGTTTGCGTGCCTGGATTGTAAATAATTGGGAAATCTAAAGAATTCATCGTGCCGCTCAAGTGCTATACAACGTTCTCAAATGCTTTTGGAAATCAAGGTCTATTGCAAAACACGATCTTGGTCCCCCTAAAGAATCATTTTAAAAATGTAGGCTTAAGAAATCACGCCACATGTTGTTAGGCCAATTTCTTTTGTGCGATGGCTTCCTTTAAAGAATACCTTGCTGCCAATCTACTTCGTTTTATCGTTGGAGAAGGCGTGGGAACGGTATTGATTGAAAAGTCGCTATTGTAATACCACTCGAGTATAAACGAAGGAAACATGTTTAGTGTCCGCGTTGGAATCTTGAAAAGGCAACATAAAACTAGCTGACCGTGACATACACCCACATACTGCATTTTTATGTAAGCTTTATGACACATCTTCTTTCCCCATTCAAATAATGCACACACACGTGAAAAAAAGCAATAAATATTAGTGTGAAAACACTTTTTCACTAAAAAATAAGAAGCTAACCTTATTTTACATATTTTTTCGAAAGCAGCAATCAAGATTTTAAAAATATACCAGAGTAAAAGCATGTAAAACAATTGAAAAATCACATTCCCTGTGAATTCTAGTAGATACCATCATGGTGATAATAATTTTAATACCTTAAGTATTTACCGTTAGGCTTTATTTGATTTTATACTCGAGGTTATTATTACGTTTTCAAAGTAGTATTTACCATTGTGATTTCTACGAGGGGAGTTCTTGAAGAATGTTTGAGAGGTATACCTCAGGCCTCACGTTCTTAGCGATAAAATTAGCTGTTATCCATTTTCTGTCCATGAAGGAGTGGAATATGGCGTGATGCTTGTCTTTATATCGGATTACCTGCATTGTGAGCGGTCGAAGTCCGCGATTTAACCAGAGAAAAAAAATCACCATTCACGCAGCGGTTGATCGGCACTTACGGTAATGACAACGTTCACACTCCAGCTCCAGTAACCCTGGAGGAGGATTGAAGGAAAACTGACCGAGAAACACGGCAAGGTGCTTACGCTTGAACCACACCTGCGTCAAAGGCGTCGGAATGTCAAGCACGATGGGCATTCGCAAGAGAGGGATTAAATACGATTATTCAGGATGCGGCCGGGGAATGAAATCCCGTTGTTCACTTTCACCGATTCTCATCACCCTGCTTGTAAGCAGACACATTATCGAGTTTCAACTCCCCTCCGCTGAGCTAGTTACCATTCTCGTTCGAGAGACCTTTAAGGATCAGACATTTTTTGTCTCAATCACGTCAATTCTACCGCTCTGATGTATTCTCTGATCAGCCTCCATTTCCGTTCTCTCCTTAATTTTTACCTCTTGCGATAGAAGTAGGGAGGGAAAAAATCGAACCATCTCTGTCCGAGTGTCTTCCCTGGGAAGCGACTGAAATCTTGTGAAAATCTTCTATTTCTGAAAGGATTTCGTATTTTAAAAGTGGATTTCGTACTTTTCCAACTGTTTGGAGGCGTTTTATGGGTTAAGTCCTTTCTGCAATCAATGCGGAGGCGTACGAGGCACTCCTGCCATGTTATTTCATTTAAATTTATTTAATTAATATAATCTTATGTCGACTTTACATATCCTGCTTTAGCTGTAATACTTCTCTGGTCGCTTTTTTGTTTCAAGATTTCGGTAATTTTATTATGTTTATTGTTCTGTATCGGTAGGGAAGGATCATAAACTATTCCGTATACTTTACAACAGAATTACAGCCAAGTAGCTACTTTCTAGCTACTGGTGATCTTAATGACGTGATTTGTTCGCATTGCATCGTTGTTTACAACAAGTTTTGTTACCAAAGGGTCACTCGCCTGGTGACGGAACCAAATGAAATGGGGAAAATATTTGCTGTTGTCAATTCAATGACAAGACAGGCTGCTGTGGGAGGAGTATTATATATGCCACGCATGTAAGAATTTTAATGCCCAAAAATTCCACATGTCTTGTTCAACATCCGAAGTTGATACAGCGTTAATTATTTCCCATAAATCTCGTGAAAGTTTAATAAATCATTCGAAAATGAGAATTTTTTTAATTCAATTACATCTATTTTTGTTGAATTCTGGCATCTATCAAGATGAAATGGCGTATCTGACAGGGTGATGCGTGTATACTTGTTTGTAAACTCAAACTCGAAATAATTTTACGATATCGCATTCGCGAATGTGGCCAGATTGAATCCGCGACGCAGCAAGAGGGGAAGGGAGCCGGGAAAGTTTCTATTAGCCACAAAAATTACATGAATGAATGCTTACATGTGGTAGTGCGAGTTTCAATCTACTCAGCATGATATTTTTCGCACTAACCCTGTAAAATAACATTTAATGTATGATCGGAGAATTACTCAAGTATTTATCGAGTCCTGATCGAATTTTCCCCGTTTTTCATGTTTCATTAGCATTAGCATGCTTTGGTAACACGAAGACTGATTTAATAACACTCTGGTTGCGATTGTTGAAAGAAAACTATTTTAATTTGAAATCATCATTTAGAATTACAATGAAAAAGCACCCCTTTTCCGGACAGCTGCATAGGATTTTCCTGAAAGCCCATGCGACGCTCCCCTGCAGTGGCTAAACGTATAAATTAGTCCCTTTTGGCTCCCGGAAAAAGAATTCCGGGCGACCTTCCCGCTCCATCGTCAAGCATTCAAGCAGTTTGCCGACTTCACATTCGCTCTTCAGGACCCCTTGTGAGCCTCCCGCGGCGACTGACCTGGCTGCGAAGCAGTTACAGCCATCTTCCTCATTATTATCGAGGGAACATTTTCCAGCTGGTCCCGTTCGACTGTCGTTTAAAATTTGATAAATTTGATGGCATCTGCTTTTATTGCCTTTTCTCAATTGGAGGCATAATATTATGTCCCGTATTGGGAGTATTTCCTTTATACCTATACTCCGACAACATTCCATGACCGTTCTTGGTGTGTATACTCCACATATATATCCGCTTTATTTAATTAAGTTGTTAGGCTAGGTCTAGAATATGTCCGACGTAGTTAGCCCGTCGATTCTGTAAAACCACTATTCATACCGTCACGACGGTTGTTTTGGTTCTGGCTGGCGTTATTCCCGGCAGCTTTAATTCGAAGGAAAAAAATTGAAATCTTGGCATATCCTAAGACCAGCTAATACCTACTCTCATTTGCATTTTCGCTCGAAACAGGATGAAATATCCCAAACACGGTTTTCACTTGGTTAACCTCTCAAACCTGGGTTTAGTCATAGAGTTGTATTCATTACACAGAAATCATATCCAGTGGTATTCAATAAAACCAATTCTATGAATGCATTTGTGATGGAGGTATTCATATGTTAAAGTTAAACTGAATGTAGCAGGTTTTCATGGGACTGATCCTAGTAAGGATTTGACTGGGGCTGAAAAATGGTATTTGGGCTCAATATTACGTTTTAATTTCTCCCGATTAAAAGGAATCAGGGATAGTGCCTGTAAGGAAACATTTTGTGCAATTCCGCTGTCATTAATTGGCCAATTGTTCACTATCATGGTCACGGTTTCAAGGCCATTGGGTCTTTCTAAAGGGTGATATAAGCATTATCTGCTGATGTGAGAATAGGAATTATGCTCCATTTATCTCCCGTTCCGCCGGCAGAAATTAATGGAAACAATTCCATTGGGGAAATGCCTTCGCGTACTCTCTCGTTGGAATAAGACCAAGACGTTCCACGGATTCCGGAGTTTTTGTGTTTCCAAGGAGCCTATTTATCTCAGTGAAGTTAATCGTTACCTAGTATTACATCTCTGGGGATGAAGAAAAAAAAGATTTAAATGGTGGAAAAACACTGGAAAGTAAGATCATAAGAAGGTTGTGTCGTTGATAAGGTCCCGGTATAGCCAAGTAAAGATCAAGGGTCAATAAAACTATGCCTACTGTGCTTGCCCGCGTTAAAATCGTAGCTTCCTCACCATAATTTCCTCCTCAAATAAGTTTACTACCTGCCTATTTTCATCCCTTCTGACCAGCCAATACTTATCCCTGTCCTTTTCTCTACTACTACGACAGGGAAACATCGATGGAGGATACACCATTTAAAGCCACCTCGATCGGTAGATCATATGTAATAATAACATTACAAAGACTTTTGAACGAGTTAAACATATCATGCGTGTTTATTTGTGTCGATCGTTTATTTATTGTATTTAAATGAATTACCCTAAAGTATTGGATGAAACATTTTCATCACTATGGCGAAGCTAAATATGAAACATTTTTAATCAGTTTATTTTTCTTGGTAACATTAACTCACTACTTGGTAAATTTAATTACAAATCTATATGGCACATTTCTTCGAATGGCCACATTCAACTTCCCCACATGATGATGCCCAAGTTTGTTGAGGAAGCCGGGGTTGCGCGTGGTGCTTAAAACTGCACCGAATTTAAGCGAAACCTGGAAGAGTGTCCACTTCCACGAACAAACGGATCGGAGCAATTGTGTTGACGGGGTTTTTCTCTCATTATCCCGAGATGCAGAGAGCTATTTCGGTGGCAGGCGCGCACAGAAATCACAGGGGGCAGCACGCTTGCCTCTGGCCAAGGGCAGCGCCCCGTGCTTTTTAACTTGTAAAATATTGGGTGCTGCTCCTCATAATGGGAATATTACGGTATCCTCCCTTCCTGCTTGCCTGAGCCATTTCTTCCGCCTGTTCTTCCTTCCCCTCTTCACAACTCACTGCTCTGTCTCTTCCCCTCGCATCGCTCTCCTGACGCCATTCATACCGTTTGCCACCTAGTGGTCGTTTTTGGCCACCGCAGATATTCCACAAAATGAGTGTTGGGTCCATGGACAGACCTGCATGTAATTTCCGCTTAAACGGGTAGGGGGGCTGGGGTCTTTGCCAACGTTCCTACAAAACATGATTTATTTACCTGTACCTACTAATTGCATCATCAGCTTTTCGTATTTTTTTCATCTCTTCATACTGTACAAGATTCCAACTCATCCGCTCACTTTTTTCCCCGCCTTTTCCCAACATTCTCCCCTCTGACACCCTCTTCCGTTTGTGCCGAAGTTCATGCACCGTTCACTCTCGCTGTCTCATTTCCATTTAATCCATCGGTCCCTTTTCTTCTCCTATTATGTTTTCTTTCTTTCTTTCTTTTTAAATACTTCTTACAATGTCTTTTTAAAAAGTACATTAGCTTTATCTATTGGTAGGTTTTCACAGGTTTTTCAACTCCCCTTCATGTGTGGGTGTTTTCCTACAGTGGGTTTTTTCGTTAAGGATATCAGCTCCTTATTCCGTACGTTTTCCCCACAATCGTGGATATATTTCTGCATTGTTTATATTCCTGTTTCTTCATTATAAAATATTGCTCATTTTTTAGTTCTTTTTCTATAATTTAAATAGTCAAATTATAATTGTTCCATAGCTATGTATTTGACGGAGGTTTAGATAGAAGAAGCGACTGTAACAGTCTCAATCCCGCCCCAATAAAGTCGCATTATCATTATTATGTTTAATATTTTTCCATATTGTTCTTTTATACGTCCATCCGTCTTCCTTAATGACCAAGTTTCTCAATCATGCAGCTACGTTCCCTGTTTGGATGAAATAAATCTTGTAATTATCCTTAAGCTCGAATTTCCCCTTACCCATTTCCTCCTTTCCGTAAATGATTTGTTTGATTATCCTTACTCCTGAACTCGCGAGTTCGAGGGTGAAACGGAGGATGTTATTTTACTCCCGCACTTCATCTTTAGAACTGACAGTGACTAAACATGGGAGATAAAGTTAGGAAGTCAAGAAATTAATCTTACCCGCACCATTCACGGTAAAAATAAGAGCAGATCTTGACACTAATTCATTCAAAATTAACCTTCCGAATTATCTCATCCCTTCCTTAAATCCTTTTCCCTATACTTTCCTTTTTTCATGGGAGGTGTCCTGACACTACCTGCAATACGTCCTGGTGACGGCTCGTCTTTTAGTATGTAGATCAGTGGTTCCCAACCGGTGTGTCGCGGTACTTTAGGGCTCCGGGAAAATAGCCAGGGGTGCCGCGAGATTATTGCGGTAAAACGAAAAATGTTTAGTACGACCAACTTATGAACTGATTACTCTCTCGCGCGACAGATGGTGACAGTTATCGAAGAACATCTTCCAACCTGACTCCAGTAGTATACTTTATGTGTGATTTTACTATTACCTTACTTAAATAAATAAAATTAAGTTGAGGAAGTATTTATTTGTATGTGAAGTTGAAATTTTCTTGATGCATTAAAGAAAGAAAACACTTCAAATAATATTTAATCACGCTGTTTTATTGACACTACCAACCCAGGTTTCACCGGTTAACCGTCATTTTCAAGGTTTCACTGAATTTGAAATACTATTTGAAGTTTTTTCTTTAATGTTGAAAGATTTCCACAAGTCTAAGCCTAAACCTATTTGTGTAACTCCTGATATATATTCCACTTTAATTCATTAAGATTTTTTTAAATAAAAAAAAAATCTAAGAAGGGTTCCCCAACATTGTAACCTCAGTCTGAAGGGCGACGCTAACGTAAAAGGACTGGGAATCACTGATGTAGATATTGATGAATGTGTAGACATGAATACTAGCGTCTCCTCCTCAACCCCACCCTTCCCCCTCCCTCCCCCGTCCCATTCCATCTCTGCACTTTCCCCACCCATCCGGCAAAAAACCATCCCCCCGCTAACCGGCGCTCACACTCACCGCGGCCGCCCTATCGCAACGGAGCGAAGCCGCTCCGCCAGGCCCCGCCGGTCTTGAGGTCGCGCGGTCTCGCCGCCCAGGCGCCACCTCCGATTTTAATCGCTCGGCGCCCCGCGATCCTCAACCGTCCAGCCCCTCTCCCTTTTCCTCCCCTTTATACCCATTCCCCCCTCCTCCAAACCAGTCAATCACCCCACACTACCGTCGCTCCTTCATTTCTTTATCCCCAAAACCGAACAGACTTCCTTCCCGTCCCGAACGAATGCGAAAGACGAACTTGTTCTTTTTCTTCGGCGTTTCCCTAGCGCCACGAGACACCCTCCGCATATCAATAACTTTTTTACGAGTCCGTTAACTTCCCATAACAGTAAGTGCCGGGGTAACAAGTGGATGAGGGAATACATGCGTTTCTCGAAGGCTTTTCTCGAAAGGGTGTATGTGCCCTAAGTGTGTGACGGAGACGACGTGTTCCAGAGAGGGATTGAGCGCCGGAAAGGGAGAGCTCTCGAGATCTAATCGATTCGAGAGACTTTTCCAGAAGAGTGGATTAGGAAATAAACCGTCCTATGCGTCGTGGCACTGCTAAGTGCCACTGTGAATGTGAAGGGAATTGGTATCAACAGCTTATAAATGGTGTCTTATCTTTGGACATCCCTAAACGCTTGATATCCCTGTGCAGCATTATGAACAAATGTAGTTTGGATTTTTTCCAACAGTATCCACTGCCTAACCCAGTAGCATGGTGATCTACTAAAAAAAATGGATGACATTAACAAATCGTACGTTGTCAGGGGTAACTATGTGAAAAATCTCCATGATGGAAAGGAACAAACTTTGCGAGTTTCACTGTGTTTTTTATTCATGACAGCTTTTCAACAGTTTATGCTATCTTCAGGTGAACAGGATAACATCTGAAGTTGACATAAACTGTTGAAACCCGGGTCGTGAATAAAAAATCTTACAGTGAAATTCGCTAAGTTTGTTCCTTTCCATAAGGGATGATATAAGTTGAATAACTCAAGAATCGTGAATTACTCGCTTTATATTAAACTTTTGGCTCGAATTTATAATGTCATATTAAGGGAATGTAATTGCATGAAGACAGTGGGTAATTTTCATGATTCACGGTACAAAAAATGCTCGAAAAACATCAATATCTGGAGTGCAATAAAGACCGGTTCATGTAAACTTAAGTGATGAAACTCGCTGTGTAAATAAAATAATTTTTATCGATTGAGAGTTGAATCCGGAATCCAAAATTTGTCCAGCAGTCGCACCCGACCGGCGATTGGGAGATCTGGATTCGAATCCCAATAAGGTCGAAGATTTTTTCAAGGCGAATTTCATCGCTTTGGTGTACGTATTTGCAGCCGTGCGCGGTGAAATACATTCCAGATAATTTCCGTATTCCTTTATGAATATTGGTTTAAAAGCCGGTTCGCGTTTTGCATAAGGACATAGCTTAAAAAAGAACTTAAGACGGTTGTTTTTGAGCATGTGTTCACCGTACGTCTTAAGATAACGCAATGCAGAAGATAATCCTTATGTCCAACTTATGTCACTAAGTTGGACTATGGTGATGAATATTAGTCTCCTAAGCTGACCCATATACTTGGGCGCAAAGGCACGTGTCAACAACGGGTTATCTTTTGGTTAGTTTTCAAGTGACCACAATTATTCGAATTGCAGTTTTACAAATTGATTTTTGGTTACAGTACAAGCCGGTTCGAGCGGCCTCTGGTAATCGGTTGTGGTCCAAAATCGTACGAAATGTTCACTTTATTGATGCGGTACATTGGATTTGGACAGAGATTTCATAGCTGAAAAAACCTTCAACACCTCAAAACGGTTTTTTTAAGCCATAAAGTCCCCTTTTTGAGCATGGTCGCTTCTATAGATCTTAGTGAAAATTGCTATTGTGTAAGTCATATTTAACGAATTTGGTGGGTTAGATCGTTGGTAGGAAGACTACCTTTGTAAGACTGTCGCTTGGATTGGAAACGAGGAATTGAAATACGATAGAAAGGGCTGAGAAACTTCCGCTGATTGTAAAGAGCACGTATTAAACTGAAAGTAGAATCGCAGCAGAATATTGCTCCACTTTTTCTTCCGCTTAACTATGAATTATTATAGTTGGTGTTGGAATCGCCCGTTTCCTCATTGATTTGAGGAAACGGGCGATTGCAGCCTTAGTTACATTGCCCCCCTAGGCTCTCTTCCGAGGTTCATTGTTAACGGGCATTTAAGTCCTCACCATATTGTTTTCGATTTTCTTCATCGTTTGCCTTCCTCTTCCGTTGGATCTGCGAATAGAGTTAGATAATCATTATTCTGGCTCCAAAGCTAACTTTTGGCAATTTATACCAGTTTCGGATTTTTTGCACCACAGATCTGTTCGGGTGAATTGCGTTATTTTTGACCTTTTCGATTTTCGCGAACCACTCGGCATACCCACAGCCACGAGGAGTGGATTTTTTTATTCTCATCTGACCAGGAAGATATTATCTCTGTCCTAAAAAACGTAAGCTTTGCTGTTTTTCCTGATCACAACGCAACGTGTTGAAACATTTGTATTTTTGTGACATGCAAATGCCTAAATGATTGAAGGATTTTGTGCGGTGAAAAATCAATAAATAGCTTTCTTTTTCCTGGATAAATATTTTTAGTGTAACTGCAACCAATTTGGCAGAACCGTTTCAGTCGGCAGATTCCCAAGCACTATTATGTGTGTGTTATCGGTTATATAGTAATCAAGTTAAACTCATTTTTTTTAACCGGTCAGCTGTCATTTGTCTTCCCCCATTATTATGTTGTTTATCCCGACGTGAATCTCATTCTTAAAATGTATAGGTTAATGACTGGGGAGTTTCTCTCTTGCGTAACATTTAACTTGAACGAGTTTTAATTTGGCGAATCAAAATTTGTTATGGTAAAAATGGAGCATGTGCCGTAAGCTGCCTTTTGAAAAGGAGTTTTTAAAAAGATGTTGCATGGCGGAACAACCACCATCAATTTGCGATTTAACGCAAATCGGTCTTATAATTAGTACCTTTTATCTCGATTTTCTCAGAAGCAACCTCATTCAGTTCCCTCACCAATCGACTGAAAAGTTTCCAGCTGGGTTACTTTCCATATTTTCATCTCCCATTAAAATTGCGTAATTTGTTATTGTTGGTTCCATTGAGTATCCGGTATCCTATCCGGTAGTGTATCCATATTGGCCATGTTATTTGTAACCATTGTACGATGATTTATATGACAATATGATACTAACAATGATTTAATGCCACCTGGTGAATAAATATTCTGTCAATATAGTTGACAGTTTCAGGTGTAATTTATATACATGAATCTCTTCCCTCATGAGAATCAAGGTAATTACTACACTGCAATTTGCATTGGGTATTTTATTGTTGCTTAGCATCGAAACCATTGCCGTGAATAACAAAATACTTATTGTACCTTTTAGTGCAAAAAATTACCTTGCATTCCTTTTTTGTACATATTAGTGCGTGCTAATATAAAATGCGACAATTCTTTCTGTTATTACATTTGATGCAGCTTGACTTCTCTCCTAGGTAGATTATTTTACGCACTACAACAACTGCTACGTTGTCAAAGATAAAGATCAATTATAAGAACGTGAAGGTAGTCAGATTTTCTAGAAGTGTATTATAAGGTGGGAGGGCATAAAATGGATCAGTTACCTGTGTAGGTAGTATTTTAGAGGAAAATAGCTTTAGTGGCAGGGATATCAGATGTAGAATGGCATTAACCAAGGAACTGTGTTTGAGGAGAAGGAAATCGATGATGGATGGATGGATGGAGGATAGAACAAATCAAAAGTTTGGTGGATAATCTATTATGGAGCGTGGCGATGTATGAGTCGGAAAATTGGTCATTGCGGAGGGAGGATGTGCTTAGACTGGAGAAATTTGAGGTCTGAGTCCGGAGGAGAATGGAGAGGGTGAGCTGTTTTGCAAGAAAAACAAACGAGAAATTTTAGGATGTGGTGGAAAAGGAGAGAAAGTTGGCGGTGGATTTTCGGAGAAGGCAGAAATGATGGCTGGAGGACGTGTTGGGATGTGAGGGCATGTTGAAGGAGGTAACAGAGGGGAGAATGCTTAGCAAGCACAGAGGAGGATGCAAAAGAAAAGGAATTTGGAACGACATAAATGGAGGTAGAGATTATGAGTAGACGTGGGCAAATAGATGACGTGGTCTAATAACTGCACAAGATCACCTCAAAATTGCACGGTTGATGTGGATACTGTCCATCAAACGTACTGACTCATTAGTAGAGTACCAACTGATCAGATGTAAGGATTCCGTTTTCCTATAAGTCATATGGAAATGAGGGGAGTGGCATTTAACCTATTATGCAGATTTGTGGTAGAGAGTTTGAGGTTTAAATTTGGGAAAATAATTGACCTCCGTGTTTTAAATAAAGAACTGGTATAATTTCCACTGTGCTCAATGCACACTGAATATTTTTCTGTCATGTTACGACGATTGCAAATGTTTGTACTCCAACAGCCGTAAACGTTAAATGTTAGTACTCCAACAGCCATAAACGTTAAATGTTAGTACTCCAACAGACGTACACGTTAGTATCATTTACGGCTTTTGGAGTCATTACCTTTATTATTTAAATCCATCCGTAAGAGCTCATTTCATTGTTATCATGTTAAGATGAATTATCCATATGAAGGTAACCTTACTTACTTACTCTTACTCCAGGGGCCATCTATATCTTAGGAGATATTTAGTCGCATCAATAAGTCCCCTCCACCTAGATCGATCTTCTGCATTTCTTTCTGTTGCTCCGTTTTTTCTATATCTTTCTTCACTTGGTCCCACCATCTCAGACGAGGTCTTCCCCGGGGTCTTCTTCAGGAATCCTGTGCAATGCCTCCTTCAGCAGACATTCCTCCTCTTTTCTTAGAATATGTCCAGCTCACCTGATTCTTCTGGAATTTATCTCACTTATTATATCTGGATGTTTGTATAGATTCCTAATTTCTCTATTGTCATTTTTCTTTGACAGCTTCCATGTTTCAGATTCATAAAACAGTACTGGGTAAATTTTTGTTTTATAAAGTCTAATTTTTGTTTTGTGTGACAGGAATTAAGAAGATAGGAGTCGGTTGCATGCATGTAACCATCTGCTGGCGAGGTTTAACCGGTTTTGTATTTCTGGTTCTTCCGTATTGAAATTTTTTAAAATTACTCCTAAATATTTAAAATGGTCTACTTTTTCAAACTCATGCCCATCTATTTGCAGAGGACCTGTATTTTCATTTTGGCATCTTGAGAAATGCAAGTACATGCATTTAGTTTTTGTATTATTTATCTTCAGTGCTATTTTCTCCGTTTCCCTCATAAATACATTTGTCAACATTGATAAATCACCTAAACTTTCTGCGAATATTGCTACGTCGTCTGCAAAGGCTAAAACGTTTATTTTGGTATCGATTTTGATACCGCTATTTTGATATCTGCTACTTTTTCCAGTGCTTCCTCAACTGCAATATTAAATAGAATTGGGGAGAGCCCATCTCCCTGCCTTACCCTCGTGTTTATTGTAAACGGCTCGGAAATATTTCCATTGATCCGCACTAAGCCCCTTGAAGGTAACCTTGAAACATGAAAATCGGGATTTGGCCGAAGAAGAAGGATTAACGTTGGACGACACTTGTTTTAAGTTGGTTTGAGCGAGATAGTTCCTTAGTCATAATGGAGACCATATTCAAATTTATTTTTTTATTTAAGCGACTGTAAGAAGTATGAAATAAATATTGTAATATTAATGGCGCAAATATATAGTTATATATGACAAAAATTCTAAGTAATTAAATAAAAAAAAGCTACATAAGCCTCTAACATGACTCATTTTTTGCCGCCGTACGGCTGAAAACCCTTCAAAACAGCTTGTTATTTTTCAATTCTGTAAAACATACTGTGATTAATAGATTATTTTTTATAAGTAGTTGAGAAAACATGCAATTGACACACCATTAGTTTTCTGACGAAATCTAGGTGCTAATAGTCCCTAATTCGTTTAATATTCTCCCTCAGGATCGCACAGCCGTAATCTATCCCATGTAAAACAGCTTATTTTTTTAGGCAATTTGCTCGAAAATTAGTTTGGCAAGGGGTTGATATTTTGATTCCATTGGAAAGATGAGAGTTTTTCTGTAAAATTAGGCCAAATTCATCAAATTCTAGGTGAAGTAATTTTTCGCTCAAACTACCTTAAGAAGTGCGTTTTAGGGAAGAACCTATCTCCGTACACACTTTCAAGAGTCGGACGACAATCAATCGATTTGGCCGGAGGGAAGTCTGCCCTCCCATCTCGCTTGAGAAGATATGTTATGTGCGTTTGTACGTCTGTGTGAGCGAATCCGTGCGTGAGTACGCGTTTTGTGCTCTGGAGTGAGGATGTTTATACCCCGTGTTGACGGGTTATCGATTCCCCCACCAATGGACGAGAAGAGACGAGGATAGAACTTAAGAGAGAGAGAGAGAGAAAGAAGGAGGAATGGGGAACCGGTTTGGCGGAAAAGTGCGGCAGCGAATTCCGCCGGAGATATGGGCGGAAATATTCTCTTTCATTCTCTTCGGATTCGCTGAAAAAATACTTGAAAAGACGGGGAGAGTGAGTGAGTGAACGAGAGGGAGGTCAGAGATGGCAGCGGAGAAGAATGGAACGAAATGGAATGCTTTTCTTACGGATGACGGAACACATTCCATCGCGAGAGACATGAAAATTTAGGAGTGAAATGGATAATATAAAACTTTAAATAATACCGCATAACGTATGCAGAAGGTTTTTTTTTTCAATAATTGCGATTGCACAAATTATTTAATACGCAGTCACGCCCACGGGTGCGAAGATATACACCAAAGGTGGTGAAATTTGCCATGGTGTAACTGGCTAATACAACTGACCGGCGATTGGGATATCCGGGTTCGATTCACGGTCAAGTCAAATTATTTATTCATGGCGAATTTCACCGTCTTTGGTGTGTATGTAGAAGGTTTGGGTCGCGTTGATTATAGTGAAAGATGGACAGCAAGCGTCACATATTTGAAGAATATTCTCTCTCCCCGTAAAATTACGAGGAAGAACATACTTCTGTGGGCAGTGAAGTGAGTAGGGCTCCTGGCTTAATGACTAGACCTCAACCTTCATCTCATCCCGCTCGCAAAGAAGCGTTTGCTACTCATAGCAATGTCTGGTTTCATATTCTGCCGCTATCTTCTCCTCCTCCTTGGGAGATATCCCATTGTGCCTTTCAAGACGCTACGTAAGTACTCACGAGGAATCCGGAAATGCTGCAGGTTAAGTTCAAAAACTAAGAGGCTTATGGAAACTATTTGGGGCCGAGTAATATGCATTGACAGCAAAGTTGTTCATTATTTATATTTTAACGAAACGATCGAAGTGAATTTTTTATGCTCTTATTGACTTTACTAGTAAATAATTTAACGTACTAGGCAAACCTTAAAGTTCAGCTTCCTTGATAGTGGCACCAAACTTATGCCACCAAATATTTAAGGTGAGTTTTTTTAAGTTCCGAATTCATTCTTTAACCCTCTTTCCTAAATTATTAACATTCCTGTAGAAGAGGTGTCATTTTTGGGCATAAAAACACCAGTATATTATAGCCTGATCTACATTTCAGTTCTTTTTAGAATATTTAACTGCATATTAAATATTTATCCTGGGCTAAATCATTCACAATAATAGTAAGTAGTAAGAGTACTTTACTATTATACATGAGAGTCAGATTCTTAGAGGCCGTTGAAAATCTTTTCCCTATCCCTCGAATCGCTGTTTTGCTAAGGTCCTTGATGTCCGCTCAACGGATATACATGATACCCAATCTGCAATTGCTCGATTAGCCTCCATGTATCACGCTTATTATCAAGTGTCATTCTTCCAATTGATTTCCTACATTTTTTCCTGCATCATCTCTTCCCGCTATTACTGATTTGCGTCATGGTATGGAATTGATATTTTTTCATTCTGCCTATAATTTATTTCACTTTTGCGAAACAACCACCTAATATTTTCCGAAAGATGGCATAGGTGCTACCTAAATCGTGCTTGATATGTTTGTTCTAGAGAACTACAAAGGCTTACTTTTTCCGGAATATCTCATTCATGTAATGTTGACGAAGATCGGCGGTAATGGTATGGTTAATTGTTACCAAAAAGGTTCCAAAGAGGTTTGTTTGTCTCATGACCCGAAAAATAAAACGTGGATACGCCAAGATCAATTATTTATCTTCTGTTCTAACTCTCATTAATGCAGCAGTAGTGAAAATTGACGCTTCTTTGTGCTTGAATTTAGTCGTAGCGTAGTGTCAAATTAAACCTTTTTTCTTCAGGAGTCACTCAATTAATATTGGGTCTGCACAGTTTGGTGGTAGGAAGATTTCTAAGTTTTATTTTTGTTGGTATTAGGTGAAAGAAAGGTGTGACAGGAGAGCTCGTGTGGGGAGGATGGTCTTAAGGGGGTGGATCCGGGGGACCCGAAATGAACGGAGAATTGGGAGAGAACCAATCGGGCATGCGATCAGCAGTCGTTCATTTTCTCCCTTCCGTCCGCCTATCTTGCCCTTTCTCAAAGTGGCTGTAGGTAGCGTAGGAAAGGGGGTGATTTGTCTTGGGCCAATTTCTCAGTAGTTCGAAATCTTTTTCGATCTATTCGAATAGAAATCACCCTAACGTTGGCATAACGTAACTTTGAAAAAAAAAACGAGAGAAACATCGACGAGCTGCTACTCCTGAATGGAAGAATTCGTAGTCATTTACTGTAAATTTATTTCAAGGATATGTTTTTTCGAAGCGTCGTGATAAAAAAGCTAAAGCATAGTGACTAGTAGTACGCCCAGGATTGGCTATGTTTTAATCGCACCTCTCGCGGTAAGTGGTAACTACTTAGCGGTTACAATATGGTGGTGTTAAATTTACTATTTAGCACTCACCAGAAGATGCTTTTAAAATGCCAATGAAAATTTAAATTGAAAGTGATTAATTTACTTGTGGAATAAATATGCATGTTTAGCGTATGATATTATGTAATAGTATCAGTTAAACTATGCTTAGAAAAATGTTGTGTTATTTTCTTAAAATCCATAAAAACCCTTTGTTTAAATCACCAGTTCAAATGAATTACCTTTCAACCAGTAGACTGATTCGAAAACTTGCTCCTCCGTAAACCCTAAGTCTAAAGTTACCAATTGATTTTCTTGCAACATCAAGTGTTACATTACTCTGGGAAGGATTTAACATTCATGCGCCTATCTCTCACATATTTCACCACTTGTGGTGATTATTCTGTGTTTTATGTGGCAATGTTGTGCATTCACTGTTCTCGCCTTGCGAGTGACGAAACGGCTAATTTTTCAATCTCGTCGCTCAGACTAACAATACGCGCTCGACGAGTAATATCCTAGGCATGGCCGAAGGGCGACGCTGCAGATGCACATGCGACGCCTGAAACAAAGTGAGGTGGAAAATGAGGCTGTGTCGTTTTACGGGTACCATTCTCAAGCCGCCTGTTCGTTTGCGGGCACATTTCCGCGCGTGCCCCAATGAGGAACGTTTGTCCCTCATGGAGGCTCGTCTCTGTGCCTCACGGCTTGGCGTAATTAACTGCGGCAATCAAAAATGCCGTGCAAGTCCCCTTCAAAGCCACTTTCTGGGTGTTATGTCACGCACTTCTTCCTCGAAGGTGTAAAGGAAATGGAGAGGGTAAATCCATCATTACTGCGTAGAAAGTTTTAAGCCTTCTTGCCACCCTTTGCACTTAAGTAGCGATGCTACCCTTTTCTTGTCGAAGCAATACTGCCTCGAGAGTCACTGCTCGTGGCTTTAAAGTGAATAACAGGTGCACTTTGTTTAATTTTATCATGTTAATCACGCGCTCTTTGCTTGCAACGGGAAGGTCTTCAGAAGACCAACATTGTCGGTGAAATTATAATTTATGGGGGAAATGATAGGCAATTCCACCAAAGATGATCGAAATCGCGTGACAGAGGACATGGGGTTTCTAACGATATTAAATTGAATTGAATATTTTAGTTATGTCCGCATAATGTTGCACTGTAGTAGAATTAATATTTCGGACTGAATTATTATGCAAAACTCAAGCGTGGGTTATAGCATTGCGTACGAATTTGTTTTATAATTTGATGCGTAAACTTGGTCGCTACGGTAGGAAGTTAAACGTAGACTGGAGGCTTTAGAGATTAAGAGTTCGGAGGAGGGTACGGTTACTTGGTTAGGGAAGAAAATGAGGTGTTAGATATAATATGAGAAGATAGGAAGCCTGTGGGATAATTTTGAGAGAGACAGGAAAAGTTGATATAGGACGTACTCAGTGGTAATGACGTACTGAAGAGGGGGGCACAGGGGAAAACGTTGGATAAGTACAATATGGGTGGCAGTAGAACAAGATTTTTTAGAGATGAGGAGTCAGAAAGAGATATGATACCGATAAAATTGATAATTTTGTAAAGGAAGCGTTATAGAAAACCTTGGGCACGCAAGTAAATTTCAGTGTGCTAAAAACCTACTTCTTACTGTGTTCCACGGTAAAGGAATGACTTTGGTTCCCTTATTATGATATTTATAACTCGAAATTGATATTATTATCATATTTGAAGAATCTGGTGCGTATTGAGATTAGCTTGTCTAAACGCGTTACGTATCGTTGCTCATAGCAGTAGATCCCTTAAATCTTTTTTACGCCTCCATTAGACTTCTTACGGAACAGAGCGCGAAAGCGATGAATGCACTTGCGTTTTTCAGCTGTTTTCCCGGGGTAACGTGGTTAATCCAACAGGTAGCCATAAAGTAAAAAACATACGCGTCATCTTCCATTCGAATGGGTCTTACTGCCGTAATGGAGGAGGCACTATGAGCACCTGTGCTTTCTTGAGTACACTTTACGCCAGGGGATACCGACTGCTTTGCGTTTGGCTCGAGGATAAGATGGGAAGGACGAAAAGGGATCCGAGAGAAGGCGAGTAAGCAGGTTTGTCTCTCAGTTTCTTTTATTTTCGGACTTCAAGATAGGAGATGTGGAATGGGACGAGAGAGGAGCAAACATGCTCTTGAATCCTTGTGAACTCCTTCGCTTTAATGATAAGGGAACATTCCGTCACTTTTGTTTTGCTGCAGATTAGCTGCAACGGATGACCGGGAATTATGTCTGTCACTCTTCTTATTTCCATCCGCAAATAAGTACCGTTGAAAACTGGTTTAACGCCTTATTTGAAAGAGGATGGCAGCTAGCCCCGCTCCGAGGATGGTGTAGAAAAAAAACTAATGCCGACGTAAAAGAGCCAGGCAAAAAACAGAACTCGCGTTTGAGACTGAACTTGATGTTTCATGCGCTGAAAATCTCCGTGATACGCATGCTCGAGAGGGTCGTTTTTCTGAAGGGAAAGAAATAGCTGTAATAATTAGTGTTATATGCTGGCCGTCGCTTTCAAGTTCCCTTGAGAAATGCCTCTTAGTAATTTCGCCTCAATTGACTCTTCCCTTTATTTTCCGCTGAAATTAAGATGGCATCGCGCTCAAGTGGATGAACCCAGCTACCAACACTCATCTTTGCAAGTTGAAAGATGTTGCCGGGGTTCTACCGTTCTGATATTTAATGCAAAAATGAAATAATTTGTTAATTGATTTGTTTATAAATTATAAGAGTGATTTAAAACGAATTAGTGCATGAAATTTGTCAATATATGTACATCGCCATTGCATCAAAGTGTGAACAACGTAGTGAGAGAATTTTGCTTTTGTACTAAAATCCAGCTTTTTTCGCATTTCAGTGTTATTAAATCAGCGAAAATATGGTCTCAAGGTAGTTTGAGCGAAATATTTCCCCTACCATATTCGAATTTAATATTTTAATATCAGCGTCTGCAATAAGTGTGATGTAAATGTTGTAACACTAATGGTGCTAATATATAGTTATGTATGAAAAACATTCTCAGTAATTGAATAAATGTATCTAAATAAGTGTCTAACTTGACACATTTTTCACGCCGTACGGCTAAAAATCATTCAAAACAGCAAGTATTTTTGCGATTCTGTAAAAATAACTGCGTTTAGTGATACATAAATTTTTATAAATTGTTGATAAAACATACAAATTACACACCGTTAGTTTTTTGACGAAATTTAAGTGTTAGAAATTCCTAATAGTTTCAATATTCTCCCTCTGCAGCGTACAGCCGTAATCTATCCCATATTAAAAAGCTTGTATTTTATGTCAAATTGCTCGAAAAGTAGTTCGGCAAGGGGTTAATGTTTTGATATCATTGGAAAAAGGGGAGTATTTTCTTTAAAATGAGGTCAAATTCATCAAATTCTATGTGAAGTGATTTTTCGCTCAAACTACCTTAGAGGTATTTGTTTGCTTTATTAGAGAATTTTAGGTACAACGTTTCCACAAACCATTCATTTTAATACTCCTAACGATGGTACTTCTCAATGCATTGAATTTCATCTCAACAATACCTGAGTTAAAACAGCGAAATTTGATTAGTCTTGACAAAATTTCTTGTAAAAATTACATGATTTCTGAAATATAAATTGGCTCATCACACTTATCTTGGTTATTAACACTTCTAGTATCCTATCATGCTTACTAATCCACATCATTTAAATGTCAAATTATTATGATCATTCCACATTCTGTTACCATTTTTATTAAATTGAATATTTTTATGTGCTGTATAATATTCCCGAATGTAATTCATTTAAGGAATTTTTTCAGGCATGAATAAGAATTTTAAATTAATTTATGCTTGATTATATGTAGTTTTTTATTGAAAATGGATGAATCGCTGTTTAGACATTTTTATAAGGAATGAAAGTAGCATCAATGAATATCCGGACATACACAGCGAACCAAACTTGCAAAAAGTTACTGAAAATGGTTATTATTTGACTTAAAACATCGCATTTTACTCGACCGCTCACGTCAGTGCAGAGCTCATGCTTCGGCGTCCCTGCCCACGGTAACCGGAGGGCACAGCAAATTTCCTACTTAACGCGGTCATTGCATGTGGGTCAAATTAATACTCCGTGTTTCGGTACCGCATTGAAGCAGCATCACCTGAGGCGATCGACTGTTACAAAATGCAATGGCGCACTCTGCTTATTCTTGGGAGCTTTTGAGAAGAGCCGTCCTGTTTGCAGATCGAGCGTTCCCCAGTTATTACTCAATCCCCTTCGTGAAAGCGAACGTTGCCCCAGACTTTTCATGACAACCCTAAATCACCCGTGAATCAGATCTCTGAATATATCCCTAGCGGCGTTAACCCTACACTGCATGATTTTTTTTGTTTTGGCTAGAATTTATATTTTTTGCTTCACATGTTTTACTCATCACTGGAAAAAACTTTGTAACAATCCTGCTTCAAAAAATAAATTTTTAGGTTTTTTATATTTAGGTTTAGATTACTTTGCTTACCTCACTTTCACTAAGTCGTGAGTTTCACAATCAGTATTTTTTTTCTTATTGTATTTAACTTCATTTCTTATGTTATATTCTTAACCGTTGCCACCAGGCCAATTGCTTGATTGTAATGACCTACTTAATGTATGAATAAATAATAGAATTTAAAGAAAAACACGTGGCACAGTGTGCAGTATGGCCTCTTTAGCCATGGAAAAGTGACCCTGCTCGAATGTGTAATGAAAACGTCTAAGCTATGCATATGCCACATTGAAAGATGGAATTATGTGTTTTTCTTTTCAATTTGCAACCGTATCAAAATCAAGGATATGGTCTTTGGCAGTACGGGAAAAAATATAATCGTATACATTCATTTATAAAGCTTAACTTCTCATCATATGTAAAAGAATTAAAAGCCGCTATTCCTCAATCCTATCTCACCCCCTTTCCGGATGAAACTTAATAAGGAAAAAATAAATTATTTGCCACTAATTCGAAATTAGATGAGCACTTCTAATATTTTGACTAAATAACGAATATTGATTCAAAATAAATTCCTCACTTTTAGTTTTTGAAAAACATGCAATAATGCATGTAAAGTTATAGATTTATGCATTAGGTTTATTAACTGTTTTTATCTTTTCGGTTTTAATTTCATAATAACAGGGTAATCTATAATAATCATATTACTTGTAGTCATATATTGCTCTTAACCGTTTATATTATCATTACTATTTGTTTTTAATTAATGTTACAGATTTGATGTATTACATGGCAATGTAGTTTAGACCTTTGCAGTTGAAGTAAATAAAGAATGACCCTTAATTCACATCGTAGGCTGTCGTACATTAATTGCTATTCGTAAAATCTGAGATTTAATTGAAAATAACAAAATTAGCCAGTGTAATTTATGTTTTCAAACAGTTTCCTGAATGAGCGTGAGGCTTACGTGAAATTTCAGTTAGGAAAAGGTGTACCTAAAGAACAAAATACTTAATCTAAAGGAAAGCATTCCAGTGCGAATATTCTGAGGAATAAATTTTCCAGGATGGATAATAATCGGGCAGCCCGTCTCGTTTCACCACGCGACGACTATTAAAGCTAACCCTACTCAAGGTATAGAAGCTTCGGAAGGACCAAGATCAGGCCCCCCCCTCATTTATAAAGGGCCCTATTAAGTAACAGGCGTTGAGTAACCTTCCCCCGCGCGTTAACCAGAAGACCCACTGACGATATGCTGAGAAGATTCATCCCCATTAAAAAAAACAATTCCTAAACTGATCGAGTTAACGATGCTCCCCCATTGTTAACCAACCATGTGAGCGGACACTGGGACACACGTCCCACCTTTTTTTAATGGTCGTAAGAGGGAGATGTTTTACGCCACGGGGTTTTAACTAGGCAGGCCTAGATTCAGTGGGGTTTCCTGCCGCAGGCAGTGGACTGTTATGGAGGTGGGCGTGTTGTTCAGAGTCGCCCTGGGCCACAGTGGAAGGGAGTGGAGGGTGGGGGGTTGGTCGAGGAGGCATGGAGAACGGACGGCTGGCTGACCTGCCAGGGGGATGAATTTCAAATTTACGACAAGGCGGACGGTCTACTCTTCCTTATTCTCAATTTATGTTTTTATTTTCTTCTTCAAAGGGATGAGGATAGCCACGCAGTATAGGAGAGGTTGGTTCGCTTTGTATTTCCTCTCATTTCATGCCGTACATGGCAAGTGGCGTCCGGCCCCCGGGCCGAAAATGTCTTAAACTATGAGAAAAGGTGTTATTTCCTACCCATGGTGTTGCAGTGCTCGTGCCACAACTTGCATCTCCTTACGTAAGACGCTAGATACTGCTGATACGAGCTCAACATAGTTTTGTAATGAATAGGTGGACGGCGTTGTGTTTGTCACCTGACTCCGTAATTAGTGCGGTGAACCTTTGTTATTTTTAATCTTTTAGGTGCGTTGAATGTTGGCGGAAATTTGATATGAAAAAGAATAAAACTGCGATAGGCATAGTGTTTTCATTTGTACGTGTAAAGCAATGATTGATTCCTTATTAGCGACCAAACACGTCAACTTAACATTAATACCTCTTAAGAATAGTAACAATCATTCAGTTTATTTTGAATGCTTCAACTTTAGTCCCACTATCCCTCATACGACGAATTTGATTCCAAAGTTAACCTGCTATATGTAAAACTTTTTCTAATACAATATCTAATGATTTGATTCGGTTGCATTTACAATGACTGCGTTGGCATTAAAAAAGTTTTATTTCAAAGTTCGTTCCTACGAGAGACCGTTGGGGTATTCTCACTAGTGCTCTAAAATTTTTAAGGTGTGATAGAAGTATATATTATTAAACTTTTATCATACTCAAGTATCATTAATTCTTTTGCACCCCGCGGTGTATTGGCTTTATGAAAATATTTAACTATTTGCGTGGGTTATTAGGCAGTCGGCAGAATGGATATCCTTTACTTGGTAATGATTGAGACATCGCATTTTATCGATGACGTAATTTGTTATAACTTTAATGCAAGTTCCCATTATCATTTTAGACGGAGAGAAAGTAATTAGTAATAATGGAGGTAGTAATTCTTCTACTAATAGTAATTATCTAAAACCAGCGTGATCAATTAGACCGTTAGTATCTATGGTGTTTGCTCAATTGGCAAGGTACCTCAGGCATCACGCCATGGGGTACCTTCTGTGCTGTCAAGAATTTTTTCTTGAAGATGAAAAATCACGCTGGTAAACTACGCTTTCTAATGAGTACTCAAACGACAATGTGACTGCAGAGGCAATGAACCCTTTTTCACCGGATTAAGAGTACCCAGATGTATCTTTTAATAGTCCTGAGTAATTTTAAGTTGCTTATATTTATTGCCTACTCGTATTATTTTCGTTAACATGCTATCATAAATTGATGAATTGAACTTGCTGGTTTTATTGGCTATTTGCACGCTGTGAAATCTCAAGTGTAAGTTTCAAGTTTTTTGAATCATAATTGATTAAATTAATTCCATTTTCTCCAGTACGCGTTATGCACATTATCCTAGGAGGAAGTGGAGACAACCAACACCATGGTCAATCGACCTTTTCCTGACAAAAAAAGGGTCACGGCGAGATAGAAAAAAACCTCTCCGGAAATCAAGAAAACTGTCCTCATCATGTTTCACTGCACGCCTCGTCAAGGGAGATAATATGGGAGGAGGCTGAAAGACCAGCCCTTACCGGGAATAGATTCCAGGCCCTTTGGCGTGGAAAGCTCTATCGGTTACCCAGCTCCTTCCGTGAAGCCCTGCCCCACCCACCACTCACCCGAGGACAAATGACCCGTCCTTAGTCACACGCTGCACCCGAGCCACTCCCTGCACACAACCAGCCACACGCTCAGATGCCCCGGCGAGCTGAATTCTTTTGAGGGCACCTTCCCCCGTTGGATGCACATATTTATAAGCGGAAGCACGGGTGGCAATGGGAACGGGCGAGGGAATGCCATTACAAAGCTCTGGGGCTCTCACAGGCGTGGAATGATAATAGTTGTCCGTTTTGTCGCCCACGCCGACTTTTTTTTCCTATTATTTCGTTTAGTTATTTACTGCTGGCCCCCGGTGTGGCGGGCGAATGGTTAGTCAGTCCTAATGCCAGCTGGGGCTACCCACCCTCGTAAATTTCAGGAGCCTTCGTTGGGAGGACTCATGCTTACGTTAGTTTGAGCGAGATGTGTCTCTAGTCATAGTAGAGATGATAATGAAAAAGAATATGTTGTTTTATTCCAATAATTTCTTAAAATAAATTGGTGGAATAAAACAAAGTTTTTTTTCATTATTTAAAATGAACTTCCACAAAGTTGAACCTGAAACTATTGAGATATGTACAGATGATATTTGACTTTAAATTTAAGCAGCAGTAAAAAGCTTAGGCAATACTGGTAACGGTAGTGACGAAAAATCTTTGCTTTTAGGGCTAAACTTCTCAGTATTTAATCAAGTATACAAATTTGAGGCTTATACTTGACTCATTCTAATCAATGTCCGTGGTGAGTAATAAGCGTATTTTAAAAAATAATGAGAAAGTATACTAACTACGCACCGCTTACATTTTTGACGCGATGTTTGCTCAGATCTTCTTATGCTTTTTTTTTTAATATAATGCCTCTAGAGAGCACACAGCCTTATCATTTCTCATGAAAAACGTTTTCTACGTCATGAAAAACGTCAAATATCTCGAAATGTACCTACTGCGCTGCGCGATATTTTTATAGAATAAGAATGTTGAATTTTTTCTTTATTGCGAGGCTGTTAGTAATGCCAGTGAAATAAAAAAAACGCGATTAGCGTTCTTCAAATTTACATTTTCCTTAAAATCACCGTTCATGAATCAAAGAGGAAGTCACATGAACTCTGACTGTGAGCAGTGAAAGAGTGACTATGAACTGTGACAGGGATAAATTCAAGAGTGTTCCTAGATTTTAACAAAACTTTAATTCTACAAGGGAATTTCTACTAGATTTTATTATGATACGGAATAATACCGGGATAATTTTGGCAAATTCAGTAAGTGGCACCCTCAGTTATGGTATCATACTGTTTCACATCTAATTATTAGATCGTCATATACCGATATTCAATTTATATAGATACATAATTTTCAGGTCAAGGGTATCACAAACATTATTTTTAATTTTACGAAGCAGAGATTAACATAGTTCTTTCTCTCTTGTTAAAATATCTCCTGACATATAAATTTGATTTAAAATAGAAAAAAAAATATTATAAGGATGTTCCGTAGAAGCAGCTGAATAAATCAAAAAAGAGTTCGGACCTTTAAGCAATAAAACCCCTCGATGCATTAAACCTTGAAAAGCTTGATCTTCCTCCTGGAAACCCTGGATAAAACAGCTGAAGATGCTGCACAGCACCGAAACCTGGGTCGCGAAATAAAATATTTTATGTAGATTAACCGAGTTTTTTTCACCTCTCTCCTCAATCCCGATTTTTTAAAAAGGAAAATCAATGACACACCTTTAGTGAGAAACAATGGTAGTTCGTGTAATGAATAACGATTCCCACATTACTCAACCGCATTCCATGATCGCACTTCTGGAGTGCTATATACACTCATGCTGTAGCACTCAAACATACAAGATGGTTGTGCCCCGCCAACCAACTGAAGGGCGTTTAAATGATGAGACGGAGAAGACTCCAGTGACGGGAATAGCGCTCCTTCTGGATGCATTACGCGCCCATCTTGGAGCTAACCATTCACTCGATAGGCACCAGCTTATTCCGAGTGGAGAGTGATGTTGTGAATGTGCCGCTTTCAATAATTCAAGGCACTGAATACCACTGTTGCAGGACCTATTCCGATTTATACCGCTTCGAAGGAATGTAAAGAGGAAGATTCACGTAAC